>CM059563.1:18615935-19215935 GCA_030386875.1 Morinoia aosen
ATTACTATTACTGCTACTGCTACTGCTACTATTACTATTACTGCTACTGCTACTGCTACTGCTACTATTACTGCTACTGCTACTACTGCTACTATTACTATTACTGCTACTGCTACTACTGCTACTATTACTATTACTGCTACTGCTACTACTGCTACTATTACTATTACTGCTACTGCTACTACTGCTACTATTACTATTACTGCTACTGCTACTACTGCTACTATTACTATTACTGCTACTGCTACTACTGCTACTATTACTATTACTGCTACTGCTACTACTGCTACTATTACTATTACTGCTACTGCTACTACTGCTACTATTACTATTACTGCTACTGCTACTACTGCTACTATTACTATTACTGCTACTGCTACTACTGCTACTATTACTATTACTGCTACTGCTACTACTGCTACTATTACTATTACTGCTACTGCTACTACTGCTACTATTACTATTACTGCTACTGCTACTACTGTTACTATTATTACTATTACTGCTACTGCTACTACTGTTACTATTATTACTATTACTGCTACTGCTACTACTGTTACTATTATTACTATTACTGCTACTGCTACTACTGTTACTATTATTACTATTACTGCTACTGCTACTACTGTTACTATTATTACTATTACTGCTACTGCTACTACTGTTACTATTATTACTATTACTGCTACTGCTACTATTACTATTATTACTATTACTGCTACTACTACTATTACTATTATTACTATTACTGCTACTACTACTATTACTATTATTACTATTACTGCTACTACTACTATTACTATTATTACTATTACTGCTACTACTACTATTACTATTATTACTATTACTGCTACTACTACTATTACTATTATTACTATTACTGCTACTACTACTATTACTATTATTACTATTACTGCTACTACTACTATTACTATTATTACTATTACTGCTACTACTACTATTACTATTATTACTATTACTGCTACTACTACTATTACTATTATTACTATTACTGCTACTACTACTATTACTATTATTACTATTACTGCTACTACTACTATTACTATTATTACTATTACTGCTACTACTACTATTACTATTATTACTATTACTGCTACTACTACTATTACTATTACTACTATTACTGCTACTACTACTATTACTATTACTACTATTGCTACTACTACTATTACTATTATTACTATTACTACTATTACTACTATTACTACTATTACTATTATTACTATTACTACTATTACTACTATTACTATTATTACTATTACTACTATTACTACTATTACTACTATTACTACTATTACTACTATTACTACTATTACTACTATTACTACTATTACTACTATTACTACTATTACTACTATTACTACTATTACTACTATTACTACTATTACTACTATTACTACTATTACTACTATTACTACTATTACTACTATTACTACTATTACTACTATTACTACTATTACTACTATTACTACTATTACTACTATTACTACTATTACTACTATTACTATTACTACTATTACTACTATTACTATTACTATTACTACTATTACTATTACTACTACTATTACTATTACTACTATTACTATTACTATTACTATTACTATTACTACTATTACTATTACTATTACTACTATTACTATTACTATTACTATTACTATTACTATTACTATTACTACTATTACTATTACTATTACTACTATTACTATTACTACTACTTACCACTTTGCCCAGGACGTGTACTGCGGCCACGAATACGCCATCAGCAACTTGAAGTTTGGCCTGCACGTCGAGCCAGACAGTGCTGCGCTCAAAGACAAGATGGAGTGGGTCAAGCAACGACGTGAGAACAATCTTCCTTCTGTGCCTTCTACCATCGGTGAGTGAGTGAGCTACAGCTGTTTAGGTGTCGCAAATAGTCTGCCATCTAGTTTTCTTCAGCTGTGTAGGTGTAACATGGAATTCAATCTTCTGCCACTGGTAAGCTATCATCCTGTAGGACTAACCACGAAAAAAAGGTTTTGTCAAGATTAGCAGAGCTGCAAGTGGTTATTAGTTTGCTGTTAAGCAACAAAGTAAATGTGATCTGCTCTTAAGAATCTTTTAGAAAGCAGCAGTTGCTCGTAGTTTAAAGCGAATTGACTTCTAAAATATCTGAAAAAAACCATAGCTGTCATTCAGTGCTACTCTAAACATGACAAGTTGGTACGTGAAAACAAAAACATTAACATCACTCACTACTTGTATGGTAGCCCGTTTTGAAATTAGTTGTATTTTGTAGGGGAGGAGAAGCAGTACAACCCATTCATGCGCGTGAAGGAAGCGAGCGTGCGCCAGCACTGCGGCACCAGCAACAGCGTCGACACCATGCGGGCGCTCAGGGATGAGAAGAATGCCTGGAAACCGCCTGCTTGAGATCCCCCTCACTCCACTCCAGACAGCTTCGCTTCATAGATAAAACGAACAGCTTAAGGAACGAACGAACGAACAGCAAAGCGAACAGCTTCACTCCATAGACGAAACGAACAGCTCAGATCACATGAAAGAGACAAAACAAAATGGAAATGAACGTTTCAAAATAATTTTTGGTGTCGCACGAAGGTATTACATTTACAGGAATAGAGTTGTTATAAAATTTAGCCAATTTTAGGTAGATTGCTGCGTGAATACCACTGCCAGGTGTTGGAATTTATGAAATAAATATAAATTAAATGTTAATACCTAAACAATAAAAATGTTAATATCTGTGACGACATGTACGTTTGTGAGAAATTAGGCAAAGATGACCGATTCATATAGTCGGTAATTTACATTTTGAGTCGTTCTTTAGATGAAGTCTTGTTAAGGTACGTATAGAAGCTCAAAGTATGCAATTCGGTTCAAGGATTTTTGTTTTGTTTTAATGTTTAACGTATTATTAGTGTCTCAAAGTATTCTGAGCATATTTTATATCCGTGCACCCATTATTATGTTTTTCTTTTACTAATTTTGTTATGTTTTTTGTGTGGGTTACCGCAGTGTTATATTTTTATACGCATATCTGCTGTCGTAAGCTAGATTTACTGCCGTTCTGCCGTGGCTGAGATAGCGTTGATGCGCTTGACATGAACTATCTCGAGGCTGTGGATGCATCAACAGAGATCAAATTCCTTTGCTTGGTTGCTTTTACTTTTTTACAAATGAAGGCAAACAATGACATTTGATGCAGAACATTAATCCACGCATAAGCTTATTCAAGTGTTGTGCTTATAGAGGGCTCGACACTGTCTATACTCTGTAGTATTGAAAGTATCGTTAATACCATCTCTTGAAAAAAAACTGAACTATCACTCAATTACTAGGGAGGCAACTATTTCCGTTGTTTATGGAAACAGTCCACTTATGAAACATACGAAAACAGTCCACTATCTGTACATTTATTACAAACAGCATTCTTGTTTTGTAGGACTTGTGATAAGACCTTGCTTAGATGTGGTATAATCAGCGCTGAAAAAAATCTAGTTAATTTAGGTTTGACTTGAAGGAGAGACTGCTGCTACTGATTTCCCATTACTTTATCTATGAGGAAAAAATTCTATAGTCATTTTTTTATGTTCAGATTTTTCTCAAATAGTGAAATTTCGTATAAAAAATATGCCTTTTTAATGAATCGATGATACGTAAGGTTGGTTAATAGTTGGTGGTAAAATAAATTTTTTTTACTGTAAAGTAAAACTAATGTGCATTTGTTTGAACTTGACTATGCATAATCAAACTAATCGACCGTAATTTTATGTTCCCACTTTGATTCGCCCCCTATAATAAAACCTAAGATCTATTTTGCTCCGTAAGGAACTGTTTAACTCCTAGCTTGAATACGACAGTTTGACAAAAATTTCATTCTCACAGTTTGGTACGTCGAGGCCCACGTGTGATCATTTAGCTGATCAGAAGTACTGTTCAAATAAGCTTTTTACGCCTGATTTCACACGTGAAGACTTTACGAATTGTTCATGCCTTTCTTTTACGTTAATTTTTAAATTTCGTTTAGAAAACGGCAACCGAGTTCTCAAATAAGCTTAATTACGTAATTTTCCGTGGTTAACTTGTGCGAAGTTTGTCAGTCTGTGGGGTTTGATATTTTTTCTATCCTTTGAATTTTCTTGACCATCAATACTGGCTCTATTTGTAGGTAACATTTCTTTATTCTTTTTGCATTATTGATGTACAAAAATCTTTCTCTATTATAGTTGGTGTCCATGCTATGAAAACGACAGCTCACATCCAAGTTGTATTGTGATGCATAAACTTACACATTTTCGTATGCTATTTGGATCGTTTCTTCTAATATTTTGGTAGTGTAATGTTAGTTTATTATCAGCTTCATGTACGTGGTTTGTTTTTATTTCTCTACAGCTTTTTATAAACGTGGCAGCTGTTTGCTTTGCCATCAAATTCACTGCTTGATTTTGATTTTATTAATTTAAGTATCCTGCTTCTCATCAGCATAGAACCTGAAGGTTAGCAGCTCTGCACTCTCCACATTAAGAAAACTTGAGTGACATACCTGCACCGTCTACCACAATAATTGAGTGAAGCGGCTCCACTGCGCGTGCGTAATTAAAGTGGTAAATATATTATTCTTATATTCATTCTGTGTGCGCAGTTTTGCGTACGTAGGTTAGTACGTATGCCAGTGCAACGCCCTGGTGGGTTGTCGCATTGCGTATGCGTGGTCAGCAAAATCGAGAAGGGATATATGGATGTGCCCGGCTGGTAAAGTCGCATTTGGTCGTGTGTACCTCTCTACCCAACACTCTCCATTACGTCTGATTTTATTCTAAAAAATCATCACTCTCAGGAGCTGCAGCGTAATACGCTTCTCCACTTCCGCGGCCTCTACCGCGTGAATGACATTCACGAGCAACGTGCCCTAACTTACCACACCTATAGCAAGTAGTACCTCGGAAACTCGGTTTACCCTGACCTCGCTGTTTCACACACATCTTTTGTACGTGACGAGGGGTATTACATAGTGAGCAGAAGGGCTGTTGTTGTTTTGTCCGTTCACTAGTAATCTGTTGTGGATTCTCCACGAACGCCTCGTTACACTCTATTGAACCTAAAGCTCTATCGCCAATATAGGCATGCTGTCTTCCCCGCGAAAACCTCGCAGGTCTCCAACCTGGTCGTAGAAATGGTCTCCGTCCCTGAAAACGTCGATTTATGTGTTGTGAGTTATAGAAAACGTCGGAAAACGATTCCTGCTCGTCACACACGGTCTCGTCAGGCACGGCCACTAGGTAAGTGTCTCTAGTCGGGTACGAGTACTGTGCACTAGGCTTGTGCGCAATGATTGGTTTACTTTCAGGATGACTCCGCACAGCGGAGACAATACAAGCTAATAGCTCTTCAGACGTTAAAAATGGCCGTGAAAAGATTTTTTTGGAAAAATTTTCCTCCAACAATGGAGCTAAAATTGCTGTAGCTAAACTGAAAACAACCAAATCTCCAGCAAACTTGTTTAATTCATTTGCATTCGCACTAGCAACGAAAAAGGGATGTCTTTGTAACGCTACGTCTGGACTAGTTGAAATATGGTCGCTCAATTTCCGGATCTTAGCCAACGCAGTCACTAATTGAGCAGCTAATCCTTCATTTCGCAAGAGCCGGAGCTGATTTAAATCACAAGCTAGCGCATGTACGGATCGCTCGCCCTTTGAGATATAAATATCTCCCAGAATCTCCACAACCTGGTCGAAAGAATAGTTAACATCAGGATGCACTAGTTTAGTAACTACACCGTTGAAATCACCTACACTTTTGTGTGCGCTTCGTACGAGCAATTCCTTCTTAGCTGTGTCGGACGTGATGTCGGGAAGTAAAGACATGTACGCCGTTAGGTTCGCAACGTGAGTACGAAATGTTTTAGTTTCACAAAAGTCTGGATCTTCCCTGCGTTTTCGGCCTCGAAACAACGGTAGTTCAGCGCTTGACAGTATGGTACTACCCCTTTGCATAGTACTTATTGGACGATTCTTGGGGAATCTTATGCGTAAAATAAACAGAAGAACCAAAGTGCATATATACATTTTAATTAACAGCATACGTTTCGGAATACATAAATTCCATCTTCAGTGCTGAAACAAAGTAAAATACTGTTAATACATACCTTTGCAACGTCGTGGTTACTCCACCACTAGCAGTATGACCACTAGTAGTAGTCATTGTAGTTACACTCGGTGTACTGAACGTTACAGTTTGAGTTGTCATGACGTTAGACACAACTGTGGTAGGCACCGGTCCTGACATAACTGTCGTAATAGGAATCGTAGTACTAAATCTCGGCACTGATACACGCCCGCTACAAGTCGTAGTTGCAGCAGAACGAATAAACTGACTCTCGGAATCAGTCAGACATCGCATGCCACAACAAGAAAAAGTGTTACACCGCCAAAATGTCACCTCACAAAAATAAAAATGATACGTTAGAAATCCATATCAAAAATTAGATAATTATTTAAACACTAAAACCATCCTACTGACACAGAAATTAACACTAGCCAAATCGATCAACAAATAGAAGAAAGTGCTATGAAATCTGAACAAGAATAAAACTATACCGATAACAAAGATTGGAAAGTGACTCAGAGCACAGCTGCAGAGAATCCGACCTTGAGACATAAAAAAAACCAAACTCTGAAAATGTTCGGTACTCAACTCAGGTCTTAGCAGCACGCACAGCCGCTGCAGCCCAGTTGACGACACAGCTGATGCCAAGGTCACGCGCTGTAGCGCGCACTGCCACTGCCGCCCAGTTGACGCAACTGCTGATGCCAAGGTCACACGCTGTAGCGCTTGGAGATGGTCGAGCAGCAACGCTTGCACTTGACTGAACGCGCAGAGGCTATGTTCGTTCGAAGTCCCACACTTCACGTTACCAACAACGCTCACTGTTCAATAAATCTTTTATACCAACACTGTTCAAGATTTACTGTGCAATACGCAACACGGTACCACATACACCTCGCACTACGTCGCCGTAGATGTTGGATCACTGGCGTCACATGTAGAAAGTCCAACCACACTTGCACTGATGAAACGAACCTCGCAGACTGCCACGGCACTCCTACTTGGGATCTCGGTAGAAGTTGACGCAGAGTATAACGTTGAAGAATTCGCCTTCCTTGCGCAAAGACAGATTTAACTTGTAGGCCTCACCAAGTGGGACGTAGAACTCTAGATCGTACGGATCCCGCAGCCGTTCTTCTGAAACACGTCGCAGGACAAAGCGGAACACGTTAGGATACGCTTCGCGGACTTCCCTTCCGGTGATGGACCCGTTCTCCATAGTATATCGTCGTTATTGCAAAACTGATCCTCTCGTCACTGAGAGATGCGCAGACCTTCTTTCTTAGAAGTTACAATCATTCTGGTCACCAGACGGTCCTCACCAACGGACTCTTTCTATCGTTGTAGTTATCAGTTATCTTCTGTGTCGGTCGTGTTAAGGTGCTGAAGTCACTGGCACTTCGTTTCAAACTTCCGTAGGTTTCTCGTCGAATGCGATATCTTCTTGACCCTTCAAAGTATAACTTCTGAACTACGTGGGTTCGTCACTTTCCTGGCCACCAGTATCAAGGCCAAAGGGTATTGAAAGTCCGGGAGAGCTTCTGAGTATACTTGGGTAGAGAGGTACACACGACCAAATGCGACTTTACCAGCCGGGCGGCACATCCATATATACCTTCTCTATTTTGCTGACCACGCATACGCAATGCGACAACCCACCAGGGCGTTGCACTGGCATACGTACTAACCTACGTACGCAAAACTGCGCACACAATTCTGCTGGTAGTCGTTAACGTAGAATTACATTTCAAAAACAATTAGGTTGGGATTTTTTCCAGAAGAGCCCCGCCACTAGTGCAACACACAAGTTCGCCTACTTATAACTTTCGAAATAATGCACCTATCGACTTCAAATTGTATTGAAACAAGGTTAAAGCATTTTTTCATTTGCGAATAATTTGAAGTGGATAGGTGCATAATTTCAAAAGAAAGTTGAAGTAGGTGAACTTACGTGTAGCATTAGTGGCGGCGCTTACCTGGAAAAGATCCTTAGGTTGTTCCTCTGACTTGAAAGGGAAAAAATTCTTCGATTGCAGCAAGAACGATGTTTGCCAACAGTACTCGAGATGAACTACTCTGTATATAAAAATTAGAGATTTCTAAGTTTTTTGAGTCAGAGAAGCTGTATTGCACCAAGCGATGAGTTTATGGCAATTACTCTGTAGCAACCTTGTGAGTTACTATATTTCAGAGACTACACTTTACTTGCTAGCTTTCATGTGGTAAGGTTCGCAAATAACGTTCGTCATCATTAGGGTGTATCTTGAGAATGCGTCTGTGACAAGTTTCACTAAAAGCTGCAAAATCAGCAATGCTTAGTACGTGAGTCTGCGTCAAGTTTGTGTTAAATGAGTGTCATC
Organism: Morinoia aosen; assembly: GCA_030386875.1. Classification (NCBI taxonomy): domain Eukaryota; kingdom Metazoa; phylum Arthropoda; class Malacostraca; order Amphipoda; family Talitridae; genus Morinoia; species Morinoia aosen. The sequence goes on from CM059563.1 coordinate 18,624,425, forward strand.
TTTCTATTTTTTCTAACTCCTTCTAATAAAGGAGAGAAATGCTGGAATATATGCTAATACACACTGATATAGCATAAAAATTAGTTGTTGCAAGAATCTAAATTACGCAAGTTGATTTTATCTTTTCATAAATTAAAAGATATACTGAGATGACATTTGTCGAGGTAGAACGTCTTATTTTTAGCTGTACTAAAGTATAACAACTTAATTGCGAGAAGACTTGAATGATGTCTTTCAATTACCGAGTATTTTTTTCAGACAGTGTTAATCTTAGAATATTTAACTTCCTTATACGAGTACTCTCCGTGGCACAGCGGTTAAGGGATCGAGCTTGTATGCTGGAAGTCGCGGGTTCGTTCCCAGCGCTGGCGCGGAGATTTTCCCAGTTGGGTATAAGGGAAAGCTCAAGCACAATACCCCACTCAACCCAGGTGTCGGAAATGGGTACCGGCTTTACGGGGGAACCGTCATGGTGTCCTATATATAGGGTTAGTTATAAGACATTTGAAAAACCAATGCTAAGATCATATGTATCAGGCTTGATGAAATAAAGCATCCCAAAGATGCCGATGTTAACCTTTTTTTATAGAACTATTTCTTACATTTAAGGTACAATACGTTTGGCCATCTCTTTGAGAACAAAAACAACGTGAAACATCCTTGCAGACAGGTGTGATTGAGCGTTAAAACGAGTGGCTTAGGAGCTGAACTGGGACTGAAAATAAACTTTTCTATTTAGTAGAAGTTTATTTACAGCTCACATTAAGGATAAAATTCTTTTTGATATTTTTTTTAACTTCTAAGCGTAAATCGAAAGTGGAAGTAAGTGAAGTGGAAACACATGGGTAGACAAATTTTAGCCTGGCTTACTGGTCATCTCCCCTTTCTCTAATCACCAGAACAGCTTTGCATACTTAGATTAATGTACCGCGAGGAATTTTAACTCGGAGCGAAAAACATCGGACCAGGCCTTAGTTGCAACATACCTACTAGGTATTCTCGCTAATGCTCTAACATTAAACAGAACAATGCCATTCAGTTTATTTCCTGTGTATCAAAAAAAACGTTTATTTCCAAGTTTCCACATGAGATCCATGCCAACATATTGGCTTTTAAAAGTTTCTTAATATAAGACGTCCTAAAACAAAAGTTCCATACGAGGAGTATTAATTGACAAATGTAGCATACCGCTACATAAGCGTAAAAATTATAAATTTGCCATTCATACTTAAATAAATTAATTAGTAGCATTAAAAATATTACTCTAATTTATTATTAATTATTTTCTACTTCTAATCCGTAATCATTGAAGTTTTGTGTAAATGCATGAAATAATAAAAATAACACTTGACATTTTTCGAGAGAGAAGCCCTCTGGTGGCAACACTGCGCAGTTGCGCGTCCTTTCTTTCAAAGCCACTCTTACTTTTGGCGTCCTACTTAGCGGTGTTACAGCAAATTCTCGACCTCTACATCATCGCCATACACGCAACACTCACAAAATTGAATCTCCCTGGGTTTTTTCCTGAGTGCCATGTTAATTGCTATTCTCACATAAGCAGTGACTAAACTTGCTACTACTAATCTGAGCAAGTAATTCAACTTGCTCCTGCTAATGTGCCGACTTGATTCTGCTCACATGAGCCTGATTTAACTTGCTCACTCACACCCCACCTTATTTTGGAGTCATTAGTTCTACCTGAACTAATTCACTGACCTGCGCTCAATCATCTCAAATTGCCAAAACTCAAATTCCCAAATACAACTCACTCACCCTGCTTACTCCATCGCGTGCCGGCCTTCGTCAACGCCAGCCTGGTCCTCCGGCGAGGATTGCCCACCTAGACAAGCTCTCCGAGATCAAGATCCAAGCCAGTTCTCCTGGTTTCCTCTTCCAATAAACTCCATCTAAAAACGAAGCTGAGTCCATAACCGCTTTTCATTATCCCTCTCGTAATTTTCCCTTACGCTTCGAGAAATTGATCGAGTTGTTCTTGCCGTAAAAAAATCAATATTTTACATTCTAACCAACCAACGGCAGATAAACCCGACACAAACCATCCGAGGTGTACAAATAGATAAGCCATACGAGGCATAATAATAGACAAACTATACGAGGTGTGCTAATAGATGAACTATCAAAGGTGTACAAATAGACCATACGAGGCATATTAATAGACATAATATACGAGGCGTATTATTAGACTCATCTAAAGTAATTACTCGGAGGTCGTCCTACATCCTTTCTGAGAAAAATCAACCATGAAATCTTCACTGAGGATGCGCGTTCTAATGCTTATGAACTTTTCTGGCACATTAAAATCCTTTTCCGCGGCAGCGACTGGGACTTTGAGCGGTATACCGACGTCGAAAACGTGTTAGCGTAAAGTCTGGTACACGAGATGGCATGATAGGTCGTTACAAAGGCCCCGACACTGTCGGCCCTCAATTTCAAGTTCAAGTCCAAAGTGCAAGCTCAAGGACATGCACTGAATTCTTTGTGTTTATATTGTGAGTTTTGCGGAGGGTATAGTAGAATGGAAGTGATCTTGAAAAGCTGGATGTAATACAAAATAAGGTAGGACGTTTAGCATTGTGTGCTCCAAAATAGACGGCTACAGAAGCTATTAGAGGTGACCTAGGGTGGAGCCTATTTTCTGAAAGAATGATGAAAGCGGTGCTGAATTATAAGGTGAGAATTGAAAGAATGCAGAACAGCAGGTGGGTAAAGCGAATTTTTCAATGGAATCTGAGTGTAAGCTATTGGGAGAAAGTATGTTGGGGGAATGCAAGGAAACTTAGTATGCAAAAGATTATTCATGTTAGAATTGGGAGACCTGTGGATGACTGGAGTTTAATAAATGTTGGAGGTGTAGGGCCTGAGTGGGACTGTAAGAGGTGGAAAAAAGAGATTGAGAGTCAAACAAAAGAGTATGGATTGAATAAGTGGAAGCTTAGCATGATGCAGAAGCCTACACTCAACTGGTATATGCAAAAGGTAGCATCTAAGTTTGAGATGTTCAATGATGGTAGTTTTGGAAGTCAACTCTTGTTTGCTGTGAGATGTAAATCATTGAGTGTGAACAGACGCACATGGAGGTGGAATGAGAATAATAATGTTGGCAGTGTAATAGTGGAGTGGAGGAAACAATTGAGCATTTTGTGCTTTTTTGAGTTATTCAACTTTGAAATTTTTGTTTTCCATAGCAGTTCCAGTAAATTTGCGCTTGAGCAGGAGCTGTTAGAGAATGTTTGGGTACTTTATAATTTATTATTTGACAACCTTGTGGAGCCTGAACCCACTTCTAGGATGTTTTAGATAATAAAACAATAAAGGTTCTCACCCAAACATATTATGTAATAAAAATATTCTGATATTAAATCTAGGGTATTCATTCCTACAGTTTTGCTAATGTTCTACGGTTGCCGCCATATTGAAACTGATGTAGTTAGAGTGCATATCAATTTAAGTTTTCATTAATCCAGTCCCACTAATATTTTTGGGTGATAACCTTTATTGTGTTATTAACTAAAACATCCTAGAAGTGGGCTCAGGCTCTGCAGGATCAGCAAATAATAAATTGTGCCATATATTGCAGAAAACAATAACTTTTTCCCCGCTCCACGCACTTACGGCATTGTTGGAACACCCTCTCCTTTTGCGCGGGAAACCCATTTCATGAGCGCCGTTCGTATAACTTCAAAGTTGAATAACTCAAAAAAAACGCATCAGCGAGCAAAATGTCATTCATGTAAAACGTTTTTAAATGTGTTCCTTCAGTGATTCTTTGGAACGGAATTGTTAATTTCCGTGAAAGGCCTAAACTCAATATTAATTTAAGCATGTTCTATCTAAAAAAAGTCATAAGAATTAAATTATGTCTCTCTATACTTTAGAAAATTTATAAATGTTTTTCATTAGTGCTAAATCTGCCAATGCATTACTTAAAATAAACCGTGTAAAATGTAGTAAAATACATGCTGCAGTAAGGGCCATTGCCGTATTGCATCAACTATTTTATTTTTTGCCTAGATTAGTATCAGAATAGAGTTGAAAATGATAGATTGGTTTTATAATAATTTGCAAATCTTATAAAATATTACATATTTTACTTATGCATTATTGGTATGAATTTATCTATTTTTTGCCTAAATTGCAAAGAAACTTAAATGAAAACCTTTTAAAATTTTAGTCAATTATGTCTATGAAGACATGCAGTGCACCTAGATTAGGCTATTTATGATTGACTGATTGGAAACTTGTGCATTATTGATAAAATTATAAACTTCTGTGATACTTTTTCTGATCAATTCATCAATGTTAGTTTCAGTAGGTACTTTTTATTTAAAATCTGTTATTCAATCGTGCAATGGAAAATTTGAATAGGCTAAGGTAATTCAGAAATGTGGAACATCATACATTTTTGGGGTTAAATTTTTCTCATTGTTTTTCTCAAAAATTTCTCATTTGTCAAAGTTTTCTAAACAATGATTTTCATTGTTTGTAAAATAATACAATAAAATTTTACTCAAAACAACTTTTATTTCTTGTTTAAATCAAATATTATCAATCATTTCAACATGATGGAAAATGTCAAGAAAATAAGGTTTGAACTAGAAATAAATGTAATTTGACTAAAATTTAATAGTGGGCTTCAGGTTTAATTAATTTTAAAATATTCATAATTCTGAGGTGTCTAGTTTTAGCTGGTAATTAAACCTCATCAAGCTTGACAATTTTTTATAGCTTTACCATTTTTTTCTCTGTAATGACTTTTTTATTCAAGAAGTAGCATTGTATTTTAAAATATTTATAGCTATCTGGATTGCATATTAAACTAAGCAAACTCAATTTAAGTATTACTTATTTGTTAGTTTATTATTTTAAAAAAATATTCTGAAACTTAAGATGTCTTATGATCAGACCTTATAAGATGTTTTAATGAGTTTGCTCAGACTTATGTCATCACATACTCTTAGCAGTGTTGTTATTTAAGTTTGTGATATGACTAGCATTAGTGCAATAAAGTATCCATTATTGCTTTCCATCATAAGTGTTGATGTTATCATCTGCTCCTAAATCTGATAGTTATAACTTTGCTAGTGATGATTTGTTTCTTTCACAGGCTGAAGTAATAATACAGCATTTCATGCCGTTTGGGCAGGCATCTGTAACACTTTCTCAGTTTGCATTTTAATTTAGCTGTAGATTTTGTAATAATCAAAAACCCGAATTATACTCCCAATGCCATGGAAACTCAAAACAAATATACGAGGCCTGTCGAAAAAGTATCCGACCTTAATTTTTCCCGCGCAAAGTAGTGATTCTAAGGCGGCGCCACTGTGCACGGTGGAAGGAGGAATCTTAATGCGCATGCTTGACTTTTTTCACCGCATTCACTTGGGCCACTCACTAGCTGGGGGTCGCCAAGTAAGGTGCTGTTCTAAGTGTTTGTCGGATTTAGTTTTCTTGCAAGATGACTGAACGAATTGAGCAAAGACACTGCATCAAATTTTGTCAAAAGCTTGGTGATTCTCAAATTGAAACAATTCGTAAGATTCAGCAGGTGTTTGGGGAAGATGCTATGGGTGTAACACAAATTAAGGAGTGGTTCAACCGATTCAAAGATGGCCGCACATCAGCGGAGAGTGAGCAGCGTTGTGGCAGGCCCAAAACTTCTCGGAGTGCAGCTGTTGTTGAGAGGGTGCGAAATTTGGTGATGGCAGATCGTCGTTTGACCGTGCGGGAGATTGCCCAAGAGGTTGGAGTGAGTAAAGATTCTGCACATGCCATTTTGACCAGACATGTGGACTGCGAACAACTGGCACTTGCATCACGACAACGCGCCCGCACATTCATCCCATTTGATCCGCAATTTCTTGGCCAAACATGGAATTACGACCGTTCGCCAACCTCCCTACTCTCCAGACCTGGCTCCTTGCGACTTCTGGTTGTTTCCAAAATTGAAGACACCACTGAAAGGATCCCGTTTTGAGAGTAGAGAAGAGATAATGCGGAACGCGACGACAGAGCTGAACACCATTCCAAAAGAAGACTTCCAGAGGTGTTTCCGGCAGTGGAAGGATCGGTGGGCTAAGTGTGTGGAAGCACAAGGAGCCTACTTTGAAGGGGATTAGGGTCCCAACCCCGTCAGGTTGTTGAAGTATTTTTTCTGGCCAAAGGTCGGATACTTTTTCGACAGGCCTCGTATTATGGCATGTTTGATGTAACTAACTTTTTTATTTCCAAAGGTAATATCTTTAATTTTTGCAGAACAGAATAGATTGGAGTTTCTGTCATTCATTAATTGATATTTAAGCTTTGTTTTCACTCAAGATGAATGAAAATGAAGTTTCATCAATTTCTCAAGAATGCCCATCAATTTTAATTTTCCTATCACATAATCATTTGGAATGGCCTAAAATCATCAAAGGTAAGTGTTTACATTCTGTGTCAGCTTTTTCTCTTTAGCACATTTATATCATAGCTTGTAAGTTAAACTGAAAAACTAACACAAATGAATTGTGGATGTTTTTTGACTACATGTACTTTTTTGTGCTCTGTAATTTCATCATTTAATTACTATGTTGTAATTAATTATAGGTTGAAACACAAGCTTGCACTAATTAATGTTTGTATGGTGGCAGTTGACTCTCTAAACTAGGTAAAATATTGGTGTTTATTGAATACTTCTTAACTTCATCACTCATATGTATGTACATTATTTCTATAATACAGTTACCAAATTTGAGTACAGTCACAAAAATGACATACTCAACTCAGTGTTTAATTACATTTCAACCTTGAACAGGTATCATGAGCACGGTGAACTTGCCCGAAGAACAGACTCAACAACTTCCATTCAATGCAAAGTTCTCTACCAAATGGCACCTGCAGAACAAGTACTATTCTGTGGTGGTGCAGCTGATTGTCATGCAGGACGATTGTCTTCCCAATCATTCTTTAATAGAGTCAACGGCTGAAGCTATCATTATTTACTGGGACAACACACTCAATGTAAGGTTGGGTCTATTCTTGCTTGATTGAGTTAATATATTACTTAATTGTTTCTATGCAATGTTTAGTAATTGCATATTTATACACATAATATTCTCTGCGGTTACAATTTTTTCATAGGAATGGGAAATTCTTTTAATTCCAACCCACTCTCAGGGGAAAAGTTGGATGATCTGTGCTAAGGAATGATAGCCCTTTTTTTTTTGCTGAAATAGTATAGGTTCTTGTTTTGTTGCGGACCAGCTTTTTTTTATTCACTCCAGTCATGTTATTCAGCATTTATAACATTTTTATACAACTTTCATGTGGTTTCATAAACTTCTTTCTCAAATAACTGTTTCTTTGCTCAAGGAGTCTTGTGTAGGAGCACATCTTGTGCATAAATTCTGCCTTCCCAAAGATCATGCTGAATGGTGCTTTCTTCCTTCCGGTCAATAGAAATTTTTTTGAGGTTAGGAAGGCTTAAACTTACTTATTTATTCTAATTTTTAATTCTAAACCCAAGAACTGAATTAGAAAAATGAATCCATGTTTTGTTGTTAAAATTTATTATAAACCTCATATTCAAGCCGTATTTCCAGTATTTCTTGTCGTCTGATGGAATTTGTAATCTATTGAGTGATTTCCATTTTATTGTTATTTTAAACTATTTTTCAATTTTTCTTCATTTTTCGAATTGAAACTTTTTTAGCACTTTCATTCTGTTAATTATGCCAATGTTTGCTGGAACAAGTTTTTCTTGCAATCTACACTATATCACTGACACATTCATGTTCTGTTTGGTAATTCATATACATATTAGTATACTGTTCATTCATCTTAAAACCTTTTGTAGAGGTGCCTTCACTTGAAGTACTAGTGTTTCTGGAGGACTGGTGCATTTTTTACCTTAAGGTGGAGCTCATAACTTGGGCACCATGGTGGTAGTGTCTACCCTCATACAATTCAATAATTCACCATTCCTTGTCAACATTTAGTCTTCAATACTTTTTGAAGAATTAACAGTGCATGGATAATTTTTGTACCCATTTTTGTAGTCAGATGAACTTTTTGTGAATAGCCATATAGATGACTACCTTAATGATAATCTTGTAAAGTTTATTCAGCTATTTTATTCTTATATACATATTTTCATCGGTTCACAGTTTCTGAGGAAATGCTCCTGTAATGGTCATAATAGTATGATCAAAATTACCTCTCCACTCTAATTATGCATTTATGATTTCATCAGATGTCGTTATATATCGATAAAAAAAATTTACAAAAATTTTGACAACATATGTTAAATGAAGAATATTTAGCTGAGTATTTTGTGCTTTGAGTTGTTCAAAGTTTCATAGCTTCAAAGTGGAAAGCTTAAACCTATCTTGTTAGTATACACTTGTAAACTAATTATTGTTGAAAATGTTTTACTTTGTAGCCTTGTCTTACTCAGCTCTTTATGTACAGGATTCACAGCAGAGACTGGACTGCATATTGGCTAACCTGGACCAGTTGAAACCCGAAGTGTGCTTACTGATATGTGATAGCTTCACAGAGGGTGCTAGAGTGTCCAAGTATGAAGGTAAGTTATTAGTACAAGTGATTGTCTTAGTGCTTTCATTTTTTGTCAACAATGCCAAGATTATAACCAGTACCTATCATAGGTAGATAGTGATGATATCTCTAGTCTAATGCCACTCTAATGTTTTCCAAGTATATATCTGGCAATATTTTACCAAGTTTGATAAATATCTATCAACTGCTTCGTTTTGAGGGTGAAATCTGTAATGCAAACAAGTTACGAGTATTTAGGGCATGTTTACGTGCTATTGATAACTGCTGCAAGCTTAAGCATTTATGCCTCGTGTATTTTGAGTGTTTGTCCTAAAGATGCAGAGTTTCCTTTAAAAATCTGTTGGTATGAAATTGATAATCAGAGACTGAAAGTAGATTTGTTGAGCAATAGATCATTTTGGTTAAAGGTTTCTAAATTTGTACATACATGAAACTTTTACTCATACACAAAACTTTTGACATTTTCATCAAATGTATGTAAATCCATGCTTGTGACTTCTGAAGCTTGCACTGTAGTTTGTATTGTCTACTAGGGGTCGTAGGGATCAACTGGTAATATTGAATGGTGAAAAGTTCGTGTTCATGTTCGTTAGGGTAGGGGTCGTTCTTCATGTCAAATTTGGTTAAAGAGGATGCTGAGATGTTTGAATGCTTTTGGAATGAATGGATATCACTTAACTTAATATCTGAATGATATTTTGAAATTTTCTTTCAGCAAATCAATGGTGTATCGACAATGGTTGGGAGCTTATTGAGCTTGATCCGCAGTCCTCCAGTGATGGCGATGATGACAGTCTTGAAGACGATTTTGTGGAGAGTTGTGGCTTCCAGAGAGTGCAAGGTGCCCTGCACGCCAACTACTGGTCCACAATGAAGCAGACAGCAGGTCAGGCATAAGTTTTACCTTTAGTAGGAATATTCCAGGTAGTATTCTGCTACAATTCCAGGTAGTAACATAATTTTTCGATTTAAACAAATGTGTAAATAGTTGAATTTCTTCCCCGTGTTTTCACATTTTATCAACCATCTCCATGTATCAGTTCTCTGATGACTTCTTTATGACTTTCTCTATTTCTGTCATTTGACGTCAAGAATTTTAGCTCCTTTCTGACTTTCCTTTAGATATTGTAAGATGTTTACCTGACACAATTGTCTAGACGAGGCTACAAACATACTCATAAAATAATTTTGAATGGGTGAGTTGAATTTAAAAAATTTTCATGCAAACAATTCTTATTTTGTTGTGATCACTTCCAATGTATACAAACGTGCATTGTATGCTCGAAAGGCAGCCCTTTTCGAGTTACATATAGCTGTGTTGGTTTGCTTTATTGCTCCAATTTAGAAGTCTTGTAGAGTTATTGACACTGCTATTCAACGTATTGTTTGCATCAAGTTTATGATCTTTCTCATTTCCCGTAACAGTTATTTTTAGGTGAGGCACCCATTTTGATGGCAGTTTTAGTATCGCACACCGGCATTAGAGGTAGTGACTACGTTTCAACGTTATTCAAGGAGCGTATTCCATTTTTCACTTTTAGGAATGTGCCCAAAGAAATGAACTTGGCATCTGCAACTCATAGCAAGTTAAAAACAATACCTTGTGTTCTATTTTGATCTGTCATTCTTGTGTTCGTGAAAAAAAAGGAATTAGAAGGTAATTTTTACGCGTGTGCTGGTTGTAGGTGCATAAATGTGACTCATATTGTCTACTGATATTTCACTTCCAATTTTACTAATTTTTTATTACTTTTCACTACCTTCGACAGCAAAAATTTACTACCTATTTTTACATATTGAATGTTGTCCAAATGTCCCGATGTAAGTAATCAGCCTATAATGAGTACTCTGATTCAACAATACACGCAATAACAAAGGTTCAAAAAAAGTTCCCAGTTCTGGATTTTTAAAATACTAAATAAAGTATTTGAATGTAAATATAGCAACCAATGCATAATTGAAAAAAAGAACACCTAAATTCTTAATGTACCGCATCTTAAATGGACTCCAACGAATTTTTGGCTAAAGCCCCGTCTTAACACCTTTCAATTATGAGAACAACTGTTCATCATGTACATTAAAATGAACTGCCCGGAAACTAGTTGACAATGGGAAATTGTCTTATCTCCATACAGGAGTATTTTCCATGAACTACGGCAAATTTTGAGTTCTAGGAGAAAATTTTTTTTACAAATTTTATAATCTTTACAAATATGTATGTTACTTCCAATTTTCAGTGAATTATCTCACTTCACAATTTTTTACTACCTTGATAGGTAAAGTGACTGTGTTTTTTCCCTGTGACTGTTTTAGACTTCACAATATGATTGCTTTTCATATGCTACGACTGGGTTTTTGCTCGTTTCCATTATTTGATGCGAACTTTTGCTGTTTGTGGCATCTATCATTTGTTCTTTATTTTGATGAAGATATTGCGTTCAATTCCCCCTCAGGGAGATGCAACTATTGTATCTATGGGACCCCTCAGGGGGATACAACTATTGTATCTATGGGAATTAGCGCTCCCAGGGGGACTATGTGAAGGCCTGAGCTAAAGGTTAGGTAGGCTTCCTTTTGTTGTAATAGAATAGGTTTTTGTTTTGTTACGGACCATCTTTTTTCGGTTCACTGCTATCCTGTTTTTCAGCACCTTCTACTTTTTTCTTCAACTTTTTCTTGTTTCGTGAACTTCTTTCTTAGCTTCCTGTTTCTGTGCACCTTGTGCATAGATTCCGCGTTCCCTCAACTCAATACTAAATGGTGCCTTCCTCCTTCCTCTCTTAGAACATCTTTGTCGTGCAGTTAAGGGAGCCTAAAACTTTCTTGTATAATAATAATGTATCTACGGGAATTTGCGCTCCCAGGGACATTATGTGAGGTCCTGAGCTAAAGGTTAGGTAGGCCTTCCCTTTGTTTTAATGGATTGTGTTTTTTTTTTGGTTCTGTTAAGGACAATCTTTTTTTTAACTTTTGTTTTGCCTCATGAACTTATTTCTCAACTCACTGTTTCCATGCATCTTGTGCATGAATTACACATTCCTTTACTCCACACTAAATGGTACCTTCCTTGCTTTGGAACCCCACTTTTTGCAGTTAGGGAGACTTAAACTCACATCTAATGTAATTAAGTGTTCAATCTTACGTAGAACCTGGGAAATTTTTCTCACTAGTAGCGCGTTGTAAACGCTCTTCAATTTAGTGCTATGTGGGAGTAAAATTAATAGCTTAACTTTGAAAGTAAGAAAAAGAAAAAAAATTGGCGTTCAGAACATTTTTTTTCCCCATCGTAACAGGTGAATATGATTTAAATGCCATTACTTTCAAATTATAGTAGATATCATAAGTTCATTTTCATTCAGCTGGCGACCCCGGTAGAAACGTTTCCGTAAAATTATTATTATCATTTTCATTCAAATAGTTGAATTCTTTGCAAACTTTAATATCAAAAGGTTCGAATTCATGGTAATTTCATGCCTTTCATCTGTCCCGTACTCCATCACTATTGACCGTCGAACAACTCACATGAAATGTGAACTATTATATTTTCATTTACTATTATTGAAAATTATTGTTTTTAAAGCATGAATTTTTTCACTAGTATGCAGAAATTGTCTATGAAGTATGTTTAACCAAACTAGGGTGGAAACATTCACCTTGATTTTAACAGTGTTAAGGAAACATTTTAATCAGTCTTGTATTGTATTGTTTCACGTTCGTGTATACGCCCACCAGGCAGCGTGCCCCTCAACAGCAGGACCGTCTTGACGCACCAAGAAGACCCGTTTGTTGGTTACGAGGAACCTCAAAATGGGTTGGACGAGGGAGAACCTGGAGAACTCCCAAATGATAATGGTGAAAATTTTGAAGACCTCTTTGCTCGCTTCGGGCAAATGCGACTGACTGCTGCTTCGCTTTCACGAGAAGATCGATTAGATTATGCAGAGCGAATTGCCACTGCTTTCCTTGGAGCGTTGGGTGGTGATGAAGAGGAACTCGATACTGAAGGAGAGAGTAATCCTGATGCGGATGATGAAGACGATGTCGATGTCCATGGATATTCAGAGTTGATTAATTCTATAGATCAGATGAAATTAGATGGTGGAACTACATCTCAAGCTGGTGTGTCGTCAGATGACGTTTCTGAGAGTGGCGAAAGTCTTCCAGGTAATCATCGGGCCAAAGCAATTGGTTCAACAGAGTTGTTAACCGAACTTGGATTTCCTGTCGTGGAACCAGCACCTCATGAAGAAAGTTCACAGGGTGCCAGTCACAGCAATGCTTCATGCGCAAATGATGATGCTGTCAAAGCTGATGCTTCATTTACTGTAGATACGCAAGGAGACGACTTTCCTGTGAGGTCATACGACGATATTGAAAACGAGCTGAAGCAAGAAGAGCTGGCGCGACTCGTGCAAAGGGCTTCAGCGACAGAAGAAATTCGTAATGAACTTCAAGAAAATGCTGATCCCAAGAAAAAGTTCCGAATATAATTCCATTGCAAACGTAAGTTATTATTTCTTTGTTTTAGTAGATATTTAGTCATACTCTGGTGGTAGACATAGTGGTGTAATCAGCAACCATATTTCTGATGGTATATATTCATACTTAGGTTTTCAAGATACCAAGCTTGAGTTCTTGGAATCAACTACCTTGGTGCCAGTCAAGTTATTAAACTAACCGTTTAATTACATTAGTAAGTTGAAAAAAAAAAATTATTTAGTTCATTCTCAGCAGTGAAAGAACTATTTCCTCTTAATTGTATATTACATAATCCATAACGAATGGTGGAAGGCACGCTGCTACTCCACTTCTATTTTTTATGTGAATACTCTTTTCATAAAGTTTTAGTGTCCTTTCCTTATTTGGTTTTAAAAAATTGAAACTTTATTGTAGAACATAGTGATTTCCTTCGCAATAACCGTGTTCTCTGAATTACCAGTAAAAGTTTTTTATTAATTACCAAGTATATTACCTGTAAACAATCGTTTTAAAAGTTTAAATATTTATCCAGAATCGTTTCTAATGCCCTTCCACGTCATGAAACAGCGTATGGGCGTTTACATAACCGCAGTGGCACGAGATGGGTAAATGAGACCTATTTTAATAAACGTTTTAAAATATTAATAACAGGCACTTCAACAAACATAGCTTTATATTTTCTCACTAAACTAGACGAGTTGTATATCTGTTTCGGCAATATGTTCAATCGATCATACAATTGATCGAGTACATCATCCTCTTGCGTTTTCTAAGGTATCGGAGTTTCTATTCTACAGGATGGCGCACAGGTCGCATAACCATTTTCAACATTTATTACACGGCAACTAATACAGCTATAAAACGGTTTTGTAAACAAAATTAAAGAAAAATCTTCTAGTTTCATCGTGAATCAATAATACGGTTTTAAATAATATTTTGCAATCAAAATTTACACAATTATCATATCTCCAGAAATGCCTAAAAACGGCAACGATAGTGGGAAGTTACTTCTCTTACAATGGATCGTTACTTACTTGCGTGCGTGCGGAGGGACTTTGTGTAAAAAGATTCAATTAACAAAGGTCTTCCAAACATTTCATTGAAGCAACAATATTAAAGATTCATGAATTTCAGCTCAATGGACAAAGAACGCTCTGGCAGACCAAAATCAGCACAAATTGCATGGATAATTCATATTGCTTCATTGAATGTCGTAACATATCAATCAATATGCCTAATACAGAGTTTGAAAAATACAGAAGAAATCAACAAAATAGCTAGAGATATTTTGAAAAAAGTTGTGAACAACTCTACGTAGAACAAGCTTGTATCCAAATAATAGTGGAAATAAAAATATATTTGAAAAAAACTTGAAGTTTTGTTCTTTCATTTCAAATGTAACCAATTTTTTATAGCTGTATTAATTATTGTAATTAATTTTCAAAACGGTGAAGTAACTCTCGCGCCACCCTGTACATTGATTAATTTACCTCGTATCTCGTAAATAATATTGGTACATATGGTCCTAAATTTTTACACAATAATTGGGCCAAATTCGTAGGCCAAGAAAATAACCGGCACCGCGGAGTAACAAAACGCCCATGAGTGAAATCTTTAGTTTCATAACGGACGTTTTTAAATGCCAACTTTTTACATGATTGACTAAGTTAATTTTAGCCTTTCCTACCACAACAATGTCTAAATTGTCCAAAGAGAGGAAGGTTAAAGGCGCTATTTAGCATGGAGTTAAGGAAACAAGGAATTTATGCACAAAGTGTGTTCCCGCACAGGATCCTGTGCGCATAGAAACAGTAAGTTGTAAAGGAAGGTTAGGATATTAGATGTTAGTTTAAGCATCTCGAACCTCAACAAAGATGTCCAAAGAGAGGCAGAAAGAAGGCACCATTTAGTATGGAATTAAAATAACGCTGAATCTATGCACAAGGTACATAAAAGCAGTAAGTTGAGAAAGAAGTTCATGAAGCAAGATTAAAGTTGAAGAAGAAAATAATCAGTGTTGAAAAACATAAGAGCACTGAACCGAAAAACAATCGGTCCGTAACAAAACAAATATACTATTCTACTTCAAAAAAAAGTAGGCCAAGCTAACGTTCAGCTCGGGACCTCAAATATTCCCCGTGAGAGCGTCAATTCGCAAGAGGTTAGGAAACAAGATGAAAGTCAAAGAAAGTCAGAGGTGCTGAAAAACAGAACAGCAGCGGCGCACCTTAACTAAGATAGTCCTTGATAAAAAAAAATTTTTTTCAACAAAAAGAAGGCTTACCTTCCAGCTCGGGACCTTACCAACTTTCACATTCAAAGCGTGCTTTCCGTTTATTTTTATTGAAGCAATAAGCTCCACCAAGTAAGCAGCCCTCAAGTTCTCACAAATATATTAATCCGTAGGGAAATTCATCAAAGCAAATAGCTCGAATAATAGTACGTATGGTATTAAAGTGCGAACTTGAACATATAATTGCATACACAGCGCAAACTACCAATCGTATTAACTTGTAGATAAACAAATTATAAATATATTATTTTTAACAAACATATATAAGCCAAACAAAAATACCATAAGTACACAACTGATATAATGCCATCTCAAAAAGTACTTGACCAGAGCCCAAGGTGCCTGTAAACAGTAAGCATGACAATGCTATGATTCAGATCACGTGACAAATGAATGTTTTTAACAAAATCCTCAAGTACCAGTAATTATTAGGCTGTTTGAAGTGGTCATGGCATTTGTTAAGTAGCAACAATACACCCTAAATGAAAATTGTAACAAACGTGCAGATAAGACTAATTTCCGCAGTAGAAAAATTAATAAAAAACGAATACACGAACTGGGCAAACTATTTTCAACACAAGAAACAGCGTAAAAATCTTACGTCAAGCAGAAAATTTCAAGCGCAATACGTACTTGAAGAAATGAATGTAAAGTGAAGTATATTGAATCACAAAGATAACGCATTTCGCAGAAAACATACATTGGAATAATGAAATGACGCACTCCCAAAAATTTTCGTGTGCAAAACAGGATTGCGAGTTTGGTATTTTTTTGGCCACAAAAACTTAACAATCTTGCAAGCGTGGAGCATAAATAATGAGTAAGATGCAAATATGTATATCGGTCACTTGAAAGTAGAGCTTAATCAAAGGACATAAAATAAAATTCTTATGCGCAAGTTGCAGACGAAATTAATCTATGTAGTTCCACGTTGCATTACATTAAGAGCATAACAATTCTGACGAGTTTCTAATTACATTCCTGTACAAAATATATTTTAAAAGAATCACAGGCATGCAAGACAACATGAAATATGCTCATTTCATTACGCGTGCATAGATAAATCAATCTAACACTACCCAGCACTACTCTTAGTATTGCGTCCACCCATGGAATGAGAAATCGTTCAAGCAAAGAAAATTGCAGCAGCAGCTTAGAAATATTTGGCTACGCAGCAAAAGATACCTTATATGCGAAAGCCGATAGCCAATATGCCTTTTTATTTTCTAGATTTTGCATGAAGTCCTTTACAAATCTTTACCTAAAGTGAAGACACTACCTTTTCAAGAAACTTATTCATTCCACAAACCCACGTCTCTCCTCTTGCTGCATGAAATTTTTGTATACTGAGCTTGCACTGCACGAAGTACCTCTTAACTTGATCAAACTGCCTGTACACGGTCGGAAGCTTGTAAACTATGTTCTGATGATGGTACTTTGATTACTTGAGCTCCTTTCAATACCTGTGTGTCTGCAACTTGGTTGATGTTACTTTCATTAGACTGGTAACGGGAAGGCAGCATTGCTTCACCGCCAGACATACTGAAGTTAGTCAGACCGTTAACGATATTTATTTCGGAACCGCTAACAGGACTTGAGCCCATGCGCTGGCTAGCGGCTGCAGCCAAACCATTTGTATCATAATTACCAGTAGCAGGAGGAACAGCAGAACTATTAGCATTATAACTACCGGTAGCAGAATCAAATGTAGAATTGCTCACTTTAAAACTAATCGTATCATGACTACCAGTAGGTGCAGAAACAGCAGGAATATTTGCAGTATTACCAGCAGAAGCAGGATCGGCAGGAGGACCGTGAGTTCTTTCCGTAGCATTGTCACTGATGGCGACACTTGGGGCCACAACATCCTCTGAAGTATTAGAAGTCGACTCATTGACTGCTTTTTCTTCCTTGACTTCGAGCAGAGCATTCATCATCATGTTGATTTCATCAACTGAAGGACAATTTGCTATTAAAACATCTTCGGAGCTGTAGTGTTCACTCAAGATTCTATTCATGCGCGCAAAACTTGAAGCCACGTTGATGCGGACCGGTTTGAGCAAAATAAACTCGGTGTCTCGATTAGCCAGGTACAAATGGAGACTTCTTTGGAGCTTCGGTAATTTTGATCGAATGTTTCTGCAGACTCCACTTACAACTTCGCCGATCTGTCGGAAAGAATTTGTTTTAGTTACCATGATAAAGCTATGATAACGTTCAAAGTAATAGGTTACAAAGAAAATTACCAAGTAAAATAGGAGTTTTCGATGTAGATGACGATGCTCCCCCTATCAATTTATTTGTGGCAACATTTTAAGAAACAATCTTAAAATTATGCATATATATACCAGACCTGATAGATTTAGGTGCGATTGTTAATTGCCCCTGTTCATTTCTTCAGTAATGTATGAACCACTCTCAACACGCAAATCTATCAACAGAGTGGCACTTTCATACCAATCATTTTCGAAAAACGTCCCTGATTGGAGGCCTGTTACGGCCATTAGTAGTAGTAGTAATAACATCAATTTGCTAGCGCTTCAGTGCCTGCACTATGTCGCGCCGAAGGTCTCGCAATTCAGGTTGTCTCCACTTCTCAAATTTCGAGGTCTTACTGCCACAAACATCGCACCGCAAGTCACAGCAACTATTAAACAAACAAAGACGCGACAGCCACGAGCGTGATCTGAACAACACTTGATTTCATTGGTGACAGTAGTAGTAGTAGCAGCGGCAGTAATAAAGGAGCTGCTAGTTCAATACCATACTCCTCATGCTTAGGGTTCAATCAGTTCATATAATCATCTTAAGGTACATGCACAGTTTGCACATTGAGCAACAGCCTAACCCCCTAATGGGGGTCTCAGCTGCCCACCCAATTATGGCCGGGCGCCTTACCCGCGCTGAAACCCCCAGGGGCATTGCGCAGCGCGCCCGGCCATTTTACAGTTCAGTGTTTACATCGCATTACCATGCGTAGAATCTTCAGGCTAGATTTTTGAAGACAGATTACACGCTCCAATAAACGACTGCAGCGCTGTCACATTATAAGTTGACCGCTCAGCCTCCCCAAGTATTCCAGTCAAAACATCCTGTGCACACCCGCGAAGGTGCAGAAAATGCAGATTCCTGGCAACAACATTCAGGGGACACTCCGCGAGGAAGTGCTTTACAGTCAAAGGCACACGACACCGTTCGCACTGCGGCTGTGGTAGCCGCTCCATCAGGTGCCCGTGTGTTAGCCGCGTATGGCCAATACGGAGGCGACAAAGCATCACCTCTAACCGGCGACCACGACAACTGGACGATATCCACTCACGTATAGTGGGTTTAATGCTTCTTAATTTATTGTTATCATTAGCAGCGTTGTCCCATTCATGCTGCCATCGTTCTCTCACTGCCGCTTTGATCCGAGGGTAATAATCTCGGAAAGGAACCATCAGATTTAGGGTCTCCTCGTTTGCCTCTGCGGCCCGTTTAGCCTCCTGGTCAGCTCTTTCATTGCCAGACACTCCTACGTGGCCGGGCACCCAGCACAACGTCACAGATTTACGCTCACGTGTTAAATTTATTAAGTTCATGACGATCTCACCAACGAGCGGATGGGTGCTATTATGCTCTCGAGTGGCCTCCACCACACTTTTTGAATCCACAAAAATAGCAAAAGTATCATACACACAATGTTTAATTAGTCGGAGGGCCTCCAGCACACCGTAAAGTTCCGCAGTGAAAATGGACGACTCTGGGAGCAATCTCTTGGCGCTCACCAGCTCCCCCGACACAGCGGCACACCCTACAGCGTCTCCCACCTTTGAGCCGTCGGTATAGAACTTCATCGCACGGGCATGTTTTTCGGCAATATGGTCCAAAAAGATCCCCTTTAGTATGTGTGTAGGCATAGAATCCTTCTTAGGCATTTGACATCCCGGACAAAAACTCCCGAATCGGCCATTAGGCAAAGAAAAAACTGAAATACTAACCCAGCTACAATGTTCGTGAAAGCCCTCTCAAAAGGAGGTTTGGTCATCTCTCCAGGCCAGTAAAATGGAAAAAATGCTTCAAATTTAAATTCACACTTGACCGACAGACTCCTAGAAAAATTTCCGATGCTGATTCTTCATTGACTGGTGACTGCCAGGGAACGTACATACACTTGTCAGTCAGACCTCAATCCCATGATTCACGCGATAAAAAACCACAAGGTTATCAAGTTTATGCCCAAAAAAACAAACATCTCATTTCATAGAAGAAAACTGTTTTGTGTCACTTGAGTCAACATATCACAAAAAAGGACAACAAAACTATACCTTTTCAGGCGATGCAAAAGGTTGGTTTTTGAGGAGAACAGGTTTGACGCCGGTCTCGTTCTTGTTCATAGCGAGGATGACTTCCACTTTAGCGATGAGAGACGTGAGGGGCCCCACGAGAGCCTCTGTGTTGGAGTGGATGAGGCGCTCGCACACCCGTTTTAGCTCGTAGTCCACGTCCTTTTTAGAGTCCATAAGCTGCTCTGTTACCTGTACGAGAAATTTTGCAACTGAAGAGTGGCGTTGACTACGTCTGCTTCAAACAAGGTCAAGTTCACCAAATAGATCTCCCTAATAAGCTGCTAATTTGTGCTTCGTAGACAAGTGCTCGAAATAACGTTTTTCAGTGACCCTATACGCAAAATCTACATAAATAAAATACATTGTGAAGGTTAGGCAAATTAGTTCAATAGTGAAAGGTATCAACTACTCATTTCCGTTATTTTGACTCAAAGATAGTATTTCGATTATTCACGAGGCTACTTTTAGACACACAAATAGCATGAGTTGACTTTGTTCCACACTTACCTAGCTACTGTTTGCTCGAAAAGATATGTCTAAATTGAGAGAAGAATGAAATAAAGTGTATAAGTTTCAAAAATTATAATTTTCAAACACTTTACACTTCATAAATATTTGAGGTCCAACTAGTTTCTAGTGCTCTAAGTTAAACGGAAGTCAAAGAAACAAGAAAAACATCTGCAACATGGAGACGTCCAAAAACACACAGGAACCTTAGCACAGAGTTATCACGCTAAGAAAAGAAATAAGTAATTAAACGTAACCCTATTTATAATTAAACTCTTTAACCCCTTCCCCAAACAATTTTTTTATTAAAAACGTTTCTTTTTCAGACTAATTTTTTTATTTTGATTCTATATGGTATTTTTGATGCTGATTATGAAAACAGTTTGTAATTATTTTTCTTCCCATTTTTGTAGTTAACTTTTTATTTTGAAAATACCTGTGTCGGCAAAAAACGAGTCAACCAGTCATTGTCTGATGTAGAGAAATAGTCATTGGCTGATGAACTGGCACAGTTATCAGAAGTATTCAAGCTTCTGAGGAAAGGTTCATATTCGCTATCTTCCATTGAACTAGACATTTGGGTTGTAACACTTGACAATCGTACAAAAAATGAATGCAAATGTGGATGCAAACAACACCCATCCGACGGCAATGGCTGTCGGTGGCTCGGAGCAAGTCTAGTAACAATGTCCTTGAAATCATACAACTCTACCCTATCGCCGCTGCCAGGCGTACAATTTGACGAGAATACTCGTTTCACACGTTGAATGGCTTACAAAGGCTTAAAATCGACGAGTATATACGTATGTAGCTGATTTTTTTAGACGAGTATACTCGTCGACGACTGAAAAAAACATTTTGTGAAAACGTGTATACTCGTTTCTGCTGGGGAAGGGGTTAAACCCACAAAACCAGAAATACTGAGAACAACAGCCGCACCTGAGGCACACCATCGACAATGAACTGCAGGAGAGCATTATTAGAGCTGAGAGAGAAGAGGTTGCCGCGCTGTTGCACAAGACCGTAGGCTGCATCCTTCAACTTGCTCCAGTCTACTATGGTTTCCTTGACGCTGCTATCCACCTGCAGGTAAGACAACAGTTTCATTCCTCGTAGATTTCAGTTAATGTATATTTATAACCACAGTTTCATTCCTTGCTGATTTCAGTCAATGTGTACTTCTAACCGATGGAAATTAAGCCCAAGCTCATTTAATTAGATGTCTTTGGGAGCAAACTATAATATTTTTCAGCAATTTACACCAGAATGACAGTACATCAGCCAACACTGGCTAATCAAATCAAGTTGGGTACTTCGGAACGAGCATATTATACAAGTTAAACCTGAACATCTGAATGCTATAGGAGAAAGTAAAAGAGGACACAATTGCACTGTTGTCACCTGGAAAGGGGCGAGCTGCTCTCTGAGAATCAGAAGATGCTTGATCTGAAACAAAGCGGCATGGGTCGCGGAGGACTTGGAACTGATCGCAGTGGCCGCGGAGTTGAGCGACTGCACACACGCAGCCACAGCTTCTAGAGACACTCCCTGCACAGCGCAATGGTGTTATTTCTGGGTACTTTTTGTATTCGTTCTATCTACTTTTGAGACATTATTATCTTTACTTCTATCTACTATTAGAGGATATTTATATTACTTCTATCTCCTTTCAGGATGGTAATTCTACTTCTGTCCACTTTCGGGATATTAATACTACTCCTATCTACTTTCGGGATATTAATACTACTCCTATCCACTTTCGGGATATTAATACTACTCCTATCCACTTTCGGGATATTAATACTACTCCTACCCACTTTCGGGATATTAATACTACGTCTATCCACTTTTAGGATGTTAATATTACTTTCATTTACCTTTCGGATACCAATACTACTTCTATACATACCTTTAGGATATGAATATTATTTCTACCTACTTTTAGAAAATTATTACTTCTATCCACTCTCATAATATTAATATCTATCCACTTTTAAAAAATTAATATTTGTAATATAGATTTTTAGAATCCAAAGAAAAATTATATTAACTTCCAGAATATTAGTATTAGTAAAACCTACTTTTGGTAACTTAATTGCCCTTAATTTCAATCCGTAGTTTGAAAATTATAATTTACAAAGTAGAAGCCTGTAATTATTTATAGTTGATGAAAATTTTAAAATTAAATTTACTCTACTTCAGCTGTGGAACTATCTGCTCAATATAGTTACCCACTCATTTAGTTAATGGAGTTGCCGAATGATTAGCAAAAGTCAACATAGCAGAGGGCAAGATAACTGTACTTTTTAATTTCTCAGGAGGAGAACAGGCCTGATTTTTCAAGCATCCAAATAACCAAGAGGATATTCCAATGAAATCCGTTTTGCTAACTGCTCAAGTTGTGCCTTTCGTAACTTTGAATTAAAAAATTTAAATGCAGCTCTTCTAACAGATGTGCGTGACGAGATGCTGAACCCTTGTTTACTGCCATATGAAACGCTAGTGCGTAATAAAAAAATTCATAGCAACAAGAGCATTAGACATGCAATAGTTCAAAAATTTAACGCCATAAGAATGACAAAGAATGAATTCAGACCAGATTCAAAGGCTCTCCAAACACTGTACGCAATTCGTCACAGTTCTCCAGAAATTAAAAAACTAAAAGAAAATGCATTTCAATTTT
Organism: Morinoia aosen; assembly: GCA_030386875.1. NCBI lineage: Eukaryota > Metazoa > Arthropoda > Malacostraca > Amphipoda > Talitridae > Morinoia > Morinoia aosen. The sequence continues at coordinate 18,647,289 of CM059563.1, forward strand.
TATAAATTTTATTCAGTTTACTTTGGAATCATAAGTACGATTAATTATCCTAAACATTTCTAGGAACACAAAATTTTCAGGAAACAAAGAGAAGAAATACCATATTAGAGTATTTGGTCAACTCATCTGTAGAATTGAAAAATTAGGCAAGAAACTTTTTGCAGGATGGTGTACGGAATAGAATACATAATGCTCTTAAATTTCAGCTTACCAACTCCACTTAATCCTTGTAATTTTTTTCGAGAGAAACGTTAACGGATTTCTACATTATAACTGTGTTCCTGATCTGCATACATTAATTAACAAGTTGGAAAAAATATGCATAACCACACGCCATTACAATTTTCTGGTTACGTGTTCGTCAAAACTAACATGTTTGGGAAAATAAAGTTCAATCAGTAACTTGTCCAGAATCAAGAGTTCAATCAAGTTCAGGATCTTAAAATAAAAATCATTATTCCACAAGAACTTTCCATACTTGCCTACCACAAGAAAAAATTTAAAAGCCAAACCAAGCATTACTTACTTGAAAGATAGATTTGTCAACGCATCTGTAGAGCTTGGAGAGACACATGAGCGTGCGGCGCAGAGTCGGGTACCACATGCCGTGCAGGTCCGCTGGAGAGCTCCCCACGCGGCTGAATCGCTCGCCCGACATCGACATGCCGCTCTCAGACCTGGAAGAGAAAATGGGTTGTTCATTTTCTGTAATTATTTCTTGCTATACACGTTTATGTGCTCCATTCCATTCAGTGTTTGAAAACTTTTTAATTGATAAAAACAACTTTCCTTCTCTTCGGAAAAAAATTCTATTAAAAAATACATTTCCAGGCTAAGTATTAAAGAATATGGTATTGCTTACTGTTTCAAGGATATGAAATGCATCGCACAATGCATACCATTTATGTTGGAATAAATGAAAAAAAAATACATATAAGAAACATACAATCGCATACACGGTAGGTGCAGCCAACCTAGTTTTGACCATAAGCAAAATATAACCTGATATTTTACTATCACTTGAGAGATTTAAACTGTGATCAACCAAACATAGGGAAGAAAAGTAAAAGAAGCATGAAAACTGCAAGAAACAGAGTGAGGTTGAAAGACAAATCCCAAAAGCTTTTTAACAGCTCAGATAACCTAACTGTATCTCTCCTGAGAGCGCTAATCTCCATAGTGTAGGATAGACGAACCTAACCTTGTAGCTTTTTCTATCCTTGACAGGAGTCAGCTTACCCCTACCTTCAGGTTCTTCAAAACAAAATAGGTACATTAAATGACAGTCCTTTACATAGCACTCAATATAGATTTAGTGCTATAGTAGAGTAGCATTAAGTTATACAAAACATAAGCCAACACGATTAACGTCAAACCTCTGCACTAAAACTGAACACTTGCCCCATAGATGTCACAGATGCTGTGTCGCTAGAAGTTCTGGCATGCACGCGAGAAGCACGACGAGTGTTTTCTGCTATTTCTTTTGCTATTTGCTCCATGAGCTCCAATTTGCTCGGGTATGCCAGGTCACCTGGAGATGCCACAAACCTGCGCAAAAAATAATAAAGATGCCATAAATTATTAGAAAATATTAACAACAAACTCTTAAAATACAGACATGTTTTCATATATGTCAAATATCCCAGTTACTGCAAAACATGCAAGAGCATTCTAAACTTCCAAGAATAAGAAGCTACAGGACTTCACTACATGCATCACTGAGTATGTAAAAGCTCCGATTTAAACCAGGAAACATTACAGACTTTGTCTCCATCGTGATGAAATTGAGCCCCATGTAGTAAACGCATACACAGCATGGTACTGAGCTCTATTATTCTCTACGTATTTAGGCATAACCTTTAGTATGATTGAAACATATGACACAGCATGGTACTGAGCTCTATTATTCACCATGTATTTAGGCACAGCATTTAGTATGATTAGAACATAACACAGCATGGTACAGAGCTCTATTATTCACCATGTATTTAGGCATAGCATTAAGTATGATTAAAACATAACACAGCATGGTACTGAGCTCTATTTTTCACTACATATTTTTGCACAGAATTTAGTATACTTGAACCCCACGCCCCAGCCAAGTCTCACCCAGCAATGTCAGACGAGATGTAGACGTGAGCGCGGTACACAAGTCTCTCCTGTGCGTCTTCCAGCATCCTGTTGACCACCGAGCGCAGCGCTGACAACTGGCGTGGGTTGCTCTGCAGGTGTTCTTCGATCATCCTGTTAATTGTGAAGAGCTGTTATTTCGGACCCACGTTCCTTTAATACACACTGCTTTGTAGCTGACTACTCACATACAGGATTGAAAATAATAAATCTACCACCACCTCTAATATCTCGCACAGCATATCAGAAATCCATTCACACATATTGAAACCGAAAATTTAGCATACTTAACTGTTCAAAAAAAAAAAGTGGTCAGTCAAGGTATTACAAACAACAAACAAGAGTTTTCCATATGAGCTGCTTACCCTCTTCTCAATATACTGCAGAGTTCAGATAACGTTTCTAGGTGATCAATATGAATTATGAGAGGTCTAAGTCCATCATAGAGGGCAATGCAAAGTCCTTCCAAAAATGCGTCCAGCTCAGGAGTGGGAAGAGAGAAGAACTGCTGATAGAGCGCATACTCGTCTTCACAAACATGGACCAGAAAAGCACACCCGCTCCTCACGAGCGTGCAGTGGTCTCTTCTGTAGCTGTTGACCAGCTGAGTTACGGCATCCGCGACGCTGGGTCCGAGTAGCAGCTGTCGTTGCTGAAAGTAACAATGATGACAGTCATTCAAGAGGTTGCGGTACTCCACCTGGTGTGAGGCGTCACTCTGATGATGCTGGTACAGAACACTCAAGCTTCGCGCCCCTACAGCCGCGATGTCACTCGACTCGACGGAATGGTTGTGTTCAGAGTTCACAGAATACCGTCGCTCCGATACACAGTCACTTGATTCTGAAGTTTTCTCATCCACCAATCTTTCTTCAATCTCTCGCATTAAAGATTTAATTCTAGGTGCATTAGTTCTAAATTTACTATAATACAATATGCTAGCATTATCTGAATTTGGCTGTGTCTCTCCTGGTTTCGGAAGCACCTGCTTAGCAGATGCCTCTAGTGATCTAGTAACATACACTCTAATGAGGCTGAGAGCTCTGCTCAAACAATGCATATACCTCACTAAATAAACTGACGACTCCCTGTAGTTGTGATTATTCTTCATGTACGCTATGCACTGATCAATTTTAGCCAGAAGGGGGATAAAGCCTTCACTAGTGACAGTGAATGCAGGAGATGTGAGCTTCTGAGATATGGACTCCACTTGAGTGAAATACCAGAGTTTTGCATGGATTTCTTCCGCACTGTTGGTGAGCGCTGTCTGCTCTGCAAGAAGATGCTCACAGTCGGTGTGCAGCGCTGTAGTGCGAGTTGACACACTTGTGTACTGCGCAGTAAGATAATACTCAAAATTACAATAATAAAATATCCCTTCATTTTCCAAAATAGAATGTGCAAGTAAGCTGTGATTATCAGTGGCGAAATTTTTCAAGGAAGCTTTGCTTTTCAAAAACCAGCTATCATCAACAAAATATAATAAAATTATAAAATTATGTATTATGATGCCGTGTGTTAATACATAAAAGCAAAAATGAAAGTGAATTCCCTGAAGACATTTCCAAAAAAGGGATGGTATGTATTCAGAAAATTCTTTCATGATACACATAGATAACGATTGAAAATTAGAGATTATGTACACCTTCTTTGATTAGGAGCTCTGAATAATCGGCTTAATTCAGATAACAGCATAACGAGACAGAATTACTGATAGAATAAAGGTACACAGCTAATGTTACAGATAGGCCCATGACCACATTAAATTGACATCAATGGTAATTTTTTAAGCATTTTGATGGAAAATGAAACTAACTTTTGAAGTAGTCATAGAACGGCCATGATACATGACCAACATGGAGTGCAACAGTCTAAAATAACTTAGAATAACACAAAATACTTCAACACAGCAGAACTATCTTAATGTATAACAGATTCATTACTCGACAGTTGAAAGAATAAAGTGGCCAAAGGAGAATTCACTTGAATCCATTCATTTAGGCGAAAACAAATTTCATCAAGTACAAAGGGGTCACTTGTTAGTTGTATGGTAGTTAGTGAAAGGTTGCATTTCTATTGCAGAGATGTTTCCACAGCAGAAAGAGAAGGAACCCTTTGGTACAGACTAAGGAAAACGTGGAATCTATGCCCAAGTTGTGTTTCCACACAGGATACCCTGGGCATAGAAACAGCAAGTAAAGAAGAAACAGGATGAAAATATGAAGAATTGTGACAAAGAACAAAACTCAAAGAAGCCAAGTGAGAAAAAAAAAATGAAATCCTGAAAACCTATCTACAGCTGAAGTAACGTAACAGTCTCTCCCCTGCCTGGCATACCTGCTTTTATACTCTATAGCATAGGTTGACCAACCTGACTAACCTCAACTTTTGCCCATCTTAAACCCTTTGAGAGAATTATCACTGAACTTCATCACCTTGCACTATGCACTACAAAGCAAACTAATTATTGCAAACTTTACCATATTACAAGGCTTTGTTACAGATATGAGATGGATGATAGCAAGTCAGTTTAGATTCCTAGAATGATAAGCTAGTGCAGCACAAACAGATCCTGAATTTTCCAACTCAATAGTTATGAATCACTTTACTCCAAAGAAAAAATTAGCAGTTAAAATCAGTCCTCAAATCTAGAGTCAAAGATAATCCTTAGCTAATGAGGTCTAACACATCAGAAGTATATGAAACCTTGAGCTGCAGAGCATAAATTATTATTTATATAAAAAAATCCATTATAACATCAACAAGCACATTTCTTGTTCTGGAACTAAGTCATATCTGATAACAAATTTCTGAAAAAATTTCAAAAATCACGGGTATAAAAGATATTTAAAACAGATGTAAAGCATTACAAACTTTGCGCTGGGTAAAATATATATTCCCATATAAATAACCAAAATATCAACAAGCACATTTCTTATTCTGGAATAATGTCATATTATTGAAATTTTTCAAAAACATAGGTGTACTATAGGTAAATACTGTTAGAAAATGAACCACAGGAAATCTCACCTGTGAATGAAGCTCATTGAGGTGATGCAGAGCACCATCAAGTTGCTGCAGAAGAGCTTGACACTCAGTTTTGTGTCCATTGAGTTGGCCTATGTAGTCCACCAAGACGCTGCTGGCTCCCCCTCCTGATCTGGAGGACGAGTCTCTGTCAGCTATGATGGGCAGAGAAAGCTCGTGGCTGATCTTGTGCCGGTGCTTCTCTTCTGTTTCATCATACCAGTTTAGGAACTGAAAATGACATGATTCATTAGATTTATCAAGAAAATTAAAGCTACAAGAATAGGACAAATCACAAGCAGCACACTACTCTCGCACATACAGTTGATGATAAGGTACTTGTGGGTTATCTGTCATCACTTTTTTGAGTTTACAAAAGGGTAAAAAAGAATTCAGCTTCCTTATCTGTTTTTGGGAGGTCCCAGAAATTCATTTTGGCCTAGCACACATAACAGATATTTAAAAAAAATAAAGATTAATAATAATTTAATAAAGCTAACCTAACTTTACCTAACCTCAACATCAAAAGAAAACCAGAAATTTAAAAGGGGTGACATATAACCCACAAGTATCAATGATAATTCATCAACAATGAAATTTTGATGAGATAAATTTAAAATTAAATCAATTGTTGAATTTTAAACAGCACACTGGTTTAAAAAATAGTTCAAAATCATGAAATTGCATGTGAACATTGATACATTAAAATGAGACAACAATTGATTGTAAAATGAATAGTGTTAGAATTAATTTAGCAAACTAAGCTGTGTTTTCCATTCTTTTAAAGCAAATCTCAAACATTTATCAAGCTGTTCTGTTAGAAATAAATTTTGTTCTATGTGTTATGGCCCTTAATATCCTAAACACTAAAAAATAAAATAAAAAGATAACACAGGAAATATCCAAAATAAGAAATTTGAATTATGGAAGGTATTTATATGCCATTTGCTAGAGGTAATCTCATCAGTTTCAAAATATAAAGTAGGCAAGAGCAGTAAAGTAGCAGTCTGCTGTTGATAACTCAGCTAAGTAATATTTTCCCAAACAAATATGATACTATCATAAAATTGCCTGTAAAATCATTCATTATCTACAACATCTTAGAAATTGATTAAGGATTTGCTATTAAGTTAATTCTAAAACTGAATGGTAAATAAATATTAAAAATAAACATGAGAAAGACTTTACTACCTTTGAAATCCAAGCTTAAATTTACATTTAAATTGAAAAGCAATGAAAAAACAGATGTTCAATTTGCTTATTTTGCAGATTTGCTAAAAATTCAAAAAGATCAGATTATAGGTTAGTTTAAGCCTCCCTAACCGCTACAAAAAAAAAGAGCGTATCAAAGAGAGGAAGGAGGAAGGCAACATTTAGTATGGATATTAGGCAATGTGGAATCTATACAGAATAGGCATAGAAACAGTAAGTTAGGAAAGAAGTTCATGAAAATAAGATAAAAGTTGAAGGAGAGATTAGTAGGTGCTGAAAAATAGGACAGCAGTGAACCAAAAAAGGTGGCCCTTAACAAAACAAAGAACATTTTATTTCAATAAAAAGAAGGCCTACCTAACTCTCAGCTTGGGTAAAAATTCAAAAAGCAAAGAAAATGCTAATACAAGTAGCCATTTTATTATTTTTTTAAATCTAAAAAATTTTGGAGGCAGCTATATCATAAGTTCTTTAAAATCTGAAGTATGACCAATACTACACAAGCATAAAATTATGATTGATAATAAATTCAACTATGCATCAAGGTGAAAAAAATACACAAAACAAAGAACTTTCTGAAGGGGATCTAAGCTAAGCATGTTGCTAAACAACACACTTGACTTGTATCTTCTTGTAATTTATTATCAATATTTTATAGGACTTATGACAGAGCTGATCTCTGACATGTTTTCAATTTTTTTTAATAAAAGGATTAATTTCATTAGAATTTTTGGCTTTTAAAATTTTAGATAATAAATATATATTAATTGTAGTGAAGTATCTAATCAAGTATCAGCTGGAAAATAACTAATTTTATGATGTAAATATGATCGGGCCTTGCAGTGGCTGAGTGTACAGAGCACTTGCGTGCTGTGCTTCCTGCACGGGTTTGAGCCCTGTACGCAGCAGTTGGCGAGAAAAACGCTGATGCGGCAAATCAGGGCCGTTGCCTGCAGTGTGATCACTGTCCTCAAGGAATGTTACCTGAGCACTAAATGAGAGGAAAATAAGGCCTTAAAGCTCGGGCAAGACCAGGGGCCTGGGGAACCCCAATCATGTACTTTCCCTGTAAAGTATCATGTCAATGATGCTCAGCCACCCTCTACTAAAAGAGGAAAAGGCTCGGTATATACCTATACCTATATGATATAAATACATAAGCCTAATATTTACAAACCGAGTCAACACAAATTTACCAGTTTGGAAATCCTGCAATAAGATATAAAATCCTCCAATCCTCATTTCATAGTGAGCAGAATTTAACAATACAGACAAATAGCTAGGTGATACATGCCACTTTATGTAAAAATGACTATAGGATTGCAGTATACCATTTTGTTTCTTTTTAATATCAACTGAAGATAATACTTGAAAAAACACTAATATATTTAGCAGTATGAGACTGTGTATACATAAAAATAAATTTTATGAATTTTTTTTGTACCCAGTGCATATAATTTATACTTCAAGATTTAGAGATTTACAACTCTGAATATTCAGACTAAAGAGCAAGCTATCTTTAGCTGAAAAATTTGAAAATCAATACTGAATAAGTTTAGAAAAACAATCTAGCATGAACATGGTAAATGTCATGCTACGTGAAGAGAATAAGTTGCATGATTAATTTACCAACACTTAATTTATTTATTTAAAGCAAGTTTTCATTATAACAAAATAGTGAATTGCCAAAATTGAATACACATTTTTTAATACCAATCCTTTCTGAATTCAATAAAGTTTGCCTTTGGTTACTACTTTTACATGAATAATTTCTATCTGTGTCTTCTTTCTTTTTACAAATCTTCAATCACAGAACTCAGATGAGCCTAGTTCAAAATCATAATAAATTATATTTCAAAATTAAAAATTTACAATCATTCAGCATTTCGGTATCCAATTTACTGGCTATGAATTCAGGGATGGAAAAAACCCTGGGTTTTTAAAAAAAGCCCAACCCACGTGGGTTTTTTTGGGTTAAATTGGGTTTTTTTGGGTTTTATTGGGTTTTTTGGGGCTTTATTGGTTTTTTTTTGTAATACCTGTATTTGTTTAAATGAGTTATTCACACAGTTCCAGTTACCTCTTTTCCAGATTTATATACACTTATTGAGTAAATATTGTTATTTGATTTCTTTATTTCCAACATTATATTACATTATTATATGAATTATTACATTATTTGAACCATATATGAATTAAGTTTGTCCATCACAATTACCATTTACCAATTACCATATGCATAAGGCCATAGCTGTGCAGTCTGTAAAGATATAAGATGTGCAAAGAGAATTGCTATGCTTGTCAATTCATAGTAAGTTGTTTTAGCAGCTGACAGACACAAGTCATGCGAGAGGGAAGCACCATGCAGATCATAAGTAACCACCACAAGCAACTTGAAGCAAGACAGCTGCACATCACTTAACAGTCATGCTGTTAACAACTTAACATGTGTATATTGTGTGAACTGGAGGGCTTATGGCAGCACAAGCCAAGTCAGTCAACCACACTGTTACATGTTACAACATGTAGTGACATGCCAAAAATTTTTTTTAAAATTTGTCAAAAAAATCACTTTTTGCAGTTCAGGATAGCAACAAACACTGAAATGATTAGAAACAAATGCTCTAACAGATTTTATCGTCAAATTTGTTCCAGTACAGCTTGAATGCTCACCATAGGCCAGTCGTTTATTTACTTTCTTACCCCATGATGGCTGCGGTCGTGTCTTACCCCCATCTGACTATAATTGTTAGACTTATTTCAGGCAAAGCTCTCACAGGAGACAAATATTGAAGAGTGGTTGGCTGAGTACAATCCGGAGTTGATCGGTGCGATTTATTTGTATAAATTGAAGGACTCCAACATCTTCCCAAAACACATGTTCAACAAGAATATCACTAAGACAATGACTCCTTGTTGATGGTGGGATATTCAAGACATGAAACAGCAGAAAATGCAGATTCTTAAAAAAAACACTGGCAGAGGGTTTCTGCAAGTTCATAAGCAATCTTCATTCTTGCTTTGCAAGTTCAGGAAACGTTGAGAGCATTTTCTAAACATTTGGAACAGTGCGAAATAAATTGAGAAATAGATTAGGATCGGAATGCGCACAGAAATTGGTCTCATTATATCGCCACCTTGCAAATGATCATGATGTGGATGACAACGATAAAATGGCAGTGGATGTAAAAAGAGAAATACAGTAGTACTGTAGTAGCGGTCTACATAGTCTAGAAGACAGAGGAAGAATTCAGAAGTCTCTTTACTCTCAAATAGTCAAACTGCATTTGTTTCTTAATTTTTGTTTTTTACTTTGGAAATGGAACTCATCGAAATATACTAGCCCCTCTAGTTTTTCTTTTTTTGTGATTAGAGTTTTTCTTATTTTATTTTCATAGTGTTTTTTTTAATATTTATTGTCATAGTGTTGTCATGCAAATACTTTGGACAAATTTTTGACAATATAAATATTTAGCTCATTTAGATTCTATAAGCTTGAAAACAAGTGAAATTCAAATAGCACTAATAAAACCCTAAAAAGCCCAAAGAAACCCACCATTTGGTGGGTTTTTTTACGTGGGTTTTTTTGGGCTTTTTTGGGTGGGTTTTTTATGTGCCAACCCTGGCTATGATTGATTGGGAACAGGGACACCAGTCAAACAATCAACAAACCATTATTATGAAATTTGATTGAGGCAAGTGTAAATTAATACAGCAATAATAAGATAAGCATTTCTTTAGTAAGTTAGTAAGACTAAAGCAAGCAACAGAATGCAATATAGAAAGCAGGATAAATGTTGAGGATTAAGGACACCGTCTGGGTAGAAATTGAGATAAGTGTTGATTTTCAGTTTTTATATGCATCTTATAGAGGATTTTCTTGCGCTTCCATTGGTACTTTCCGTTTACGTCTACTCCAAATAGTGCGCCCACCAGAGGGGGGGAAAGCGATGGGGGTGGCGTGACCTTGACCCCTCCCCCCCCCCCCCCCCTCATTATTGGGAGTCAATTGAGCGTGTTTCTCTGCGGCAATGGCAGTAGAGTTCGTTCATGAGCTACTCAAAGTGTTTTCATTATTCAAACGAATCATTCTAACGCTGAATAAATATTTTTTATAAGATTTTGACAATTTTAGAATTTAGCTGTTCTGCCGTATCTATGATACCGCAGCTTTAATTCATAGCTTGATGACAGTTGCAGTATCATAGCTACAGCTATGGCGAGCACACCAATCCAAAGGGCTTGAAACGAGCTACAAAACAGAGGAGTTGACTTAAAAAAAATGTATTTTGGTCGAAAAAAAATGAAAAAATAAAAAAAGTGGTTATTTTGAAGAATTACATGTATTGTCTTTTGTTGTATATTTTTTCCCAGAGTTACAGAGCTACAGCAATGTAAATTATATCAACCGAAAGGGCTTGAAAAGAGCTACAAACGCTCAAGTGTTTATTGTATAAAATCCTGTAGTTCAAAAGAAAAAGAAAAACATTTTTTTTGTGAAAAAACATGTTTTTCTGGAAATTTGATAATTGGTTTCTCAAATGCTACTTCTTCCACAATTTTGGAGCTACAAGAATGGTTTATATACCATTCGATAGGGCTTAGCAAGGTGTATCAATAAGGGCGTTTGATTTTTTGATACATCAATTATTTTGAAAATTACACGACATGAAAAAAAAAATGAAAAAAGGTTACCTATTTAAAAAAAATACTCCCAAAATCCACAAAAAAAAAAGTTATCAAAATTCGTAGCCCCTTATGGTTATGTAGACATATAAGCAATCTAAAAACGAAGTTCTGGTTCTGTAACTTCAAAATTGTAGAAGATAGATTTTAAAAAAACCCTATTTTATCATATTTTTCAAAAAAAAAAAAATCCAGTGCAGATACAAAAATTTTGTCGAAATAACAAATGATCTTTCCATCATTTCACACCTACTGGAAAAATTTCAGAGAAATCCGTCCATAAATAACGGACTTTTCTCCTACCCAGACGGTGTCCTTAACCAGAAATCTACTTTCCACTTTTTGGTGCCTAAACATAGTTAATTAGATCGATATAAACAAGTTTTCTTCAATGCACTTTCCGTCGTAAATGAGTTTATTACAAGTTATAGCGGTAGGTTTAGTTTCGTGTTTGATGACGAATGCGCTCGAATAAACAGCTACTCATAGATTTTTTTAATTTTTGTTGACTGAATCATGGTAATAATATCAAAATAAACTAATTTTCTTCTATACACTTTTTGCGACAAATAAGTATTTTACGAGTTAGAGCGGTATGTTAACTTTGGTCTTAGATAGCAGGAGCGCGCTCGACCATTCGAGTGCATCCGAAGGGAGCATTGATTGCAGTGTTGCCATATGACGCACTAGATGAATTACTTCTCACTTCAAATACTAGAGTTGCGATAAGTCATTTACCGCTATAACTCGTTAAATACTCATTTGCTCCAAAAAGTGCATAGATGAAAAGTTGTTTAATTCGATGTAATTACCATGATACAGGCAACAAAATTTTGAAAATCGATTAGTTGCATCTCCTTAACATTAACCAAAACTCGTTTATTTCAATCTAATTAACTACGTTTAGGCATCGAAAAGTGGAAAATCGATTATTACAGACCAATGCTCAACTGTGCGCCATGCAACATGCCCCGCTTCCCCCGTTCACCTCAGAGGTCATATAAGCGGTGAGCTCATTAGGGCCTGCGCATTTGGTCCGCATCCCATCCTGTTACAACATCGCTACCAGTAAACGTTGCAGTTCTCCAGCGTTTCCCTGACCTTGGTCCTCACAAAACATTTACCCAAAAAATTGCATGCACTAATACTTTATGTATATGCATTAGTGTTTGGTTGGAAGTTGAGAGACTTTATATCCTTACGGACTATACTGTTATTTTATAATAAAAAATTGGAAAACCTTACTCATAAGCAGCATGGATATTCTACTGAATAAATAGTATGGTTCCTAGTAAAATAAAAGGATAAAAAATATTGCATTGTACAGTATAAAATTAGGTCAAAGCCAAAAATTATTTCAATATATGGTAAATCTGAAGGAAAGGACAATAATCAATTTCCCACTTTTTGGTGCCATAACATAAATGATTTGGTTGAAATAAACAAGTTTCCTTCTATGCACCTTCCGTCTGAAATGATTATTATAACGAGTTATAGCAGTAGGTTCAGTTTCGTTTTTGATGATGAATGCGCTCGAATAAACAGCTACTCATAGATTTTTGAACTTTTCTGGCTTGAATCACGGTAATAACATCGAAATAAACAACTTTTCTTCTATGCACTTTTTTTGTCAAATGAGTTTTTAAAGGGGTATAGCGGTAGGTCTGGTTTTGCCTTTGATGACGAGCATGCTGGAAGCGAGACTGCATTGCAGTATTGCCGTCCAATGCGCTCATTGAATTCCTGGTCAATATGTATTTTAGGTCATCCCCCAAAATTAAACATTCCGTTTCCCAGAATCACTAAAGAAGCCCATGGTACATGTTGAGGATTAACCGGGAATTAATTTTCAACTTTTCGAATCCTAAACATAGTTAATTAGATCAAAATAAACAAGTTTTCTTCAATGCACTTTCCGTCATAAATGAATATCTTACGAATTATGACGGTAGGTTTAGTTTCGTCTTTGATGACGAATGCGCTCAGATAAACAGCTACTCATTGATTTTTTAATTTTTATTGTTTGAATCATGGTAATAACATTGAAATAAACTACTTTTACACCTTTTTCGTCAAATTAATATTTTACAAGTTAGGGCGGTAGGTTTAGTTTTCTCCTTGACAAAGGGAGCGCTGGAAGCAAGCCTCCATTGCAGCGTTGCCATTCGCCGGGCTCAATGAATTACTTCCCGCTTCAAACACTTGAGTTGCAGAAACTAATTCACCGCTATGACTCGTAAAATACTTATTTACGACGGAAAGTGCAAAGAAGAAAACTGGTTTATTTTGATCTAATTAAAAATGTTTAGGCACCGAAAAATCAGATATCGATTCCCGATTAATCCCCAACATATACCAAAGCCCATTTAAAAACGTTTCATAAGAGTGACATTCTTGGCGCTGATGCGTTATTTTTGAGATATTCAACTTTGAAGTTGGCTTTCGCGGCGTCGTATATATATTCGTTGTATTGGAATTTAATTAATAACGGAAGCTAATTCCCTATTACAAACGTACGTAACAGGTTGGGTCGTGAGGGGGAGCCACAGTTCTTCTGGTGAAAATTATAAATAAAGGTTCTAACCCACCTATTAGTGTGACATCCGCATTTGTGTTTACATCAGCTCCAAAATGGCGGCCTCCCGGTACACTGTTTGGCGCACTGGCTCCGGAAGTGAGCGTCCATGACAGTGTTGCCATACGCCCGCTCCCACTTCAAAGACTTGAGCTTCGGTAACTAATTTACCGTCACCCTAAAGGGTGGGTTAGAACTTTTTTTTTTAAATTTTCACTAGAAGAACTATGGTTCCCCCTCGTGACCTAACCTGTTTAATTTCGTAATAGGGGGTTAGCTTCCGTTATTAATGAAATTCTGCTTGGCGCGTTTGCTGCGTTGTTTGAATATCCAGTCCTTTGACGCGTGAAAGACAGTTCATGAATGACGCTCCTATACCTTCCTATTTGAACAACTCAAAAATAACGCATCAGCGCCAAGAATGTCATTCCAGTAAAACGTTTGGTAAATCTGAAGGATATGTCAGTTATCAATTTTCCACTTTTTGGTGCCTGAACTTGAATAATTGAATCAAAATAAACAAGTTTTCTTCTATGCACTTTCCGTCTCAAATGAGTTTTTTACGATTTATAGCGGTAAGTTTAGTTTTGTTTTTGATGACGAATGCGCTCGAATAAACAGCTCGACTACTTGTTGATTTTCGAATTTTTGTTGCTCGAATCATGGTAATAAGATCAAAATAAACAACTTTTCTTCTATACACTTTTTTCTTCAAATGAGTATTTAACAAGGTATAGCGGTAGGTTTGGTTTTGTCTTTGATGACGATCGCGCTGGAAGCGAGTGCGCATTGCAGTGTTGCTGTCAGCCGTGCTTCTTGAATTACTTGTCGTTTCAAACACTGGAGTTGCGGTAAGTCATTTACCGCTATACATAATAAAATACTCATTTGAGATGGAAAGTGCATCGATGAAAACTTGTTTATTTTGATCTAATTAACTAACTTATGCTTAGGCATCAAAATTTTCAAAATTGATAACTGACATATCCTTCAGATCTACCAAACGTTTTTAAATGGGCTCCTTCAGTGATTCAGGAAAACGGAATGTTTAATTTTGGTGGATCACCTAAAATATATATTGACCCAATTAGCTACTTGTCGCTTCAAACACTAGAGTTGCAGTCAGTTGTTTACCGCCATAACTATTAAAATACTCATTTCTGACGGAAAGTGCATAGAAGAAAACTTGTTTATTTCGACCTAATTAGCTATGTTTAGGTTTTGAAATTTACAAAATCAATTACTGTTTTTTCATGTAGATTTATTCAATAGATTTAGTAAGAAAACAAACTGCCACAAATGTTTTAACGAAATAGTAAAATATTTCATTTTCATGTTGGTAAGTGAGAGCTACACAGCAGATAGTAACAGGGTATTGCTTCTTTCTTCTTTATCGATGATCCGGAGGGATCTTGAAAGTCGTTGGACTTCTTCACAGGGTGCGTACAGGCTCTGAGGTTCAAAATTCCACTACTTTTTCATGACTTTTTATGCCAACCAAATCACATTTTCACTACCTCTCTCTGCCCAAAATAATGTCACACAAAGTTAAATTGCAGCACAATAAATGTATTTCAGTCATAAACTTCACAGAACATTCATCATTACTTGCAGGTCTTGTTTTCATAAATGTGTAAATGATAATCACAACACCAAACAGTCATGCTGGACAGTTCAATAGCATCTGCTATGCATTTGCCAGTGCATTAAGCAGGCGTCGGAGGATCGGTAGATGGTTGGGAAGTCACGAAAAAATCCCCGATCTTCGGGTTGGCAAGTCTCGTCGTCTGAGCTTTCACGTTCTTGGCATGCTTTGTTCCTTTTGCATGACTCCTCACCGCCGCTATTCCATTGTTGGCGATGTCGAACTCCGACTCGCACGCGGTGCAAACCGCCATTGTTTTCAGTTTGGGATGCGGTGCTATCCATTGTTGAAAGTCTTTGTCTCGCAACCACAAGTTGTTGAAAGAACAACTGCCTGGCATGACGATAATTCCTCAGCTCAGTCTCGGCACCGTAACTCTAGTCACACACACACACGGGATGGTCAAGACCGATGATAAAAACTCAGCTCGAAAATGTTCAACAGAGGCGACAGGTCAACAATGGTCCGAGCGAGCGCGTGTCTTCAGTCACACTGAGCGCGTTTGGTTTCACGTGACGCCTGAGAACCAATCAAAATCGCGGACACTAAAGACGTAGCTGTATCAACCAATCAGAGCCCAAGTAACACTCGAAGGTTACTGACAACACCTCGCTCAACGCGGACCAAACGGAACGAAAATTTTCAACAGTAAAATTTTCTTTTCACGAAAATCCTAAAATTTCATGACTTTCAATGACCATTTTTAAAATTCCACTACTTTCGAGGCCTTGAATTTTATTTCCGAAATTCAACTACTTTCCATGCTTCTCCATGCCTGTACGCACCCTGTCTTCAGCAGAAATCCGTGTAACCTGACAGCTTGAACTTCGGCAGCATAAGCAGGGTCAAGCAAAACAGGGTATTGCATCCCTTCTTAAAAATTAACATTTTCCAGAACAGTGTAGGTAACACAAAAACTATAAAAAATATAATCCACATACCTGATCAATTGCTGTAATAGAGGGTGAAGTCTCTTCACTTGCTGCGTTGTCAAGATTTTGGTCTCGATAAGTCAAGCGACTTTGGGGGAGCAATTCTTCAGAAAACGGCCTAGTGGTAGCAGCAGATAGTAACTCAACCACAACCTCTTGATTTTCTTCAGTAATTGGTGCAAACGGATAAGCTAAATCATCCCATTTGCAAAGATTTTCTCTAGCTTTTCTAATGGACACGTCTGCCACGTCTTCCATTTTTTGATTTCCTAAACAGACTGATAATCTGCGGTCACTTCATAGTTTTCTAATAATGAAATGTCACTTTCATCATGCAATTTTTTTCAAATTAAGATAAAAATAACATTTTGGAAGTGAATTTAAAGTTCAAACATTCTTTTAATGAAATCTATCGAGAATATTTGTTAACGTTTCCCTCTTAAATTGCAGTGATCGAAACGTCTGAGTGATATGTGGAAGCTATGAATGCAAGTAGGTACTGACGTTTCGCACAATTTACTCAATAAATATTTTGTGCTGTCTAAATCCTCATTACGTTAATTTCTCACTTTAGTTTTGCTGGAACCAGCAGGCCGCCGCCGAGACGGTTCAAGAAACGGTTTGTGAAAAGTACAGGAATTTCTTGAGAATTTCTTGAGTCCGACTCGCGCGACTTTAGACTTAAGTTTTCCACTCGTAACTTTTGGAAGAATGCACCTATTGACTTCAAATTGCTCTCAAACGAAAGAGCGAGACATTCTCTATCTAGCTAGTATAAACAACACCCTCAAGGTATTCTGAAAATTACTAAAATTCTTCGATAAGCCTTGCAAACATGCGCGCACGAAAAACACTTCAGTTTCCCAGTCGTAACTTTAGAAAGAATGTACCTATTAACTTCAAATTGCTTTCAAACGAAAGAGCGAGACATTCTCTATCTAGCTAGTATAAACAACACCCTCAAGGTATTCTGAAAGTTACAAAAATTCTTCGATAAGCCTTGCAAACATGCGCGCCCGAAAAACACTTCAGTTTCCCAGTCGTAACTTTAGAAAGAATGTATCTATTAACTTCAAATTGCTCTCAAACGAAAGAGCGAAACATTCTCTATCTAGCTAGTATAAGCAACACCCTCAAGGTATTCTGAAAGTTACTAAAATTCTTCGACAAACCTTGCAAACATGCGCGCACGAAAAACACTTCAGTTTCCCAGTCGTAACTTTAGAAAGAATGTACCTATTAACTTCAAATTACTCTTAAACGAAAGAGCAAAACATTTTCTACAAATGTGTAATAAACACATCCAAAAAAGTTTCCTGAAAACTAAAGAAATTCTTCGATGAACCTGTACGACTCACGCGCCGTCGAAAGACTCAAGTTGACTCATTCGCGCTCGCGCGTCGTCAGAACATCAAACTTTCCTGTGTTCTCAGAAACGAAACAATAATATTCTTAACGTTACTTTCAATCAACAGACTATTTCATTTGCATTTGTTGTCAAATTCAATGCAAAATTAAGGTAACCCTTTCGCAGTTTATGTAGAACTCGACCCGCGCCGTTGTAGGCCTTAGTTGATATTTGATTTCACCCAGTGCTTACGAATTTTTTCAAAGCTAGAATACGCTTTCAGTCTTTCTTTCTATTTTTTTGCTAAATCTGAGTATTTGTCTTTTGCTCATGGGTATTATCTCAAAATAAGCTTGTGTGTTACCTTGCATTTCTTATACTTTTATTTATAGGTTCAACCATTGAAATGCCTATTCGTCCACTTATGTTGGTGTTGTTCAAATCCTAATAGTTTGTTTACTGATATTTATGTTAAACTATTTCGGTGTAAATTCTATAATTTTTTCAGATTTGTGGGGTATGTCTTTTTTTACTTTGTCTCCGGCGAAACAGGTCATTTATGCGTTAATGTATTTTCCCACGGGACAATTTCCGCGGTAAGTTTGTTGTACAGGCTAATGTATTATTTTTGAGGTTATGTCATTCTGAATGTGTTTGTTTCGACGTCTCAACACATTCTTTCAGAATGCTTCAGTGTTCTATAATTTTTTTTAAATTTTATTGCAGGTCAACAAACTTTTACTGTTCGCTCACTCTGTAAGTGTAGCATACCGCTACATAAGCGTAAAAATTAGAAATTTGCCATTCGCACTTGAATAAATTAATTAGTAGCATTAAAAATCTTACTCTAATTTATTATTAATTATTTTCTACTTCTAATTCGTAATCATTGAAGTTTTTGTGTAAATACATGAGACGATAAAATAACAATTTCCATTTTTCGAGAGAGAAGCCCTCTGTTGGCAATACTGCGCAATGCGCGTCTCTGTTTCAAATAGAGCACTCTTACTTTGGCGGTTGACTAGCCCGCTCACAGCACTTTTTTTCGACCTCAACGTCATCACACACACCATTTACAACATTCTTCCTGGGCCGCTTATGGGCCGCTTTTGCTCTTTTCTACTTGGATTGGATTTGGCTATGCTCTGGGCCTTTAGCCGGATATATTCTCTAATTACGGGCTTTAATTCTCAACTGCCTAAAAGTACGGGCACCATTGAATTAGCTTTGCATTCGCTGAATTCTGCGTGCCTGGATCTTAAGTACTATTCAAACCAAGAGTCAGCATCGTCCTCAGGCTCGGCACCTTGATCACACTTATCTGCTCCAAAATTAAGCACGCTTTGCCCACACAAATAGCCATGCACCAATAGTTGTGCTGGATTAAAAATTGCCCACAGTAAATTGAATATTCTGAACTCCACACACTTAAAAATCTCATCCACCGGCCGGAGCGACGCCAGCGCTCCCCGAAGCTCACCACCGGCACTCAGGACCTCACTGGGGGGATTTCCAGTCAAGCTCATCGAAGTTCTCCTGGTTCCTCTCCAAATAAAAACCACCTGAAACAAGCTGAGTCCAAATCCGTTTTTCATTATCCCTCTTGTAATTTCCCACAACACTATCGATGAGTTTGTTCGAGTTTTTTTGGCCGTCAAGAATTAACATTTCAGTCCTAACTACCCCAACGGTCAGAAATCCCGACACTGGTGCATTGGCCGGGAACTTCTTAAAAATAAAAACTCAACTCGAAGTGTTTGAGAGATTGTGAGAGGATAATGTTGGCGTATCATTGTAGTGATAAATTTTCCCATGTCGTAGTGGTTTGAGAGATTCCTGTGGATTTTGACCGTGCTAATTGTTCTCTGAGCAGCTCTAACAAAATTTTTTTTTCAGCAATATCTTGTCCTTGTTTGTTTGTTTTCGTGCCACAGTAGGTAGGGAAAATATTTTTTTTCTCCTATTTCCGTGCTTACGTGCATTCTGACTACCGTAAAATTCGCGTTTCCATTCTCCATTTTCCCTCCGTTTTCTTCAACGTTATTGATTGATTGAGTAGGTAGAAAAATAATTTTTCTCACCTGCCTTATTTTTGTGCCTACGCAAATTGCCGCATACCGCATAAAAATTTTTTTTTTCCTCTCGTTTCCAATTTCATATTTCCTTGCTTCTGTTTCAAATTAATCTGAATGATTGAGTAGGTAAAGAATTAACGCAAACCCTTGCCACTTAATTCCAAGTCTTAGGCACTGATATCATTAATTGTGCATCCCAAAAGTGATCGCTAGCATGACTGATTCAGATAATGAAGATCGAGCCCCCACAAAACCCATTAGGCTCCCGCCTTTTATTCCGGAGGATGCTCATACCTGGTTTCAACAGTGTGAAGCCGTGTTTAAGTATCATAAAATAATAAATGACATAGACAAATTCTATGCCCTTGTGTCCGCCGCGCCCACAAAACTATTGAATGACTCAAACCAAATATTAGAAAACCCTCCAGCTCTCAATCCTTACGGAATCTTGAAAGGCAAAATCTTGGCAAAGCTTCAGATGTCCGATGCGGACAAATTCCGAAGTCTTGTAGACGCCTCAGCAATTCCATCTGTCTCTAGTTCTTTCTCTCCTACTTCGTTAGTTAAAGAGTTACGAAAACTCGCTACGGGTGTTGCCGTAGCTGAGGGATTTCTGAAGGAAGTTTTCATGACTAAGCTTCCTCCGAACGTGCGTCCGTTTCTATCGCTAGCAGGGCCCGAGCAAACGTTAGAAAAATTAGCGGAGAGCGCAGAAACGGTGATGAGAAATATTAATTTGTCACGAGAACCGCAAGTTGCTTCCTTGAATGTAGCCGCTCCAAATTTTAGCCCGTCAAATACGGCACAAAATCAATCATCAGCCACAATAGATAAGATGCAGCAGGACATCGCTGAAATAAAGCAAGCTCTCCAAAATTTTCAAATAGGTCAGAGTGTGGCTCACATTCAGCCAGGCCCAGGGAGATTCCAAAGCCACCAAAATGCCTACGACTATCCCTATGACTATCACTCAAACTATCCTTCTCCTTCTCCTCAACGCTTTGATAGAGGTAGATCTTATGATAGGTCAAATCAAGACCGCCGCTTCAGGTCGCGCTCTCGTGATGCTAGTAGCAATTTGTGCTGGTACCACCAGAAATTTGGTGACCAAGCTCGCAAATGCGCCTCTAGATACTGTCCTCGCTTTACCGAAATGACTTCGGGAAACGCCAACAGCAACGCATAGTAGCGAGTACTGCGTTGCCTCATTCCCAGACTACTCGCCTCCTTACTGTTCTTGATCCCATAACCAAATATCGTTTTTTAATCGATACTGGGTCTAGTGTATCAATTATCCCAGCCACGGCGAAAGACAAAAACAACCAATTATTGGCGACACTACGCGCCGCAAACGGCACGCCAATTCCTTGTTACGGTGAAAGAATTTTAGAGTGCAGTCTGGGATTGAGGAGAAAATTAACATTTACTTTCTTGATAGCTGAGGTTCAAGAGCCCATAATAGGTGCTGATTTTTTAGCCAAGTTTGGCATAATTGTAGATATTAAGAACCGTAGAATTAGGGACGAGGAGACACAGATCTCAATTCCCGCTTGTAGCATAACTAGAGCTAATGTCTTGCATTCCTTCTCAATCGCTTTCAAACAAGAGTGCATGTTTGAGCAAGTGCTCGCAGATTACCCTGCACTAACAAATTCTAACTTAGACTCTACAAAAATGCAAACCCGCACAAAGCACTTCATAGAAACTACGGGACCGCCCGTCTATTCCCGAGCAAGGCGATTACCGCCTGATCGATTGGCTTTAGCCAAGAAAGAATTCGCTAGGCTGCTCGAAAATGGCATCATCCGCACCTCCAAAAGTCCTTGGGCTAGCCCTCTTTTGCTAGTACCCAAGGCTAACGGTGAATTCAGACCGTGCGGGGATTTCCGCAGGTTGAATGCCGTTACTCTACCTGATCGCTATCCTATTCCTTACTTGCATGATTTCAGTGCAAATTTAGAGGGGGCACAAATTTTCTCTAAGATAGACCTACAGTCCGCCTTTCATCAAATTCCCTTGGATGAGTCTGCGATTCCTAAGACCGCGGTAATCACTCCGTTCGGTCTCTTCGAATTCTTAAAGATGCCATATGGCTTGAGGAACGCTCCTCAGACGTTCCAAAGGCACATGGCTGAAATTTTCTCTGACCTCACTTTCGCCTATGTCTACCTAGACGACATCCTATAGTGGCATCCACAACCCCAGAGTTGCACAAAGACCATCTTAGGGTCGTTTTTCAAAGATTGTCCGACAATGGACTCCTCGTAAACCCTGCAAAATGCGAGCTCGGAAAGCCATCACTGATTTACTTAGGTCATGAAATCTCTAGCCTAGGTCTAAAACCTTTGCCTTCCAAAGTAGAAGTCATCAAAAACCTTCCTCTTCCACAGACCCAGAAGGAACTCAGAAGGTTCCTAGGTTCTGTTAACTTCTACCATCGTTTCATACGCAACTGTGCTCAAACTTTAGCGCCCTTGTCTGACCTCCTCGAACCTAAACGAAAAGGCAAATCTATTGAGGTAAAATGGACGGAAGAAGCGCGCAAATCTTTTGATACCATCAAACACAAGTTAGCTTCCGCGACTGAACTATCTTACCCTATTGCTAATGCTGATTTTAGTCTCGTGGTTGACGCATCCAGTACCGCCGTAGGTGCTGTGTTGCAACAACAAGTAGGTACTAATATCTCTCCTCTTGCTTTCTTTTCCAAAAAGTTGTCGCCCACTGAGCGTGGTTATAGCGCGTTCGGTAGGGAACTTCTTGCTATCTACCTATCTGTGAGACACTTTCGCTATGCTCTAGAGGCGAGGGAGTTTGTGATCTACACTGATCACAAACCTTTGACCTCAGCGATCAAAATGCCTTCTGAAAGACCTTCCCCTAGGGAAGCTCGACACTTGTCGTTTATAAGTCAATTTACCACTGACATCCGCTTCATCAAAGGTCTCGACAATACTGTCGCTGACTGCTTATCGAGAATCAGCAGTGTCCAAACCAGTGGCGAAATCACCTTCGACAACATTGAAAGAGCGCAGAAGGAGGATCCTGAACTTCAGGACTTTCTCAAACCTTCTAACACTTCCTCTCCTAAACTAACCTTGGTTGACGGCGTGTACCGTGATGCCGAGCGACCTTCTCGTTTGTATCTTCCTGCGACGCTCCGCAGAGGAGCTGTCCTCCACTATCATTCCCTCTCTCATCCAGGTATTAACCGTACAGTGCGTTTGATTTCTGATCGTTTCGTCTGGCCAGCGATGCGTAAGGAGGTCAAGCAAATTGTGCAAAATTGCCATGCGTGTCAGAGTAGTAAAGTGGTCAAACATAATCGTGCAGCGCTGCAGAGTTGTGCATTCACAGGTCACAAGTTCGACTCTGTACACCTAGATTTGGTGGGTCCTTTGCCTTTATCGCGCGGTCATTCTTATTTGTTGACCATCATAGATAGGTTCACGCGTTGGGTTGAGGCTGTCCCTCTTCCTGATACCCAAACTGAGACTGTAGCGCGCGCCTTCTTGTCAGAATGGATCTCTAGATTTGGTGTTCCCTTAAGTGTCACACATGACCGGGGATCACAATTCACCTCCAAATTCTGGAGTGAGCTTAGCACCGCTTTAGGGTGTGCAAATACATCCACTACAGCGTATCATCCGCAGTCAAATGGACTTATTGAGAGAGTCCACAGAGACCTCAAGGTCGCATTGCGCTGCCTTAATTGCAGTCACGATTGGACTGATAGACTTCCAGTAGTACTACTTAGCATCCGAAATTTACACAGACAGGATCAGCAATGCACAGCGGCTGAAATGTTGTACGGGAAAACGCTTCGTCTCCCCGGCGACATTGTTGACCCAAAACCTTTGCCTGAATTTTCATCCGCTGACCGTTCCGCTTATGTAACCTGTCTCAAAGATTGCATGCGTAAGATCAAGTATGTGGCTCCACGAATGCCTCAGACTCAGGACAAACTGGATGCTGCCCTGCAAGACTGCACACATGTGTATGTCCGCAATGATGCTATAAAACCTACACTCACGCGCCCTTATGATGGCCCATTCAAAGTACTTAAACGCAAGCAAAAATATTTCATCCTCGAAAGACTCGGTTCACACGACCCTGTGAGCATTGATCGATTAAAAGTCGCGTACACTTCCGATCATAGTGTAACTTATAACTCATCATCCTCTCCGCAGATTTCCCTTCCCACTGAGACTCGATCATATCTACCATCTCAGCTTCCTCAGTTGGCTGCCTTGTTGCCTAGTCAACTTGAGTGTAATCCTTTCTATGTGTCTGTACATTCAAACCCTATCCCTAAGCCTATCGTAGACTCTAATTCTAGCCCTCTTACTGACACAGCGACAAGTCTGGAGAGACCAGACGAGCCCGCTGCAGTAACTTCTATTCCTAAAACTCTTGCCGATCTAAACTTGCAGACCTGTTTGGTGAAACTTCCCCGCTCAGTATCATTTGCCAATTGCCGAACTCGGCAGGGTCGTGTAGTTCGCCCTCCTTCCCGCTACAGATGATTGCAGCGGGTGGACCTTTCGGTCTGCGCCTTGGGGGGTAATGTAGCATACCGCTACATAAGCGTAAAAATTAGAAATTTGCCATTCGCACTTGAATAAATTAATTAGTAGCATTACAAATCTTACTCTAATTTATTATTAATTATTTTCTACTTCTAATTCGTAATCATTGAAGTTTTTGTGTAAATACATGAGACGATAAAATAACAATTTCCATTTTTCGAGAGAGAAGCCCTCTGTTGGCAATACTGCGCAATGCGCGTCTCTGTTTCAAATAGAGCACTCTTACTTTGGCGGTTGACTAGCCCGCTCACAGCACTTTTTTTCGACCTCAACGTCATCACACACACCATTTACAACATTCTTCCTGGGCCGCTTATGGGCCGCTTTTGCTCTTTTCTACTTGGATTGGATTTGGCTATGCTCTGGGCCTTTAGCCGGATATATTCTCTAATTACGGGCTTTAATTCTCAACTGCCTAAAAGTACGGGCACCATTGAATTAGCTTTGCATTCGCTGAATTCTGCGTGCCTGGATCTTAAGTACTATTCAAACCAAGAGTCAGCATCGCCCTCAGGCTCGGCACCTTGATCACACTTATCTGCTCCAAAATTAAGCACGCTTTGCCCACACAAATAGCTATGCACCAATAGTTGTGCTGGATTAAAAATTGCCCACAGTAAATTGAATATTCTGAACTCCACACACTTAAAAATCTCATCCACCGGCCGGAGCGACGTCAGCGCTCCCCGAAGCTCACCACCGGCACTCAGGACCTCACTGGGGGGATTTCCAGTCAAGCTCATCGAAGTTCTCCTGGTTCCTCTCCAAATAAAAACCACCTGAAACAAGCTGAGTCCAAATCCGTTTTTCATTATCCCTCTTGTAATTTCCTACAACACTATCGATGAGTTTGTTCGAGTTTTTTTGGCCGTCAAGAATTAACATTTCAGTCCTAACTACCCCAACGGTCAGAAATCCCGACATAAGCAACACTGTCAATACGAGTATTTACGGGCTTATTCCATTTATTCTTTTTCAACTGGTAGCTGTAGGTTAGAAATAGTTGTTCTTGTATTTTGGTAACTGATGAAAAACATGATGAAATTATAGTGATATCCTGATTCGCTTCAAGAATGTATTCTCAGAAATGAAACTTATGCTCCTCCGCTATGATTTTGTTTAGAAAATTTACATGGTCATCGTTTTATACGTCACGGTCTGGTTCGATGTGTTTCCGGCCTTGACAATTGGCATTGAATTTTTAAACAAATACGAATGAAATGGCCTGTTGATTGAATACAACGTTGAGGATATTATCATTTCATTTTTCAGAACAGAGTAAAGTTAGATGTTCTGACCGCGCGCGAGCGCGAAAGGGTTACCTTAATTTTGCATTGAATTTGACAACAAATGCAAATGAAATAGTCTGTTGATTGACAGTAACGTTAAGAATATTATTGTTTCGTTTCTGAGAACACAGGAAAGTTTGATGTTCTGACGACGCGCGAGCGCGAATGAGTCAACTTGAGTCTTTCGACGGCGCGTGAGTCGTACAGGTTCATCGAAGAATTTCTGTAGTTTTCAGAAAACTTTTTTGGATGTGTTTATTACACATTTGTGGAAAATGTTTTGCTCTTTCGTTTGAGAGTAATTTGAAGTTAATAGGTACATTCTTTCTAAAGTTACGACTGGGAAACTGAAGTGTTTTTTCGTGCGCGCATGTTTGCAAGGCTTATCGAAGAATTTTTGTAACTTTCAGAATACCTTGAGGGTGTTGTTTATACTAGCTAGATAGAGAATGTCTCGCTCTTTCGTTTGAGAGCAATTTGAAGTTAATAGGTACATTCTTTCTGAAGTTACGACTGGGAAACTGAAGTGTTTTTCGTGCGCGCATGTTTGCAAGGCTTATCGAAGAATTTTAGTAACTTTCAGAATACCTTGAGGGTGTTGCTTATACTAGCTAGATAGAGAATGTCTCGCTCTTTCGTTTGAGAGCAATTTGAAGTTAATAGGTACATTATTTCAAAAGTTACGACTGGGAAACTGAAGTGTTTTTCGTGCGCGCATGTTTGCAAGGCTTATCGAAGAATTTTAGTAACTTTCAGAATACCTTGAGGGTGTTGCTTATACTAGCTAGATAGAGAATGTCTCGCTCTTTCGTTTGAGAGCAATTTGAAGTTAATAGGTACATTCTTTCAAAAGTTACGACTGGGAAACTGAAGTGTTTTTCGTGCGCGCATGTTTGCAAGGTTGTCGAAGAATTTTTGTAACTTTCAGAATACCTTGAGGGTGTTGCTTATACTAGCTAGATAGAGAATGTCTCGCTCTTTCGTTTGAAAGCAATTTGAAGTTAATAGGTACATTCTTTCTAAAGTTACGACTGGGAAACTGAAGTGTTTTTCGTGCGCGCATGTTTGCAAGGCTTATCGAAGAATTTTTGTAACTTTCAGAATACCTTGAGGGTGTTGTTTATACTAGCTAGATGGAGAATGTCTCGCTCTTTCGTTTGAGAGCAATTTGAAGTCAATAGGTGCATTCTTTCAAAAGTTACGAGTGGAAAACTTAAGTCTAAAGTCGCGCGAGTCAGACTCAAGAAATTCTCAAGAAATTCCTGTACTTTTCACAAACCGTTTCTTGAACCGTGTCGGGTTTATCTGCCGTTGGTTAATATTGATTTTTTTACGGCAAGAACAACTCGAACAATTTCTCGAAGCGCAAGGGAAAAATTATGAGAGGGATAATGAAAAGCGGTTATGGACTCAGCTCGTTTTTGGGGTGGCGTTTATTGGAAGAGGAAACCAGGAGAACTGGCTTGGATCTTGATCTCGGAGAGCTTGTCTAGGTGGGCAATCCTCGCCGTAGGACCAGGCTGGCGTTGACGAAGGCCGGCACGCGATGGAGTAAGCAGGGTGAGTGAGTTGTATTTGGGAATTTGAGTTTTGGCAATTTGAGATGATTGAGCGCAGGTCAGTGAATTAGTTCAGGTAGAACTAATGACTCCAAAATAAGGTGGGGTGTGAGTGTGCAAGTTAAATCCGGCTCATGTGAGCAGAAGCAAGTTGGCACATTAGCAGGAGCAAGTTGAATTACTTGCTCAGATTAGTAGTAGCAAGTTTAGTCACTGCTTATGTGAGAATAGCAATTAACATGGCACTCAGGAAACAAAACCCAGGGAGATTCAATTTTGTGAGTGTTGCGTGTATGGCGATGATGTAGAGGTCGAGAATTTGCTGTAACACCGCTAAGTAGGACGCCAAAAGTAAGAGTGGCTTTGAAAGAAAGGACACGCAACTGCGCAGTGTTGCCACCAGAGGGCTTCTCTCTCGAAAAATGTCAAGTGTTATTTTTATTATTTCATGCATTTACACAAAAACTTAATGATTACGAATTAGAAGTAGAAAATAATTAATAATAAATTAGAGTAATATTTTTAATGCTACTAATTAATTTATTTAAGTA
This sequence comes from Morinoia aosen, assembly GCA_030386875.1. Taxonomy (NCBI): domain Eukaryota; kingdom Metazoa; phylum Arthropoda; class Malacostraca; order Amphipoda; family Talitridae; genus Morinoia; species Morinoia aosen. The sequence goes on from CM059563.1 coordinate 18,674,907, forward strand.
TGAATGGCAAATTTATAATTTCTACGCTTATGTAGCGGTATGCTACATTACCCCCCAAGGCGCAGACCGAAAGGTCCACCCGCTGCAATCATCTGTAGCGGGAAGGAGGGCGAACTACACGACTCTGCCGAGTTCGGCAATTGGCAAATGATACTGAGCGGGGAAGTTTCACCAAACGAGTCTGCAAGTTTAGATCGGCAAGAGTCCTAGGAACAGGAGTTACTGCAGCGGGCTCGTCTGGTCTCTCCAGACTTGTCGCTGTGTCAGTAAGAGGACTAGAGTTAGAATCTACGACAGGGTTAGAGATAGGGTTTGAATGTACAGACACGTAGAAAGGGTTACACTCAAGTTGACTAGGCAACAAGGCAGCCAACTGAGGAAGCTGAGATGGTAGATATGATCGAGTCTCAGTGGAAGGAGAAATCTGCGGAGAGGAGGATGAGTTATGAGTTACACTATGATCAGAAGTGTATGCGACTTTTAATCGATCAATGCTCACAGGATCGTGTGAACCGAATCGTTCGATGATGAAATATTTTTGCTTGCGTTTAAGTACTTTGAATGGGCCATCATAAGGGCGCGTGAGTGTAGGTTTTATAGCATCATTGCGGACATACACATGTGTGCAGTCTTGCAGGGCAGAATCTAGTCTGTCCTGAGTCTGAGGCATTCGTGGAGCCACATACTTGATCTTACGCATGCAATCTTTGAGACAGGTTACATAAGCGGAACGGTCAGCGGATGAAAATTCAGGCAAAGGTTTTGGGTCAACAATGTCGCCGGGGAGACGAAGCGTTTTCCCGTACAACATTTCAGCCGCTGTGCATTGCTGATCCTGTCTGTGTAAATTTCGGATGCTAAGTAGTACTACTGGAAGTCTGTCAGTCCAATCGTGACTGCAATTAAGGCAGCGCAAGGCAACCTTTAGGTCTCTGTGGACTCTCTCAATAAGTCCATTTGACTGCGGATGATACGCTGTAGTTGATGTGTTTGCACACCCTAAGGTGGTGCTAAGCTCACTCCAGAATTTGGAGGTGAATTGTGATCCCCGGTCATGGGTGACACTTAGGGGAACCCCAAATCTAGAGATCCAGTTTGATAAGAACGCGCGCGCTACAGTCTCAGTTTGTGTATCAGGAAGAGGGACAGCCTCAACCCAACGCGTGAACCTATCGATGATGGTCAACAAATAAGAATAACCGCGCGATACGGGCAAGGGACCCACCAAATCTAGGTGTACAGAGTCAAACTTGTGACCTGTGAATGCACAACTCTGCAGCGCCGCACGATTATGTTTCACCACCTTACTACTCTGACACGCATGGCAATTTTGCACAATTTGCTTGACCTCCTTACGCATCGCTGGCCAGACGAAACGATCAGAAATCAAACGCACTGTACGGTTAATACCTGGGTGAGAGAGGGAATGATAGTGGAGGACAGCTACTCGGCGGAGCGTCGCAGGAAGATACAAACGAGAAGGTCGCTCGGCATCACGGTACACGCCGTCAACCAAGGTTAGTTTAGGAGAGGAAGTGTTAGAAGGTTTGAGAAGGTCCTGAAGTTCAGGATCCTCCTTCTGAGCATTAGCAATGTTGCCGAAAGTGATTTCACCACTGGTTTGGACCGAGTTAATTCTGGAGAGACAATCGGCAACGGTATTGTCTAATCCCTTAATGTAACGGATGTCAGTGGTAAACTCACTTATAAACGACAAGTGTCGAGCTTCCCTAGGGGAATGTCTTTCAGAAGGCATTTTGATCGCTGAGGTCAAAGGTTTGTGATCAGTGTAGATCACAAACTCCCTCGCCTCTAGAGCATAGCGAAAGTGTCTCACAGATAGGTAGATAGCAAGAAGTTCCCTACCGAACGCGCTATAACCACGTTCAGTGGGCGACAGCTTTTTGGAAAAGAAAGCAAGAGGAGAGATATTAGTACCTACTTGTTGTTGCAACACAGCACCTACGGCGGTACTGGATGCGTCAACCACGAGACTAAAATCAGCATTAGCAATAGGGTAAGATAGTTCAGTCGCGGAAGCTAACTTGTGTTTGATGGTATCAAAAGATTTGCGCGCTTCTTCCGTCCATTTTACCTCAATAGATTTGCCTTTTCGTTTAGGTTCGAGGAGGTCAGACAAGGGCGCTAAAGTTTGAGCACAGTTGCGTATGAAACGATGGTAGAAGTTAACAGAACCTAGGAACCTTCTGAGTTCCTTCTGGGTCTGTGGAAGAGGAAAGTTTTTGATGACTTCTACTTTGGAAGGCAAAGGTTTTAGACCTAGGCTAGAGATTTCATGACCTAAGTAAATCAGTGATGGCTTTCCGAGCTCACATTTTGCAGGATTTACGAAGAGTCCGTTGTCGGACAATCTTTGAAAAACGACCCTAAGATGGTCTTTGTGCAACTCTGGGGTTGTGGATGCCACTAGGATGTCGTCTAGGTAGACATAGGCGAAAGTGAGATCAGAGAAAATTTCAGCCATGTGCCTTTGGAACGTCTGAGGAGCGTTCCTCAAGCCATATGGCATCTTTAAGAATTCGAAGAGACCGAACGGAGTGATTACCGCGGTCTTAGGAATCGCAGACTCATCCAAGGGAATTTGATGAAAGGCGGACTGTAGGTCTATCTTAGAGAAAATTTGTGCTCCCTCTAAATTTGCACTGAAATCATGCAAGTAAGGAATAGGATAGCGATCAGGTAGAGTAACGGCATTCAACCTGCGGAAATCCCCGCACGGTCTGAATTCACCGTTAGCCTTGGGTACTAGCAAAAGAGGGCTAGCCCAAGGACTTTTGGAGGTGCGGATGATGCCATTTTCGAGTAGCCTAGCGAATTCTTTCTTGGCTAAAGCTAATCGATCAGGCGGTAATCGCCTTGCTCGGGAATAGACGGGCGGTCCCGTAGTTTCTATGAAGTGCTTTGTGCTGGTTTGCATTTTTGTAGAGACTAAGTTAGAATTTGTTAGTGCAGGGTAATCTGCGAGCACTTGCTCAAACATGCACTCTTGTTTGAAAGCAATCGAGAAGGAATGCAAGACATTAGCTCTAGTTATGCTGCAAGCGGGAATTGAGATCTGTGTCTCCTCGTCCCTAATACACCTATTCTTAATATCTACAATTATGCCAAACTTGGCTAGGAAATCTGCACCTATTATGGGCTCTTGTACATCAGCTATCAAGAAAGTAAATGTTAATTTTCTCCTCAATCCCAGACTGCACTCTAAAATTCTTTCACCGTAACAAGGAATTGGCGTGCCGTTTGCGGCGCGTAATGTCGCCAACAATGGATTGTTTTTGTCTATCACCGTGGCTGGGATAATTGATACACTAGACCCAGTATCGATTAAAAAACGATATTTGGTTGTGGGATCAAGAATAGTAAGGAGGCGAGTAGTCTGGGAATGAGGCAACGCAGTACTCGCTACTATGCGTCGCTGTTGGCGTTTCCCGAAGTCATTTCGGTATAACGAGGACAGTATCTAGAAGCACATTTGCGAGCTTGGTCACCAAATTTCATGTGGTACCAGCATAAATTGCTACTAGCATCACGAGAGCGCGACCTGAAGCGGCGGTCTTGATTTGACCTATCATAAGATCTACCTCTATCAAAGCGTTGAGGAGGAGGAGGAGGATAGTTAGAGTGATAGTCAGAGGGATAGTCGTAGGCATTTTGGTGGCTTTGGAATCTCCCTGGGCCTTGCTGAATGTGAGCCACTCTTTGACTCTGACCTATTTGCTCTCCGTGGCACAGCGGTTAAGGGATCGGACTTGTATGCTGGAAGTCGCGGGTTCGTTCCCAGCGCTGGCGCGAAGATTTTCCCCGTTGGGTATAAGGGAAAGCTCAAGCACAATACCCCACTCAACCCAGGTGTCGGAAATGGGTACCGGCTTTACGGGGGAACCGTCATGGTGTCCTATATATAGGCTTAGTTATAAGACATTTGAAAAACCAATGCTAAGATCATATGTATCAGGCTTGATTGGAAATAAAGCATCCCAAAGATGCCGATGTTAACCTTTTAACCTTTATTTGAAAATTTTGGAGAGCTTGCTTTATTTCAGCGATGTCCTGCTGCATCTTATCTATGGTGGCTGATGATTGATTTTGTGCCGTATTTGACGGGCTAAAATTTGTAGTTCCTACATTCAAGGAAGCAACTTGCGGTTCTCGTGACAAATTAATATTGCGCATTACAGTTTCTGCGCTCTCCGCTAATTTTTCTAACGTTTGCTCGGGCCCTGCTAGCGATAGAAATGGACGCACATTCGGAGGAAGCTTAGTCATGAAAACTTCCTTCAGAAATCCCTCAGCTACGGCAACCCCCGTAGCGAGTTTTCGTAACTCTTTAACTAACGAAGTGGGAGAGAAAGAAACAGAGACAGATGGAATTGCAGAGGCATCTACAAGACTTCGGAATTTGTCCGCATCGGACATCTGAAGCCTTGCTAAGATTTTGCCTTTCAAGATTCCGTAAGGATTATGATCTGGAGGGTTTTCTAAGATGTCATTAGAGTTATTTAGTAGTTTTGTGGGCGCGGCGCTCACAAGAGCATAGAATTTGTCTATCTCATTTATTATTTTATGATACCTAAACACGGCTTCACACTGTTGAAACCAGGTATGAGCGTCCTCCGGAATAAAGGAAGGGAGCCTAATGGGATTTGTGGGGGCTCGATCTTCATTATCTGATTCAGGCATGCTAGCGATCACTTTTTTGGAAAGCACAATTAATGATATCAGTGCCTAAGACTTGGAATGAGGTAGCAAGGGTTTGCGTTAATTCTTTACCTACTCAATCATTCAGATAAAGTTGAAACAGAAGCAAGGAAATATGAAATTGGAAACGAGAGGAAAAAAAAAATTTTTATGCGGTATGCGGCAATTTGCGTAGGCATAAAAATAAAGCAGGTGAAAAATTATTTTTCTACCTACTCAATCAATCAATAACGTTGAAGAAAATGGAGGAAAAAATGGAGAAGGGAAACGCGAATTTTACGGTAGTCAGAATGCACGTAAGCACGGAAATAGGAAAAAAAATATTTTCCCTACCTACTGAGGCACATGAAACAAACAAACAAGGACAGGGTATTGCTGGGAAAAAAAAATTTTGTTAGAGCTGCTCAGAGAGATATTAGCACGGGCAAACTCCACAGGAATCTCTCAAACTACCACGACATGGGAAAATTTATCACTACAATTATACGCCAACATTATCCTCTCACAATCTCTCAAACACTTCGAGTTTAGTTTTTATTTTACGAGTATTTCCCGGCCGATGCACCAGTGTCGGGTTTATCTGCCGTTGGTTAATATTGATTTTTTTACGGCAAGAACAACTCGAACAATTTCTCGAAGCGCAAGGGAAAAATTATGAGAGGGATAATGAAAAGCGGTTATGGACTCAGCTCGTTTTTGGGGTGGCGTTTATTGGAAGAGGAAACCAGGAGAACTGGCTTGGATCTTGATCTCGGAGAGCTTGTCTAGGTGGGCAATCCTCGCCGGAGGACCAGGCTGGCGTTGACGAAGGCCGGCACGCGATGGAGTAAGCAGGGTGAGTGAGTTGTATTTGGGAATTTGAGTTTTGGCAATTTGAGATGATTGAGCGCAGGTCAGTGAATTAGTTCAGGTAGAACTAATGACTCCAAAATAAGGTGGGGTGTGAGTGTGCAAGTTAAATCCGGCTCATGTGAGCAGAAGCAAGTTGGCACATTAGCAGGAGCAAGTTGAATTACTTGCTCAGATTAGTAGTAGCAAGTTTAGTCACTGCTTATGTGAGAATAGCAATTAACATGGCACTCAGGAAACAAAACCCAGGGAGATTCAATTTTGTGAGTGTTGCGTGTATGGCGATGATGTAGAGGTCGAGAATTTGCTGTAACACCGCTAAGTAGGACGCCAAAAGTAAGAGTGGCTTTGAAAGAAAGGACGCGCAACTGCGCAGTGTTGCCACCAGAGGGCTTCTCTCTCGAAAAATGTCAAGTGTTATTTTTATTATTTCATGCATTTACACAAAAACTTAATGATTACGAATTAGAAGTAGAAAATAATTAATAATAAATTAGAGTAATATTTTTAATGCTACTAATTAATTTATTTATGTATGAATGGCAAATTTATAATTTTTACGCTTATGTAGCGGTATGCTACAACCGTCTCGGGCGGCACCGGCAGGCCGCAGCGGAGACATTTCAAGAAACACTTTGCGAGAAGTAGAGGAATTTCTTGAGAATTTCTTGAGTCCACCTGGCGCGACTTTAGACTTAAGTTTTCCACACGTAACTTTTGAAAGAATGCACCAATTGCCTTCAAATTACTCTCAAACAAAAGAGAAAAACATTTTCTATCATCTTAGTATAAACAAAACCCTACCGGTTGTCAAAAAATTATAAAAATTTCTCGATAAACATTGCCCACTCATGCGCAGCCAAAACACTTAAGTTTTCCAATCGTAACTTTTGAAAGAATGCACCAATTGCCTTCAAATTACTCTCATACAAAAGAGAAAAACATTTTCTATCTTCTTAGTATAAACAAAACCTTATCGGTTGTCAAAACATTATAAAAATTTCTCGATAAACATTGCCCACTCGCGCGCAGCCAAAACACTTAAGTTTTCCAATCGTAACTTTTGAAAGAATGCACCAATTGCCTTCAAATTACTCTCAAACAAAAGAGAAAAACATTTTCTATCTTCTTAGTATAAACAAAACCCTACCGGTTGTCAAAAAGTTATAAAAATTTCTCGATAAACATTGCCCACTCGCGCGCAGCCAAAACACTTAAGTTTTCCAATCGTAACGTTTGGAAGAATGCACCAATTGCCTTCAAATTGCTTTCAAACGAAAGAGCGAAACAGTTTCCATTAGCCCATTATGAACAAAACCTAAACAGTTTTCTGGAAACTACAGTATATTTCACCTGCCGGTGAAATGTTCGTATGTGAGATATTTGAAATACAGTGTACTTTCAGAATGGCATAACCTCATGAAGAATACATTAGCCTGTACGAAAAACTTACCGCGGAAATCGCAGCGGGGGCAGATGCATCAACGCCTAAATGACCTGTTTTCGCAGGAGAAAGAGTAAACAAATGACATGCCTTTCAAATCTGCAACACTGACATAATTCTTAGGATAAATAGTTGAAAGTATATATCAATAATTATAATATGAGGCTTGGTACAAAACCAACCGAAGTGGACGAATAAGCATTTCAATAGTTGAACATATAAATGAAAAAAATAAGCAAAGCAAGGTAACACAAAAACTCATTTTGAGATAATACCCATGATCATAAGACAAATAGTCAGGTACAAGGTTTAGCAAATGATAAATGAGTTTCGTGGTAGTTTTAAATTTTTTAAGAAGCAATGGATGCGTGACAGATTTCAGCTTTCGCAAATGAAACTGTAAAAGTTTTATTAGAATTAAGCGAATCTTTTTTTAGTTCAAATTCAGAGTGAGAGTCTTAATCTGACTCATGACCAATGACTTAACCCAGCTAGGCGCCGGGATGGTTTTGCTGACACTGCATACGCCTGCTGAGTAGCCCTCACACTGTTTAGGACCCACAGACCTGCGCTGGGGATATATTCTTGCTCCGTGCATGCGACGTTAGTTCCATTTCAAGCGTTTTCGTGTAAGGTGGTTCTTTTCATTGGCCACAGGAGACCTTAATCGGAAATTCAGCTGATCAACCATCAAAACTTGTGGCTATTAAGCTTGTAGCTTAACCACTGTGCTCGCCGTGGCACAGCGCACGGTTAAGGGATCGGCCTTGTATGTTGGAGACGAGGGTTCGTATCCCGGCGCTGGCGCGGCGATTTTCCCCGTTGGGTATAAGGGAAAGCTCAAGCACAATACCTCACTCAACCCAGGTGTCGGAAACGGGTACCGGCTTTACGGGGGAACCGTCATGGTGTCCTATATATAGTGTTAGTTATGAGACATTTGAAAAACCAATGCTCAAGATCATATGTATCAGGCTTGATTGGAAATAAAGCATCACAAAGATGCCGATGTTTGTTTGTTTGTTTGTTTATAGAAAAGTGTACGTGTATTATTTTGTGCATTGTTCTGTGAAAATGGAGAGGGAACTCGAGCTCTTGAAATCGTTGCCGAGCAAAAGCATCAAAAGCAAACGAGAACTATATAAAAAATCATCTTACAACTTAGGAAGTAGGCGATACGACAGAGACAGAGCTCGCTTCAGCAAATTAGAAGGGACGAGTGCGGCGTTCAACTACCAAGTGGCCAGAATAGTTCAAGTAAGTTTATAAACTTAAATTACTTTTCATCAAAGCCAGTTGCTGTCAAAAGGAGTTACATAGATAGGCCTTCCCGATCATAGCATACGATTGGGTAGAAGATACAATTACTCTCTGTTATTAAGCTCAATAAAAAACCACTCCAATATCGCACCTCGAGATTATTATATGTTTGAAAACTTAGATTAAACTATAATCTCATTAGTGCGAGGATCACTCTGCAAAATCTAAGTCTGATCCCAAGCCCGGCCTTAACAGAAAAATTGAAATAAAACGAAATAAGAAAAAAAGAACCTCAGTTTATTTCCAATAAAGTACATAGAAGAAATGTTGATACATTGGTTTTTAAAATATCTTAACATTAATATCCTTAACTGATAATTATTCATTGGTATCGTAATACTGATGTAAAATGTCAAAACAAAAAGTGACTGACAGAAAACCACAACAAAAAAGCGTTCCTTTCGTTGCTTAAACTGCTTTCAAGAGTGCATTTAAATAAAAGTAACTTAGAAAACATAACCCTCGTAACGCTTAGTTGAAAACATTCTCGTTGGTGCGCACATGTATTGAAATAAAAGCGAAAAACGCATTCAAATACCTTTACCTTGAGATCCTCAATTGCTATTCATACATGGTTATCGTAATACCCATAATAATTGTCGAAACATGATTCGGAGAAAAGCACGAAAAAAAGCGTTTTTCTTTGTTGCGGTCGTCGGATTTTGGTAATGCATTTAATACAAGCTTCTAAGAAAACATAATTCATGTGACGCATTGCTGAAAAACCCTCTCGTTAGTGCGTACTCGAATTGAAATATGAGCATAAGAACATAGGAAATAGTGATACGAGAGTGAGGGATTGATGTTAGGGGTATAATGAGCAGATTCGATTCATTTTGCGTCTAGAACTATGAGGTCGACAGTCGGGATTTGGGAAAATTTTTCACACAGACGCATCATCTAGTATACTAAGTGGTGAGCACGGAAAAAATGTAATATTCATTATAACAAAACAAAAAAATTGCATGCTATTTCTTATTTACGCTAATAGTACTGGCTCAAAGAGTTCATCTGAGTCAAATTGTAGTACAACAGGTTTGTAGTACAACACAGCCGTCAGCTCTACGTAGCAGGACGAAATTCGTTTTTATCATCACTTTTATTTCCTATTCTCTGTATTTATATGTACCATCCGTACATGACAATGCGTTACTTGAAGTAACGCATTGAGGAACATACACGTTCAATTCAGCTCCGATAAATAACAAGTAACGTTTTCCAACACCAGCAAGAAACTGGTCACTAAATGAATATCGAAAATTTTAATATTTTAGCAACGGAGTCGAAAACAATGTCAAGAAAATTCGTAGAAGCGTGCTACTCTAGGTAAAATTCCGCATCGATTAATAGAAGACAAGATATCCCCCCATGCTATTTCCCGATAATAAATAAATTATTACCTCCAAAATGACAGCGTATGTGCTTGGAATGATGTCAGTACCAAGTAGAAGCCCGCTTAATAATAATTACTTTAAAAAACTGTATCATAGATGCGTACGTGTGTAGCCATATGCGTCCAGCTCTTGTGAATGTTTCAGCCCTGATGACGAACTCCACTTGTGAGTTCGAAAGCTTGGCCTAATATATATTTTAACCTGGAAGAGTTATTTAAAAACCTAACTGCAAATATGGAACCCAGGCGTCAACTATTCACCTTGATAATGATTTTATTATAGTATAGATAGAAAGATTAAGTATAATGAATGATGAACGCGCTAAGCGCAAAATTTTAACGATAATATTGTCTATTGGGAAAAGCGTTTTGGAATAGGATAATCTAATATCGAAATACATAAGACTGAAGAAAAGCTAATGACTATTGCAAATTCAATGTAAGTTTTTACACATATAGTAATCTCAAGATCCGATAATTAGGTGGTCTTATACTCACCTATGTTCGTTTTTTCTTTTACGTTCAACAGTTGAAAGGCGACACAAGCAAACGACCTCCTACCGGAGGCGTTCGTTTGAATGAAAATTTTCACGAAGAAAACGTCGCAGTATCTACGGGGAAGTGCGCAAAGGTGAGTTCTTCTAATCAATTATCACCTGTCTAAATAAAAGTGGTGTAGAAATGTTTTTCGGCAAATTATTTCCGAGCGAAATTAGCGCAGTAAATGGAAAGAAAAAAGATTATCTCAAATATTTGGCGGCCATATGGTCAATATTTTTTCTTTCTCATCCTCTTTCCCAACTTCTCAACTCTACGAAATATTTAAATTTCTTCACGTGTTCATATACAAAAGAAACCTCTCACAATTTTTTCCTGCACTATGTCCAAATTAAAATTCTGTACCTCTGTCATGCTAAAAAATTCAACATTTTGATGAAACTATTATCTTCAGGCTGAAAAAAGCAAATAGATCATATATTTATAGTCACATCGATAGAAATGTCCATCAACTGCTCAAGCACAAGCAGACCCAGTAAAAACACAAGAAATACATTGTAAAACGACTAGATATGAGTAATTCCCATAAAATATCGAATACCAGCAGACTGGCTAATATTGCACAGCAGTTACATATTCACTGCAGCAGAGACACAGGGGAAATGGTCAAAATGGATTGGAAAACTTAAGTGTTTTGGCTGCGCGCGAGTGGGCAATGTTTATCGAGAAATTTTTATAATTTTTTGACAACCGATAGGGTTTTGTTTATAATAAGAAGATAGAAAATGTTTTTTTCTTTTGTTTGAAAGCAATTTGAAGGCAATTGGTGCATTCTTTCAAAAGTTACGATTGGAAAACTTAAGTGTTTTGGCTGCGCGCGAGTGGGCAATGTTTATCGAGAAATTTTTATAATTTTTTGACAACCGGTAGGGTTTCGTTTATACTAAGAAGATAGAAAATGTTTTTCTCTTTTGTTTGAGAGTAATTTGAAGGCAATTGGTGCATTCTTCCAAAAGTTACGATTGGAAAACTGAAGTGTTTTAGCTGCGCGCGAATGGGCAATGTTTATTGAGAAATATTTATCATTTTTAAACAACCGATTGTGTTGTGTTTATACTAAGAAGATAGACAATGTTTTTTCCTTTTGTTTGAGAGTAATTTGAAGGCAATTGGTTCCTTTCTTTCAAAAGTTACGATTGGAAAACTGAAGTGTTTTAGCTGCGCGCGAGTGGGCAATGTTTATCGAGAAAATTTTATTATTATTAGACAACCGATTGTGTTGTGTTTATACTAAAAAGATAGAAAATGTTTTTCTCTTTTGTTTGAAAGTAATTTGAAGGCAATTGGTGCATTCTTCCAAAAGTTACGATTGGAAAACTGAAGTGTTTTGGCTGCGCGCGAGTGGGCAATGTTTATCGAGAAATTTTTATAACTTTTTGACAACCGATAGGGTTTTGTTTATACTAAGAAGATAGAAAATGTTTTTTTCTTTTGTTTGAGAGTAATTTGAAGGCAACTGGTGCATTCTTTCAAAAGTTACGATTGGAAAACTGAAGTGTTTTGGCTGCGCGCGAGTGGGCAATGTTTATCGAGAAATTTTTGTAACTTTTTGACAACCGATAGGGTTTTGCTTATACTAAGAAGATAGAAAATGTTTTTCTCTTTTGTTTGAGAGTAATTTGAAGGCAATTGGTGCATTCTTTCAAAAGTTACGATTGGAAAACTGAAGTGTTTTAGCTGCGCGCGAGTGGGCAATGTTTATCGAGAAATTTTTATTATTTTTAGACAACCGATTGTGTTGTGTTTATACTAAGAAGATAGAAAATGTTTTTCTCTTTTGTTTGAAAGTAATTTGAAGGCAATTGGTGCTTTCTTCCAAAAGTTACGAGTGGAAAACTTAAGTGCTTTGGCTGCGCGCGAGTGGGCAATGTTTATCGAGAAATTTTTATAATTTTTTGACAACCGATAGGGTTTTGTTTATACTAAGAAGATAGAAAATGTTTTTCTCTTTCGTATGAGAGTAATTTGAAGGCAATTGGTGCATTCTTTCAAAAGTTACGAGTGGAAAACTTGAGTCTAAAGTCGCGCGAGGTTGACTCAAGAAATTCTCAAGAAATTCCTCTACTTCTCGCAAAGTGTTTCTTGAAATGTCTCCGCTGCGGCCTGCCGGTGCAATATATTTTAGAATTTATGCCTTAAATCATTCTTGTTTAGGGTAACTTTAAAGTATTTTAAAACTTTCCCTATGATACATTTGTAAACAAATATTTTGGAGTCACGAGATTGCGAGGAGATCGAAGTAGGTTAACTTGTTTCTAATAGCCTGTTATTTTCTCATATTTCGTAATCAAATTGATAACTAGTCTTCAAATTTTATCCATAAGATTTTCAGAATTTCCGTTTATTGATAATATAGAAGTAAAAATAGGTATCTGATGTCTTTAATTTGACTACCAGTCCAAAATCTTTCCCAGCTAGGCCTATACATCAGTGTAAAAAATTATTTTTCAAAATTTTATTTTATCATAGGTGACATTATACATTTAAAATAGTGCTCAAATGCCAAAAAATATATTTCGAAGTATTTGATTGTTTTTAAGATATAAAACGCTCAAATTTTACTTTAATGGTGTCAACGATTTTCATATCGTTGCTATAGATAGGTAAATAGTTGATTTTAAGACGTTTTACACGAATGACAATATGCTCGCAAATGCTTAGTTTTTGAGTTATTTAAGTTTGAAGTTATACAAACGGTGCTCCTGAATGGCCTTTTTTGTGCAGAAGCAGTCATTGTTTTTGCAATAGAAACGGAAGCTAACCCCCTATTACAAACGTTAAGAGGTTAGGTCGTGAGGGGTAGCCACAGTTCGTCTAGTGAAAATTATAAATAATGGTTTCTAGTGACGTTCGTTTACATTGACTCCAACATGGCTGCCGCCATCTTCAGTACCGGTCTGTGCCATGGCGGCAGCCACCTTGGAGTCAATGTAAACAAACCTTACTAGAAACCTTTATTTATAATTTTCACTAAAAGAACTGTTGCTACCCCTCATGACCCAACCTCTTTACGTTTGTAATAGGGGGTTAGCTTCCATTATTAATTGAATTACTCTAGCCGCGCACGCTTCCCTGGCGCGCACAAGCCAACTTTAAAGTTGAGTAATTTAAAAATAATGCATCAGCGAGCAGAATGTCATTCATGTAAAACATTCATAAATGTGTTCCTTTATTGATTTTTCGCAATGAAATTATGAAAATCGTTGACAACATTAAAGTAAAATTTGACCTATAAAACTTGAAAAGCTATGTTCTTATACAAATATTAACATTACTGATCAAGATGGCTTAGCTAATTACCTTATTTTACACGTGTAAAGTATATTACAATTATATCTGGTAAATCTAAAGGAAAGGACAATAATCAATTTCCAACTTTTCGGTGCCTAAAGATAATTAATTTAATCAAAATAAACAAGTTCTCTTCTATGGACTTTCTGTCTGAAATTATTATATTACGAGTTATAGCGGTAGGTTTAGTCTCTTCTTTGATGACAAATGCGCTCGAATAAGCAGCCACTCATTGATTTTCTAATTTTTGTTGTTAGAATCATAGTAATAGCATCAAAGTAAACAACTTTTCTTCTATACACTTTTTGTTGTCAAATGAGTATTTGATGAGGTATAGCGGTAGGTTTGGTTTCGTTTTTGACGATCACGCTGGAAGCGAGACTTCATTGCAGTGATGCTCTACCACGGGATCGATGAATTTCTTTGGTCAATATTTATTTTAGGTGCTGCACGGAAATTAAAAATGTCGTTGCTTAGAATCACCATAAGAGCACATTTAAAAACCTTTTGCATGAATGACTTTCTGCTTGCTGATGCGTTATTTTTTAATAATTGTACTTTGAAGTTGGCGCCGGCGCCGTAATTTAGTTAATAAGGGTAGTTAACCCGCCTATTACACACGTAAAGAGGTTGGGTCGTAAGGGTTAGCCACAGTTCTTCTAGTGAAAATTATAAATAGAGGTTGAAACCGACCCATTACGTCGAATGATCGAGTGTGTGCAAGTGCGCACCGCTGCTTCGTCGTAACTGGCAGCCTTGAGATGACCGCAGGTCCGTAACTTCAACCCCGGTATATCGTGGGTTCAATGTATCTGGGAACATTCGAAACAAGTCTTTCGCGTCGAAAATATAACTCATCTCATTAACTATGTTTATGCATAGTAGAATATCAATTGATTTATAATTTTCACTAAAAGAACTGTGGCTACCCCTCACGACCCAACCTCTTTACGTTTGTAATAGGCGCACCCGCACCAGCTTCAAAGTTCAATAATTCAAAAATAACGCATCAGCGAGCACAATGTCATTCTTGTAAAAGGTCTTAAAACGTGTTCTTTTATTGATTATTTGCCCCCAAATTATTAATTTCCGTGGAGCACCTAAAATAAATATTGACCATTTCTTTTTGCTTCAAACAGTGGAGTTGCGGTAAGTCATTTACCGCTATAACTAATGAAATACTCATTTCAGACGGAAAGTGTATAGAAGAAAACTTGTTTATTTCGCTCTAACTAACTATGTTTAGGCATTGAAATTTACAAAATAGATTATTGTTCTTTCCTTCAGATTTACCTTATAACTTGTGAGTGATTTGTGAAATGTAGAAAAAGATAATAAGTCTGCTTTAATATAAGCTGTTTGTTCACATTTAAAAACACGCTTAATTTTTTTGTATTATCATTAGATATTTGCTGATATGCTTAGTAGTAATTAAAATATTTACTCAAAAAGAAAATTTTATGAAAATGTTCTCCATTGGAATAAACTGATTACATCCTTTTAAACTAATCTGATAAAAACAAGTCATTCAAAATAAATAATGAAAAGATATTTTCAATTATCTCTGTTACTGTCTGACTGGAAAAAGAATTTACATAAATTTTTCTTCCCTAAGATATTTTGACATTTATTGCTGAAATTTCTGATTAACTCCAGGTAAACAACAAAATGGAGGATGCTACACGCAAAAGGTCAGCCGAATCACAATCATCTGAGAAGAAAGAATTGAGAAAAAAGCTTCTAGAAGAAGATGAGGATCCCTCTGGCCAACCTCGAGTTATATTGAAGTTGTTCATCCACACTGTTGCCATGTTTATACTTCCTTTTGTTGCTTATTATATGACCAGGAATTATGTTCATGAAGATCTGGAGATGAGTTATCAAGAGGGATATATTTATGGTGCAGTTGCTGCAGTCATCGTTGTGAATCTGATAATTGCAAGCTATGTGTACCAAGCACTTGCTGAGGATTGGAATGCATCAAAAAAATCTAAAACTGTATCTATTAAAGCATTAGATTAAAGTAAAATTGTTTTATCTAAACCTCTGTCTTATAAAGTGAAGTTCGTTGCTTTAAGATTAGAGGTTTTATTAACGCACTAGATTATATTGAAATAAAATATAAGTAATTAGTTATGTGTTGCTATTACATATTAGCTACAGCTACAGAAGATATGCTACAAATGTTAGGCAAAATAGTTCATTCTATGAATTAAACCATGTCAATAGAAACATGGAGATAATTTAGAGGAGATGTATCAATCCAGAGGGAAAAGGAATCATTAATTGTTTCTCTCAAGGATTATAATTGTTTGCTGATTTACAGTTTATTAGAATCAAAGTATGTTGTCTGTTTTCCAACTGCCTAACTGTAGCAAATGGACAAATAGGTGAGTTTAACCCATTTCTAATGATCAAGATAAAATGGGGGTCTTCTTGCGTTCCAGAGTTGATGCATGTATGTGGCCTCAAGCTAGGTTTGGATGGGAGTTTACCAGCTAGGATCTTCATTCATGGCTGATGATCTGTATCTATTTCAAGGTATTGAAAGTTAGCTACCATTACTCACCGCCAGAATTCAGGTTACACTACACTAACTCCATAGAATGTATCAGGCTAAAAGAACGTCATTGATGAACACATTTCTACCTCAATTTTATGTTGTGGCTCATTCACGAATTAATTTTGATCATCTCAAATTTGATATCAGCCATTTTAACAGTTTTTGGTACTGAATAACGAGATGTCTCCCATGCAGGCATGCATTAGGTGCATGGGAACTCCATGGTAGTATAGAAACATTTTGTTTGGTGTGCCAGTATAAAGTTTGTCCCTGTGATTGACAAGTACATTATTAACTGCAGCATTAGCATGTCATGCATCTCACCTAACTTATAACATTCCACCATTGTGTGGTGTCATTATTGACTGAAGTCCTTGTCTGCCTAGGGATCTCATTTTCTTTGTGCTATCCAAAGTAATTTTAGTTTGTCTTCAAATGTGTACATTTCCTTTTGTTTTATATTTTAAATGAATAATCAGCGATGAAAAAAGTAAATAATGCGTTTTCATTATTTTGGACAAATATGTTTGTGTCCTCAAATGTGTATATTTCGTCTGTTTTATATTTTAAATGAATAATCAGAGATGAAAAAAGTGAGCAATGTGTTTTCATTATTTCTTCGATAAATGCGTAGGTAGCAGTGCTACTAGCGATATGCAGTAACCTGGTATGAGATATCGTTTGTAGATTTTGATCATGCTGCATTCTGAGGTCATCCTTAGCTGAATCCATTCCACCGAGCTGGAGGACGTGTTAAATAGAGAGCTGCGTTACAGCACATGAAGATGGTCCTGATAAGTCACACTTGGTCTTGATAAATCGAACGCGTCGAGACTCGCTGTGTCCTCAACAAAGAATATAGTACCCACCCAAGTTAAAATGGCTGAATCACCAAATGAGCGTTTGTTTGCTGTTTTTGCTGTTCATTTCAGTTATTGGTCAGAACAGATATTTCCCAGTCAAGCTCATTAAGACGAGCATAAATATGAATGGTTGAGTGAAATTTATTGGGTAATTTTGAAACATTAATTGTATGATATAACCTTTACAGACATAAATCCCTAAACTTGGAAGCAAACTATGCGGTTGGTTATTCTGATGCACGTGCTGGTCATATAACCCGTGTTTATGCATCCAGTTTCACTTTATATAATTTATATAAGGTGAAAGAATTAGGTTAAAGAGGAAAATTTATTTAATTCAATACATATAAATATTACTTCAACAACTATGTACACGCTTAAAAATTATTAATTCTAGTACTACAACTGATCGCATTCAACAGAGTCGGAGGTAAGAGAAACTGGAAGTCAACAATTGTCTGGAACCTACATAAGCTACGCACTGTACATCCTTACTACGTACAGTAAATGGCAGTTTCATATTACCTGTACTCCATAAAACGTAAGCATGTACACAGTTCACCTTACATTACCAACTTTTTGTTATGCGCTCGGAAGCACAGCTAAAATTCACTGGATGAAATGAAGGTTTCCATGCACCACCAAAGAGGTCCTCGCAAATTTTAACAAGTAGTTGTCTTTCACTAATTCAAAACGATGAAAATTTACGCTTTCCATTCTGACATCAGTAGAACTACCGATTTGTCTTTTGATCTTCTTCTTTGACATAAGAAGAGGAATATATTTTTGCTCGAAAAAGAAAAGGCATATAGAATATCTCACACTCGGACGCAAAGTTCTAATCAGATTTACCCACAGCATAGGTCAGTGAGAAAAATAATGCCCTACATACTAAATAATACTAGCAAATGATATGTCAGTAGTCACGGTTGCTCCTAAAGTACGTAAAATGGTACACCATTAGTGTCCCAATTCTATGAATTTGTAAGAAAATCTGGAGGAAAATAGTACCGGACATTTTCAATGTACATGATTATGGAACGTGAATTCTCTCTCGTTGAACAAAAAATTGTTTAAAAGCTTCTTTTCCTTTGTGAGAAATTTGACCGACCCAACAATGTTAGCGTTTCATGTATACGACGCATTTGAGAGAAAAGTTACATTCCCAGTGAAGTATACCTCTATTTTTATCAGGGCTGTCGAATTATATTTTTTTTTCTGATCAAATTCTCAGAGTTAGATTCTGCATTAAAAAGCTCTTGAAGTTCAAGAATGACAACCTTAATATCCACCTAGGCAAAACAGGAACATCATTACGCCTATGAACAACTTTTGTACTATAGTCAGCGAAGAAGATCAATCATAGTACGTCTTGTTCTATTTTTCAAAATAAGGACCGAGAGCGTAGGATCTTTGCTATTTACGTTTCAAGACTCATACTTGAAGAACTCAACACGTTTAGTATATAACTTGACCCGCAGTAGATGATTGTAACGCATAAACGTACACGACCAAAACTGGTTGGTGTTATTGTCCGTAACCAACATTGACTCACTCTATTGGATGTTTGATCCCCACTTGTAATACTGCATAGTGTTTCATCAAGACTGGCTTCTTCCGTTGTACTTTGCCCACATGACTGGTTTAATTCTACAACATTCGATCTATTGATCTACATTAATTTGTTTTAGCGTTCCATACTAGACCCATACTGGCTAATTTTATTGCTTTTATACTCGATTTCCACTTTCCTAATAGTATTATATTGGACTCAGACGAAGAGATTACATTCTTCCATTCATGAAATGCACTGTGTTGTCCTACAATAGTCACTTCAATACTCACGAGTTTCTAAACGACCATTGACTTTGTGAAAATAAATCCTAATGATGAACGTTTTTTTCCTGTAAAAAGTAAACCAACTGAGGCTTCTAGAAACTAGCACGTAAAATAGTAAAAATATCCCCGTATTGTTGCAATGGATGCGTAGGCAGATGATTGTTTAGAGTGGAAGACAAGGAAGCTATGTATTTTGAGTCGAAACTATTCCTATTCAAAATTCTTACAAGCGAGTCTTGAGGGGTAGAATAGAGAATAAATTTATAATTTGTCTCGCTAGGGACCTCACGCTGAAGTCAGGGGTAATGAGATTCGTTTAACAGCCTGAAATACGCAGCCAAGATTCTTCAGTTATCGATGGAACTAACGCATATCACATCTTACCCATGAGGGTTGTCGTTGTAACAGACGACTATTTTCAGTGCAAATTTCGTCGTCACTCCTGCATCTGAGTAGTTTCCAGGACAGTCTCGTTGTTACTTCAGTATTTTTGGAGCTCGTCTCGTCATTAACACTTTACCTCAGCCAAAAGATGTGGCAATGATTGAGACTCGACATTCGACACACTAGACGGAGAAGAAATGTGTCTTTAATCATAAAAGTGAGCTCGAAATATAAACCAAGACGAAACAGTACAAACTAGAGCGTGTCGACAGATCCCGCTACCAAAATGCTTCTGTAGAATTCAAAAACCCTCTGAACATACTGACGAAAACGAACACTTTGAAGATATCACGCTTTTTCTATGCAGTTATACGTTGTAACTTTCTCGAGTAATACGTTGTAACTTTCATTCCATACTCAAGTTAACCGACACTTATCATGATATAAGTTAGTAGTTAATTCCAGTTATTCAGCTCATACGATGCTTGGTTCATGATATGAACTCGTGAATAACTAGGAATAATCTGATTTACGGAAGTTGATGTCCGGATGAGATGTAGTTGAAGTCGAGAATCGATTACTACCCTAGTCATTTCCCTACACCTGACATGACAAAGTTTCGCATTAACGAGTGAGGAGAGTTCTTGAGAAGCAAGACATTCCCCACAACCTGAACACACATTTACCAACACAGACTTTCACTTTATACGAGTGAGGAGAGTATTTGAGAAGTTGGTTATTTCCCCACCATCTGACCACAAATTTACGAAAACTGAGTATAACATTATACGAGAGTGAAGAGTTCTTGAGAAGCATGCCATCTCCTCACAACCTGAACACCATTTACCAACACGAAAATCATTTTCCCACAACTTGACCGCACATTTTCGAACATCACACGAGCGTGGAGAGCTCATGAGGAGGATGCATGAAGGCGTACAGGTCGACAGTGATAGCATCACACGAGCGTGGAGTGATCTTCTTTAGAAGCAGGTCACTTTCCCACAACCTGACCCCACATTTACTAACACTGCTTATAGCATCACACGAGCGTGGAGAGCTCCTGAGGAGGATGCATGGAGGCGGACAGGTCGACAGTGGTGGGGGGGAGGGGCGAGGAGGTGCTGTGGAGGTGGTGGGGCGGGCTTGACCGGCGGTGCGGCCCCCCGTTGCTCAGGTGCGCGCCTCGCTGCCCCCGGTACGCCGAGCCCTCCAGCAGCGACTGCTGCATGTTCTCCCGCGCGATCGACTTGCGTTTGTGCTGTAACAATACGGACAAACATTGAAATTTTTACTGTTCATTGAGTTTTTGGAAGAAGAATTTGAACAATAATGTAATATTTTTACTGCTTATTGCGTTTTTGCTGCAAAAATTTGGACAAGAATGTGAAAATTTCACTGCTCATTGCGTTTGTGCTACAAGTATATGACAAAAAAATTAAATTTCCACTGCTCATTGCGTCTGTGCTGCAAGAATATGAGCAAAAAATGAAATTTTCACTGCTCATTGCGTTTGTGTTGCAAGAATATGAGCAAATACATTTTTACAGCTTAACACGTTAACGGCGTTTGCACGGTTGATATGATTGGTTTCGTTAGGTTGGAAAAGCCGTATTGAAAAAACAGCTTTTTTTTGCTCGAATACATGTTTAACCTTTCTAAGAAGTGTGTAGAATACAATTGCACGATAATTTGCTACCATATACGCTAAAATTTATTTCGTAAAAAGTAGCAAAACACTTGAAATGTTATTTGTCGATTCCGGTATGTTAATGAGCAATTTACCTAGGGGTACAAATAAGTTCCAATACGCCATCGACGTGTTAAAAATAACTATTTCGACACTACATCTATATTTTTAATAATAAAGATTGATTAATTGTGGGTTTCAGCATCCCTTACCACAACAAAAGATGTTCAAAAAGAGGAAGGATGAAAGCCCCGTTTAGTATAGAGTTAAGGGAATGCTGAATTTATGGGCAAGGTGTGTTTACGCATATTATCCCGAACGCATAGAAACAGTAAGTTAAGAAAGAAGGTTAGGAAACAAGATAAAAAATTGAAGAAGGAAGTCAGAGGTGCTGGAAAACGATAGGAATGAACCGTGAAAAGATGGTTCTTAACAAAGCAAAATAAAATTATTTCGTCAAAAAAATGCCAACCCGACTCTCAGCTCGTGCACTTTTAACAATACAAAGTGTTTTTTATCAAAAAATAAATCAACTTTTTTCAGGCTTTACAAGTATTAAATGAATAAGGTAAATGGTTTCTGGCTTTGAAATCATGAAATTACTCTCGATTTTGATTTCGATGTAAAGATATCCAGTTATTTTTCTGTAATTCTAGGTAATAATACACATTTTCACCTAACAATGAACCCGCATCAACTGGAAAAATTAAAAAAAATTAACTACTCACACTGGTGAAATTGAAACATCGTAGGTGAGTCACATGGTATATCCATAATGGTTTTAACAATGGATAAAATTAACAATTCTGTTGCAATTGATTAGATTATAGATTATAAGTTAGTTTAAGCCTCCCTAACCGCTGCAAAAATAGAGAGCGCTAATTCCCATAGATACAATAGTTGTATCCCCCTGAGGGGTCTGCTGCAATTGAAAAAATGAACGATTCAATCAGGTAAACTAAGTAGTGTGTAAGTAATTTCAGTCAACGAAGATGATTTATAGTTGTTTTTACTCATTAGAAGAAACGCCGCAAACGTTTCTGCCACGCGACAACGTCGTGTAGATTAAAACTAACAAATCAAGTAGAATTGAAGAAAACAAGTCGTATTAACAACTGTGCGAATAATTTCAAATTTTTAGTTAACAAAGAACGTTTAAGAACTGATACCACCTTCATTAAAAACTGTGATAATAATTTCAGATTTTTAATCAACAAAGAGCATCAAGAGTTGCTATGTTCTGATCATTTGATGAGAAAACATGGCCAACCTTCTGCCAGACGGCGACGTTGTGTATCATGGATACGCCGCACAGCAGGATGCCCGCGCCGATGAAGGCTGACATGAGCGTCGCAGGCACGGAGTGCAGCGCCAAGAACGTGTGGATGATCACGCCTGCTCGTCATCCCCGTTTTTTATCATCCATGAACAACAAGGGACACAATCACAAGAGAACACTGCGTAATTTTTGAGCCCATATGGATTAGGCTAGGAATCGTCAATGATAATACTTGCCAAACAATTGAAAGCGTAACTTATACCACAGACACTTCTGTTATATGTCCTAGTGTAGCGAGGTAATGAATCGTTTAAACAATTCACTATATAATAATACAGTGGTTAATCACTCAGTTAGTCCGTATTTCTCTCTCACTCTCTTAAGGCCGCTTAATGATCGTATCTGTGATGAGTTTCATCAGTGCACAAGTACAGGAATACTTTAATCGTAGTTACTATATATTTAATGGTCATTCACATCGAGAAAATTTATTTTATGAAAATATCAAATCCCGTCTGAGAATAGTTATTATATATACTAACACGTATGGAGAACATGGAGCGTTTCTTTTTACCGTAGATTACTCGAAATAATATACTCAGACACGTACAAGATTTTTCTGCCTGAATAATATGCAGAGCAGAAAAATGTACTATTACACTAACAACGCTCAAAAAAATTCTACCAAGCAAACACCTCAAATAAAACATGCATTTATCATTAAACAATAATTGGTAATGTTGAGTACCACGCAAGTTTGAACTATTTACAAACTTTACCATTGAAATCTAAAAGAATTTGAATCCTAAAAACATTGACTCCGAAAAAAAGCTGTCATCGTCTATACTGACACGATAAATAAATATGACAACTACGCACCTGTGAGCAGTAGGGGTACGGACAAGAAGAAGCCTGTCACGGCACAGACTCGAGACACGGATGACTGCCGCAGATATCTCGAAGCTCTGAGGTAGGCAGGATACTTTCATTAGCGGTCGTTGCGGCAGTAACGACAACAATACAAACAATTATTGAGGCAGCAGCGACAAGGATAGAAACAATTACTGTGCCCTCTAATGTTTATGTTGTGTATTGTGGATACACCGCACAGCTCATCTGTTCAACCAATAATTGCTCTGAAATCGTATGCGAAGTACTTTTCCCTTCGATAAAAGGATAAATCCAAATCCAAACAGAGGCGTACATTCTGATGTCTTGAATGTTATGGATCAGATTATAAAGTATGGTTAAGTTAAGGTGTGATGCAAGATAATTGAAATTTGCAATTCAAAAACGAAGCAGAATTGATTGACGAGCAGCTTACACAGTGAAGCCGATCAGCATTCTGCAATGTAATAATCGTTGGGGAAATCACAATGTACATTATGCGTACAATTTATATACTCTCCCGGTAATTTCACTGAAATCAAAAGTGTCAGTTATCTAAAAATTTGAGTCAAGTAATATATACTACAACACAACATAATTTTTCTCAAATCAGAAGCGTCAGTTATCTAGAAATTTTTGTAAAGTAATATATACTAGAGTAAGAGCTATAATCGTCAGTCCGTCACACTTAGGGAACATACATACATAGAATTAAGCCTGTAGCGCAGATAGACGAGAGAACTCCATTGCTTCTGAATACGGGTAAAATAGGGTGGGTGATAATCTGAGTTGAGTTTCTTATTTTCATTGGAAAACAGTAGATGGTTTACGTTTTTTATTCAACAACATAGGACCGAATGCCGGTATTTTAGACTGGCATCACACTCAATCAAAAATAATATATGTAGTGCTTCCATGTTAAATGGTCGAATTAATTCACCCTGAACTGTATTATATTCGTAGCACAGATACGTAACTTTCCTTCGAAGGGATACATATTTCTTTTTATTCGCACGGGTCTCGCTAACGAGTACAGTATTCGATTTCAGAATGAACCAGATCTGCGAAGATATATGCGCACTGTCGAACATAATCTTCGAGATTTACTGCAGTGCCAAATTTCAAGGACCGCGTTTGAACTACATCAACAAAGGACTTTTCCCACGGATGCAGTGATCGCAAAAAAGAATGCAGTCGAGGTCGGTTAATAATGCCACTTTTTTTGACCGCGCGGGAGTCATTTTTCCTAGCATGGGATAGAATTAGTTAAATAAGGACAGAATAAGTTAGGTTTTCTAAGTTTGAAATATAAATAATTCTTTCACGGGTCAAAGACCGTCGTTTTTGACAGCAGGGGTGCACTGGTAATTCTACGAACAGTATAAGTTAATTTTACATTAAATAAGTTCAATTAAACACTACTGGAATAGACTTTTCTATCACTCACCAATAAGCCAAAACTATTCCTGTTCATTCCCCATATTAAATAACGTCATTCCCTAAACTATCACACACGAACAGGCCAAAACTTATCGCGTTCACTCCCCAAATTAAATAACGTTGACATTATAACCGTGGCCAGTCTTGAGTCGCTCCCATGCTTAACATATATTTCGGCTTAGTAGCAAGTCAATGAAAATGATGGAGGCGCTTCATAATACCAACTTTTTAACTGCGATTATCAACAGGCATGACAGGTGCAGCTGATCTAAAGAGTTTTACTTTCCCGACAGCGAGTTCAAAAGCCGCTTTAGAGAGGAAGGTGTGATGTAAACGAAGCAGTTTTTCCGCACAAAGATGAATTTTAAAAAGAGTAGAAAGAGAGAGGAGCGGAAGCAGGATGCCCTAGAGCGACCAAGCGTTATTGGATGAAGCACCGGGGCACCTGGCGAACAAAAAAGGGCAACCACCGGCCACTTACGTACCAGGCATACGGTAAAAATATATAGATATATTAAGACCGGTCATAATCACATTCCTATACAACATAACAGGTAGCATATAACAATATCAAATCAACTTTGATACTTGTAATCGATAAAAATCGATCACCCTCTTTTCACTTATATTTTTAATTTAACAACAAATAACGTCTCAATGAACACGTCTATGAATAAAAATTCATTTTAAAAAAATGAAATAATGCTGGCATTTTGCTCTCACCCTAGAACAACACTTGAAAGAACATCAAAGGACGTTACAAATGAAAAATTATTCCCATGCTTCACTAAGTATTGCAAACATTAAGTTTGGAGAAGATACAAGTAGAGGGTGAACATATATAGACTGCACAGCTTCATTCACAAAAACATCGACATGGAGCACAACCTAATGCTGAGAGCGTTTCTTAGCAAGCTCTGTTTCGTTGAACAGCAAGAAATTTTCCTCTGCATATTCAGCCCAGGCTCGTACAAAAGGTAACTTTCGGGAACAACTGTTGAAGAAGCTTTCTCCATTGTAGCACGAAGACTGGAGTACAAAAGGGAGAAGTGCTTGAAAGCACGGCCCTAAACGGCCAATATTTGCTGAAGAGAAAATGTTTGCTGGTCTCACTGCTTCCACACCATCTTCCCACGGTCGGCCGAGGCCACCAAAAATACTCCGCGCTGAGATGCCCGAGATCATTAGAAGGAAACTTTAAGAGGCTTTGCTGTTCGCTTCAAACGTTGGCCAGCCTAAATTCCCTAAGTTTGTATCACAGCTACGGACGTGAACTCAAATAATGGGTATCGAAGTTACAAAAGGAGCCTCGAATCAGTAATCGTACTCTAGTAACAAATAGCACGGCGCGTTTCTATAAAACTTCATGCGATTTTTATGACTCTCGCTGTAGGTAAGACTAAACTGCCGCCGTGAGACCACAGGTGTTACTGTATCCCAGACTTCACGTAAAGTATGTCACATTTTGGATAATCGCTCTACTTGTCTGTCGTGATGGTGGATGATCAGAATCTGCTAATTCATGAGAATAAAAATTTGACCAGAAGAAATTCAGGGGACGATTGCTTTTTTCACCGAAAAGTAATGAAGTAAACTATGCTCCTATAGTGCAATCTCATGCTAAGAATGAAATATTCTATCATGAGCTCCGTGATGATACGAAAAAATCAAATAAAGGTAACTTTTCTTGACGATTATTTACTTGTTTATGGAATTCGCAACTCAGTTACACAAGAGCCTACCAATTGGTACTTCTGTGTCATGCTAGTGTCATACGTACCGATTGCACGCAATACTATGGCTTCATGATTTGCACAAATAAAAAGGGGTACGTTGAACTCGCGAACGATAGGGAACACGCTGAAGGGAAACTCCTTCACATGATTTTTTTCTAAATGATGCACATTAACACTTTGACTGTGGCCCAAAAACTGAAGTTTAAAATTCAATTTAAATTTAATGTCAGTTGTAGTAAGCAAAGTTGAAAATAGTTAGCATTAGCTGGGTTGTGCCTTCATCCAGTTTTGATTAAGTATTTATAAAATTTAAGTTTGTGACTACTGGGTGGTCAGCAGCATCATGAAAATCCCCTCCGTGGCCACCGGTGGCTCACGTCGGCAGTCAAAGTGTTGAAAGAACACCAACAATATTTCACATCATTAGAATATTCTAAGTTCAAGTATGGATGGCTAGTGATAGTAATCCCATTATTTAGTGGTGTACCGATGTATCGGTATCGGCCAAAAAAATGGCATCGGTACATCACTACCATCATTAGTTACTACCATTAGTTATTTATGTAACGAAAGCAAATCTTTCTTGAATTGAATGACAAATAGAAATTTGAAAATTAAAATCAAACATTAAACGCTCTCCATTATTTCTCGAACAACTTGAGTGATCGTCTAGAAAACGTCCCATGGCGCTACATACGTTTTAACTGCAGCTTTAGAACCCTTCTTTTTAAAGTTCAGTCCCAGTAATTACTTTCCACAAAAAAACTGTGCTCCGTATTTTGTAACGGGTTTCTTCATCCCAAACGGAATGATTGGTATGTTAAACTATCCTTACGAACTCCGATCGTCTCGTTTATTAATATCTATGTGTGCTCGCTTCTATGGTTATTTACTTGTCACTGTCTGTGCTGTGCTTTTGTTAAAAAGATAGGTGAAAATTGTTAAGAACCTGTATTTCGTAATAGCATTAAAGGAAATTCAACTTCTTTTCTTATACTGAAGATGATTCTCAAGTCATCCAACTGATACGTGTTTTGCAATTCCCGTTCTTTTTCGCCCAACTCTTACTAATCCTATTGCGGATACGGTGAATTACTAATATTTATTTAGCGAAAGATGTTTCTCCATTGCCCCTCTGGTGAGTTCTTGTGGTAAAAGTTCTCTACTGTTATTGAATCCTTTTTCCCTCGTGAAAAACACCACAAATTAATTTTTGGGTTACAAAAATAGTTCTAAAACCACCTAGCCCAACAAACCAAACAAAGGTCGTCTAGCAGCCGATGCTATGTTACTGTAACAAATACGTGTCTAGTCACTCCAATCCTACGTGACATTACTACTACAACAAGTATCTAGTTACTATGATAGGAAACTAGAAAAAGCCAAATTAAGAAAAACAATAACTTCGGCATAATTTTTCCAGCACAGAGTCCGTTGAAATAACCTTCTTGCTTACATTTCGGAACATTCCATCCCGAACAGTAAATAGTGAATGACAGTAAGCTGCTTGTCAGCAACCAAATTCACGAAACTCAATTCTTGTAATAGACTTTAACTGTTGACACTTTCCCAAGACCGCTTTATTCATGGACGTCTTTTTTTATGGTCATAACCGTGAAAAGAATATCACCCTCGTTTTGGTGTAGGATACCTAAATACGCGGATGCGCTCTGAGTGAATGCAACTACAAACTTAAAACTGGCCTCGCGCCATTACCTCCGTTAGATCACGCTGAACTCATGAGGGGCACCATAATTTATGATCACCCTCAGGACAGAGAAATGTTAACGGTTCGTTCTCGTTTGACTCCGGGGCACCCAGAGAAACGTCATTTACATGAATCCCTCAGGATTGTTCTGAGTTACTTGTTATCTTCGTTCAGCATTTCTCCCTCACTGGCATCGGTGGAAGAGAAAACTTTGACTCGTTTCAGATAACACTAAAAATTGGTTCACACTAGTAATATAATTTCAATCTATAATTTCATACATACGAGTAATTTTAAAACGATGCAAAAAGCCAGTTTTCCGTGCATTATCTTGTGCATACACTTATATAAAAGCAAAAAAAATCCGTCCACTCAACTGTACGAAGTTAAACTAAAACGCAATTACAGTAAAAGGTACAAATAGGTTCTGAGGAAAAAATTAAGCCACACTTCAATAACATAGTCGAGGAGGCCGGATATTGTTGTTTAAGGCAGCTTTAGTCTACGGCAGTGTTATTCACTATTTCTTGCAAGAGTGCCACTTCGGTTGAACGCATTGATTGAGAGAGCCGCAGCTACCGCAAGTTAGCGTACATTATTTGCAAGAATAACTTGCAAATAAGTCTTTACGTCAACATGCGACGACTGTGACGAGTACCTTAAATGGTACATAGCTACAACACCTTCCTCATGAGACCTTCCGTGATTGTAATATACAAAACTAATTGAATTACATCCCAATTCAATAAAATCATTTTATACCATCAGCTTACATTACTAAATGATGTCTTCAGCCAAGGGTGAGAAGTTTTTACTGACTATTAGTTAGGATCATCTAAAGAATTTTGCACTAGCGATCAACGCTAAACACAAGAAGAGTATGTAGACTGACCTGTCGTCTCCGTTGGCACCTTTGAGCAGCTTGACGGCGAAGACAAACTGAGCAGAGCACACCAGCAGGCAGAAGAGGTCGAGCGACAACGTGATGGCTGCGAACGCTATGCTCACGTCCCCGGCAAGCTTAAACCTGAACACCTCTTCGGAAGTGACGTTACTATCGCGTCTATTACTATTGCTAGGTACTAGTTCTAGGAGGAAAGTTAAGGCGAGCGACGCTAAAATTAAAGACGTTAAACATAGAAGACCCAAGGTTTGAAGGAGACCTCCAGAAGGAGAGGACGTTCTCCTAATGGGATTAAAGAGGCGGGGGATGAAACTGTTCGACGCATCCGTAGAGTTTTTTAGAACTCCATTCCTTAGAGGCATGGGGTAGAGCGCGCCGTTGGTGCTGGTGTTGATGGTGGTGTTGTTGACGTGGCTGTTGATGCTGCTGCTGTTGCTGTTGTTGGTGAGGTGGGAGACGTGGTGTAGAGGGTGGGGTTTGGTCAGCGGCGTAAGGCGGGAGATGTGCGACAGGTCCGTCAGGTGCGAGTTGTCACGGGACTGGTCCAGGCCTGTCGTGCGGGTGCCCGTGCCTGCAGGTACACAATTTAAATGATTTATTACCGCAGCAAGACTTCAGTGATATTTTAACCCTGAGCTGTTACAGCGGACAGGGTGAAGTGTGACTACGCGTGGGTCCGAATATGTTCAGGGACTTCTGGAGTGTACTATGAGAACTATTCCTATCAATTAGCATTGTCACACGATAAAAATAGTACATTCTGAAAGTCAAAATTTAAAACGTCTAATTTTACTGCTATAAACCATCCTAATAAACCATCATGACTCTTAACAGCTTCAACTACCCCAAATAATAAGTAGAGCGATATTTGGAAAAATTCGAACGCATTTTATTTTTGTGTTTCATGTTGGATTTCATGATTAGTATGAACCACTCCCTTTGTTCAGGATCGGACCAAAACCATCTGCAGGTCATCGCGAAAACGCAGTAATTTTTAGAATTATTCAATACTCATTTACTACAAGGTAAATGAACAAATTACCTCGTCTGCACTTCTAATGCTCATTTTTATTCTTTATTACGATTATTTCTACACATCTAAAAAATTGTTCCGATAAAACTATTTCAGAAGAGCGGAGGTGTAACACACTGGCTTAGAACACGAAATTCGAAAAAAAAAATTTCCTACTTATCTGAAAGAATGAGTAGTTAAATTTTACCAACTCTACATTCCAGCCTATTTATTGCACACAAGATCGTTAATTGTCCCCTACGAGTTACGTATTTTAAATGGATCATGTTTGCGAGATGTAGCAGCATCAATTTTGTCTACCATACACTAAAGACGAACGAAATAAACACGAACGAAACGTTTGATCATTGATGAAGTCAAATATCTGCATCCAAATCACAAGATATTTCAGGCATATATCATTGATGAAGTCAAATATCTGCATCCGAATCACAAGATATTTCAGGCATGTATCATTGATGAATTCAAATATCTGCATCCAAATCACAAGATATTTCAGGCATATATCATTGATGAAGTCAAATATCTGCATCGAAATCACAAAAATATTTCAGGCATATATCATTGATGAAGTCAAATATCTGCATCCAAATCACAAGATATTTCAGGCATATATCATTGATGAAGTCAAATATCTGCATCCAAATCACAAGATATTTCAGGCATATATCATTGATGAAGTCAAATATCTGCATCCAAATCACAAGATATTTCAGGCATATATCATTGATGAAGTCAAATATCTGCATCCAAATCACAAGATATTTCAGGCATATATCATTGATGAAGTCAAATATCTGCATCCAAATCACAAAAACATTTCAGGCATATATCATTGATGAAGTCAAATATCTGCATCCAAATCACAAGATATTTCAGGCATATATCATTGATGAAGTCAAATATCTGCATCCAAATCACAAAAATATTTCAGGCATCTCCACGATTACGGCCATAGTATACTAAAACTCATGTACTATAACGCAATTAGAGTAAAAAGTACGAATTATTTCTGAAGAAACACTTCAAGTAACATAGTCAAGGACCACGGGTATTATTGTTTAAATGAGCTCAAGTCTACGGTATTGGCTGCCAATTAGACAGTCACGGTCACTTACGGCGTCACAAATCGGTGTTTTAGCCATGTTTAGTTTGTAAAAGTAATGTAAAGTACCAAAAAAGCATTAAGTTAAATCGATTTGATATCTGCCGCAGTTCCCACGTACCTGTGGTGGTAGGGCTGACAGAGCCGCTGTTCCCACGTACCTGTGGTGGTAGGGCTGACAGAACCGCAGTTCCCACGTACCTGTGGTGGTAGGGCTGACAGAACCGCAGTTCCCACGTACCTGTGGTGGTAGGGCTGACAGAACCGCAGTTCCCACGTACCTGTGGTGGTAGGGCTGACAGAGCCGCAGTTCCCACGTACCTGTGGTGGTAGGGCTGACAGAGCCGCTGTTCCCACGTACCTGTAGTGGTAGGGCTGACAGAGCCGCTGTTCCCTCCTAACGAGTGCTTAGAGGACATCCCGGAGGTGTTCAGAACAACCCCCCCGGGGGACCGGACTCCCCCCCGCCCCCCCGGCCTTCCCCCACGCCCTCCACCTTGGGTGGAGTTGGAGTGGTTGGAGGAGGAGGACTGGAGGGTGGAGTGGGGAGTGTGGTGGGCGGGGGAAGGGGTGGTGGTGGAATGGTGCACCCCGGGATGTGGGGGTTGTCTCGTGCCGTTGTGGAGGTGCTTGAGCAGAGCTGCATCCCGGGGTTGGGGAGGCAGGTATGGGGGTGAGGGGGTGGTGGAAGACATGAAGGGGGAGGAGGGGGAGGAGGCTAGGGGGGCATTCCGACGTCGGCCACTCCGTCTCTTCACTTCGCGGAGGGCAAGAGGCACTCTGACGGAGGGCAGTCACTCCAGCGTCTGAAAAAATTAGAAAAAAAGAATTAACCACAAAAATTAAACCAATACTAGTATATTTTAAGTCACACGAAACGGTTAAAAACACTCAAATCAAAACTGTTCAAAACACGCAAATTAAAATTCTTGATGACACACAAACAGTGTCAATACATTACAGTTCCCAGGTTACCTATAGAGAATAATATTGTCTAAGTATGTGATACTGCTAATACGTTCATTACTATTTCTACACATCTGTGCACACTCAAGTTTTAGCAATGAAGAGTGGTTAATGAGCTACGGGTGGTCGGGTAATACGCACAAAATCTATATATATTCTCGGTCTTTGAATAATATCCATGTACGGAATTTATTTCCTATTTTCTTCACACATATACCCTTCACGTATTGTATTCGAGAGGAAGGATTCTTGGTAGGCACAGCCCTGCATATTCTAACTTACGCACACGAACGAACTGTTCCATCACACTTCAGATCTTATTTTAGAAAGAACAAATTGCGTAATTGAGATACCATCACAATGTGATAGGCAACACTATCTATCACACGACGTAGTGCGGCGTTAACAGAGATGCTACCATAAACTTAAAAATTTTGTGGAAAAATCATTGAATCAGAAGAGTCAATGACTTGAATCAGAAACGTCACAAAACGGAAAACATAGCAACGATCGGAGGACATTTAAAGACAAGCGGCACGCAGAGCCTTAAAAAGAAGCTGCGAGTGAATAGCATAAGCGGAGTAGCAGGTGCCGTCCGTCAGCATTCCTTGCTAATGACACACAAAACTGGACGAAAGCGCGCCACAAACCCAGCGCCCGCCACCCTACCTCAACTCTCCACATCGCTGTATTTACGAGGCCTCGGCAATGTGGGTAGCGTGGAGACGGGGGAATTGAAAGACAGTACGAGAGGCCTCGGCAATGTGGGTAGCGTGGAGACGGGGGAATTGAAAGACAGTACGAGAGGCCTCGGCAATGTGGGTAGCGTGGAGACGGGGGAATTGAAAGACAGTACGAGAGGCCTCGGCAATGTGGGTAGCGTGGAGATGGGGGAATTGAAAGACAGTACGAGAGGCCTCGGCAATGTGGGTAGCGTGGAGACGGGGATTTTGGACAACACGAAAAGCCTCGGCAATGTGGGTAGCGTGGAGGCGGGGGAATTGAAACAATACGAGAGGCATCGGCAATCTGGGTAGCGTTGATACGGGAAAATTGAAAGACAATAAGAGAGCCTCGGCAACGTGGGTAGCGTGGATACGGGGGAATTGAACGGCAATACGAAGAAGGAATTTTAAATCTCTACGCTGCTCGAGGTTAATGTATATGCGAAGAAAAAGTTAATCTTTACACATGTTTCGTTGAAAATTATATCGTTTTTCAAATGAGGCGGCATTCTTTTTAATGTAACCGGTAAAAAGGAACCGCTGCTCCCGTAACGCACATCGACGTTTAAACTTTCAAATTAAAATTCATACCTGACATATAGGTATGAGTAGATTTTAATGGGCTCCACAGATTACACCGGAATTTAATTAATAAATGCAAATTTTAATTTTCACATTGCGCTCACGATGTAGAGGCTAATAGAACCCAAGTTTTGATGATTGCCGCAGCCGTAACAAAGAGATGTGCAATAATTAATCTTTGTTTCCAAATGAAATCGATCAAACCTAACCACCTTAGACTTCATAATTTCTATCGAAGCTTGCATATTACAACATCAGCAGTAAAATGATGTTCATATCGAAATATTCGGCGGTACAAAAATGCTTGCTGACGAATAATTGATTGACGAGTACTGTACAAAGATATAAATGTCATATTAAGTGGACATGAAATAAAATTCAACAACTGATGGTGACGAGATGATGAATGGGCTCATCGATCTATATTATTTTTACCAAGTCAACCGATACTTTCTGTTCGTCAGCTAAAGTCTGCTTTAAAAAAATTCCGTGTCAACAAAGCAGGTATGAATAGAAAAAAATTGGACATAAATTAAACCTAAAAACACGCGTATAAAATGGAAAATCATAAAGTGCACGTGAAATAGATATATTAAAAGAAAACAAAGCCTAAAAATCGACAGAGTGCACTTATATCAGGAAAAGTGAGAAACTCTATGATTGTTTTGTCCACCAGCCATTATTTTTATTTCGAAGGGCTGTGTCGAAAACCCTTTCCCGATGATCGCCTTCATACGTGAATAAAATGAGTATTTACTAATAACTTTGAAGTGCCAGTCACCAAAAATACACTGTTTCGTCTCTGCAGTCTACTTCAGACACAACACAATTTTAAACCGTCTACTTTGAATGTTTGGATCACTGCACAGGCAGCGTTGAAATTACTCCTCAATGTCGTTCGTTATCTATCAAGGGTTATGAAAATCATCAGATCTTTACTTCGATGTAATAAAATGAAGAACTTTACGCTAGTTTGTTGCAAAAAAAGAAACAGGTATCAGTTTACCAGTCATTTCTACAATTTAACTTCGCGAGCAATAAAACATAAAAGAAACAAACATTTCAGACGCAGATCCTTAAACTTATGCATAAATGATTCATAAAATATTGCAAAATAATTTGTTCTAAAATTTAAATACACAGAAATTCAAAATAATTGTGTCATATAAGGTGAGAAATATTACGAAAGAGAAGTAAATTATCCCACACCGCGCAGCAAGCAAACCAAATATGTAATTAGAAGTTCTACAATCTGCGCGCTCAATGAAATGTTTATCGATAATTATTCATGGTCCACCATTACT
This sequence comes from Morinoia aosen, assembly GCA_030386875.1. Lineage (NCBI taxonomy): Eukaryota > Metazoa > Arthropoda > Malacostraca > Amphipoda > Talitridae > Morinoia > Morinoia aosen. Next base: position 18,709,490 of record CM059563.1, read on the forward strand.
TTCAAAAGTACGTCAGTTTATACAGTAATATGCTGAGGAATAATTAAATTGACGGACCAAAACAGTGCACCCTGATTGGCGCAGAAGTGTGCGTGCCATAAAGAGGAAACAAAGTAAGGTCATTTCTATGGGGAAAATACACCTCTTCTTATTCGGCTAGCCAATAAATAGGCTTCATTATAAACGCAGTGGATGTCACCATTGTACCATACCGTTAGGCCAATAGCGGTGCCAGATTTGGGCTAGAAGTTTTGCCAGATGCAATATGAGCGCTGCTATTGGCCCGTTTCCATGACGTCAGCATTGCCACACGGTCGAAGAAAAAACACTGGTTTGACCCTACCTTGTTTCTCCTACCGTAGGCGGCACCGACCAAGCATGGCAGGGTGGATAAGAGCTGAGCAAGAGAGTGGTGAGCTGTGTAGCACTGATACACAATGATAAGCTCACCACCACGCTGCATAACAGACTCTCAACTATCTACATACATGCACTTGCCCAAAAATAGTACTCGAAATAAACAGGTAGGTTTCTCTGCATCCGAGTTTTTGTTCATACAGAGTTGCACTGGCACGCGTAATTAGCACTGTAGTACTTGAATTAAAGGTAGGTTTCTTTCCTATGGGATATCTCATGGAGAGAGACAAAGAAAAAGAAATAAGAACAGTAGTTTATTTCCAATGAATTGACACCTAAACTGTATACCATTACCTTTAAAATGCTTCAAAACATAGTTCATTGGTTGAATGGTTGGGAAGTATACATGAGTAAGACTTTAGCCTTGTCAATGGTTCAACGAAAGATTGAAATAGAAACATGGAAATGCGTTCTCTTGGTTGTTACTCTCAAGTTTTAGAAGGCATGTAAATAAGGACGAGAAAAAAGAAACGATGACGCATAGAAGAACGCCTTAGAAGGACAGTCACTACTTACAGTGCCACATGAGCTTAGGCTTAGGCCATTAATATTGCTGAAAATGAAACGAGTGGAGATAAGAACTCTGCATCTAAAATTAACACAGTCGATACGCGGAAATTTGTTGCCAGCTTTTCATGCATGCGAGTCCTATCCGAAAGTCATGTAACTGAATATGTGGAGCTGCTGAATGATTTTCGAAACTAATGGGACAAAAATTCATACACACCAAAGAGATGATTCTCACAATGCGGGATACGGACGCGGAGTACCGTGAGAATGATGAAACCAAGAGAAGAGGGGAGAGTACGTAAAATAATTCAAAAAGTATTTCATGAATAGTCTTGATACCGATATGCCAAGGAAAAAAGTTGGTTATTTTTTTTTAATTGTCTAATAGAAAAAAATTAAAATGTGAAACAATTATTATTATTATTATTATTATTATTATTATTATTATTATTATTATTATTATTATTATATAAGCAAGTTTTAGCCTCCCTTAACCACGGCAAAGATGTTCCAAGAGAGGAAAGAGGAAGGCACCATTTGGTATGGAGTTGAAGGAACGCGGAACCTATGCACAAGGTGCACAGAAACAGTAAGCTAGGAAAGAAGTTCATGAAACAAGAAAATAGTTGAAGAAGAAAGTAGTAGGTGCTGAAAAACAGGACAGCAGTGAACCGAAAAAAGATGGTCCGTAACAAAACAAAAACCTATTTTATTACAACAAAAAGGAAGCCTACCTAACCTTTAGCTCAGGCCCTCACATAGTCCCCCTGGGAGCGCCAATTCCCATAGATACAATAGTTGTATCCCCCTGAGGGGATGTGAAACAATTTATCGCAGGTTTTCAAACTGAGGAGCGGCCCGTGTTAGTGTATATCAAATGTTTTACTTTAAATAAGGTGTGTCTTATCATGAACTATACATAAAAGGGAAACATTTATACCGCGCTACATAAGGCGAACTTAAAACAGTTCACCGCTACAAGTTTACAACGGCGAGTCAAACGGCATTTTTTTACTGCAAAAACTGGACATTTAATATGGAATCATATAGACGGGAATTTGTGGACGAGGTACATCGCCCACACCTTGCGCATGGAAACATCAATATTGACAGAAGTTAATGAATCACGATATAATTTGAAGAAGAAAATTATAAGAGACGAAAATACGGACGGAAGGGAACCAAAAACATACAACCCATGACAAAACAAACCTATTTTATTTAAAAAAAATGAAGGCTTACCTAATTATCAGGTCGGACTTATTCCCCGAGGAGTGCTAATTATCGTAGATACAACAGTTGTTTTCCCCTGAGAAGCATTCGATTAAAACAATTAGCGTCAAAATAAAAGAAAAACGAATCTCATTTCTCATCTCATCACGAGCTGAACTATTCCAACTCAAGTGCATAGTGAAAACACGAGGAAGTTTTCGGTTCTAAATATATTGGTAGTTAAGTAAGTCATGACAACTCTGCCATTCCATGGATGAGTCTCTCTCAAATCAACAATCACAGCGAGGTTCAGTCGCGAATTCCGGCCCAAACATTTAAGTGTGTCGCTAAGTACTTTTTTTTCAAGACGTCTATAAAGAAAGTTCCTGAATGGACGAACGCAGTCGCTAACAAACGAGGCTTGATCGTTTTATCGTGTAATTGAAGCTGAACACACTTTTACACTTTGCCAGACCGGGCAGAATGAGAGAAGACCAGTAGCTGCCTCTGCAGTGGTAGCATTGCTGCCATCGCTAAATTTTTTTTCAAATTTATGAGGTCGTGCACAGACCAACAGGTTTACTGTTAGTCTCAATATTACAACAATAAAGATGGACGCATCTGCAGTTATGACTCGTCACAATGTCTATCGAAGATACACGAGATCGGAGAAATAATACAAAAGTTTTCTTAAAAGATAACGCATCACACGATGAATAATATTACAGCCAGTTATTAATTTAACAGCCATGTCAATTATTAATTATTATTATACAGCCTAACTACGCTGAACTAAGCACTTTTGCTTCACAGTATAACTCAAGAGTATATTATTACCGACTGAACTCCTGTTAAAAAACAGGAACACACTGAGTGGAGTGGAAATCGATAAAAAAAAAGATATGTGTACAACAAGATCTCTTAAAATTGAATACCGCATTACGAAACTCGAAAACATCAGCAAGCGACACGAGACTTCATAGAGACCTCTATGAGAGCTCTGAAACACCAATAGTATCATATTACTCATATAGTGGAGGAATATCCCTAGCTTAAATATAGTATTTTAGTACATTACATAGAATTTTGCCATTATTTATTTCAGATTTCCCAACCACATAAAATACAACTTCAAGAAAGCGAAGAGACGAGACCATTTAGTACGGACAGGAAAAATGGAGAATCAGTCCAAAAGGTGTTTTTACAAAGAATACTTGGAGCATTGAAACAACAGGTTAGGAATGGAAGAAGGACTATGGAGAAATAGCGAGGAAAGTATGAGCACTGAAAGAAACAAAATGGGCGGGAAAGATGGAAGTCTCAGGTAACCTAACAGAGTGCATCTCGAGGCACCAGTCCTCACAGCATAAGATAGACAAGCCGGACTAATCAAAAACTATTGCCCGTTCTATGCTTCATGAAGAGTGTCTGGAAACACTGAGCCATCAAGCAGGAATTGTAGAACGAAAATAATAAACTTTTCAGTGGCGTTTACGATTTCTTCACGGGGCTGACAGAAGCAGGTATCTAACGTCACTCATCTTCGAGGAGTTTTTCATAAAAAAGAGCCATGCACTCATGCGTGCATTCTAGAACGCATGTGCTCAGGGCATGCAGTGCATATGCCCATCTGAGGCCCACACATTTTATAATGGAAACAACACACTCAAGTTATTCTTTGTGGAAAAATTCAATATGTATTTTGCAAGTGAAAATAAATCGGCATGCAAGATTTTTTCACAGATTATTCTCTTTACGTACTGCAGATACCTATCTTAAGACAGCAAACGAAAAAAGAACAGTGGAAATTTTTTAATAAAAACAACTATTAATTGACGGTGTCCGCATTCTCGTAAAAACCTACAGCGCAAGTCCGCCCTTGTAATGGATAAGAATTTGATGAATTCGGCGATGAGGTCTCTAAATCACGACACCAATTAAACAAATATTTCTAGACATTTTAAAGACAACCATGAACGCATTTGACTAGCTTGCGATTAAATAGCCAAGGAAAAAAATATACACCGCTGATGGCAGGCAGTTTTATAGGCAACCAGCATGCAGTTGCCGGTCTCACATGTGGCAGCTTTATAATGAGATCCGGCGGACAGACTCAAGGCTGACATAGTTCCATAACAGGTACTGACACGCAGTGATATGTATAACTAAACCTCCTCGGCAGGTTTAAAACTGGTGATAAGTTTCATACCGGATCCGGACACTCAGATAAGCAGTCTTATGACAGACTTCTTTTGAATTGAGACAATATTTGAGATAAATGCTTCTGAAAGCGAGCTGTACTCCCGACATTTCACATGAAAATTACTTACAAGTTAAGCACACACAATCGCACTAAACGATCAACAATTATTACGCGAGATTGATTTTCGTAATTAAAGAGTACATATTTTCAGATGTATACTGCTAGCAACAGCTAGCAAAACAAGAATATTACATGAACTTTGAAGCTTGCAGAAATATAAGAGATAAAAATGAATAGCTTACAAAAATTAACAGCGAATGGGCAATAAAACCAAATTATAACCGGTAAAAAGAATGATGCTGGGAAACTGTTAAGCTGCACTACTTAATTACAGCAAGTACAAACCAAACAACGAGAAAAAACAGTAACAAAGCCCACTAAAACATTTTCGTAAGAGTTCCATGTTACCACAACAATACGAGCTTCTCGTGACACGACTGTAAAAAGAAAAAATTGAACAAAAATTGAAGCAACAAGTGAATGTGGAGGCGCAGAGCGAGCTGACCACCACATAACAACCCGAGGGGGTGGAGCCTCAGTCACTTGAAGCGCTCATCCACACACAATGCATCCAATTTCTGGAAGATTACGCGCTCAGGAGGGCGGCCATTCGTCGGAAGTAATTGGGAAAGGCAAGAGTGGCTCAAAATACTTGTACGAAGAAGAATAAACGACAAGACGAAACCAAATGTTGTTCAAGAAGTAGCAATCACATCGAGAAAATTGAAAAGAACATGACGAAATTCTGAAAACTTTAACAAGGAGAGCACTAAGAAATAAAACAGGAAAATGAATCTTAAGTTTACGTGTAGCAACAATGGTTGAGAAGATAAAGATAAAAAGCTAACTCACACATGAGTGAAGTGGAAGTTTATAAAAATAAGCAGACACCGACTATTGTTGATGTTTTATTCACTCAAATACCAAAAAGGAGAGCAGGGTATTTACAAAAAAAGTCGATACATATAAATTGAACTATTTTTTTTCAAAGATTACTCAAAAAATAACTCAGGGGGATATTTTCCGCGGGACATCATTATGGTTGCTATTATACCGCTTTTTTTATTAGTTTAAGATTCCCTAGCCAAAACAAAGACGATCTCAAGAGAGCAAAGAGAAAGTACCATTAATTATGGAGTGTAGAAAACTAAGAATCTATGCACAAGGTCTGTTCCATCACAAGGAACCTTGCGCACAAAATGAACAAGTTTAGGAAAAAGGGGATGAAAAGACAAAAATGAGATAACGAAGAAGGCATGGAAACAAAGAAGCTAAGAGGACACGAAAGGTAGAAGTAGTGAAGGTCAATCTGTGTATAGCTGAGGTAACTCAAGTTTCTCTCGTAAGATCACCAGTCCACATAGTATGAGAAACCAACCAAACTAACCTCCTATCTATCCTTTGTCGCTTGAGGGATAAGGAATTGGTTATCATTTATGGGTTCGTTATATATCGGGTATAGGTTATAATTCATGTGTTACTATAATTTATGTATTAGCTTTAACTAAGGCGTTGCTCATAGTATTGGCACTGGATTATTAATTTAGCTTTTACACGCGTGATTGCAATCAAGGTACTGTAACATTATATAAACAGTAACACCTTCAGGTTTGTTACCAATTCACGGTCTACCGATGTCACCCAACCACACACCTGCACCATATTGATGAATTACGATCACACCTTAAAGTAACCAAAAATTCCTTGACGCATAACCAAGGAAAGGAACGTGAAGTAAAATACAAAAAAATGCTTTCACAAGCACAACAAAAATGCGAGCTCCCAGTTACTGAAAACAAAACGAAGAATATAAAAACACCCGGTTCTTTCTCATGAACAAAATATTTGAAGAAAATATGTTCCAACGGTTCGCATACGCATAATATTTACATGGAACGGAGCATTGTTGTGTGTCTAGCGACACCTTATCATTCATTCTGTAGCTGCGACATACAAGCATCCCTGACAGCAATAACAGTGAAGTTAGAAAGTGTACAAGCAAGAGTAAAACAAACACTGCTGAAAATGAACACAATAAACAACGCAAGCAGCGAATGTGGCTGGATGGAGTGCGATCGGTAGCGTTGGAATATGGCAGAACGTGAGCGTGAGGTAATGAAAACCTGAAAATTAGATACAACAGTTTAAACCTCCCTAACAACAACAAAAGTGCTGTCAAGAGAAAAAGGAGGAAGGTATCATTGAATGTAGAATTAACACTTCGACTGCGACGTGACCCACCGGTGGTCCATGAGGGGATTTATATAATGCTGCTGACCGAGTAGCAGTCACAAACTCAATTTTCATAAATACTCAATGAAAACTAAATGAAGACACGATCTATTTAATGTTAGTCATTTTTAAAATTAACTCTAATTTAAGTTGAATACTGAGGTTCAGTTTTTAACTTGTCGGGAAATATAAATGGTATTCATTAAAGATGGTCTAAGCCAGAGCTACTCACTCAAGTGGTGATGTGGGCACCAACCGCGACTAAGCGTGTTTCCGGTGTAGATTTACATCACAAGGAAATGTTACCGGTCCCTGGCACGTGGAAAAATAGCGCGATCCGCAATTGTGATAATGGTGAATTAGAGATGCACCGACTCGAGCAACGCATACAAAATTCAACTGGAAGGGTTTGAAATGAAGGATTTGTGATAATGCCTGGACTGATGACTATCCCTGTGAGACAACACTAGTCTGAGCAATTAATTGATTATAAATAAGTTTAACCCTTTAACGCCCAAGTGGACTGAACGGTCCTCTTTCAAAAATAACAATAATATATTGTATTTCTTATTCAATTTGTTCACTAATGTGTCCTTTGAACTTCACTGCCGAGAGACAGTTTCTTCCACATCTTGATAACAGTGACCACCTAATGCCAGTGTCGGTTTAGTGATAGTGGTTGTGATAACGGTAACATGAGTATAAAAATGTGGGCGTTAAAGGGTTAAGCCTCCCTTTACCACAAGGATGTTCAAAAAGAGGAAGGATGAAGGCAATATTTAGTATGGAATTTAAGGAAACTTGGAATCTATGCACAAATGATGTTCCCGCAAGAGATCCCTTGCGTATAGAAACAGTAAGATAAGAAGGGAGGTTATGAAATAAGATAAAAGTTGAAGATGAAAGTCAGAGGTGCTGAAAATCAGGACAGCAGTGAACCGGAAAAAAGAGGGTCCTTAACAAAACAAAAACATTTTATTTCAACAAAAAGAAGGCCTACCTATCAGCTTAGAACCTCACATTTTTCCCCCGGGAGTACTAATTCCCATAGATACAATAGTTGCATCCACCTGAGGAGACTTGTCTACGCAACATTCAATCTAGTAAGGAGGATTCGTGCTCCCCTTTCTGGAGTCCGATTCAGCAGCCATCAACTAGTTAGAAAGTTAGATCGTAGTGTTAGAAATGAAATTAGCAGCCAATCAGCGAGTAAATTAGCAGTAGGAGGATTAACATAGGAAACGATGCCCCTGAAGTCGTCAGAGCCTTGGATCAAGGAAGTGGCGTTTGCCATGTTACATGAGCGAATCTAAATTAAGTGCATTATAAATATCCACTTCCCATTCGCTTCCAAGTTTGAATCATCAAAGTGCACAGACTGTTACTCTTCGTTCCACTTTCTCACACTTGAAAACTGTTTTCGTAGTTAGCAAGTTTCATTAGAAGTTGCCTAGTTTTATTGAACTCCAATAACAAAGATAATAATAAAATAATAACAATAAGAACAATTCTCCAGTCCTCTCACCAAACTTTTCAATGTACAGAAAGTAAATAACCTTCTTTGAAATCGAGTAAATATTGGTTTTCATTTATTTATTTCCTTGTGTTCATGCGAAGTGTCATCTAGTGACACTGGAGACAAACCCCAGTTTCGCAGCCACGGTAGAGGAAACAAGGTAGAGTTATTTTAATGGGGGAAAATACACCTCCTCTAGTTCGGCTAGCCAATAGAACAGCTTTACTTCAAACAAACTTTATGAGGTCACAATTGCAACATGTCGTTAGGCCAATAGCAGTGCCAGATTTGGGGCTAGCAGTGTTGCTATTGATTCGTCGCCATGACGTCAGCATCGTCACACGGTCGAAGAAAGAACGCTGGTTTGACCCTACCGTGTTTCTTCTACCATGGTCGCGGGCCCACACGCAAGCTCAGTAGCAGCAAAGCAGCAACAGTAGCATTAGGGAAGAAACTCCCGCACCCCGAACCCTCCCCTCCGGCATACCGTGCGTGCCCGAGCCGTGCACGGTTCCGTCACTCCGTATCCTGGATACCGCTTCCAGCAAACCCCAGACGGAGCGAAGGAAGAAGCATCTTAATGAGCATACAGAAGGTCACTCGGATGAGACATCAGGTATAATTTACGCATGTTAAATATATTTTCCTGTCAACATAGCAAGAAGTTGCACCCGTAATCAGGAGTCACCCTAACATGCTTCGCTTAAAAATATACGCTTCATCACAACTCGAAATCTTGCTTCGCTTATGGATAATTCTTCCCTCTGTTGGAAATTCCGGTGCGCGTCTCTGAGTGACATGTCGGTTAGTACCTGGATTCAGTTCGTTTGGGTGTGCTGTCTGCAAACAGAGGTGACGTCTGTTTTGGTTTGTCTTTCTTCAGGTAGGTTGTTATTGATTATAAAAAAGTAATTTTTCCATCCAGTCAAGGAAGGAGTGTTGTGCCGGTTTTCCGCATTTCTAGGGGCCCAGCAGCGTCATGTGTCGTGAGCCTATAGGAGTTCCCTCTACCCTCTTCCTTGACCACTTTTTTTGCTATCTTTTTATTTAAGTGTGCCTGTGATCTTCGTTTCATTTATTATTATTTTTGGGAGTTATTTTGGTATACCATTCAGAGCCTTTAAAATTTGATACTTAAACTTAAAGGCCCGTTGGCCACTCTTAAAGGCCCGTTGGCCACTCTTAAAGGCCCGTTGGCCACTCTTAAAGGCCCGTTGGCCACTCTTAAAGGCCCGTTGGCCACCCTTAAACAATTGACTTGCGATCTGGAGTTCCTAGACGATAAAGAAATTCTCGCGATTTCTTGTGTTCTCCCGATCCACGTTAGGAAGTGGGATTTTCTTACGGAAAAGATTCTCCTCCTTTTTCTTTATCTTTATAGAACGGCTCTGAATGGTTACCTTTTACTTATTTTCCTGTTTTTTTTTTCCTCAAATAAACTCTTCCAAAAGAGGCTCTTATCCTCACTCGGGAACAAATTCCCTAGGTGAGAATTGTTGGTGTATCTGGTGTATTGTTACGTGAAATCTTGGTTATGGTGATATTTGCTTGTTCGCTCTGAGTTATGTCCTAACGAAAGTGCCTTCGTTTCTTGTCGCCAGTATGCTCCCCCATTGCACGCCCTGCGGAGAACACCTTGTTTTTGACTTTGAAAGAAGCCCTGCTTGCGCTGAATCATCCCTTGCCTTGTGAAGCGGTTATGCGGCAGAGGTTTTCTTGGCTTGTGAGTTCAAAATTGGTGGGTTTGGTTTTGGTACGATTTGAAAATTGTTCCTATCTCATTTAAAAGTTAGGAAGAGACATAAGCGGTAGCGAAATTCATTTCTCTGTTAAGCTACAAATCTCGTCCTTTTTTTTCCTAGCTTCAATCCGTCGGCAGTTCGCCGGGCTGGGTTGTGTCCCTCCAGCGGGAAGTTCGCGCAGTTGGGATGGTCACCGGGAAACGATCCTTTTCCGTCTCAGCTGGAATTTTGACTACTGAAAAGCCGGGAGGTATCCCGGACCCAGTGCTTCATGTGCCTGGTACTACCCCAGTTTAGAACCTGCACTTGCCAATTCACCTTGGACCTAACTACGTTGTTGTTTGGGCGTGATTGAGGAGCACAAGCCGGTCCAAAAGGCGACTGCTTCCTAGAAGAGTTGTTTCCTTGTGCCTCTATTCTACTTGGAGCGTGCTAAATAAACTTTGAAAATTTCAAGGGTGTGTTTTTCCACACCTCATCTTGAGTTTTTCTTTGTAAATTAACACATTTCCTGCGAAGTGACCCACCGGTGGTCACTCAGGTGATTTTCATAGTGCCGCAGACTCACCTGGTCACTAACTCATTTTTTATTATTACTTAATGAAAGATAAATAAAGGCCCGATCCACTTGATGTTTGTTATTTTCAAAGTTGATTGCCACAATTTACTTTAAATTTGAATTGAATATTGGATTTTAGTTTAACCCATCGCAGTTAACGTGTTAATCACGCACGTGAAATGGTGCTTGTATTAGCTCTAGGCCTTGGTCGAAAATCCTCTTCGGTTCGCAGCAGAGCTGGTGCAAGGCCGCTGAATGCCTTTGAGGAGCTTAGGCCTAGGCACTTCAATAGAGACCACAAGCGTAAATAAAGGCGGGCAGAGGCGGCAGGGGCTTCGTTGTGTGGGAGGGAGCCTTGTATTGCATGACGCAGCCAGGCGAAAGAAAATCCCTTAACTGGCAATATTTGGTACAATAAAATACATCGAGGTATGATACAGAAACGAAAAATGAAGACAGGAATGTAGGTAGGACTAGAAGACGCAGCAACGATTAGAATGAGTGTACAGTACATGCATAACTAACCCGGCATAGACGGCAACGATGAGACATTTTATTTACGATGTCACTAATACGACCAACAATAAAGTAGTATCCCTGATACAGAATGCATCCTCGCAGACACCTCGATACGTCAAAAGGGTACAATTTCTACTTAAACACATATCGTTCACTGGGAAGAACAACTTCACAAGTCGAAATACTTGATTTTTCATGAGAAAGAAGTGATTGTAACATTGCAAACTACTCTCTGGAATTAGTTTTGAACGAAAAAAAGAATCCTACCTCTAGGTCAATTTTGAAGGTACAACGGTTCTGACCGACGGTTTTAAAAAAGTACGTAGAACGAAACAGCGAATTTGATTGGATGGATCCATCAATTTTCCAAAATTTTGAGTAATTACGTTGTTCTTCCCAATTAATGAGCGATATGTTCACCCGGTTAAGATCTATAGAAGCCGATTCCAAAATTTTGACTTATAACGTTGTTCTTCCGAATCAACGAGCGATATGTTCATCCGGTTAAGATCTATAGAAGCCAAGTCCGGAAGTATCGTCACTGTAGCAGCCGAGCGCTGGCGACCGCACGCAGAGCGCTCACATTAAGCGCGGGCACTCAGGCCCTGCCGTTCAACTATAAGAGGAAGAATTTAACGGTCCTTCCATCGCCCATTATGGTGCATAAAAACTTACTCGTCCGGTTAGCAGCGCTAGCGCCTCTTACAACAGAGCGGTCTCTGTGTGTGTGTGCGTGTACTCCATTGCGGTCTTGTGTGTGCAAGTGATATCCATTGATTCAACGCACATGTACGTAGGTGTGCCACTGAAAGGAGTATTATTATGCTATGCAGACACACACCTTGAGTTTTAAAAAGTTCTCTTTATTTCCAATGCTAAACCAGACTAAGAAGACTTGCTAGTATTTTCGCTGCTACAGAACCGGCTGGTGACTAAACAACTCGTTATTTACAACTGAACGACTTTACTGGTATGTTGCAACTGAACGACTCCATTTTAATGGTACATTACAACCGAACAACTCAATTTTAATGGTACATTACAACTGACCGATTCAATTTTAACAGTACATTACAACTGAACGACTCCATTTTAATGGTACATTACAAGTGAACGACTCCATTTTAATGGTACATTACAACTGAACGACTCAATTTTAAGGGTTCATTACAACTGACCGATTCAATTTTAACAGTACATTACAACTGAACGACTCCATTTTAATGGTACATTACAACTGAACGACTCCATTTTAATGGTACATTACAACCGAACAACTCAATTTTAATGGTACATTACAACCGAACAACTCAATTTTAATGGTACATTACACCTGACCGATTCAATTTTAACAGTACATTACAACTGAACGACTCCATTTTAATGGTACATTACAACTGACCGACTCAATTTTAATGGTACATTACAACTGAACGACTCAATTTTAAGGGTTCATTACAACTGACCGATTCAATTTTAACAGTCAATTACAACTGAACGACTCCATTTCAATGGTACATTACAACTGAACGACTCAATTTTAAGGGTTCATTACAACTGACCGATTCAATTTTAACAGTACATTACAACTGAACGACTCCATTTTAATGGCACATTACAACCGAACAACTCAATTTTAATGGTACATTACAACCGAACGACTCAATTTTAAGGGTTCATTACAACTGACCGATTCAATTTTAACAGTACATTACAACTGAACGACTCCATTTTAATGGCACATTACAACCGAACAACTCAATTTTAATGGTACATTACAACTGAACGACTCAATTTTAAGGGTTCATTACAACTGACCGATTCAATTTTAACAGTACATTACAACTGAACGACTCAATTTTATTGGTTCATTACAACTGACCGATTCAATTTTAATGGCACATTACAACTGAACGACTCAATTTTAATGGTACATTACAACTGAACGACTCGATTTAATGGAACATTACAATTGAACGATTCAGTTTTACTTGTATACTTTCAATAGTCAACCAAATATCACAGATGCATCACCGTTGACCAATTGAACTTGGAATAACTTTTAGTGGCAGAAAATTGACTAGTAAGAAATAGCACGAGGTTGTGAGGCTAAAATTCGGTAAAATTCCAAAGGCTGGACACAAGACACTAATACTTATCACTGAAATACTCATGCGAATCATTTAAAAACAAGTCGCTTGGTTTCTCATTCAGCATTTCTTAGTGCTAAAATCAGACCTTAGGTCGTTGATCAATCACTACGGATTAATTTTCCGGCACCAGTGATCATCATCAAGTAGCGCATAAGTACCGTGGGCATCGTCTCAACCTTCAATATGCGCTCGTGTTTGATAGGCTGCCGCTCTTCAAAGTCGCCCACACCAATGCAGGGTGCGTACAGGCTCTGAGGTTCAAAATTCCACTACTTTTTCATGACTTTTTATGCCAACCAAATCACATTTTCACTACCTCTCTCTGCCCAAAATATTGTCACACAAAGTTAAATTGCAGCACAATAAATGTATTTCAGTCATAAACTTCACAGAACATTCATCATTACTTGCAGGTCTTGTTTTCATAAATGTGTAAATGATCATCACAACACCAAACAGTCATGCTGGACAGTTCAATAGCATCTGCTATGCATTTGCCAGTGCATTAAGTTTGTCATTAATTTCCGCATTCAGCCCCTTGAGTTGTTCTTGCTTGTCTTTGGCTGATTTCCTCAATGCATTTGACTTTGCCAGTAGGCGCAAATCATTCTTGTCCTCTGCCTTCCGTGCAAAGCTGTCAGCATCCTCCACCAGCGCTTGCAGACTCTCCTCCATCCTCTTCCGTTTTGTCTTCAGGTTCTCCACTTCATCCAGTTCTCTCTTCCTCTTCCCTCCCTTCTTCTGCTTCTCTGCCTCTTCCTTCTTTTGATCCAGGTAGTGTTGATAGCGCTGTCTGCCCTGTGAAGCTGAAAAGAGGAGTTTCTTGGAAATGTCAACCTTGGAGATACCTCCTACATGTTTGATGTGGTCCATGACCACTCTCTGCGCCACGATGGTGTTCTCACCCATTTTGACTTCCATGAGCTGCTTGCTCACAGAAAAGCCCCTTTCCACTGAAGCCTGGCCATGTGACAGGACCAGTAGCATCTTCACAACCAGCCACAGTTTCTTGAGGGAGGATGTGGCCAGCTGGCTGCTCCAGAAGACATCTAGCCAATCAGTGTCTTGCTGAAAACTGTTGAAAGTGCTGATCTTCCTCTGTGCCTCATCAAAGAACTCTGAAAACTGGCTCATCACCTCATCGATGTCACCCTGTGGTAGCCTCTTAGCATCGCTGAGCAGCTGCAGACAGTTTTTCAGCATGGACTTGGTCTTCTCTCTCTTTGTGCGATCCACAAAGACACTTGGCACCAGCCAGCCCATGTTTCGGGCCAACCCGAACTTCAAAGGTGACTTCTCAACAATCTTTTTGATGACAGCAACAAGGAAATTCTTCACATCATCCCTGAAGGAGAAAGCAAGCCTCTCATTCACTTTCTTTGCAGCCATCTGATCTTTCAAAATACTTGCAGCAACAAAGCCAGGGTCAATTTTGCTATTTTGCAGGTAGATGGTCTTGTCATTGAAGTCAAGGGCAGCATACTTAGCTGACTGACTTAGCTTAGCTTAGCTGACTTAGCCTCGCTCAACGCGGACCAAACGGAACGAAAATTTTCAACAGTAAAATTTTCTTTTCACGAAAATCCTAAAATTTCATGACTTTCAATGACCATTTTTAAAATTCCACTACTTTTGAGGCCTTGAATTTTATTTTCGAAATTCAACTACTTTCCATGCTTCTCCATGCCTGTACGCACCCTGCCAATGGCTGGCAATGAATCCGTCCAGATGAAATATAAAGGACTCTGATAGCATTTCGAAACATCGTTCGTTCACACAAAATCGAAATTAAAAGGAAGAAAATGGCAGGGCCTCAACTACACAGACAACTGCAAGACCGCAAATAAATCAGACCGAAACAAAACGAGGATTAATCGAAGAAAGAACTTCAGTTCCCACCTATCTGATCGGGTAGTAAAACCCCAATTTATCTGGAGCATAACAAGACGGAGGACGATGGCAAAAAGAACATCACACGATGAGATAAATCGGGGTCAAATGAAGGCCATTCCCACGAGGAAGTTCTGCATGCAGTGAGGAGGCGATTTACGAGCTTTTGTCTTGAGCCACTGACGTAACTGTGTTTCTAAGCTAAACTAAACAATCAGTAACATAAAATCATCTTTCTATTCAATAAGTACACGTGAAAGCGACTTACCATCACGTTTCAACATCGCACACTGTAACAGATCGCATTTGTAGAATGCCTAAAAAATGCGATTTCTGTGCTCCACCAACTGCGCGAGACAATAACGAAGAACTCAAACTAAAGTTCCTCATAACCTAGCAGTAAGATAACGCAAAAATATCTGCTGGCCGAGGCAAAAGGTGTAGGGAGTCGGTCAAGTGTCCACCGCCTCCATAAACTGGCAGTTGCGTGGAGTTGGTGCTGACCAAAAATAAAGTTCACAAGTAGGGCGTAAATCAAGGAAACCATCATAAATTAAAAATTTGAAGTACTTTATAATAATTTTATTGAGGCTTTAACCATAGTTTAAACAGGGTGATCAATTTTGCGACAAATTTTGAGCAGATTAAATGACGAAAAATGGCAGTTCAGCATCTCGAACATATCAAAACAAAGAAAATACAGACGCGAATGGTAATGAGCATAAGTTAATTTTCGCTCATCAGTCCGAAGCTTGATCCATAACGTTCACAGTATACCCTAAAATCAGTATAATTTAATTCGAACAGAAAAAAGGATCCGAAAAACATCCGTATGCTGACATGTGACACATTCCTGCATTGTGTGTATAAGCTTGCCTGAATATTAATTGAAAATAGACATAAGTGCCCGCATCCAAGTAAAATTTCGAAATTAGGTATGTTATCAATTTTAGAGAAGATATCGACCATATTAGCATATCAGAGTAACTATTTCACTTTTGCAATGGCCATCGTTTAAAATTTATTATGCTAACATATACAGTAATCATAAGTTTTAATGGAGTATGAGCACATTCCCCAATATTCAGAGCATCAACACGTTAGAGCACAGCGGTGGATTCGCATTCGCTAGTAGAACCAAGGCAATAACGAACGATGGTGTGAGCACAGGTGTTATTGCAGAACACCGCCCTCTAGAATTAGAATGGTTCGAGGGAGTAGCCTTTGTACAGCGTGTTTTTTAAATACAGGATCAGAAAAATCTTTAATAACTTTTGATAAAATGAACGGATTTTTTAAAACAAAACGGCATGGAATCCTGAGATTTATATTTTCCATTAGAACTAGTTTTTGAAGATGACATTCTTCATGTGGCGTCCACTCGACTGCAAGTAATATTGGGAGCGTGTTCACATGCTTCTCATTGCAGCACTGGTGAGGGTGGACCGATCAATCTCATTCTGTAAATGCATCTGTAAATGACCTTTTTTGACGGAGAACTTCACAGGTTGTACTCTCTCTTGAAACTTCGCTGGGCTAGGACAAAGTTCCTTCCATTAGAGAAGTATGCAGTGCTTATGAAAGCTAATTGTTCCTTTGTCCAGTTCGTCATCTTGGCGGCAGTTTCAGAGCAGAATGAATTTTATTGTGTCCTCTGATTCTAATTTTGACTGTTGTATCATGAATACGTAGGCACCAAATAAAACTTGAAAATCTCAGGATTCTACAGCCGTTTTGTTTTCAAAAATCCGTTCATTGTCTCAGAAGTCATTAAATATTTTTTAGGGTCCCTTGTTTAAAAAACACTCGTTATTTAGCCAAGTAAGATTAATCAATATAATGCTTACAACATTTATATCATGACCACTTTTGGCCCCGATGAATTTTAACTTCCTCACGTCTTGATAAGGATCACGTCAACACACACACTAAATGAAGTTTATCAAATTTCTGACACTAAATAGAAGTACAATAGGATCCATGCGTTCTGCACATGCAGAGTCTCTTCTTTCATTCTCAAATTAACTATTTGTTAGCGTGAATAAAAAGGCAAAAATGTTATGAGAAGAATTACCGCTGACTTGCACAAATTAAAGTAGACTAATTTTTTTTGCAAGATAACAGAGGAAGCCAACAGCGCATGAGTTGCTAATAAACAATTCCTAAAGACACGATAAGCAACGAAGACAATATGAGTTCTCAAACGACTTTTCAGTACAAACGTTTAATTCGAAAACGTAAGGCGAAAAAACAGAGACCGTTCCTACTACATAGTTCTTGATACCTGTCTTAAGCATCAGAACAATCCAGAATATGTTTCTACAACAGCTTCGAATCGCATGTATAATTTATAAAATCAACTGCAGAACACCCACTACCCCAATATTTTCTTACTTTTTTGAGTATTCTAGCTACGAAAATATTCAGACATGACGTGAGCTAAACTGGTGGCATGCCGTAGTTAACCGCTTTGTTTCGTTAAAACAAAAATCGTACACTTCATACCACGACGCAGGAGCAGATTAACTTTCATGTGTTTTTAACCACTGCGAAACCATAGGCGCGCCTGGACACAAGCAAGGCTTCAGGAGCACGTGTGACCAACCTCACGTGTACAGCGGTATCACAGCTACGAGTGGGTGCGTGTCCAGAATCTATACTATAATAAGAGCCGTGTTCGTCCGTTCGTCTGTCCGAAGCCAGCCTGTAGTGTGTGATGAGCGTATCTGTGATACAAGCTCCAGTCCTTTATATTTTGACGGGCCGTGTTCACGCGGCCTCATCAACTCTCGAGAGATTGTATTTTTTTATTTCTTACGGCGTTTCTCTCATTTCGCCACCTCTTTATTTCAAACTAGTGGACTAGTATTTATAGAAGACATAAGTATAACTTTAGTGGAAAAGATGTAGCGCTCTGCAGGACTTAACAGAGGCTCGTGATATTTGCACGCTCATTCAATGTTGGAAAAATCTCCCAATAAACGAAAAATTATGAAACATTTAATCGTCTCAGCTATCGTTTCAGGAATCGCTTCATCAATCTAATGCAGTCACTGAGTAGTTCAACAGATGCAAGGAGCATGCCAGCGAAACGAAACACTGAAGCATTGACACTTTGACTGCGACATGAGCCACCGGTGGTACACGGAGGGAATTTTCATCGTGCTGCTGATCGATCAGTAGTCAAAAACTCAATTTTCATAAATACCTAATGAAAATAAAATGAAGGCATGATCCAGGTATACGTTTGTTGTTTTCAACATTATTCACGACAATTGACCATAAATTTCAGTTGAATATTGAACTTTAGTTTTACCTGCCACAGCTAAAGTGTTGATGAAGTGAACGCCAGATAGACAAAGACACTAGAGCACGAGGTCCTGTAACCACAACGATTAACACGTTGACTGCCTATTGGAGTATAAGAGTTCAGTAGGTGAATGACTCATTTACGTATCGGTGTGAATGAACAGCATTTCAATCATTTCAACATTTTTGTCAGAAGAGATTTAAGCATACGAGGTAAAATATCATCATGCCATTACATTTTCACATTTCTAAACAAAGATATAATATTTTTTCGAGCAGTAAAGTCGTTTTTTAAACTCTGCTACTTAAAACCTTAACATGAGACCGCTGGACGCACATGTGCGTCAAGCGGCAGCGAACGTGTTACCTGTGGCAAGGAACGCCGCCGCCGAACGCGGAATCTACGTGTTTCTCACAAGAACAGAGAACTGCCAACTAAAATACACAAATATCCCATGTAACTGGTCAGCATCCGTCTACCCCAGAGTTATGACGTTCGTCTTTTTGGTCTTACGAGCAGCTGAATCTTTGACGCATAGCTACAGCTGTCATTAACACAGCAAGAAGCGCTGTAGAGATCAGGCGCTATCAATAAGCAAACAAGTCCAAACTACACGGCTTGTATGTTATACTCGTGTCATCCACATCCAAATGGCAAGCAGTTAAAATATCTAATTCACGTAACGCAACACAAAATTAACATCAACATAGAACCAACAAAATAGAAATGCGTTGGGAGATTCAGTTTTGAGGTTGAGGATCCGCAAAAGAGTTTTCTTTACCACTATTGGTCAGAGAATTTACAAACCCTTCCTACAGGTCTTTTAAGATAAATTTTACGGATACAATACAGAATTCTTGAGCCATTTCGTCCGCAGCTTTTCAAGAACCTATACTCATGAGCCCGTGCGTCTTTCCTTTCGCAAAACGTGAGTTGAAAGTGTTAAAAAGATGCGACAAATTGTAGCTTTAAGCTCCTAAGGTGGACAAATTAATAGTTTTGGTGGCGTTCAGTTCCCACCGGAACTACAGCGTTGACGCTAGCGCGACATCGCCGCCGGATCCGGGTCTTTCGAAACGGTAGGCGACCAGAAAGACGAACGTCTTGCGATGGGATAGACGAACGCTGACCGCACTAAAAATTTTCCTCAGAGAAATAAAAGAAAGGTGGAAAATGCGAGCAAGGTACGTGACGAAGAGCAAAATGCGTTGTATTCTAGCCTTCGTGAGGGTTCTTCGTCCGAAAGAAAATTTTAGCACGGATACTCCCCTAGAGATATTTTTGGACAGCGCAAAACTCAGAAGGTAGAACATCTAGTCATTCATTAACTGTCATTATATCTGCTACCTTGAAATGAAATATCTTCCTTATTAATAACGCGCAATTTATCGATTGATCGGTGACTCAGTCTTTTCTAACCAGGGTTAAATTAAATTTTAGTTTGAGCTTCCCTAGCTCAACGGTGTTTCCAAGAGAAGAAAGATGCCTAATTTAGTACGGAATATGAAGACCACATGGACAAGGAGTGTCCCCACACTCTGCACGTAGAAACAACACAGAAAGACGTTTATGAAACAAGAAAAAAGTGAAAGAAGTAATAGGTGCCGGAAAACGTTAACAAAATAGTCCTTAACAAAACTTAAACTTAATTTCAATGAAAGGAAAGCCTACTAATCCTTCAGCTTTCGACCTCACTTCTTCCCCCTTGAGCGCTAATTTCATTAGATACAATAGTTTACTTCCTAAGGAATTCTAACCACTTTAATAAACCAAGAAATTATTGGTAATGTGTACAATTACATGAAATAATCTTGATAACCTTGATTTTTCTGAATAACGGCACACACTGTACGGCACACCCGAACATAACTCAATAACTGCAATTTTCTGTTTTCAAATTTCAGTTCACTTTTATTCAACATGAGAATTCTCAAGAAAGGGCCGAGCTCAAAAGAGTTTTCAAATAAGTACAGGAGATTAATCTTCAGCGAGTCGACACACTATGCCAGAAGAACGAGAATGAGCAGAATTGAAGAAGCATTTTGAAGATTTTTTAATAAAATGCCATACTACGTAACTTCTTTCTTCATACATTCATTTAGGAGACACGTCACGATCGCCAGGAAGCAAGGCATCTTCCACAGAAGAACACAAAGAAATGAGCTTTAGACCCTTTTTACGCGTGCGCTCGTTTGCCGCCATCTTTACGCGTGCGCTCGTTTGCCGCCATCTTTACGCGTGCGCTCGTTTGCCGCCATCTTTACGCGTGCGCTCGTTTGCCGCCATCTTTACGCGTGCGCTCGTTTGCCGCCATCTTTACGCGTGCGCTCGTTTGCCGCCATCTTTACGCGTGCGCTCGTTTGCCGCCATCTTTACACGACAACGTGTGATCATTTCAAAACTCCGACAAGTGAAGCCATCGCTACGCTGTGCTGGTGGCCGTTAATTGAGAGAATGAGTATTAAATAACAAATAAAGTCCCTCAATAACACCCAGTTGTTGTGTTGTTCCGATTTTTTTTAACGTTTCCATCACATCACGCTAACGTAACTTGAGTGGAAGAGTGAAGTGTGAGCTAGACTAACTTTGTTGTTGAACTTTCTAATGTTTCCACGGTATACTTCGAGAAAATTGGGACAAATATATATGGTTAAAGGTTAATCTAATATCAACTTTGACCTTTTCCACAAAAAATTCAAAGTAACAAAGAATGCAGAAGAAGGTTGGCTTTCCCATCATTCAAAGAATTTCAGTTGATACTCTCCTTTCAGTAAAAAATAACAACATAGAACGAACGTTCATCACATGTAGCGCTTGCTAAAACAGTCAATATAACAAATGATATTGGTAGTATTGCAACAGTAATAATAATTTATTAATAGAATATTAAACATGTTCTAAACATATAATGTTATAAAGAAACAAATAACTTCACTATATTTAAGCCTCTAGTGCTTAAATCGCTGAAAGAACAATCCACATCGATAAACTGTATTAAATACCAAACAAAAAGATAAGTCTCGCTGGCACCGAACAAACCCAGGAGTAAAAAAACACTTAGAAACGACAATAACCAAAAATTTTCCCGGACTTAAAATAATAACCAAGTCCGATTCGTTCAGTGGAATTTTTAACCTAATTTTAAATGAACAAGATACCAATTCACATATATAAAAATCACAATAATGTCTGTAAATTGCCTGTAGTTTCGTTGATCTTAAAGTGGGCTTGAACAGCAAAATACTTCATATACGAGGCGTTTACAACCATAAAACAAAGCGCAAAGTTTCCTTGTGATCCAGCGAGCAACCAACACGCAACAGCAGCAGCAAAAACAAGAGCAACAATACGCCAACACCACAACTGTAGGAGCAACACCACAACACGGAGCAACACCACAACACGCAACAACACCACCACAGCAGCAGCAACACAGCAACACCACCACAGCAGCAGCAACACAGCAACCCACGACACGCAGCAACACCACAGCAGCAGCAGCAGTGTCCACAACACGCAGCAACACCACCACAGCAGCAGCAGCAACACCACAACTGCAGCAGCAGCACCACAGCAGTACCGCAAAGCCAAGCAAGCACCCCGCACTAACGAGCGGGTCGTGAGGACGCGGAAGTGGCGGTGGTGCTGGAGCGGTTCCGTCATGTCCGGCCGTTACTCTTTAAAGAACACGGACTGAGGACCGGTGATCATCAGGCTATACATTTCCCCCTGACCGGCGGTGAGGCAACCTCTTCCATCGGTTGCCTGCATGGCTGTGAAACTTGATCTGTTGACAAGTTGGCTCTCTCAGACTTGTGACAAAACTTGGCTCTCTGAGACTTGTGACTTGTGTTTACTGATCGTGCGCATCTCGGTAACGAGTGCTCCCTTGTCTACTCGAAACAAGGTAGTTTACAGTTCATAGTGAAGCTTACGAGACAGGTGGTTAGTTAGATATCCGAGTCTATGAGGTTACCAACGAATTAGTTACGAGTGTCTTCGACATCAGGTAGCTAAAAAAGGTCCTGAGATCCGCTGACAAATTCAGCTGACTGAAATAGCAGTCTGATGTGCTAACCTTTCTCTGATAGCTCTGGAGAAAAACGATAGAATATTGCACAAGTATTTTTCAACATAAACTAAGCAACTTCATATATAGAGCATACACATAGAAGCGTATACAAATAAAAAATAATTAGGCAATGCCTTCACATTAGCTTCAATTGAGCAATGAATTATTTCTTCTGGTGGTTAGAAAGGCTCAAACAAATTCACTTAATCTTAACGATTTCCTCCTGGCCTCCGCTCCATCCATCTTCCTCGCCAGTCACCAGCCTTCAATTCCCGTTAACTCATCTCCTTCCATTAATTCATTCCTACTCATTCTTTACTTTAATTTAATACACTTTCATCTCTCACTCGCATTCTCCACCATTGCCCACCCACCGCCTACCTCTACCCCAGTGGTTCTAAGTCTGAACCTTGTTGCACGTACTGAACCCCACAAGTTCCATACAGCCATTCATCGAACACCTAGTAGTTGGAAAAATAGAATGTGTTTTTTCATCAAATTCAAAACATATGTATATAACTATATACTATATTAGTGCACAAACTGTGCCATGCCGAACCCTGGGGTTCGACTCACCGAACCCGGGTTAGAGAACCACTGCTCTATCCTACCCACCATCACCGGACACCAGCCTCCACTACCACGCAAGCAACCTCGACCTCGAGTACTGTAGTAAGGGCATTCCAGGTCGATAGCGGAGGGAGTTTAGCAGACCCATGGGGGGGTGGGGGACATCATTCGAAGGGGCTGAGGGGTAGGGGGTGTAGGACCTGCATACCTGGAGAGCTTATCTCCGGCGAGTTACAAGAGCTAACCGGAAACTTCGTTTTCTCGCCTTCAGTATGATCAGGTAGACCCACACCAATGAAATGCCTATGTAGCGTCTTTTCGGTGGCGAAACGGCGTATATCTTACCCAATAATACTCTTGGTTTGTTTATTTGTTTGGTGTCCGTTTCTTCCGTCTCTCTGTGACTCTCATAAGGATGATTAATAACCGTATCTGTGATACGAGTTTCACAAATGCTCAAGCACAAGAATAGTTTAATCGCAAGCACTATTAGGATGGATATATTTGTTTGTCATCCACATCTAAATGATTTATTTAAAGAAAATATTGAATCCCGTCATTTTTGATGGGCCGTGTACAGTGTAATAAAATTACAAATCAGGTAGACCTGCTGGGATTCTTAACAGCTATACCTGTCTGGCCCACCGAGAGTTAACATCGGCACAGTCCAACTAAGTCCATAAAGTGTTCATGCCTGACTAGATATTAAGGACCTGACTTCATCCCATTTACCAAACACGTTAGCCAGAAGATAATGCTTTATGACTGCGACAATGATGTTCATACTTCGGAACACATACGTATGACAGTAAACTAATATTATGCCGCTTCTAAATCAAGGAAATATAATGTCAGCATAAGTCACTCAACATAAATGATGGATATTAATGTTGCATGGCTTTCAAAGTCGATGTAATAAGACGACTAAAAGAAATTATTCCGCATCAGTAGGTACAACGAAGAAGTAACGTGGATATCTACACCCGCCTAAAAAATTGTCGGACGATGGTTTTTATAACATAAGGTAGTAGGTGTTGCGATTAGAGGGTTGCACTTGATGGTTCAGGTAAACAAAGAATATTACACCCCTAACAAACTAGTATCATAGTTACGAGGTGCCTTCTTAACATATTGACTTCGGCAGGTAAAACTGAAGTTTAATACTCAATTCAAACTTGAAGTCAATTGAAGTAAGCAATGTTAAAAATACCAAATATTATCTAAATCACGTTTTTAGTTAGTTTTAATTAAGCATTTTTTTAAATTGAGTTTGTGGCTACTGGTTGGTCAGCAGCATAATGAAAACTCCCTCAGTGACCAAATATGGCACACGTCGCACTCAAAATGTTAACACAATTTGACTGCGATATGACCAACCGGTGGGTCGTGCTTAAAGTTTTTCTTGCTGGGAAATGACCCATCGATGGGTCATTAGAAAAAGTTTTAACAATCTGTTAAAACTAGTGAAATTTAATCGACCCAGGTAATGTTTGATTTTTACAAAAAAAATTAACAACTTGTGAATTTAAATTTGAGATGAATACTAAACTTCAGTTTTTTGTGTTGCTGTCAATGTGTTAAGAACTTGAAAACAATGTATGGTTTATTACTGTAGTTATCAGTATCCACGACCCCACTTCAACTGTTGAATGGAAAAAAATAAGAAAATCCTGGCAATGTCATCCTCAGAAAAAATATTTAGCCCTTATTTTTTAAAAATAGGCAAACAAATAGTACCCATAATCGAAAGAAGAAATATCAGAAGCATGCATGCAAGTTTGTACAAGCATGACGTTTTCTCAGAAAAATCAGTAGAAATTTGTTAAAATATATATAATTTATAATCATAAACCATAATGAATATGCGATTATTTCGATGCAAATAAAAAATAACGAATATCATCCACTCATAGGAGTTGCAATACATCTCAAAATCATCATACTTTACGTGATTATGGCCATCGCCAGAAATAAACCAAGCCTTTTCATCTCAAGAAATTCTTCATTTTTAATTTTATAGAGAATAAAATTTGAAATAATACAAAGACCAGGACTAATTTCAAATTTTTTCTTAAAGACTTGAAGAACATACAATAAAAGACCTTTCTACACGGTATGTCGCGTCCCAGTAACATTGATGTTGGCGTAGCACAGCAAGAGCTTCATCCCATTTACCACAGCGCACTTGTAAGGTTTTTGGCACAAGGACGACTAAAGACAAACAAAGAGCGAAAAAGAGAGAAGGAGCCAACACTGCATGCTCGCTTACTGCGCACCCAAACACAAGAAAAACGTCGCATATATCCGAATTAACGCGAGGAATGTGAAGGTGTGGTGCGTATCCAGGATACTGAGCCCTCGATAATCCTTGACTTGACGATTATCTATGAATGAGAATGAGAGGGAGACCGGTCAGAAGCCCTAGCACAAAGTTAGACTTCTCTATTTGTTTGGCCGTAAACCTTGGTTGGTCACATGAAGGAGGAGATGCAAGGGTCAGGGCCGTGTATCAAAAAAGAAGAGACCATCGAGAATACGGAAACTTTTTTTCAAGATGGGTACAATAGTTTTTTAGGGCGTAAACTTGTTCACTGATGCTCGCATGGCTTCTAGGTAAGAGACTTCAAATAGAATTTCATAAAATAAATCACGTAAAAGTTTAAAAAAAATTTTATTGTTCATACCAAATTTTGCTGGAATAACTGAGACTAAGAACACATCACAGACTTGAATAAACTTCACTCTGCCCACTGAAACTATAAGGCAGTCAGCCACAAACGGCTTGGAAACGAACACAATTCCTGAGCACTACTCCCAGCGCAGGCCAAGCAAGGGTCACTAGCACACGCAGAGGCGCCTACCCAAAGGTGAACATCGCCATAGCGGCAAAAATTTATTCATGAGCTGGAATTTTCAGCCATGAATGAATGGCAGCTTAAACGTCAGTCCTACACTGCACCACACAAAACCAAATTCCTCAGCAGTGCGATGTGACACTTCAACGAGACATTCAAATCAGCGACTTGAAGAAATTGAATGAATTTGAGTTCTAGGAAAAATAAACAAATCCCTCATGCTTATGAACCAACAGTGTTAATATAACAGAATTTATCAATGCATTTAAAACATTTTTAATGGATACGATTCGTCTTAAGATTCTAAATTTTACTCGGTAACAGAAAGAAGCAACAAGAAGAAGTGCTTGCATTCTAAACGGAAGTTATTGAGTGAACAGCTCGTCAAACCGCTCGTCAGGAGCCGTGATCACTTTTCACGATATCAAAACTATGACAAAATACTTATCATAACAAGAGAACAGATGTCTCCACATCAAGGTCCTTCCCTATATCAAGAAAACGCATCTGAGGACCAATACCGAAGGCAGAGGCTAAAATTTTCAGCACAGAAATTCACGAGTAGTAAGCAACCGCATACAGATCAAGACACCTGAAGCTGCAGTTAACGAGAAATTTAGAGAGCAAAGCTCGATTGCCAAATATGTTTTAAATATACCAACCATCCAAACCATTTTATACTACATTTCCCATATCCATTTGAAATACACGCGGATTAACTGCATTAACGTTTCATTTCGTCAGGATCAAAACTGTTTCCATTAATAAATGAAACTTTCTTTTAATCCCTGGTCAAGGTACCTCGAGGTAAAGCATCCTTTGAACTGTTGCAACTAACTAGCGCAGTAACTTTACAACGATTAAAAAAGAGGCGAAATCGGACTAGTAGTTCTTTGAAACCAACACGTCTTGTAATAAGAGACTCGCACCCTTAAACCTGTATGGACTCTAAACGAAGGTGTCAAGACAACAGTTTTGGACACAGAATTCGTATAGATATCGATCAATACTTCTTTTTGTCAGGACTTCTTAAACTTCTTTTTTATAAAAGTATCAGGAATTGAAATGAAGGCTGACAGTCACCGGAGCACGTAAAAATAATTTTCGGTCATTACTTTTTTATAGAAGTCATGGTACCAATCAGTATCGGGTATAAAGTTTGAGGTTAACAGTTCCGTAGCATGTAAATATAGTTCATAATTTAGGTATTTACCCATGACTAATCTGATGACCTCCAGAGTTGAAGCCCGGTACTTTAAACAATTTAAACAAATTGTTTGAACTGTTTAAAGTACCGAGCCAGTGAAAATTTGTCACGATTGAAACAAATTGATCAAAGTACTGAGCACAGTAACAATTAAACAAATTGTTCAAAGTACCGAGCACAGCTTTGACAACACACTTGCGCATACCTTCGGTGTGGCAACTCTGAATCAAAATTTATGGCTTCAATTTCCCAGCATATTTTGCCTGCCCATGCGCCGAGCAAGGTTAAGGCCACCAAGACCTTAGCAACTGACATTCCTTAAAACGACCCAGAGTAACTCGAGGTTACAAAGTTACCCCTTTGCCGCCCTTAGGTCACCACGGTGACCTCCGAGTTTATTTATTTTAGGCTTTCTGAGAAGTAAACCAAGCCCTATTTTAGAAAGGGATTTGAAAGCAGCTAAGTTCGATGGCGATAATTTCATGCAAAGATAAGTTACATGCAAATGTTTTTACATTCTTGATGAATCCTACCGAGACGAACAAGACTGATACCATACACATTATCTATGTTCTCAGTGTCTCAAAGCTTCGAAGGAAATACGCACTTACTCCTTTAAATTCGGTAATTTTTCAAGATTAGATAAGTTCATTTTAGCCTATTTTACCACAACTAAAGCGTTCCAAAGAAAAGATTTTAAAAATCAAGTTAGTTTAGGCCTCTCTAACCGCAACAAAGGCGTTCGAAAGAGAAGGAAAGATGAAGGCACAGCATCATCTCAAAATGTCGCCAGCCTCCCTCAAAGGAGTTAAGGGAAAGCAGAATTTATGCACAAGGTGAGTCCCCACACAAGATCCCTTGAGCAAAGAAACAGAAAAAAGGAAGGCTACGAAACAAGATAAAAATTGAAAATAAGAAAGTTAGATGCATCGAAAAACAGGATAGCACTGAACGAAAAATATGATTCTTAACAAAACAAAAGAATTATTTAATTTCAACAATAAGACATTTAAAGCTAACCATCAGCTCGGGACCTCACTGTTCTTCTAGAGTGTTAATTGCCATAGAAACAATAGTTTAGGGAACGGGGAATCTACGCAATTGGCATGTTCCTACACACCTTAACCGCATATAAACAGTACGTTGTGAAAGAAGTTTATAAGACAAAATAAAAGGTGAAGTTGTAGGTGCTGAAAAATAGGCCAACAGCACACCGAAAAAAAGAGGATCAGTAACAAAACGATCATAACTTTATCATTAACATCTACACCAAGCTTCTTATAACGTATCGAAGCTGTTCTATAAAATACAGATAAGCTCGATACTAAGCGCAGAACTAAAACACTAACGTCCTAATGCACAAAATTTTATTTTCCAAACGTAGTATGCTAATACCATATCAATGGAATTGAATCAGATAACGGAAAATGCACATATAATAAAGGAATACAAAAATTTACAAATGGGTTGAAAAAGAAAAATTCAAATTTCAAAAAGCGCGTTTATAAAATGATGCCACTGTCGACCACTGGGCGCGCCAAAACTTTTGCTTGTCTTAACCAATATGTATAATACTCAATTTAACGAGAGTGCAGCATTTCATTAGACATACCTTGGCAGAGCTAACATGTCCCTGGTTTATGCATAAAATATTGATTCTCAGGTACCATTAAAATAGAGTACTTCCTTTCCAAAGGCAGAAGAGTTTCATACTCAAGTCGAGCAGAGCACTTGTACACACTCGCGATCACAGCCGACGCCACACTGAGGAATATGTTCGAATAATCCGTGTGTACGAGTGTTTGAGTGTGTCACGCAAGCTAGTAATTTAATGCTTAGGACGGACTTGGTGGTAATTTAATTTCGCCAGCAAGCGTTCACTTGCCAGTTACAAGCTCTGCTTAAACTACTATGTAATTGTCCGATATCACGTGCTAACTTTGTGTGTGAACGGACCACCCACGACGTTTTATGTCGATAGAAAAAATTCAAGCTTCCTTTAAATCCCTTCAAATTCACGTATCCAGAATACAAAAAAAGTTATGGTAAATGTAGCGAGTCTAGCGAGCAAAAATTAGTCGGGGAAACTCAGCGAACAAATTTCGATTGCTCGACATGAAGAGTAACTGAGACCTCACGCGTGGGATCTCAAGACATTCGAATAACATCACGAACTCAAGACTAAAATGACACTGATAGAAGCCAAGTTGCGCGCAGTCTTGACAGTTGAAAACTTCAATCGAACGCACAATCTTGAAGAGAGTTCATGGTCAAAGTAGTGCACGAAGGAATTTTAATCTTTCATTACAGATGTTAAATTAAACGGTTATATTAAGCCTCCCTAACCGCAACAATGGCGCTCCAAAGAAAGGAAGGAGGAAGGCACCATTTAGTGAGGACTTGAAGAAACGCGTAATCTATGCACAAGGTATATAGAAATAGTGAGTTGAGAAAAATTTTATGAAAGATGATAAAAGTTGAAGAAGAAAATTTTTAGATGCTGAGAAAAAGGACAGCAGTGAGCCGAAAAAAGATGGTCCGTAAGAAAAAAACTACTTTAACAGAAGGAAGGCCTACCTAAACTTTAGCTTGGGACCTCACATATTCTCCCTGGAAGCGTTAATTCCCATGGATAACTTTCATTCCGTGTTCTTCTTCTAGCTTATCAATATCCGCAACAATAAACTCCCTCCAACCGCATCAGGGCTACTTGTGACTGTATACAATACATTTTAGGAACAAACAACAAGGATCAATGAAACAACCTCGGCACAAAACGATCGAAATTAACGACGCACGAATGTAGGATTACAAATTTATTTATACTAATGCCAGTACGAAAAATGTGCTACACTAAAACGGGTGGAGACTGTCTACTGCTCTCCCTTGGTAAACTGTACCATTCTCACGTGATCTCAATCATTCTCACGACCATTCCCGCACTTGAATGGTCAACTGCATCTTTACTACACTATAACAAGAGTCACGCAACTTAAAGTATACTCTAACAAGAGTAACGTATACTTTACTTATACTCTAACAAGAGTCACGTATACTTTACGTATACTCTAACAAGAGTCACGCATACTTAACGTATACTCTAACAAGTCACGTACATTAGATTATATGTTAGTTTAAACCTCCCTAACCGCTAAAAAAAAAGCGTATCGAAGAGACGAAGGAGGAAAGCACCATTTAGTACGGAGATAAGGGAATGCGGAATCCATGCAGAAGGGGTATAGAAACAGTAAGTTGAGAAAGTAGTTCATGAAACAAGGTAAAAGTTGAAGAAAAAAGTAGTAGGTGCTGAAAAACAGGACAGCAGTAAACAGGAAAAAGGTGGTCCTTAACATAACAAAAAATGCATATATTTTATTTTACCAAAAAGAAGGCCTACCTAACTCTTAGCTCGGACCCTCACACTTTTTCCTCCTGGGAGTGCTAACAAGAGTCACGTCTGTCCGTCCGTCATACTTAGAAACATTTTAAGGTTACGTCCGAAGCACAGATATAAGATCAAACCCCTTTGTTTTCGCGCACGAGTGCACCAGGACACGTGATCTGAGATACGTTTCCTTTGATTACAGTAGAGTTTACGTGTACTAACGGGCCTTGTACACTGGCTCATATATAGGTTTGTCCTGTTTAACAATCGAATGTACTCGCATATAAATATATGATTAGGTCTGTAGCACACACATAGCTCAATAACTTTTCACGTGATCTCAGATATGTTTCCCTTGAATAAGGTACAGAGTTTACGTGTACTAACGGGCCTTGTACACTGGCTCACATATAAGTTAGTCCTGTTTAACAATCGAATGTACGCACATATGATTAGGTCTGCAGCACAGACACATAGTTCAATAACTTTTATTCGAAGAAATATTCAATTTTACTCGTTTTACTGTCTTTGGACGGATGTAGCTGATGAGCAATCATTATTAGTTTCAGAATAAATCCAGAGCTATGCGGAGATTTGCATGCATCATGAAACAATACTTTTAATCCAACTTGCTCATAGATTTCGAGGTCCAAATAACACAGGGAAATTTTTTTTCGCACGAGTACGTTAATCGATAAGATGGGGTTGGTTAGGATTGATTAAGTTATTCAAACTAAAAAAAGTTGGCCCGAAATTTTTCGCGGGTTCACTTACGATTTAGATTAGGTAAGTTAATTTTAGCCTCCCTAACCACAACAAAGATGTTCCGAAGAGAGGAAGGATGAAGGCAATATTTAGTATGAAGCTATGAAACAAGGTATAAGCCTAAGTTGAAAAAGAAAGCCAGAGTTGCTTAAAACAGAACAGCACTGAACCGAAAAACGATGGTACTTAACCAAACAATAAAATTTATTCGATTTAAAAAAAAGAACGCCTTTCTAACTCTTAGCTCGGGGCCTTACATTTTCTCCCTGAGAGCGCTAAAACACAAAATGTAATTTTTGACGGCACTTGCGAAGGTGATAAAAGAAGGCCCTATTCTTACATCGAAAACTTTTTTGAAATGACAAATATGCAACGGTTTTCTTATTCAGAAAAATTGATTAAACAAGCGTGACGGGTAATAAAAGCTTAAATTAATTAATTCTCAAAATAATTTTTGATGTTCGAGATTTTCACTGATTGTTAGAATATGACCGAGTTTGATCAAATTCGAATATTTACAATAGTCGAGCGTCTCTTTAAAAAAAAGATCATCCCAACGCAGGTCGTAAGAAACGATGAAAACTATTAACGAGTCATTCTCGAAAATGTTCAAAAGAACTTGATACAACTCATATGCTTCCACATCAATTTAAAGAGGGAAAAGCTTACTTTTTAGCCTCATGAAACTGGCTTCAAAGACTAGAAACGGAAACAAAATAATGTGGAATAAAGCTAATTTCAACTCTCCAGTCCAAGTGTCTTAGTACCTAGCTGGTAGGTGAGTAGCTTTTGGTGATATGATTTAAGTTTGAGGCCTTGACAGAAAACGAGTCCCCCCGTCTTTCTACGAGATGCATTATGGATCAGAATAAAGGTTCCTGGAGGATTGACCTAATGCATTCAAATTAAGTTCCAGTTCCACTTTATTTAACGGGAAACGTGTTTACTAGTATAAGTTTACTTGTGAACTTTATTCAGCCGGCCACCGAAATTAGCCACAAGTTCAATTTGTAGGTTTCGGGAACGTAGAGCGCCACTCGGAAAGTATAAGAATGTATATCAAGCTTGTAGAACCAATCTCTTTTACAAAGTCATGAATCTTCACGCAGGCAAAATGGAGACTGGACACACAACGGGGAAGAGGTGGAGAGCGAGGAGCTGCTGGCGGTTACCACGTAACGGAACCGGGCAACAGAGGGGAGGCGGGTAGGGGAGAGTAAACAGTAAGGGTAGCGAGCGACCGAGAGGGGGCGGAGCGTCATCGCAAGCAGCGGCCGCAGCTACTACTCCTGGGGCGAGCTAGCAGGACTGAGCGCTATGAATATGGAGTACTACGGCTGTCGCTTGATTTAGCAGCTGCACTCGCTGCTGCTGCTGTCAAGAACACGATGGGGTACGCCCTGTCAGTTCGCATACAAGCTTATGAGGATCAATTCAACGAAGCTGAACGTCAATATTGGGAAGATCCTCTGCATTACATTATGCTGCTTTATTTCTATTAACAGGAAATGGAAAATTTGTGTCAATACTAATTAGATTTGATACAGTTTTCTAGCATAATTTTCAGCCAGTACTCGGAACGTAATCGTTAAGTAAGAGAAGGCCTGCGATAAATGTTGTTTATTACGGAAAAGTTCCAGAGTACAGTTCCATCACTTGCGAAGTTTGATGACCACGAAGGTGTTGAACCATAGCACGTCAAAATTAGCTGTATGTTCGATAGGAAACCTTGGACTACTCGTGATTTTAATTCATGAGCAACGTTCGTAAATAAGTCAGCAGAGATCAAAAAAGAAAAACTTAAAAGTATATTATAAAAAAATAAAACCCTTGTTACCACGCTATTAATTTTTCAACTTGTGCAATACCTTTCAAATCTTAACACATGCTCACACTATTATTAGAAGTTAGAAATAGCACACACACACACAAAAGAATAAATCTTAGCTTTCTATCCACCAACGCTATCATTTCATGGAAATGAGATACGTAGCGTATCCTGTGAATCGCTCACAAACAACACCCACCGAATCTGCGAGAAGAATGTCGCACTCTCTGTCAGAGAAAAGAAAAATCACCGGCATCCGGGGGAGGAAAGACAGCGGCCGAGCTAAGAAGAGGACGAGAGAGTCCTCTGTCACTTCCTTCCGGCCACAAGACAACAATATTTATAGTGGGAGTGCATGACAACTATACGAAGCGCTCTCAACACTTAAGCCGCAACATGCGCCACCGGTGGCCAGGAAGGGGATTTTCATAATGCTGCTAATCAACCAGTAGTCACAAACTTAATTTTCAAAAATGCTTAATTAAATAAAAATGAAGACACAAGCTTGTTAATGTTAGCAATTTTTAAAATTGCTTACTACAAGTGAATAAATTTGAGTTGAATATTGAACTTCAGTTTAACCAATTGCAGTCAAAGTGTTAATCTTGCCATCGGCTTATGCGGCGCATAATACACTAATTCCATAGATGAGCTTCTAGTTCTACCATTGGTATCTATGATGATGAACATATGTACATGCAAACTCGAAATGCTTGTTTAGTCCCGCTGCTTCGAGATATCGTTTACGAACTCGGAGAAACTCGATAAATGGTTAAATTAATGTCATCTCGTTATTTAACGCTTTTTGGTTGAGTAACAGTTATATCTAAAAAACGGTGCAGAAAACTTTATAATCGACGGCGGGTACTTATGACTAAAATCGTACAATTTAAACACGCTCATTTAAAGCATTCCTTAATTCTTAGAAAAAAAAAACAGTTAAAAACTCATAAAGAAGTAAACAGCTATTTACGTCGTAAAACATGAAACATTTATTGCCGAAGAGAACCGAAATATCGATGTGTACCGCAAGTAATATTTAATCAGCACTCAGAGTTCAGCTCAAGTTAGTAAATTTAGTTTACATCAAATTGAACCACTAAGTTTCCAAATTCAACGAAAAAAATTAATCTTTATCTCGACTGAATCATTTTCTATCAAAAACTAAATTACATTTCACAAATTCATACCACAAAACTACTCGATTTAAAATCAATTTACAGCAAGAATTTACCGATGTTCACGTGAAAAAAAAACACACACACACCAACAGCTGCAATAGTTGATTTGCTCAGAT
Source organism: Morinoia aosen (assembly GCA_030386875.1). Classification (NCBI taxonomy): domain Eukaryota; kingdom Metazoa; phylum Arthropoda; class Malacostraca; order Amphipoda; family Talitridae; genus Morinoia; species Morinoia aosen. Next base: position 18,743,792 of record CM059563.1, read on the forward strand.
GCAAGTGAGCATGTCCAGCAAACAAGACCAAACTAAATAGAGACTCAGTCTCGCATACGGACAGCAGCGCAGCAGACTCCGCAGCAGCTGCAGCCACCGCAAAGTAGTCCTGACGCAAGTCTCCGAAACCGTTTTTCTCTCAGTGCACACAAACGCACAGCTAATGGGTGTATATAATGGTACGTGGAGCGTGGTCCGGTGCTCGCAAGGTCAATAACTTCCACATTATGAAGATCAGGACTTTATGCAGCCGGGCCACGGAAATTAGTCACATCAAGTTCGATTTGTCGGTTCTGAGAATGTAAAACGCCAACATGCATTATTTATTAATATTTAAACTTGAGTGAGGATATTACGACATGCATGAGATATTAAGCGTATTCGATTGTATATTAGATTTTGAGTTCAGTTTTAGCCTCAGTAACCACAACAGAGGTGTCTCCAAGAGAGAAAAGAGGAAGCACTGTTTTGTATGGAGTGAAGGAAACTGAGAATCGATGCACAATGTGTCCTCAAACTCTGCGTACTGAAACACAAAAATTGAATAAAGTGGTAGGGGTAGAAGAAACTAACAGCAGTGGACCGAAAATATGGTCCGTTATGATATTGCACGCCAATTTTACTTCAACAAAAGTCAGACTCCTTTACGCTTCAGCTTGGGACTTCACATTTTTCCCCTTGAAAGCATCAATTCCCTTAGATACATTGAGGGAATTTTTTCACAATCGCTGGGTATCGCATAAACGTACGAATGGAATCACGGTCTTTGCTCATCTGTAAATTTTACGTTGCAATTTAAGATTCAACTTTCTCATCTTTCGTGTTATAATGAACAAACGGGAAAACAAATCACTCTTAACGAAAAGGCTATACTATACGGATATGCACGAATAAAAAAGTTTTCCTCCGTATAATTGTCACAACACTTACTAAATCCTGCGACAGCTGGTTTTGGCCTTGGCATTTAGCTGGGAGGTTAGTCACAGCCTGGAGTAAAAGGCATTAGTGAAAAAAAAATTAGTTTCTTCATTCTTCGCCAAAAATATCCTTAAAATAGTTAATTTACTTCATCACTTCACCCTAAAATCATCACACAACCCCTTCACACTCAAAGTATAAAAGAACAGTTTCACTTTAATCAGATATAACTATAATTGTACGTGGCTAATGCAAAATTATTTAAGAAGAAAATACATAGACGCATCGAACGCAACACCTCAAAAGTTGACTAATCCTGAATCTAGATGCTCAAATGGAACACTTCAAGGCCATTTCAATACTATAAATTTTCATCACTAAAAACCATGAGAACAATTTATTCCACAACACGACCGCTGAATGGCAACGCTCAACAGCTCCTCCATGGAAGTATTCCGAGATGCGGGTAGCCATCTTGCGTACATCAACTTCATGACTTTAATGATCACGGCAAGCGGTGGAAAAAACAGTACACACAACCGACACAAAGGATGAACTTAAGTAAAAGATGGATTGTTGCACGCTACAAAGGCTTACATGAAAGGGTTTTTTGTTTACTGAAAGAAGAAAGGCAGGATGATGATTTACAAAAACGAATGATGAGTCGTTCTCGTTTCCTTTCTTTTAAGGCCTTCTTACCAGAGTTCCATCATTGGTACGAGAGACGAAAGTTAAAAATAAAGTTTCTATTTTTTTAATCTATATACGCTTTTAGTTTTTGATTATTTAGCAAGAAATGAGAAGTTAAGACCTTTGAATAAAAAAAAAGTATTGAAGAATTCATTGGTACGACGAAAAGTTCATGTAAGGTACATAATTGGCAAATGGAAATGAATTGATAATCGCTCGACGATCAACTGGAAATTAAATTTTATTGTCATTTCTTTCGATGAAAAATTTTCCAATAACAAAAACAGAACATAAAACTCATGTTGAATGTTCACACACACACAACAATTACTTGCGGCTTGGAAAACGAATGTAATGGTTGACCCAGGGCACACTTTATAGACTGTCATTAATAATGATGCAAATGGTGCAAATAATGTATTCAATGGAGGGAGACAGCAGAAGCGTATCCACGAATTTGTCAAACTTAACACACACACACGAAAGCCGTCGACGCAGCAGTACTACAAGCAAAGATGTACGAGTCATGAAAGAAAATTAGACGCTTCACGAAGCAGAAACGATCTTCAAATTGATAGCAAAATTTCCGAATGCATATCAAACTTAGACATATTGTATTTAAAATAAATATATACCAACCGAAATTTGCACGAAAAAACGCTGCATAAATGAATAAAATTTACTTGCATGAAATGGCCGACCAGCCCAATGGAAAAAGAAATACTTATGTAGAAAAATGTTTCTAAACTTTCTTACAGTCATTACGGCCTCACAGTTTCTAGCAGGTTAAGGGAATTGTTCTGTGATCAGCGCTAGTGTTGCTGCATAGATTTTTACATTTATTGGCATTTATTGCCGAAATGCGCCATCGCATGCATGAGATTTTTACTTACACTGCTTATTTCTCTTGCTTTCTAGTTCTGTTTTTTACTTTATAGCATGATACAAAGTATCACTTGAGCCAATGCATGAAAAATGGAACCACCACTTATCAGCTGATACTGAAACGGCAGCTGATAAAACGCACCTTTACACCCAAGAAATTCATTCCCTGCCCTGAGTTATATTAACAAAAGCATATGAGAGTCAAAAGTAGGCCCTGCAAGCTATGTGGTTAAATTAAATTTACCTGAGAAATGCTGGACTGTAATACGAACACAAGCAAGATCTTGTTTGGGGATAGAAAAAACACGCACATAACCGTTAATATTGAAAACTCCACATTGTAATGAGTGACATGCTCCGCTGAGCGTAGCACATACAAACCGGTTCGTAAATCATAGATATTTCAATATTACATGGAGTTCCAGAGTCCAGACACGAGCGATTTTTACCCCCCATTTTCTTACTTTTCTCCCAGAAATGTTGGGAAAGAAGATCGCATTTGCCTCAAAATTAAACGATCGCATATATGGGTTACTTGAACTGGACTATCAACTCATTATTCTGTAGCTGAACTTGTATCGGCAGAGTATAAAAAATGTTCATCTTTTTCCATGAACGATCAATCACAATTGTAGAAATAAAAAAGAATCAACAATACAACAGGACACAATTACTACACAAAACCGCCAACCTAGGACTCCTTTTAAGAACCACAACTTAGGCAGCGATTAGGATACAAGTGGGACCAGCAGAAAAAAGCGGTCAGGAAGGCTACAAATGAATGCGGTACCAATTGCGAATCAAGGAAAGGTAGCAATCACGAGCTGAGGCACGAGCAGAGGCGGCAGTTCAGGGCACGACGAGGCTTCATCATCGTCAGTAATAGGAGGCACATCCGCAGAATCAGAGGCTCCTACTCGCTCTTACGTTGCTGATGCAGCAGCTCAAACTTCAGCGGAAGCACTTTGACATCCAAACAAATGCAGGGCGGGCCAGAAGTAACTAACCCAGTAAATAGGATACCGAAATAAACCATAAAAGTGTTGTTCTTTCAAATAAAACAAGTTTCAACTCAGTTTTCCTTTTGTTAGTAAATTAGAAGGGTCAGTTTCTTCTGAAGCCCCTCACTGTATGAGCTAATCAACTAAATAATGGATCTAAATATCTCAAAACGCATCGATAGATCAATAATTTTTCTATGCATTCTAACCCCGCATTCGGCGGAGCTCGCGCGTATCCAGAATACGGCCAACCGTCCAGAACTTGTGACAGGTGACGCCATCATTCGTCTTGGTGACGCCTGTCAGCTGCAGTCTGGAAGGTCGGACGAGTTTCGCTAGAAAGATTGATCATTGTTTTGTGCTAGAAGACTCTCGTGCCGCCAGCGACCTACATTCATAAGTCAGGAATTTGTACCTACTGCAGTAATTCAGCACATAGCCTGAAGGAAAGCCATAACAAGTTAGAGTGTGCTGATTACATAGCAAAGGTAACCGTAGCAATGTAAGAGTTGTTATATTAATTTTTGATATAATTTAAAACGGCTGAATTCATGCACAATAAGAACAGATTGTATAGCGTACCACAAAATACCATATCTTCATTTATTAATAAACTGTGAATGATAAAAAAAATTAGCGAAGCACATTGTATTCTGTGAAGTGACCTTCAGCGTCACAGCGCACAGTATGTATCCCACATGCACTCTTATCACGACAGTTATCCAACTAAAAGAGAAAAAACTTGCTTCCTTGAACCCAAAGCCACTTAATGGCCCTTCCTCTCTTAATGAAGCTTACTGTATTAACCTCGAGTTAATAAAATTTCACAGTTATCAGCGTCCTTCATCGGTGAAGAACGAAGTCTCCAGAGCACGCGGTAATGAATAACCTCAAGCTTTAGGATTCTCATAATACGTGCAGGACGACAGCACCATATTTGAATCTAATGGGACTCATTCTTAAAAACCTCATCGCAATCGTACATAAAATCAAGATTTTATCTTTGCATACCACGCAACAGCCATCCGGCACTACCGTTTATAAACGTGCGCAAGCCGAGCGTACTCGGCGCATAAATAGCACCAATGCAGTCGTAAATGGAGAACGTGTTGCAGAAACGCACTATGAACACTACCTTGCACGATTTTGGCAAGGCAAATGAGAATTCAAATTAATTCGAATAATTGAACCGTGAGTGAAATCAAGAATTCAGTTTAATTCGAATAATTGAAACCGGAGTCGAACCAAGAATTCAGTTTAATTCGAATAATTGAACCGTGAGTCTAATCAGGGATACCGGTAACCAAACCAGTCCAGACACAGACGTCGAGACGGTAACCAGCAGTGATGGTGCAAACACAGACGAGGGCGCTTGTCGGCACGCAAGTAAACTCGGGGAATGGCTTCGAGTCACGTTCGTGATCACCGAAGCCAGCCGAACATCTTTAGAGGACCCGCATCATGGAACACGGAAGGACTTTGCTCAGTAAAATATCCTAAAAAGAAGAAAATACTCTTAAAAATCGTTCGCTCTTCCAATATCTGTGCACAGCCGTAATATCTGAAACAATAATCGTCATGGGTTGTACTATTTAAATTAGAAACTTTTTCAAACTTTCCTATACGTTTCTTACTTCCTAATAATTATAGTTTGAAAAATTGAACTCTGAAAAGTGTATCATCGTTATTTCACCCAGATTTTTTTTTACTAAATCCACAAAAGCGAATCACCGACATCAGTTTAGGGACGGAACTGCCACTTCGTCCTTTAAAAAGCACATTAGTGCACAAATTCGACGAGCAATAAAATATATAAGCATTTATAGCGAGTATAGAACACAACAGTAAACTAGAGCAGTCAAAGGTTAAATTGAAGCGAATTCATGTAGATGAGCAAAATTTAATTTTTATCGTGTAACATGTTCTGTTCTATGTACAGGTCTGTGACAGGCTTGCCAAGCCCTCAAAATGTGCCACAAGCCCTCACATATACACTGCAAACATAGCTTTCAATCATAGAACTCGATAGTATTCGTAAAATGCGCAGCCTATCCCTGGGACCACCTAATCTTCTGAAACGAGTTATAAGTGAAGCGAATAATTTATACCTTTCCACCACCAGAATGATCCGAGTACTCTGATGTCACCTAATACGAATTCATACGTAAAATTACCTCGTAACTCGACTACACCAAACTGTAAAATCAAACAAGCACTGATACTGACACATGATCCAACCATCACTGAAAATACTCTTTTGACCAAGACAGGTACAAAATCAACGCTTACACCTTTGATATCATAAGACAGCTCATCCCTACTTTCTTACGTGTCTCTCGCTTTATAAAGCAAGGGAACTTGGTGTGAAACAGTATCAGTGATACCCGAGAAAAACAGCTCTACACGCGCGCTCCTGTTGTTCTAGTGTATATAAAGAGAGCGGTGGGAGGGGAGAAGAGGTGCTACAGTAATTTCGTGACTTAGTGAAAACAACCACGGATCAACCGTAAATTGGCTCTCAGGTGATGCAGCAAAAACGGAAATAGCGAGAAAGGGTTTGTAAAGAAAGCCTAGGTAGAAAATGGAGCAAAATAGTAATGGCTATTACAGAATCCTGTTTTAAATCTATAAACAATCGTTTCAGACATGTAAAGATTCGTGAAAAACATTTTGATCCAACACTTGGTCAGAAAAAAATCATAAATAATAATCCCTCGCACACAGATATAAGTTACCTCAGTTGACCATCAAACATTTGGGGGCGCTCACATAACCATAAAGAAATGAGTATTCACAATTACTTTTTGTCACAGGTAAAAACAGTTCCTACAATAAAAATAATCATCACAAGAGTTTATTAATATAAATCATTGACATCAGACTTTAGGTAGTAACTTCGCACAAAGTGGATCATTAAAGGTACAACGAAACATACTATTTTAGTGAGATGAATAACGTAATGTTTAAATCTTAATTAACATAAGAAAAGCACGTGATGCATAGTTGGCGTCAGTAAATAAAAAGTAACATAAGTGGCAGCGACCGGACACCAAGCTCATATGTACGTATCAGTTCACTAATTAAGCAGCAATTTATTAAGCGAGAGAAAAGGACGACCATAAGTTTAAATTCCCTCGTGTTAATAAAATTTACATAATATTAGTGTCCTTCATCACGTAAATATGCTGGTAGTAAGTTGGAATGCTACACGTTAGTTGAATGACTGGTTATTCAATATTTTTCTATTGCTGTTACATTTACAAAAAACCAACAAATACTTTACTTCAAATATCCGCGTTGTATTCCAGTATTCGTGGTTTCCAAATTTTAAAACTAAAAAGTTGCTTGCGTTCTGAAGGCATTTTTCAGCCACCACAAAACCGAACTCTAAAAATATTTTCTCAACCGAAGGCAGACATGTTTCCGTTGGTCACGTAACCTGCCGAAGTCTGTTTGTGTCAGTAGCGCGCAAAACAAAGTCTGCTGCAAGATCCTTCCCACTTCCTGCCTTAGTTTCTATTCCTCCGCTCCACAGTGACAGGAAGTTCTGAGCAGATTCTTTTTGACCTCATCCATTGGTAGGAAATATCGGTTTGCTTCTCGGCAAGGGGGTTGCTAGGAGTTACTTCCACTACCCGACAAAAGGAGTTGATGCTGGGTCTTCTAAAGCGAGAAGACCATTTCACTACACCTGGTAATGGCGTAAGGCTGGGATTTTGTCTCTCACGACACTATTTCATTAAAATAGAAGTGATTCGAAGGCAGGGTTGAACCTTCAAAGTTACGCAGCCGCGGATATCTCGCATAGAAATCACCATGCAGATTTGATCAAAAACAACACATAACTGCCAAACTTGACGCTGAAAACCCAAGTATTAGATACATTGCCCGATTTAAAAATATTACACACACTTGAGCAATAGTTTGAGGCTGCTCAAAACATTTCAACACCAATAAATTTGTTATATAATTTAAATCTGAACCGAAAATTGGGTATTAGTATCGTCGAATCTAAACTGAATAACTACGTATTAATACCGTTAATAATCTAAAATTGGAAAAATGAGTATTAATATTATTAAATTTAAACTGGAAAATTGAGTATTAGTATCGTTAAATCTAAAACCGGGAGACTACTGAGTTTTACTGAACATAAGTATCATTAAATCTAAACTGGGAAACTGAGTTTTAGTATCGTCGAATCTAAACTGAAAAACTGAGTATTAATAACGTTAAATCTAAAACTAGAAAACTACTGAGTAAAAGTATCGTTAAATCTAAACTGGGAAATTGAGTATTGGTATCGTGTATCGTCAAATCAAACATTGAAAACTGAGTACATATTTGTATCAAGGCAAGTACGGGGCCAGGGCAAAGTCCCAATAGGGGGCTGGACAAGTGTGTACTCCCAGCTCTGAGCCACAAGTTCCCTCCTCTCAAGGAAAACAAAGAGCACGGGTGGGCAGCTGCAGGAAGAGTTACAGCAACAAGAACAAAAGCAGCTGAAGCACCAGCTGCACTACCAACAGGGAAGGATAGCTACACGTACGCCGGATGCCCAGGACAAGAAATGGCGGATGACGCATGTTCACATTTGTATTTGAATTACAAGATTCCTGTTTAAATGCAAATATCATACAATACGAGCTTTAACGCATAATGCAGATCTATAATAGAGTTATTTAATTACTTACAGGGCGTACATTTATTGATGATATTTTCCTAAATCTGACAGATTAAATTGTTCAGCAAAAAATTGATCAGAACGCTTAACACCAATTAAATTAAACGTTAGTTTAAGCCATGCTAATTGCTAAAAAAGCGTTCCGAAGAGAGGAAGGAGGAAGGCCCCATTTAGTATGGAGATAATGGAACGCGGAATCTATGCAGAAGGGGCATAGAAACAGTAAGTGTAGGAAGAAGTTTATGAAAGAAAATAAAAGTTGAAGAAGAAGTAGTGGGTGCTGAAAAACAGGACCGCAGTGAACTGAAAAAACGCGGTTCTTAACAAACAAAAAACATTTCATTTCAACAAAAAAATGGCATACCTAACTCTCAGCTCAGGCCTGCACACATTTCCCCCTGAGAGTGCTAATTCCCCTAGATACAATCGTTGTATCCCCCTGAGGAGCCATAAGTTAGAAAGTCACAGAATAATATCATTACATCGGAATTCGTGGCAAAAAAATCATTTTAAAAACAGCACACTAAATGGAGATATGTCGCGTGTTTGTGCAGTGACTGGAACACGCGAGAGAAGTTCAGAAAGCGAGCACACGTGCAGCGACGTGCATCACCGCGACGCTGTGCGAGTGCACGGAGGAGCGACGTCACGCCTGACGGGGCTGCTAACGAGCACAGCGCACTGTGGTGACAAACTCGAGTACGTGGTGTGGGTCGTAAGTACCACACACTTTTTTCTTTGGTGCATTTCATTAGAAGTAGGATCTATCGAAATTTGAATTAAGTTGATCTAAGCATGTCTAACCACAACAAAGTTGTTCTCAATGGAGGAAAAAACACTTCGACTGGAATGAAAGGAACGGGAAAACTATGCACAAGGTTTCTCCCAGCATCTTGCCCATAGAGACGGTTAAAAAATAGGAATGACCCGAAAAAGACGGTCCATAACAAAACAAAAAATATATTCTTTTTGAACAAAAGATTTTCAGCTCAAGACCGTACATCTTTTCTCTGAAGGCGCTAATCCCAAAGATACATTAGTAACATTACTTGTATCATCCAGAGGGGAAGAATCTATAGCAAATTCATAGAATTCCAAGAAAGGGAGAAAACGTAATTATACAATGTAAAAAATTCACTGCCTAAGATTCAACAACTTTAAAAACATTTAACACTCAAAAATTTTAAGAGAGACGAAGAAAGATATATTAATGAATAAAGCATTTAAATTTTGGTATCTGGCGCTCGTCAAAGACGTCTGCGATTTCAGATGCAATCCACACACTGCAAGCGAAAAGTGAAGCGCCTTCTTGCGAAATGCCGACCAGATCGTACGCGTGAGAGCAGAACGCGGGGTTGTTGGAGCGCTCTCACGTTCCTAAAGCAACCTCAGCAATCCAATTCCTGAGGCTGTCAATTCGTCCTGTTCTTAGAATAATGTAAGATGAGCACAGGAAAATTAAACGGGAAATTATGCATTTTGATTCGCATGTTTTACAAATTATTCTGAGGAAATCATAGCCCCCATTCTAATGAAGAATTAAAGGTACCACGAGAAAACACCGAACAGGTACGAAAAAATAATTATTGAAGTACTGATCCTAAACATCGGTATTCGTTACTATGGGCGAGTATGCTACAACTGGAATTAACTATTGGTGTTATTCAGACTTATGCAGTCCAGTAATTTCAAGTTCACTAATCACGTCATCGATTTTAATCTAAACTTATTTGACGGCCACGAGCAATTCTAAAACTTGGCTGACTCTACGATTCCACCGGAGGAATTATATTAGTGTAAGTGTGAATGGCACGCCATTCTGCATAGTGACCAATACCATAAAATTATTGACATAAATAATATATATATAAGCACTAAATCAAAGCGATTTCACTTTTGAGCAAACAAAAGTAAATCTTAGAATCCTACCCACCAACGCCGCATATGATACATCAGTAAACGAACCAATGCTAGGCTTCGTTTCTGAGTCAGAAGATGGGATAGAAAGACCACTAATTACAATATCAAATGTTAATCTCTCTAAAACGTTGACTGTGCATTAGTATATTTATGTACCACTAATGCTCATTTACATACCTGTATCAATGAATAGCATTTCTATTATTTCACTAATTTTATTCAAATTAGACTATGGCCTACAAGTTAAAACGTTATCGCCCAGTTATATTTTTCCCGCTTCATAGAAAGGATGAAAATGTAATCAAGCAGTAAAAACGGGCTTTTCAAATCTGCTATTTCCAACCTAACCAAACCGACCGTAGCAACCGCGCAAACGTAGTTAGCTTGAAAAAAAAATCATTTAAAATATTTAATTCATACATACCCTCTTGAAAGCCAAGAAAAAAAACTTCAAGGAGCGAGTCCAATTAAAATCAACATAATACAGTAAAGAATAAATTAGAATACGTGCTTATATTGCGTGTTCTCCGGTGCCTTCAACTCCCACACATCATTAGCTCTCCTACAACAAGAGCTAAATTGGCCTCCCTGTACCTGACAGACATCATGAGACACCCAACACAGAGATCCTGGCGTCTCTGCAGCAGACAACACGTGGAGCCCTGTAACCAGGGTTGGCACATAAAAAACCCACCCAAAAAAACCCACCCAAAAAAGCCCAAAAAAACCCACATTAAAAAACCCACTAAATAGTGGGTTTTTTTGGGCTTTTTTGGGTTTTATTGGTGCTATTTGAATTTCACTTGTTTTCAAGCTTATAGAATCAAAATGAGCTAAATATTTATATTGTCAAAATTTTGTCCAAGGCATTTGCATGACTATGACAATAAATAGTGAAAAAATACCACTATAAAAATAAAATAAGAAAAACCCTAATCACAAAAAAAACTCGAGGGGCTAGTATATTTCCAGGAGTTCCATTTCCAAAGTAAAAAACAAAAACTAAGAAACAAATGCAGTTTGACAATTTGGGAGTAAAGAGACTTCTGAATTCTTCCTCTGTCTTCTAGACTAGACTGCTACTACAGTACTACTTTATTTCTCTTTCTACATCCACTGTCATTTTATCGTTGTCACCCACATCTTGATCATTTCTGAGGTGGCAATATAATGAGACCGATTTCTGTGCGCGTTCTGATCCTAATCTATTTCTCAATTTATTCCGCACAATTCCAAATGTTTAGAAAATTCTCTCAACGAATCCTGAACTTGCGAAGAAAGAATGAAGATTGCTTATAAACTTGCAGAAACCCTCTGCCAGTGTTTTTTTAAGAATCTGCATTTTCTGCTGTTTCATGTCTTGAATATCCCACCATCAACGAGGAGTCGTTGTCTTAGTGATATTCATGTTGAACATGTGTTTTGGGAAGATGTTGGAGTCCTTCAATTTATACAAACAAATCGCACCGATCAACTCCGGATTGTACTCAGCCAACCACTCTTCAATATCTGTCTCCTTTGAGAGCTTTGCCGGAAATAAGTCTAACAATTATAGTCAGATGGGGCAAGACACGACCGCAGCCATCATGGGGTAAGAAAGTAAATAAACGACTGGCCTATGGTGAGCATTCAAGCTGCACTGGAACAAATTTGACGATCGAATCTGTTAGAGCATTTATTTCTAATCATTTTGGTGTTTGTTGCTATCCTGAACTGCAAAAAGCAATTCTTTTGACAAATTTAAAAAAAAAAATTTGGCATGTCACTACATGTTGTAACATGTAACAGTGTGGTTGACTGACTTGGCTTGCGCTGCTAAGCCCTCCAGCTCACACAATACACATGTTAAATTGTTAATAGCATGACTGTTAAGTGATGTGCAGCTGTCTTGCTTCAAGTTGCTTGTGGTGGTTACTTATGATCTGCATAGTGCTTCCCTCTCACACGACTTGCGTGACTCTGTCTTCTGCTAAAACAACTTACAATGAATTGACAAGCATAGCGATTCTCTTTGCACATCTTATATCTTCACAGACTGCACAGCTATGTCCCTATGCATATGGTAATTGTGATGGACAAACTTAATTCATATATTGTTCATAGAATGTAATAATTCATATCATGATGTAATATAATGTTGGAAATAAAGTAATCTAATAACAATATAAACTCAATAAGTGTATATAAATCTGGAAAAGAGGCACTGGAGCTATGTGAATAACTCTTTTAAACAAAAAAAGGTATTACAAAAAACCCAATAAAGCCCAAAAAAACCCAATAAAACCCAAAAAAACCCAATTTAACCCAAAAAAACCCATGTGGGTTGGGTTTTTTTAAAAAACCCAGGGTTTTTTCCATCCCTGCCTGTAACTGTGAAACCGCAAGCCAAGAATTTACCGTAGACGCATACTGTATTACAGCCACAATGATCAGAGCTCAAACAAAACCAAAACATGGGACCCTATAGTTTCTTCGTGGCTGTATCACCATAAAAGAGTATCCTGAGCCAAATACGACTGTAAAATGTATGTATGTCGTAAATTTATAAAATGTGTGACGTGACGCATAAATGAAACCACAAAGTGCATCCGATGGAACCAATAAATGCATGCTGTAACACCATAAAATAAAATATTATAAACGCATCCGGTAACGAAATACAACACGTCAGCATTTCATAGAGTCAATCTCCTACTACCACTAGATTTTTTCGCCGGAATATTACCGTTGAGGCAGAGAACATAATAAGTTAGTTTCAGCCTCCCTTACCACTGTGACAAAAACCAGCAATCGTATTATATCATCGTTACCAAGATGGGACTTGGCCATACTTCATGGTCAGGCGATGGAGTGAAAAAATTAGAGTTGGTTTAAAAATGGTAAATGGTTCAAGAGAAGTAAAGATGAAATACTTAAGTTCTAGGAATGTCAACTCAAGACCTTGAAGTGATTCGTACGTAAAAGTGAATGGCTAGAAGATTTCTAACATGCAGTGAAAGGCACCCAAGAGTACGACAATTCGCAGCTTGTATAGAAAATTCACACCGTCTAAGAGCAGTCTGAAACCAGTCCAAATTTCAAAAATCAACAACCAGGTAAGAAACTTGAAAGGCAACTACTCGATCACAGAAAGCGATTAAGATTTGAAACGTTTAGAGCCCACCTAATCGACAAACCAGATAAATCTGTGTGAAATGTTCTAGTAAAAATAGTTAGAAAATGAACGACGCATCACACGATTAAAACGTCAGTAGTTGCCGACTCGTGCATCAACGTACATCACCTAAACACAGGTGCAGGCGCAGACCAGAGAAGAATGTTTACAGAACTAATTTAGCATAACAGCTCAGTAAGACGCGGGTGACAGCTCAACGACCAGAGCTTTAACCAAAGCTTCAACAGAAAGTCACTTGCGAGCGTAGAGTCTAGCCTACGAGCTTTGTAAGGCCACTTAAAACTATAAGTTAGCGCAATAATACATGTTAGTTAGTTCATTCACCAGAGCAGTGAATGATTTTCCGTTTTACTTACGTAAGTTTCTTTTCCGATTAAACAATTTAAATAAATCGCGAAATTATGCGATATACACCTCGTTTCTACATCAGTTTCGATGCCATAGACTTGAAGTTTTCTTCGCAATTTTAAAAAAGAAAGCAATTTTAAAATAGGTACGGCCGGCGGGTATATTTATCCATGGTAATACAACATACTAAACATAAATCCTGTCAGTTAATCAGATAAATGATTAAATTTAATACTTCCAATGTATATTTTCTTCCTTGCACCTTTTTCGTTCATTTCGTTCAACAAAAATTGTCCCAAGAAGAGTAAAAAATACTTGTCCGTAATTTTTATATTTTACCTTATTTGGCTTCAAATTTGAATATCAGAACGTCACGAAACAAAGGGAATACCATGCGACATTTGATTTTGTTCTCGTCACGAAAGCACTAGACGATATCATGAAGGTAGTAGTGCTACATCTGTGAGTTCACTGTAGATTTCAGTAATCTAATTCTTTAATGGTAAATTAAAAATTGATGGAAAATAAAGTTTATCTTCAAAAGTAATTAAATTATTGAAATTGAAAGTCAAATTCTTCAGTTAAGAAACTTGCAGAAAGTCACTTGCAAGTAACACAGAATTTTTCCGAGGTTTAACTGTGGCTCCAGCTTTTTACATGCTCTTTCTTGAACCTGTAAGGAAATTAACCAAAGACCGAATCGGAAAGGATTCGCGAGAATGAATACAGATCGTTTGAGTTGCTTTGTAAGCGATGCGGTCAATTTACACCAGTGATCGAGGTCGCTGCGTCTAGCATGAAAAATTACGTACGACTAGCAGAATGAACTGTCCACCTTCAATAAAGTTGATTCATAAGATACGGTACAATTGTTTCTTGGATTTCGATAATATAATAGCCGTGTCGATGGCTCCAGCGAAATGGAAAAAGCACATAACTGGCACGTCGGCTTAACGATTATACATACAATGGTACTCTATGCTCGTAACATTTATACTATAATACTAACATATGGACCATAAGTTTCTGTGAGACATGGTTCAGACCTGATGCATGGCCATCATTCTTCACTAACGTAAACTGTGAATTGAGGAAAACTAATTAGCACAAGTTCACATCTAACAAGCTTTTTTGTTTAGAGACGTCACATGATTCATAAATCAGTTCATTCCAGTTAAGTCCTATGCTCGCCTTGAAAGTGACTGAACTGCTTCACAGCATCACAATGAGGGCCGTCACTGTGAAAGCAAACGAGTGATAGATTCAACACGTGTGATGAGAACATGAACTTTGGAGTAGGAAAAGAAACGTCCTGGATCGCTCCAATTTACAATTACGTTTTTAGCTTGTAAATTGAGTAAGAGAGTTGCCCCGTAACCTCGCTTACGCACCTTTGCGTTTTCCCAATTACCAGAGCAGCCAGCTACTCAAATGTACAGCGCTGTTTGAAACCTGGAAATTCTTCGTCCCAAGTGTAACGCTTCGTGTTTAGATCAGGGAGAAGACGTCGTGTCACGATAGCGCGGCGGGTTCTATTTATTTATGTTACGCACGAGAAAATTACACTCCAAATTGGTGATTAGTAGAATGTTAACGCAAAGCTGACTGACGAGGTCGATTACGCAACACATTCAGTCTTCCAACACATTTAGGCTATGCCTAAATAATTTTTCAAATTTTTCTAAAATCTTTTCTGCCTAGGAATGGGTGTTCAAGCGAAAGCTATAATTTCAACTTCTATATCCCTATACTGTTGTGTTGCTACATTTTCATTATAATTTATTTACGCTCGAATTGTTGAAAATTAATATTTTCAAACAACTTAATTTGAACGACTATGTATTCTTATTAGGCCATCGAGATAACTCGTTTACTTTGGACTGGAAAAGATCGACCCAAATTTATGGAAAGCTATAATTGTTAGTCATATGGTAGAAAT
Source organism: Morinoia aosen (assembly GCA_030386875.1). NCBI lineage: Eukaryota > Metazoa > Arthropoda > Malacostraca > Amphipoda > Talitridae > Morinoia > Morinoia aosen. The sequence goes on from CM059563.1 coordinate 18,759,352, forward strand.
CCTGAACTCGAAAAATTAATCTAAACCAAGTTCTCTGTGTGCGAGTACATGACACATTATATAGTAATTCATAATTATTTGATCTCTAGATGGCGTAGGCCTACCCATAGCCTACCTAGTTATCCAAGCATTAAGGTTTTATAATATTCAAGTTTAAAGCTAGAAAAATATAGGTAGATACTGCAGTAGTTGAATAAAAAAAACAGGTTTAGCACCAAATGAACGATGTCATTAGTTACGAAATACATTAGACGCACTCACAGGATTTATTTCTTAGTAAATCCGTCACAGGGTTATGGATGATGTGCGGCTTGCTTATCAACTGAAACTTCTATTCAATGACCTTGCAAGTCTTTTCATATTATGATCAGCCCAGTGCGTACAGTGAAATGTAGGTGAGAAAATTTTTCTGCTCAATCTTCAACTTAAAAAACGAAATAACTTTTACTTAAAAATTACCGCAGAGAACATGGCATTTACCTCAAGTGACCCAGTTGGATTTGAAGGAAGCTTCTATTGTTGCCTGACTCTGGTTAGAATTTGCCCGCCCAAATACCGTTGAAATTACCAAGCGGGTACCCAACTCCGGGTTTTCAGTTAAAATCCGTTAGTTAGCCTAGCTTCGCGAAAAAATACCACAGACCACATCCACTGTTTTACTGAAATGAATACGCATTTTTTGCCAATTTAAATTGTAATGAATCGTGGAAACATAACGTACACTGAGCACAAACAAATTCCAGGCATCGCCACAACGCGCGGGCTACTCAGTGCAACCAACCTCACCAACGCCAGAACTTGAACTAACGTAAACTGAATTTCTGAAGCCGAGACACCCGTGCTACGCCGATTGCCGGAACAACGACGCCAAGTTTTCCAACGGACAACTCGTAGCAGCTGGAGGTCGCAGGTGTGTTTGTTGTCTTGGTGTTCCAAACAAATCTACTCATTTCACGGACGCTGCCAAGTTATTGAACGATTCGTTTGTGTTTCCGTACCCATACATAGTATTTTGTTATATGCAGTTAACCATATATAAAGCTAGATATAGAAATCCATGCACATAAAAGATATATAAATATGAAAATCAATGAAGAATTCCGGATTCTCTCTCCTGCGCCTTCTCATCTCTTTAGAATCCAAAGTTATGAGATTTTCTGGGAGATACCTTGAACGTTCATTGCCTTTCTAGCTGTGAATGTGACAAGAAAAATTTAGGACATTTGTCTGATTGCTGAAAGGTTCTAGAAGAAATGATCTGTCCTTGAAATATGCACTTAGGTGTCACTTCGTTCCCATTTTGGATTTGAGTAAGTCATAGAAAAATTGACGAATCATTTGTTTTTCAATATGTGCCTGTGCCGAATAATCACGGGTTAACCTAATCACGTTAATAGGCACCTTATTTCTTAATAATGACAATCGTGATCAAGTTGCCGTGTGAAGAGTTTTTGGTTCGAAGCCCTGCAGAACCAGGCGTTTCTTCCCCGTTGGGAAACGAAGAGAATAAGCCACACAACTCGCCTTCCTTTCTTAGAGTTCGAAAAGAATATCGGCTCGACCAGAGGTAGCCGTCAGTGTCAGTTCTAAGGCATTCGAAAACGCAACGTACAAGATAAATTATATTAAATTGATTGGATACACATTCTACTCAAACACTGATTAAAAGGAGAAAAATCCTATCATCCGCTTAAATGGTCAGAGCGTTGAAATGCCAGACGTTGTATCGTATCGCCATAAAGAAGCACTCGTAACATAATGCAATAAGCCATTTGTCTCTATCGCTATATATCTATATCTATCTACAAATACATAAAAATACACATACATTTACGCACACATATATATGCATTCATGTATCTATATATATTTATACATATATAGATATATATATATATTGCCCGAAAGCATGTTGAAACGCATTAAATGTGAACCCTCCCAAATCACGCGTTGACATGCAACTTGAACTCGCACTTAACACAGGAAGTTTGGCTCCTCGGCCACATGACAGGCTGAAAGCTTTAAAACCTATTCCTTCCTGCATGCACGAGCTCAACTGTGTCATGCGAGGATTCGAAACCACGGGGTGACACGAACAACTGTTTTTCTAGGTTGCATATTGATATTTTGAAACATATCAATGATATGAAATAAAAATAAGCAACTTTTTATGGTTTTACACGAAGACTTATTTGACTCGAACAACATCGACACGTGACATTGTTGCGTCACGTTGCATCCTATAGCGCTTTTCGTGGCCTTAATTTATCAATGCATCTCGCATAAAAAATCATCCGAGGTCACTAAGGAAGATATCATTTTGACAAAACTGTAGGATAAGCTCGAAAACTGTTCTAAGTTTTCTTAATCTGGTAACTGTCATTACAGTGTATGGTATGCAAGGCACACTGTCGTTTCGGTAACAGTATTCTGTTGTTTAACTGAACTAATATGTGAACAGTGACCGCTCATACGTAAAAATGCTATGCGTCTACTTCCAAGTTGAAATTGTCTTTTATCAGCTGTTGTTCAAATTTTCTTTCGTAAGAATTTATTGAAATAAGGGGTCTTTCATATTTTCGAAAATGTAATTTTTTTGGTGCTCCGATGGCAGCGTCATCATTATTATATTACAGAGTTAAATACTAGGATGTCATAACGAAGGCGATCTTAAGAAAGAGAAGAAAATATATGATTGACATCGGCTCCACAAATTAGGGAATCTATTCTCACAAGATACCCTGAGCATAGAAATAGCCAGTAGTGCAGCCAGGAGGAGTCACGGAGGCCATACACCCCCCATCCCCCTTCCGAAATGTTGAGCTGGGGGCCAGTGTCAGTCGCCGTTTTAAGTAAACTAAAAGAATGATAATAGTGCTGATAATTAAAGCCTGCCTCACTCGATATTATTTGTCGGGGATCTTGGCCTCCCCCGAAATTTTCGGCTGACTGCGCCACTGGAAATAGCAGGTTAGGAAGAAATTTTCAGAAGAAAAAAACGTACAATCAACGGCGAAGGGGTAAAAACTAAAAGAAGCACAACACAGTTGTCCCAAAAGCCTATCTGTACAATATGATGTAACCCTACAGTACCTCCCCTGGAAGGTACTACGTCACAACACAAACAGAATGTGACTTTACAGTGTACGTAGAGTCACAATCCTATTAATAGTAAAAGAGTAACGGAAAAGAAAGAAATTCGTCCGCCTTTAAGCACTCCCAAGTGTATACTGAACTATATTTGTTAGAATTCGGGGTGACTCCTGCAAATGATAATAAAATATAGGTATTATCTTCACCCAGACATCTTGCAGTGAATGTTCAGACCAGTCATCAATCATCTCGTAGATGTTTGAACTCTATTTACTAAAGTATGCCACAAAAATGAAAGGGCACTATTCCAAAACTTCACAAATATATGGACCAAAAGACTCAAGTAATGAGGGTTACTCAACGAATGTCAAAACATGAACGTACTCGTACGTCCCACAAAACATACAGTGAGATGCAAATTAATACAACACGTTGATTAAATCGCCAGATTCCACGTTACTAAACCCCATACAATTATGAAAATTGGACTATGTATAATTAATAGTATAAAAGGTTAATAACATACCTAAAACCTACAAATATTCAATATAAAAAATATATAGGAACATGTATATTAAATACGTGAACTAAAGTCTACAAAACATCTAAAGATATGCATACATTAATACTTCGTTGCATAACCATCATTATTAATTAAGGCTTCAAGACGTTTAGAGTAGTTCTCTACCAGCCTTTTAAAATTTCCTGGTGTAATCTGAATGTTCCCATTTTACAATGCGAATTTCTTTGGGTTCAGTGATGTCATTGGGACCTCTTCTGAGTCCTCAATTTCAATTCCCTGCACAAAATTTCAACCGGCTTCATGTCCGGGGATCGACTTCGCATTCTAAAATGTTTATCTTCTTCATCCTCAACCATTCCTCGGTTTCGTTTGCAGTATGCTTTGAATCGTTGTCTCGTTGGAAGGTCCATCCACGTTTCTATTTAAACAAACGAGCTGAGGGTAGGAATTGCTTTTCCAATATTTCACGATATTTCCTGCGAGAATTTTAATGTATAATATCGAGGAAAAAGACGGGTATAGTAAACTTTTGTTCGTGTATTTATTACACATGTTCCTATAAAATTTTATAGTAAATATTTTTATGTTTTACATGTACTATTAACCTTTTATAGCATTGTTTGTAATGAATTATTCATAAATTGGTTTCAGCCTTCCTTCACAACAACATTATTATTATTATTATTATTTTCAGGTTTTCCCGCCGCTTTCGATACTTTGACGAAATCACAGCGCAATTTGGTAGCATTGTTGCATTTGGGTCTTATAATGGACAGTTTCGGAGGGTGAGAGTCATCTCAGCCCCGTTTCAGTGCCGTGGTGTGTCAGCTTGGTCTGACGGAGGAGCGACGGTGTTTCTAATCGCGGGCATCCGCGCTGGCGTTGGTTTGGGCCCCATATGAGGCGGAAAAGGTTTTCTTTCTAGAGGTTACTTATTTTCAGTTGGTGAGTCAAATTTCATGGAGTAGGCGAATTTCAAGTAAGAAAAGGTTCAGAGGAGAGCGTGGCCCGCAGATGGCGAGGCCGGTCAGTAGTTCAGGGAGGTTCGGCTCCTCGCCGAGGCGAGCTTGCCGCTCTTGTGTGTAGTCGGGACATTCGAGAAGAATGTGGCGGACCGTTAACGGCACAATACAATTTTCGCAGTACGGTTGCGGTCGGCCCTCCAGCAAGTGCTGATGCGTAAGGCGTGTATGGCCTATACGGAGCCTAGCGAGGACTACTTCCCACAGTCGATCCCTCTGCTGGGAGAATGGGAGAGGACGGACATCTGGCTTTATTGCCTTTAGCTTGTTGTTGGCAAGCGCCGACCACTCAGCCTGCCAGCGTTCTCGGATGCTCTTTTTGTAATACCACTTGTGGTCTGTTCGAGGGAGGCGGACCGGATTTATTTGCAAGTGGAGAGCCTCTCGAGCTGCTCGGTCGGCTGCTTCGTTTCCCGGCACTCCAACGTGGCTGGGAACCCAGCAGAAAGTAAATTGTTTACTGCTCGAAATGAGGCGACACTGTATGAGTTGAACAATGGGGTGAGGCGAGTTGTATCTCGAGAGCGCTAGAATAGCACTCCGCGAGTCGGTTATTATCGTAGTCTCCAGGTGAGGAAGAGTTTCAGCGTGATTAAGTGCATCGTATATAGCATATAGTTCTGCTGTATACGAGGTTGCATGCGGTTGAATACGCCGCTGATACTTCGTAGAGCCTTGAATATAGGCGTATGCTGCTCCTTCTGGTGCTTTGGCTCCATCCGTATAAATACGGGAAAGAAATTGATGGGTTCGGACATGATCAAGGTAAAGTGCTCGAAGTTGGGATGGAGCGGTCGTGGACTTGGAATATTTGTAAAGTTCGTGACATATGCTAATAGCAGGTAACCGCCACGGTGGAAGTGGAGAAATTTGTTCTAGAAGAACCTGGTCTCGATGGGGAGCATATCGATCTCTGAGGTCCGATACACGTTGGAAGAAGTTTCTCAAGTGTGGGGCCTCCCTTCTAATTCCGCGTCGGTCAGCGGGTGGTTCGTTTGCTATGGTGCTCAATTCGTGCATCGGATTGGAGACGCTTGCCGCTACTCTGGCCGCATAATTAAGACTTTTTATAGTCGCATATAGCCGCAGAGTCAAGAGACCCGAGTCTGAGTGGAGGCTTGTCACAGGGGAGGTACGATATGCTCCCGTTGCGATACGTATGGCAGCATTTTGGATGGGCTGGAGTAGATCCAATACGGACGGTGCTGCGGAGGAGTAAACCTCCACGCCATAATCCAGCTTTGGCTTAAGCAGCATTATGTAGAGACGGAGTAGGGAGATCCTATCTGCGCCCCATGATTTATTTGAGAGTAGCTTCAGTAAATTTAGAGTTGAATTGCATCGCCGCTTCAGGTCTTGGATGTGCGGCCTCCAAGTGAGGGAAGTGTCAAAAGTCAGTCCTAGGTACTTATACTGCTCCACCGCTCGCACAGGTTGACCATTCATTGTCAAAGTATGGGCCATTTTGGGGCAGTGGTGTCGGCGACAGATATGCATGGTTACTGTCTTTTCAGCATTGAATTGGAATCCTGTTTGTTGACTCCAGCGGGTTAGCGAGTTAATCGCCAGTTGAAGTTGCCGTTCGACAACTCGAGTGGAAGCTCCGGCGAAGTAGATCGTGAAGTCGTCCACGTATAGAGATGCTCCAACAGATGGGGGTAGGGTAGCTGCTATGTTATTCACAGCTACAAGAAACAATGTACAGGATAGTACGCTGCCTTGGGGTATGCCTCCTTCGGCGGGGTAGGGTGTCGAGGTGGCTGATCCTATTCTCACTCTGATACAGCGATCACGGAGGAAGTTGTCGACAAAGTATGCTAGATTTCCGCGCAGTCCAAAGGAGTGTAGAGATCGGAGGATGTCGTATCGCCAAGCGGTGTCGTAGGCTTTAGACAGGTCAAAGAAGACTGCTATGAAATGTTGTCTAGCGTTGAAAGATTCACGAATCGCTGTTTCCAGCTGGATCAGGTTATCTGTGGTACTGCGATTGTGGCGGAAACCAGACTGAATGGGAATTATGTGGTTTCCACGCTCCAAAAACCAAGCCAGTCTGGTGTTGAGGATTTTCTCCAACAGTTTGCACAGTGTACTCAACAGAGAGATCGGTCTGTATGAGCTTGGTACGTGGGGGTCTTTGCCTGGTTTGAGGATCGGGATTATTGTAGCGATTCGCCACGAGTTTGGATATGAGTGCGTGATGTATATTTGGTTGTACAGGTGAAGAATTAGCTGCTGTAGTGTTGGATCAGCCAATTTTATCATTGAATAAGTGATGCCGTCTTGGCCCGGACTGCTATCTGTGCAGTGCGATAGGTTGGAGTGGAACTCTTCAGGAGTTATCAGGTCGTTATACGGTTGGTTAGAAGTTGCTGCAAAGTTGAGGGCTTGGTTCTCCGTGGAGGTTTTGTACGCAAGAAAAGCTGGACTTGCTCGGTGAAAACCGAAATCGCGAGAGTAGTGGGAGGCAAATTGATCGCTCACTTGGCAAGGATCTGAGACAATTGTGTCCTGAATGCGCAGAGATGGATGGGTAGTCGGGCTGAACTTTCCAGCAATCTTCGCTACTTTTTTCCAAATTTCAGAGGGGGAGGTATGAGCGTTGATTGTAGTCAAATAGTTTTGCCAGGAGTTCTTTTTGCTGTTGGAGAATACATATTTACACTGCGCACGTGCTCTGTTGAACGCTATTTTGTTGATTACTGATGGGGAGCGGCGTAGTTTCCTTCCTGCTTGGCGGCGCCGTTGCAGTGCTCGTTGGCACTCTGCTGTCCACCAAGGGACGGGGGGTTTCGAGTATTTGCCTGAGGTTTGTGGGATGGCTGCATTTGCCGCTGTCTTGATCTTGTTTTCTATTAGGTTAAGGAGATCTTCGACCGAGTCATCTGGGTTTCTAGGCCCGTCAATCTTTGTGTGATCTCTGTAGAGTGGCCAGTTCGCTTTATGAATATTATAGTGCCGTCTCGTTTGGAGTGGGGTGGCGCGGCGCAGAGTGACTCTGATTGGGTAGTGGTCGCTGCCATATAGGTCGTCCAAGACTTCAAAGGTGAAGTCCTGTAGGGCCCCTGAGGAGCATATGGCTAAGTCGATTATTGAGAAAGTTCCTGATTGTGAATGGAAATGTGTTGGTGAGTTATTGTTCAAAAGGGAGATGTCATGTGAAATGAGAAGGTCCGCTATCTGTCTACCCCTCCGGTTGGCTCTCGGGGGGTCCCACAAGGGGTCGCTTGCATTCATGTCCCCCATGAGCAGGAATGGTGGTCGCAGCTGCTCGATGAGGTGGGTGAAGTCGCGGGCTGAGACATCCAAGTGGGAGAGGTACAGGGAACATACTGTGTATGTTTTGGCGGGTAGATGGATTTTTATGGCTACTGCCTGGAGATTTGTGTCTAGTGGGAAGAGATCGTATGGGCATCTCTGGTGTACTAAGATTGCTGCTCCTCGTTCGTGGCCATCGTCACGAACAGGGGCCGAGCGTTCGAGGCGATAATGTGAAGGGGGGTTTGCGTAGCGCCCAGTCAGGAGGGTTTCCTGGAGGCACACGCAGATAGGATTTTCATTGCGAAGAAGGACTTTGAGATCATTGAATTTTGTGTGGTAAGACTGCATGTTCCATTGTATGATTTTCGACATTCTTTAGGGGTATTTACGAGTTTATGGTCTGTCATGACGAGAGGAGTGTAGGACAGGAATTGGGGCATTGCATTTGCTGGCCGGCTGGTCGGGTGGACGGGTGTGTTTCTTTTTTGAAGTTGAGGTACTATGCTGCTGGTATGGAGAGAGGTCTCGTTCCCGTTTGTTCAAGAAGGAGACGTCCATTTTCTCTGAGTTGGAGTGGGAGCGAGAGCGCGGCGGAGACTGCGAGGCTATGCGCGCATTTCGGGCGCAGGGCTTGGGCCTTGAGGATTGGGACCGAGAGTGTCGTGGTGGCACCTCGTTACTGCTTGAGATAGGTGAGGGTGTTTCCGAGGATTTATTGAAATGCAGTTGTGGGGGAGGCATCCCCTGCTCAGGCCGTTCCTGATGACTTGTCTTCGAGCCCAAGGGTGTGGAGGGAGGGCACTTTGCTCGTGCATCTTCCGGGTTTGTTTGAGGGAGGCTGTCGCCAGTTCCAGCTGGAAGCTCCGGATCCTGCCCATCCCGAGTGGCCCCTTCCCTGGTACCCAGCCAGGGGTGTGGTACCGGAGACTGAAACTGTCGCGATGTACCGGGGGCCTCCCCCCGAGTAGGCGGCGTTGTCATCCTTGGTCTACACGTGGCCACTTGGGTGTTTGCGGTCGATGGTGTTTTTGCATTTAACGGCCGTATGTGCGGCTGTCGAGTGCTGTTGTTCCCGTCAGTGTGAAACTGCGCGGTGTCTAGAGGGAGTCGCTTAAAGGTGTATTGAGCACGGGTCGTGGTGTCTCGTTGGTCATCACTTGAGCTCTGGGCAGTAGTGGAGTCGAGTTCTTGCTCATCACGGGTCTTCATGCTGGACGCTGGTTTCCTGGGTGGAAGAGCATTCGGCTGAGAAAGTAAAGTTGAGTGTTGTTGGGACTCTAGTTCCGCTGCCGGGGGTGAGGTCACCGACTGGGCCGTACCTGCCTTGTGAGATTCTGAGGGTGCTGGTCCCTGACCAGTAGGGGCTGCCACCGGCACTTCCTTCGGCGGCCGTTGTACTACAAAGCTGTACGTGCGGCCTTGCGACTTGTACCAGTCAGTGACTTGGGCTTTAGCGATTCCGTATGTTGTGTGCTCTTTTATCATGGTGGAGATAATTTCCTTCCGGTATAGGTAATGTGGGCAGGATGGGCTGTATGAAGGGTGAGACTCACCACAATTCACACAGGATGGCGTCTGGATGCATGCGCGTGAGTGGTGTCCCATTGTTCCACACCGAGCACAAACTTCAGTCGTCTGTCGGCAGCGTTTTTTGGTGTGTCCCAATTTTTGGCATCGAGTACACCGAATGGGGTTCGGGAAATAAGGCCGGACGTACTCCGCATGCCATTCACACAACTGCACTACGGGGGGGAGGGATGTGCGGTTGAATGTGAGCACATACCGTGGAGTAGGTTTAAGTTCCCCATCTATTCGGGCTTTTTGCCTTTCTATCTGGGTGACTCCCTGGCCGCGTAGGGCCTCTAGCAGGTCTGTCTCGGGGATGTTGGTAAAGGTGTGGCTGTGCACTGTGCCCTTCACAGTATTAAGGGTAGAGTGAGGCTGTACTTGGGTGGGATTAGCTCCGAGTTGTGTGATAGTCTGAAGACTATTGAGCTGGTCTTCATTAGCCAGCTGAATAAGTAGCGAGTCTTTGGATATTTTTTGGATTGATTTGGGAGAACCCAGTTTCAATTTTAGATCTCTGTCCACAGAGAGGACATCTACGCCTTTATTTAGGTCAGCTCCTGGGAAGGTGACGACGTGGTAGACAGGAAAGTGAGGTACTTTTTTTCCCTGCTCCAACTGGAGAAGGTGTTTGACAGAAAGAGGTTGTGGGCGTGGGCGAGAATACTTTGACTTCGCTCTTTTAGAACTTTCATAGGGCTCCAGGGTAGCAATTGAGGATGTCCCTGCTCGGTGATTTGTATTTGTGTTGCGTCTCTTATCATTAGATGTTGGATTGGAAGGCTCGAGTGTATATTTATTTTGCTGTTGCAGCTCCTCGCGTTCCTCGCCACTCGCAGACGTGCTCTGCGATGGTTTTGGTGCCGCTGAGGTTGACAGAGAACTGCTTTCCGCATTTCCTGTCTGGGAGATGTCCGTGAAGTCCAGGGGCAGGTTGAAGTCGTCACCATCAATTTGTTTTACGGTTTGGGGGGGATTGAGTTAGAAGTTTCCATGGTTAGTGAGTTAAGTCTCACCTGTGCTCTGAGCCGGCACCAGCTTTGGGCAGCCGCCAACAAGGGGAACCCTTCTGTCAGGCTCACGTAGTCCCGACGGGCACACTCACTAAGCACAGGCATAGCTCCTGGCACAAGCAGATGCAGCAGGTTGTTGCGCTTGACTAACCAGCGAGACGCTTCCGCGCCTCGCTGGCGTTTAAACCGCCCCCCGCCTTTCCACCCGGCCATCGGCTAACCCTTGCCGCGCACGACTATCAAGCCGGCAGGTCGGGTCTAGGTCCCGGCCGGCCTTGCAATCAAATCCAAGGAGGGGTCAGTGTGTGTCCAGTAGAGTATCCAGTTGTCAGCTCAGTTGTCAGTGTTGCCATCCCAGTTGGTCTGGATCTCGGCCCAAGCCTGTCTGTCATGGTTGAACCTGGGACAGCATAGCCTTGGGCTTCATTGAACACACAAGCCCCCTCCCCACGACAAGGACAGGATGGCGCGAGGGGGCTTCACAACAACAAAGATGCTGAAAGAGAGGAAGGATGAAGGCCCCATTTAGTATGGAATTAAGGGAACGTAGAATCTATGCACAAAAATGTGTGCCCGCAAAGGATTCCGGGCGCACAGAATTAGTAAGATAAGAAGGAAGGTTATGAAATAAGATGAAAGTTGAGGAAGAACGTCAGAGGTGCTGAAAAACAGGACAGCAGTTAACCGAAAAAAGATGTTCCTTAACAAAACAAAAAACATATTTCAACAAGAACGCCTACTCAACTCTCAGCTAAGTACCTCACATTTTCCCCCTCGAAGCGCTAATTCTCAGACAATAGTTGTATCCCCCTGAGCGGACTATTTTTAACGTATAGTGTAATTTTCGCAATTATACGTGGTGTAGAAATGTGGAATCCGGCGATTTAATTACCGTGTTCATTATTTTGCCCCCACTGTGGCTCATACCGTTTCATAACTTTATTCGCTAAATTAGCAAAACAACTGGACCAAAAGTTGTCACAATATTCACAAAACTAAGTTTCTCTTTCAAGAGATTACAAAATTATTCGAAAATAATTTAATCGCAGGAAAATGAAACAAAAAATACGCTAAAATCACCGTTTGAAACCAACTCATTTAATAGCACCTAACGCTATATTTTGAACGCTCATATCTACTACAGTAGTAGAATCGCAGGTAAATTATGTACAATTTTTTTTTTTTGGCAACACGCAGCGCTTCTTTTAATACTTGGTAATACAACAAAAAAAGAAAAACAACTCGAAACATGAAAATTACAGTTGTACAAAATGAAATAATACCGCAAGTGTATTGGGAGTAAATAATCATCATACGTCCAATAGATCGATTCTAGGTCCTAGGTTTCTCAAGGGCAAGAAAAAAATAAATAATACATTTATTCGAAAGCTTACCCGGCTCCTAAATACAAGAGAAGCTAATACGCTTCAAAAAAAAAAGTCATCCCTTAGTTTACAGAAGATGAAGTCAAATGAATGATACACAACCTCCCATAGACTCGAACAGAAGCAGAAGAGAACGTAAAAACTATAGGACTAGTTCATATGAAGGCAGACAAAGTCGTAGCTTATTAACCAATAACCTTAATGCAGTATTAAACGATCGGACGATTAGCAAGAGCGATGAACACATGGGAGTTCATTTTAGCTTTGCCACATGCCTACAACACTCAAATAACATACTTAATGCGTCCATGCACATGTTCATCTTCCATAGTGCAAATTCATCAATTATTCTTCACTGTTCGTCCATGAACAGTAAATGCCGATGTTACACTCGTACACTGCCAACATCATTTAATTTCACTGGCTACAGAAATAGGGCTAATCATAGATATGATTCTTTACGACCATCCAAACGAATAAGTCCTGTAAATATACCATCAGCAGTAAGTCAACATAGTGTTTAAAAAAAATAAATGTCCACATTTTCTAGCAGCAGTAACCCTTTGGCTTATATCAGTCAAAGAGCAATTTTTAAAGTGAGAAAGAAAACACCAGGATGCAAAGAATTAAAATTTGGCTCCTATAACATACGCATTACATTATTTCTTTACCTATCTTGTGAGTCGTGTCATGAAAATTTCAATTAGCACCGAATGAACTTGCAGGAGTGAAACATCAGTTTGAACACGAGTTATAGAAATAGCACCAAAAAAAAAATATCGAGTTGCCCAAATCAATACAGTATTAGAATTTTATTTTGATTACTAATAAAGTGAAACCTCCACTTTTTAGTGAGTGCTTCAAAAATGCAATAGAGGAATTTTTCACCATTTAAAACGACCTCAGTAGCAAGAAACTTTTCTATGCAATTTTGAGAGAAAATTAAAAAATATTAAGCTCAGGTACCAAGTTCTCGAAAAAATAACCTACATTCCAAGAACCGTACAAACTCTCCTTTTCAACTGATATCGTCCAGGTATGAAAAAAAAGCTCATTCCTACATCAACCAAAAAACAAATTCGAGGCCGAGTCACATCATTAGGTCAAGATTATAATTTGTTACAAACACCAGGGAGCTCGTATCACAGATACTAGAAATACTGCTAAATACGTCCTCGTCCAGGCGTGAAAATAACAACAACTTATTCCCACATCGACCAAAAAACTGGAATTAAAGGGCAAGTCACATCATTAGGTCAAGATTATAATTTGTTACAAACACCAGGGAGCTCGTATCACAGATACTAGAAATACTGCTAAATACGTCCTCGTCCAGGCGTGAAAATAACAACAACTTATTCCTACATCGACCAAAAAAACTGGAATTAAAGGGCAAGTCACATCATTAGGTCAAGATTATAATTTGTTACAAACACCAGGGAGCTCATATCACAGATACTAGAAATACTGCTAAATACGTCCTCGTCCAGGCGTGAAAATAACAACAACTTATTCCTACATCGACCAAAAAACTGGAATTAAAGGGCAAGTCACATCATTAGGTCAAGATTATAATTTGTTACAAACACCAGGGAGCTCGTATCACAGATACTAGAAATACTGCTAAATACGTCCTCGTCCAGGCGTGAAAATAACAACTTATTCCTACATCGACCAAAAAAACTGGAATTAAAGGGCAAGTCACATCATTAGGTCAAGATTATAATTTGTTACAAACACCAGGAAGCTCGTATCACAGATACTATGTAGATATAGTGCTAAATGCGTCCGTCGTTCCCACCCGTATTGCTCATGTGAGCGGTTGTTAATCAGGAACCTGTACTGCGTTAGTTCAGACAATGTCAACGTCGTGGAAATATGCACTCGTGCCCGTTTGTCATACCACCTTACACCTTACCTCTTTACTTTTAAAGACTTCCTTTCTTTCTCTTTGAAACCGGAAGCTAGGACGCTCGATCCCGTCAAATTGAAAAAAATGTGAATACATAAGAAGAGAAGAAATATAATTTAGAATAGCTAAAAGACCGTATCAATCTAATTATTCAACAGTTTATCCCAATTTCATAATAATGTGAAACATAAGTTAGTTATTTAGCAAGAAATTCAAGAAAAATTGAGAAAATAAAACGTTGTAAACGATAATTTAGTTTAAAATACAGGGCAGGAACACAGAATTTCCGAACATGAATACCGGACTCTAAAATGCACAACGAATTTTTAAAACCTCCACAAAAGTAAAAGAAGAAACAAATGAACTGGGGAACTATATTCAAGGATGCAATTATTGAAGAAATTTCATCACCGTCAATAAAACAGCGATGCTTCAAGTAGAAGTAGACGCATTTGCCATTTCTAAATTTCTCTGCTCCAGACCGTTTGGCACAGCTTCACTAAGCAAGATTTAGCCCTTCTTCAACGAGTTTAAATTATAGGATTATGGATCGATAATCACCAACTACATACCATCGCTATTCAAAGCGTTGGCCTTGATATTATACACAATCAAGTGATGAAGTCCGACACTGATGAGTGTTGGCAAAATGAAAGTTAAAATAGCTCACGAGTACTGAAAGATGTCGTAAGCAATACGAGGCTCGTCTGAGCTTGTAATGGGACGCTAAGATAAGTAGAAAATATGTTCAATAAATATAAACAAACACTAAATGATACAACTTTTGGAAGAATGTGGGAGTCAAACATACCCTCCCTTAATGTACGAATACAACGACATCACAGCAGCAACTCTTAGAATGTTGGTTCAATACGCAGCAAGAACGTGACGGCGGCTCAAGTTCTGGCAAGCACGGGGGCCTAGCGAAGAGATGTCAGTTTGGTATCTAGGTTGCCAGCTTGAGACGGTCTGATGAACGCTGACGGAGCCACCTTACTTCTTCCTCGTCTTGCGTCGGAACATTTCAATGAACTTGATCATCTCCGCTTCCGTTTTCTTGGGAAGAATAATATTCTGGAGGGACATAAAGCACAATGTCAGGGTATGTAATAACTAGATGCCTAGTTGAAAATAACTATTCTACACGGATGAACCAACACTTTTTTACGTCCCCAAATTAAAAGCCCTAGCAATTTTTGCACGAGTTTTCTAATTACTAACCTCCATAATATATTTCGAAAACAAGTACTGCTAATTCAAACAAAAAGGGTAAAAGTACTAAATTTACACATTAGGGCTGTAAAGCTCAATATCGCAATTGTGGGCAACTTTCTGAAAGACATAACATTTTTTAAATAAAGCATTTTCATAGATTACCAGCCTTCAAACTTATTCAAACCAAATTCAGCATGAATCATTTGATGTGCTCATGACACTCCTTTTGAATAGCTTTAAATGAAATATACATTCGATTACTTTCATCAACAGCAACCTTCATGCATTTCTGGGGTACCTAAAAGCTAAATAAAAAATTTGAGAAAGACACTAGAATCCAAATTAAAAACACTCGAAGTTTTATGTGCTTAACACCTCAAACACGACATTAGATACGATATGAGTGTAATTTTCAAATATGAAGTACTACGAACCTTATTGGAGATAATAGGTGCAGGCGTGGGAGAAGATACATCTGAGGGAGGCAGCATGGCAGAGAGAGCAGAACTGTTAGTGCTTTGGTCGCACGTAAAATTTTCCTTTTCAGCAGCAGACTCTGCCTGCTGTCCTCCAACCCTTTCTTGGCGATCACAAGGTCTTTCTTTCCTCGCCCTCGAGTGTGCATCACTCAAACTCGGATCCCCCGCAACGTCACTTGTCTCCAAGTCAGAGCGTTTACTTGCAGAAGCTGAATGCGTCCTACACCCACCAGAGAGCTCATCAAGCACTTCCCTGTCCCTTTCTTGTCCTCCACTCCGTGATCCACTCACTGATTTCTTCTCCGAGCGAGGCATGTTCTCACTCATCTCGGAGTCCATGAGGGTTCTTTCATCGGCGCCAAGATTTCTGTCCTCGGCGCCAAGAAGAGTTCTGTCCTCGGCGCCAAGAAGGGTTCTGTCTTCCACGTCATCAGGGTACACGCCAGCCCCCGGAGTTTTAGGCGGGCGCTCCAAGTACGAGCAAGACTCTGTGTACGAGTCTATGGAGAGACTAGGGACCGAGTGAGAGGAAGACTTGGGTACTTGCGTCCCCAACAGTGGAGTTGATGTGTAGGGGTTTACCCTTGTTCTGTGGTGAGAAGAGTCTTTGGCTGACTTTCTGGGTTTGGACGGCGAATAGAAAATATACTTGCCTGGAGTGGGGGGAGCTTGTGGGAAGTATGAATCATCGCGGGAAGAGACCTGAACGAGAGGATTGGTACATTGAAGCACGTAAGACGTAAAGAGAACACCACTAGGCCAATTTTTTAAGCATAAAATACGTAAGAACAATTTCAAGACACAAAAACAGAGTTTGCTGATAGGAATGTGCGAATCCCCAGCAAAAAAAAAAAAACGGCTTTCAGTTACTGATGGAAATCTGAGGAAATTTTTTTCAAATAGCTATAACTATAACATTTAATATATTCTCTGAACATTGCCACGCATAGTTAGCAGATGATTAACAGAAATTCTAGAATAAAAGAACGAGAACCCAAGGAGCTTCATCCCAATGTAAATTACGCCGCGTCGCGTGCGTGCCTGAACGTGTCGGCGAAGCTTGGCATTATTTTGCCAACTTTAAACCATCACGGAGAGGTACTACGAAAACCTGTGACAGAGCAAGCAGTTTATGAGTTGAATCGTTCAAAAGTAGATGAGGCTTCAACTGAGCAACAGTTTGGTTATCAATGAATGGTAAAACCATAATAGCACTTGGACCTCAAAATGATGAGATACGTATTAGACGCTAAGGAACTGAGAAATCTTTCCTCCTCTTAGCAATAAAATATTCATACCAAAATAATTACCACCTAACCTGCAATAGAAAATATCTGCGGATATTTTATTGTACAAATATCTTGCCTCTCATAACAGTAAGATTACTTGTGAGAAACATTTATACTTGAAGTAAACCTTGAGCCAAGGGAAGTGCACAGCTACGAGTGGGGAAATCTCTTCCCCGACAAACCCACAGTGTCGACAATAATTTAGTATTTTAACACGTTTGCTACGTTTCCCCGGTTGTTAACGGTTGGTTTGGTAAGGTTGTAAGTAGCAAAATTGGGAAACCGACTCGGCTGCTTGAATGTACTTTTATCCTTCCTAAGAAAAATGAAGAATGTAATAGCATGATAACTTTACAAGTCGTATGATAACAGTTATTTCCTAAAAAAGTCACGAAACAGATGACATGCCATACACTTATACCGGTACTTGAATGAGCAATTTACCCAGTGGTACACATTGCTCCCAATACGTAGGAAACGTGTTAATCCATTGACTGCAATTGAGTACACTAAAGCTCAACATTCAACTCAAATTTAAAGTCAATATTGTTAAGAAATTTTGAAAATAGCAGACATGAACTGGATCGTGCCTTTATTAAGCTTTAGTTACATACTTACGAAAATTGAGTTTGTGACTACTAAAAGTCAACAACATTATGAAAATCCCCTCCGTGGCCACCGGTAGCACACGTTGCAGTCAAAGTATTGAACAAACACTCACCGTTCCTCGTCTTCCGGCTGGGGAGCGTCGAACATCAGAATTTCGTGAGCAATTGGAGGTTGTCTCAGCCGTGACAGACGATGGGTGCCTCTCTTGGGACTTGTTAGAGCTGCTCGACCGAGATCGCTTCGACTTGTTACCCTTCTTTTTCTTCTTTGTTTCAGAATCAAAAGACTCAGGGGTTGCTGGATCGCTAGAGATGGCAGATGCTAAAGTTGCTGTGTCGTTAGATAAAACTACCGTTGGAGCATCGGTAGTTTTTGGGATACTGAGGATATTTGAGCGCCTGCGATTTCTACGTGAGTCGATTGAGGTATCAGAGAATTTTTCCTCCGCCTCTGAATTTCTAGACTCGTTAAACAATTTTCTTGTAGTTTCAGGAATGTTTGATGCACCCAAAGACTTATTGGCAGTCAAAGTGATGTCAGATGCACTCAAAGCCTTTCTAGATTTCAAAACATCAGATGTTCTCTGTAACATCGGATCGTCATCAAGTTTGGAAGACATTGAAGACGTTTTAAAGTTTCCGGCAACAGTCGTGGAATTCAAGTGTTCATTTGCAGTATCTTGAATATTGGATGCACTCGATGACTTCTTGCGGCCCGCATTCGTTGACCTACTTGGGTGCTTCACTTCAATGCTCTTCTCCTTTTTACCTTGTATGTCATAGTCTGCCTTTGAAGCAACTCCAGAACCAAAATCTAGATTTTTTGTGACACACTGCAGGTTTTGCGCAAACTTCTTACCAGCCGCAGGATGTCTCGCTCGATTGTGGGTACTGGACAGAGGAAGCGTCTGATTTGGAACATCCAAAGGTAAAGCTTCATTATAAGCAACACTGCAACTTCTTGCATCGTCTCTAGCACTTGGTAAATCTGAGCGAATGTCACTTGAATGTCTAGGTGCAGCAGCAATCCGACGCATCTTCTGACAATTTGAATCTGATTCAGTCTTCCCTACATTCAAAGTCATACCTTGATGAGAGGTGTCCTCTTCAGAAGCATTCTCAACTTCCCTATTCTTTGAAGTTTGACAAGCCTGAGACCAAGCAGGAAAAAGACTGGCATTTTTGTTCCCATGACCAGGACGGTTGACGTCTCTTACGGGACAGGTTCCGATGTTGCTGGTCCGAGACCTTATCGTTCTGCGGGTTGAACCACTTGAGGCAGTTGGCGCGGGCCAATCAGGTGAATCAACAATATGCAACTGGTCTGGACTAGAACTAGCTGTAGAATATTCGCTTCCACCCACATCATGTTTGCGCCAGAACTCGACAGCAGGATTCAAGTCAACTTTTGAAAGTGACTTGGACTTTGAGCGCAAGCTAGAATTGGTGCGTGAGTCGGGCTTATCAGGAATAGGTTCAGATACAGAGAGAGGAATTGGTGCTGATCTGTCTTGCAGTCCGTGAGGAGCTTCACTTATGTTGCTTCTCTCTTCAGCTTGTACTATTTTAAAAACTGGATAGACTTCAGGGCTGTACGGCGTGAGTGAGACTGGTAAATTTCCAACTCCTGAACTACTAGATTTCGAAGTAGTTTTAGCAAATGAACCAGGTCTGTTTCGATTGGAATCTATGCTGTCTGCCCTGGAGGTACTTGATGCTTTTTCATCTAAGCATGCAAAATCCGGCACTGGAAGTGAAATAGAGTGCTCATCATCTGGCCTGCTTGAATTACTTCGAGTAGGATCTGAAGTAGACTGTTTCTTTTGTTTTGC
The DNA here is from genome assembly GCA_030386875.1 of Morinoia aosen. Taxonomy (NCBI): domain Eukaryota; kingdom Metazoa; phylum Arthropoda; class Malacostraca; order Amphipoda; family Talitridae; genus Morinoia; species Morinoia aosen. The sequence continues at coordinate 18,778,547 of CM059563.1, forward strand.
AATACGTGGATCGATTGGAACTGAACTTAATGCACTATCAGTCGAGTCTCTAGAAGTTACTCTTGAGTCTGACACGCTAAAATTAACCGGAACACCTTCTGACGCTGTTGATTTTAAAAAAGAGGTAGTGAGAGATTGACTAGGCATCTGTTGCGCAGAGTTTGCAGTTATTGCTATACTTTCGGTAGTCACAGATGAGCAAGACATAGGATATGAGTTGGACTTTGGAGAAGAATGATCTGATTTAGCAACATAAGCGTTTGTGTGAGATCCTAAGTGAGGGCTAGGGGCACCTGAGGGTGTTGATGGAGTCGAATGACCACTTTCTAAATTCAATTCAAAAAGGGAGATGAAATCAGAAGAAGATAAACATAGGTTAATTTCGACCTCTTCATCAGATGAGTCCTCAAAGTTTGATTCCAAGGCGTTGGGATCTGTTTCCATAGGACTCAAGTTCTCAGAAATCAAGTCACCTCGATCGGACTTATTGGAGTCGTATTGGGGGTCGAGGAAAGCAGAACTTGTGGCTGGGTTCACAGATGCTTCAAAATCGCGCTGAGACGTCGGCACGGCTACCATTGCTCGCGGTCCTTCTCGAACCATTGAGCTGCAGATGCTCCTCATTTCTTTCTCAGGAGTAGGAGGCAACGGAGTGAACGATGCAAGTTGTTTTCCAACAGAACTTTTTGGGAGCGTCAGGCGCGCGTCTTGAGTAGGTTGACTCTTTTTAGAAGAATTTGCTCCTCTTTGAGGAGAAGCATCATTCGAAGCAGACACTCTTCCCTGCGAATCAACTGTAGCAGCCTCGGAATCAAGATCAAACCGTTTTTCTGAATCTTGTGTTTTGCAGTGAAAGTCCACATCCTTTTTGTGTAGAGGAACCGAGTCTTTGCTCGCCTCAGGTACGATATCACCTGCATCAGCAAGATCACCATCATTCGATGTACCACAAGCAGAAGTGGCAAGATGGCCTACACCAGGGGCAACAGAGGCGGGAACAACACTACCAACTGCGGCGGCAAAGGTCGCATTGGCAGGGCTGTTAGGATCAGAGTCAAGTCCTCCGTCGAGCATTGCAAGCTTGCTGTCCAGATCTGCATAGGAGTCGTTCAGGTCGCCACCGTCTGCCTGCTCTGAGAGCGCTCCGCTGCCGCTGTATGCAGGCGTACAAACTCTCGAGGCCTTACTGCTTGATAACTCCGTATCTGTAACATTCAAAATCAGAGTCAAATAAAATGAACTATGTGTTGTAACTCTATCAGTAGCATTCAAAATCATGTTCAAATAAAGTGAATATTGTATTTTATTCAAATTTTCTCTCACGTTCCAGTCAGCAGTCATATGAGACAGTAAAGAATTTACTTTGAAAGATTATAAACTTTTTGTAAAAGAATCCAAAATCTTATAGTAACGCAAATAATTTTTTATTTGATCTTAAACACTTATCCTGAATATGCGTTAGACTTATTAAATATTTTCTCAACATCAGAGCACGAAAATTGACATTTAATTTTAAATCTTATCCTACTGATCCAACCAAGAGCTGCATGTACTGCAACAACCTTAAGATTGGTTTTATTTTAAACTAGAACATAAGGAAATAGAACGTAAGGAAAGCTAATCAGAATATAGTAAACTTTACCAAAAAAATGTAACAAAGCTTTATGAATTTAAGCTGAAATTAGCCACATTTAAATAACCCTCAGGCCTCTGTTTACTGAGCAGTCCCCCATCCAAACGAAGCCAGAGACCAAAGTAAACAGCAGCTAGTAGAGTGAAATTTGAATATACAGACATGCTACAGAACACTTTTAACATGTTCGCTGCCGCTGGACGCACATGTAAGTCCAGCGGTCTCATGTTAAGTTAGGTTGTGAGTAGCTAAGTTTAAAAAACTACTTTATTATTCAAAAACAAAAATTGTATTTTTCAGAATGTGAAAATATAATAGCATGATGATATTTTATCCTGTAGGCTTAAATCTTTTCTAATAAAGATGTTGAAATAATTTAAATGCTGTTCACTTACACCGATATGTAAATGAGCAATTTACCAAGTGGTTGGTCGGCAGTTTACGTGTCAACGAAATGAACATCCAAAAAGTGAGCACCATATGAACCTTGAGCCAAGTTCGAAACTGCAGTAAATTTCCCTTTGATGAAAAAAATCCACACGCGACCTAGAAGGTACAATAGAGATGTCAGGCTCGACAGATGATGATTGATTAGGCAATGCTTAAAAATACGTAATGTGAAAATTTACACCACCCCACTGCATTTCAATATATTAGTATATATCTATAAAACGAAAATCAATCATGAAGCTAGGCATACAAGTAACTAGATGTTATGTCCTAGCAGGTACAAGCTAACTAACTCAATGTAATGAGATCATCATATGCTAAAGAATTGAAAGATGGCTTCCAGCAACACTATGAACCTTTACCTTTCATGAGGTTAATAGAAACTTACAGACACTCACCATAGATAACAGGAGAAGCAAAGCCCTGCAGTGCTCGTTGCAGGCGTTGCACTTCTAAAGACTGTACTGCGTCGGGCCCTTCCATTTGAGGCTCAGCAACATTCGTATCATTTGGCCCTAATGATGCCTGTGTCATGTTATCGGGAAGGCCCACTGCAGTAGTAGAGAGCCTCCTCTTGCAAGATAAAGTATCAGGGTTTGGAATTTGAGATGCAGAACTTCCAGCACGGCTGGTGGGTGAGGATGACAACCCTTGTCTCTCACTGTGAGCTAAATTATCAGATTCATGATTGACATCTTCCTTTTCAGCATTGCGGCCCCGTGATGAAGGCTGCTCATGGCTCTTGCTGCCAAGAGACTTCATAATATCTCGATTACAAGACTTGGTTTCCTGAGTGACTTCTTGTAATGATGTTGGGCCCATTGATCCAGAAGTTCCATCATCTCCAGTGGCGTTTGCGGACGCGCAACGTGCCTCGGCTATATCTCTAGGTGAGTCCTTCGAACAGCCAATTTGGGCAAGCTGATCATTATTAGAACGATCTCCTTTGTGTTGTTCTTCCGCATCAGAGTGGTTATCTACAAATGACATGTCAGCATCGCCATGTGACAGTACGGTAGTCCACTTCTCCCAAACGTCAGCAGGAGATGGGGGAACATCTGCAATATTACCTAGGGGCGACTGCGGAAATTGGCTCTTCTTTGCAGAGCTTGAAGGAGTGTTGAGAAGTCGAGAGCGAGTTGAAGCCAAAGAAGTTGATCCAAGTCGGCCTGAAACTGAAGGAGTAGATCCTTGACGACCTGAAGCCGAAGGAGTAGATCCAAGTCGGCCCAAAGCCGAAGGAGTAGATTCATGACGACTTGAAGCTGAAGGGGTAGATCTAAGACTTTTCCTAGATGATCCTTTAGGGGTGTTAGGAAATTCCTCACTACAAGATCCAAATTTGACCGGAGACAGCTTACCAGCACCGACCACACATTTGTCAAGATTGTTTTCTGTCGTGCATTTCGATGCACCTAACTTTTCCTCACTTTTAGCTGAAGATTGCAAATCATTGGTTACTACATCGTGAGCAACTGGCTTTTCTTTCAAATGCGCCTGAGTATTCAACTCTTCAACTAGTGAATCCTCCTCACTTTCAGATTCAATTCTAAGTTTCCGAGATGGCTTTTTGGAGGAAGGCTTCATTTTCTTTTTCAGAGTAATCACTTTACATTCCCTGCCAGCTGATTTTCTAGATTGTTTAACTTTACCCTTAGCGCCAGTTTTTTGTACAAATGGACGTTCTTTGCAGTTTTTCTTTTTAGGGACACGAGTTTTTGAGTCAGACGTAGATTTTGAAAACGAGACGGAGGTTTCTCGAATGTTGTTCAATGGGATATTTTCTTCTTCAACAAATACTGGCACCTCATCACAAGGACGACTTTCAGTCTGCTGTTTGAAGCCTGAGTGGCTAGTGACCTCAGGTTTTGCTGTATCTGAAGGCTTTAAAGGAGAAATTCTAGCAAGTGAATTAACATTTCTAGGTAATTCTGCGTTGTCAATTTCTTCATGCTCCGAGTTGCCTGAATTAGAAACAGATGTTAATTTGTTTGCTGCAGACGCAGTTTTTTTACCTGGAAATTCAGGTGAGTTAGAAGAATCTGAGATATCAAATATTGAAAATTGAGATGACTGTGCTGACTTGGACACTTCTTTGTTAGACGTTTTCTGGCTAACAGAAATACGAGATATGCTTTTTCCAGTCATAGTCACAGGGTTGACTTCAGCATCTTTCTCTTGCTGACCATCACCAACAGTTGTTACGTCACCAACAGGCTTAGAAGTTTCACCAACACCTTGAGGAGCCCGGAGCCTTTCTTCAACTTGATCACTTTCAGGCCTACGAGAACAGTCTTCGTTTACTTGCTCCGATATGAACTCATTTTGCTGCTGATTTTTGGACTCCTCTTGCTTTTGGATGTGAATCTTACCACTTTGTGGGCTTTCCGACTTTGAACGCTTATTCTTCTTTTTACTCGACTTCTTCCGTTGAGTGTTTTTCATTTTCTTTTTGCGCTTTGTTTCTGTAATTGAAAATTGTTCATTTTCGATGCTCATCACCAAGTCGGATAAACTTGATTCTTTCCCCAAAGATGGCAGAGACACAGTGACAGAAGAAATGTTGGTATTAACTACAGCAGAATTTCCTTCATCATTCACCAAGGTTGCATGGGTTCCAGGTTCTTCGGCACTGAACTCAACAGCATCAGCCTTTTCATTGGCATCTGTTGGAGATGCACAAGAATTCTTATCTGTCACATCATTTCCTGTGTTATTTTTCTTCACGCTTTTCAGCAGTTCGTTCTCCAACATGAGACCCATAGTCATGGGTGATAATGACTGCCTATTTTCTCTCGTATCATTTTTGTTCACTATGGTATTTGAGTTACCAGCGTCACACTGACTTTTTCCAGGAGCAACATCCAATTGCGATGTGACACTCCGGTTCGCAGACACAGTTTCAGGAAGATGATCATCATCCGTGGGTACATCATCATCATCATCATCAGAGGTGTGCATGTTCAACTTCCCATTTGGGGTTTTAGAACAAGGAGAAAATGGAGGGAAGGATGTAGGTAGAGGGGTGTTCAAATCATTACCGTGCCCACTCATTTTTTTAGCTGTGCTAGGGATGCCTTGGTGCACCGGTGTAGGCGGCTCAAGACTCACTTCTGACATTTTGTAAGGGGTGTTCAGGGCATCTGATATAAGGGAAGGTAGAACACATTCTGAGTCGGATGCTTTATCACTCTCATGATGAGGCGGCTGATCATTAGAACATATGCTATTTTTGTTACGTCGGGATTTTTTGCACGAGACAGAAGCAAGCAACGCCTCAGAATACTCAGAAAAATCAAGGATGGGCATTGACTGCACCTCCTCCGGAGCAGATTTCTTTTCTTTCATTTCTTGGTCACACAAGCGTCTTCGCTTCCTTCTGCCACGAGGGGACGGAGAACATTCGCTAGAATCCGACAACACAACTGAAGCTTCTTCCATTATAACGCTGAGATTTTGATTAGCTTGTGTGGCTTTTCCTTTGGGAGACCTGATGTTCGGCACGTCAGGCAATCTGTGATCCGTTGTGTCGAGCGGCGGTGAGCTAAACAGGCACCTCTGCAGGCGGCCGGCCTGAGCCTTGCCTGGAGACTTTACGGGGGTGCGGAACTCGAGCGCCCTAACGTGGCTACGCCGCCGCTTGTAGCTCGGGGTGCTTTGTGAGCCTCTTTCGGCCGAACTCGCCACCTCGGAGTGCACCGTGACACTTTTGACGGCTGACATGGTCACCCCATGAGAGGAAGAACGTTGTTCAGCATTGCCACCTGACACAGAATTTCGTATAACTCGCGACCTCAATTGACGTGGCTGGACAGAATTATCAGACTCTTTTTTGCTATCAGCAGACAATGTCTCACCTTGATCTGTTTTTGCCATGAGTCGTTTGCTTGAACGTAACACAGGGACTGGACTTTTATCTACTTCAACATCTGGGTTAGGGTCACTGATATTTTTGGCTGTATTTTCCTTGCCTCCTTGAAGATCAGTTCGATCTTCATTCTCTTCTTGAAAATCAGGTAGATCTTCATTCTCTCCTTGAAGATCAGGTAGATCTTCATTCTCTCCTTGAAGATCAGGTAGATCTTCATTCTCTCCTTGAAGATCAGGTAGATCTTCATTCTCTCCTTGAAGATCAGGTAGATCTTCATTCTCTCCTTGAAGATCAGGTAGATCTTCATTCTCTCCTTGAAGATCAGATGGGTCTTCATTCTCTCCTTGAAGATCAGATAGATCTTCATTCTCTCCTTGAAGATCAGATAGATCTTCATGTTCTGCTGAAGGAAGTTCCGCGGGAAAGCTATCCGCCGTTTTTGTACCACCATGAATTTCTTGTTGTTGCTTGTCAGGCGTGACTGCCGCAAAAGCAGCATCGAGAGCAGCTGTGATAATTTTCTCCCCAGTGCTCGGAGGTTTTGCCCCCGTTTCAGTATCCTCCTCCCTAGCTTTGGCAACATCAGCAACTGCAGAGGAGGTGTTTTTTCTCTTTGATTTCTTAGCAGCGAGATTTTTTTGACGAACAATTTCCTGCTGGGCTGCAGGAAGTCGGCGGACATATTTAGTTCCATACTTGATGGCCACCAAATTTGGAAGCGTGACAGTCATCGGTTGCCTTATTTCACCTGCACATGTGTCAAAAATATCTGCGTTAAAATTCAAGACTTTAGTACAGCTTGGCCTTTCATCTGAATTTTCAATCACTTAACATGTACGTTTTTTAAAAACAAGTGCTCTAAAAGACTACTAAATAAAATAAATTTTACCATATGAAAACACACAATGTCGAGAATGCCGTTTCCACATGTAATTCTGATTCCAGAGAATCGAATCAGAATAGCAAGAAATGAATTCTATGCTCAAGGTCAAACATTACGGTGCGTAAATTAACGAGTTTCTCATTATATATAAATAACAAGAATTTCGAACCAAATTGAAAACGAGAGCCTAATATTAATTCACATATAAGCAAACCTAATACAATGGTCCTTCGTTTATCGCGGTTGGTCGGTTCCAAAACCAGCTGCCACAACTCAATTTCCGCGAAGTAGTGACAGCTTATTTACCGTAGTTATTTAACATGCATTTGGACTTTTAAAACCCTCCTGTCCCGTTAAAAACCCACCGTTTACAGTAAAATACTCTATTAATTACAGGGACTACAGTTAAGCAATAACACTTGAGAAATGTTAATGATGAAGCTCATGCTGACTTTTGCTGCGCAGCTGATGATTGTATTTCACGCAAAAGCTCTGCAAAATACTTTCAATGGACATATTTTAGAAACCTGCAAAGTCGTTAATCCGCAATAGTCAAACCGCAAAGTAGCGAGGGAACACTGTTAGATGGAAATGAATGCCGTTCAACAACTGAACTAAAACACAAGGCGATTTTAATAAAAGAGTCCGTGAAAACCATCAGAGGGTAGGCTACATGTACGTCAAGCACTGATTTCCCCGAGTTACATTTTTGGTCGCAGTTCAAGAGAGCAATGAATTTTCCACAAAAGGAGAGGCGTCTCAGTTCCTAAGCTCCCAAGGTTTTGCCTCCACAAAAACGAGCCCTTTCATCTAAAGAACCATACGTCTACTATACGCTATCAAGCCTCAAGAAGCTAGGCAAACAAAGTTTTTATCACCGCCATTTTAGCATCCTTAAAGTTAACACACTCACTGCAATCCATGGACTTTGGTATGATCACTTTCACTTCTGCACTCCCTGAAATAAAAAGACACTCAGAATTAAAAAAAATCATCATGCACGATCATTGGCCAAAATCCGACTAAAGCCGATTACAACTGCAGAGAATGGAGAAGTGCTCTGCAAATTTTCCCACTAGGGGTAATTTCTTCCCCTGGTTCATCTTCAGTCAAACATCCCTCCAAGTATATACATTCATAGTTACTACCGTACATTATATATTTTTATTGTTATTTAATGAAAAAGTTTCAGCCTTCCTAGCCCAAATAATTCTAGCCTTGATGATTTCTAGAGAGCAAAGAGAAGAGACCGTAAAGTATGCTCTTCAAAAAACAGGGTCTCTATGTACAAGGTGTATTCCCATGCATGATACCCTGGGCACAGACACAGCTAGTTATAAAAGATTAGACGTTAATATACCACCAGTTATGTATGTTAAAATTGAAAAAACATTCAAGAACAAGGTTCAAATCCACGAAAATCTGAGAAATAAATAATATTAAAACTTTAATTTATCAATTTTTGGTAGCACTTCTAAGGATGCCCAAGAATAAACAAGGACTAATTTTGACTGCATGACACCAATATTAATCCTTGGTCAAAATGCTTTACTTGAAAATGTAGTCAAATTTTACGATCAAGCATTTTACTTTGAACGCCAGCCTTTCTTAGCTGCACCACGCCCACATTATGGCACCGTTGACGAACTCTGCATTTGTGAGCAACCGTTTACTTCAAATGATTTTTTTTAAATTAAAATAAAATTATCAAGGCACTAGTAGTAAATTAGAACACCAGATTAGAACCAGAAGAAAAACGCCTCAAAAAAATAGGTAAATAAAAACATGCCTCAATTTGAGGCTAGAAGGGCTTGCTCGGTATAATCAACAAAACAACTCTAATAGATTGGTAACTCATTCATATTTGAGGAGGTACATCATATCTTCCTCATTGCATTTGAAACTATTTTTATGTAAAATAGCCTAACGAAATGTATTTGAGAATATTAAATGCATTTAGAATTTTGCATTCACTTGAAACCTTTGGTAAAAAAAACATACACATACTGAGAAGTTATATGTGGTCAGATATTACGTGAAATATTGCTGAACTTACCACAACCGTCCGGAGGGGGATACTCCAGCACAGCAAGCATGCCTGAAATACAATACACAAACTATAAAAAAAAACACGTTTAGTTTCATGCGATTCTGAATTAAAATCACTAAAGTGAGATGCAGAAGGTAGGGTCATTGGTTGCTATCAGTGATAAATTTCCAGGCAAGCAGTTCAGTTTTTGGGAAGAAATGCACAGCCAGCTTTTATGCAAGGCTCAAGACACAAAAATTATAGCAGTGATATTGAGGGTTATCCAGTATACAAGGCTATCATTTCACATAAGTAAAAAACGCGATTCTTACAATTGTGTCTGATCTGCTCATTTGATAATGCCCAGGTCAAAGTTTCAAAGTAAATCACATCATATATGGCTAAATTACATAGCACGTAATTTTACAGGATAATTTCGATAAAAATCTCAGTGATATTCTCAAAGTACTCAGTTTCAAGGTTTTACTTCTTCTAGATTAGTTCTTAACCTTTGCGCTGTTTCATAACTCTTGCCAGCTGTTTTTATACATGAACTTAACCCCACATACATAACAGCAGTCTAAAACAAAGGAATTTCACAAAACAACCATACGTGAATTAGTTTATCTTCCTCAACGTGCTGCACGCACAGCAAGACAGATCTCTCACTATTGAAATCTTTACCACAGGTTCTCCCTGATCCCATACCTGGAGGAGAGACGCTCTTGTTCACAGGCTGCCGAGCGTATTTGCCTGTGTTGTCCAGGAGGGGGATGGAGTCGCTGATGATTGAGAACCTTTTCTGAGGCGAGTAGGTGGGCGAGGCTGCTGCAACAGCGCTTGAATGGGCATCATCAGCCAAGGTCGCCGGAGCACCATCACGAGAGGTGGCAGAGTCACCATCAGGGAATGATGGCTGAGAGGTAATGCCACTAACAGGGAAACTTGCAGGATCTCCATCACGAGAGGTGGCAGAGTCACCAGCATGGAATGTTGGTTCAGAGGTGGAGTCACTAACAGGAAGGCTTGCAGAAACGCCAACAGGATTAGGGGCGGAGTCACCAGCATGGATGTACGCAGCATCACCAAGAGGCCCGGAGCTCGCATGAGGTTTAGTTGCTTGCGGAACTTCAGTAGCCTCACCTACCGTAGTTTGTGGGCCAGTGGCATACGCATTTACAGGCTGCCCATTTGTTGAGTATGTAGTCCCAAGCGAGGTACTCATGTTATTTAGGGTACCCATATCCAAACTTGCAGCATGCACTTCATAGTTGTGAATATGAGAGTTCTGTGCATTTTCACAGGGCACGTTCTCTGGATACACGCCACATTCATGGGCAGTTGCAGACTGAAAATGATTATTTTGAACATCCGTTTGAATGTTATTGGCCTGCATATAATTCAATTGTGGGTCATAATCCTGCATGCTGCTGGATCGCGAAAAATTAGCTGGCGAATGATCGACATGAATGCTATCAGAAGACGACGGGTTTACATTCTGCATGCCACAGGCGGGCGCGTAATTAGATAAAGAACCGCGATATTGTGGAGTATCGTCTGGCACACAATTGGGGCGTAGAGTGTTATTTTGAGTGATGTTAGCCTGCATGTAATTGTGATGCAAATCACTAGTTGCCTTGGTATAGCTGGCCTCCTCGCCCATAACCTGCGCCATAGAGTTGCAATAGTCAGACCCTCCAGTTCTTGAAGGACTGTTGTGAGTGTTTGGTGCAACTGCTTGGTTTTGGCCACAAGTAGTAGGTTCCACTGGGTTTTGGTCAAGTTCTATGTGGTTTTTAGCAGACGTAGGTCCCGAATGATTTTGGTTATCAGCAGTTTTCATGTGCTCTTGCTCACAAGTAGGTTCCATATGCTCCTGGTCGAGCGGACCCCGTTCTGATAAACTTGTGTTGTGGCTGAAATACAAAGTGCCTACTTTAGAAGAGCAGCAACGAGTACCTGATATTTGAGGCCTAGAGCAAGAGTAAAATTTGTGACAGTCTAAGGAACTTTGCCTTGCCTTAAGCTAATGCAATATCAAAATTAATACTATATTGTTACATTAGAGCAAGACTCCCAAGCCACAACGAAAGTGATCTCAAGAGAGAGAAGATACAGTTTCAGGGTCTCACGGGACTGTTCAGTAGAGACTGCAGAAAACGCGGAATCTTTGCACATAGAAACAGGAAGGTTTGAAAGAAGAGGAATAAAACACAAAGTAAAGATGGCAAAGAAAGCATAAAAACTAAAAGAAGTGAAGTGGGCACAAAAGATGGAAGTCCCAAAGACCATCTGCAGCCGAGTTAACTTTAACAGTATCGCCTGGCGGCGTCATTCCCCATGGTATATAATGGATCTAACTAGCCTAAACCAATGGACTATTTTACAGGGTACTAGGCACTTTGTTGAAAAAATTTTAACATAAGGTTGAGAACATTAAAGTCAATACTTTTACTCAAAAATTCAACGTTAAAGAGTTACAAAGACTCAAAATTTTCATACGGTTTCCTGAGTGTTCCATTAAACCTAAGATTAAAATTTGTTTACACTGAACATTTCATTGGCTGTGAAAATAATGTCAATGAAGCGAGTATTCAATGCTGAAGTAGCACATATGCACCTAGCTTACAGCGCAGCAAATAGGAATTCTTGGGAGGCTGCCTGAATTTATGCAGCAAGATATCCTAACAAAAATATTTTTAATTTATTCAGCGAAGTAACTAAAAAATCTGTTCTGAATTTTTACAGAAGATAGCTTTAAAAATGTTTTGAATTTATGCAGTAAGGCAGCTGAAAAAAATGTTCTGAATTTATGCAGCAAGATTCCCTAACAGAAATGTTGCATTAAAGCCATGACAATAGCAGTTGTTGTAGCGTCATCTCAAGAAAAACGCAAATAGAAAAACGTACTAAATCACCAATGCTGTTAGACATTAAAAAGCCACGCACACCTTGGAAAAAAAAACGCTGCTGGTTCTACGTTGGCAAGAAGCATTCATCTGAACAGGCAGCTCCTCTGGTAATAACAGAAAATGAAGTAATCTGGTAGAAAAAGTTACAAGGAAAACTCTTCTGCTCAATGATCTTATACTTTCATTCCCTTTACGCTAAAAGCTGAGAAACCAGAATAGCAGCAAAAACGATTGTGAAATAGCAAGGAGTAGGGATATATAAAAAAAAGTATTGATTGTACGGTGATCATTGAAAATAGTCGTACCTGGCCGTCGCCGAAGATCCTCGATCATCATCAAAATTGTTTTGGAAGTTTTCATTATCTGATATATGACTGCTTTGAGGGTCAGAACCTGGAAGAAAAAGATAAATACAATGAAGAGGACAACTAGAGAATTACAGAATAAGAGGAATTGAAACTAATCAAAATGCCTACTTTTCAATCGAATATAAATGGTCGTCAAATAATGAAAAATTTTCAGCCAATGTGTAACAAATCCTAGAACCACATTTGCTACAAATTATGGCCACAAAGTTGCAAAAAGAGTGTTGCAGTCTACTTGTTCTAAGTAAAATATGACTTGTTCGAGAGGGTATAAAAATTTTAACAGCCTCATGAATACACTAACTACAGCAACATTAACAATGGAAATTATGAAAAACATACTTATACCGCACCAAAAACGTGCACATGTTTAACCAATCTACGCTAAAACTGAAGCACAACAGATTCTTAGAACTTAAGTAGGAGGCAAAATTTGACCTTGGGGTAAAATTATTTGGAAGGCGGTTGCACGAGTTGTACCTGCGCAATTTACAAATAAAACGGCTACTGCGCATAAACTCATGCCCTGAGAACACGAGCTGTTACCGAACAGTGGGGTGCTGCTGATAAAAGAAGTACTAGTACATACACGAGTTAGTTAGAGGCTTTGCTCAAACTAGAAGATATATGCAGAGAGGAAAAAGCAAGGAATCATTAAGTACGGACCAAGGAAAACGAGGACTTTATGCACAAAACAAAAACCCAACTTGAATATCAAGTCAAAAAAAAACATAAAGGTTAACCAGTTTCAGTCATTTGCGAGGAAAAAGTCACAAAGCCATGTTCAAATATATGGATAAAACCTGCCGTTATTCGAGGTCAAAATTCAGTTGGCTTCATTTTGACCCCACCGTGCATCCACGCGTTAAACCCTCAGTAAACACCCCACCTTGGCGGCCGTCGGAGTGAGGGCGAGGAGGAGTGTGGAAAACGTTCCCAAGTTCCTGGCCCGACTGGGTGACTTCAGCCATGTCAGTGTAGCTGCAGTGAGGTTCAGGAGTCGACAGCAACCTCGCTGCAGCTGCCTCACCACCATCCCCACTGGGGTTGTAAGCCCTGCATGGCTGGGATGAGTGGCTTTGAGCCCCACAAGGGAGTAGACTAGATGAAGGTTGGACAGCAGCTGCGTCTCTCGAGTTGGAGTTTTCGTTAGCTGTAAGATAATGCAGAATTAGTAGGTAACATCTAATGTATTGAGAGCAAAATTAAAAATAAAAGTTTTATTTTCCTTAAAGAACACTAAAGGCCTGTTTACACGATCATCGAGTGCGCACGTGAGCAGTGAAGAGAGGCGCAAGTCTCGCCCGCCCGCTTTATTCTGCTTCAGGCTCATTTACTGCTCAATGACAATGCATACCATGCTTGTTTTCATGGCGGTGGCAAGAGCTTGTCAGTATCATTACAGCCACACTGTCTTCAGCAAGTAAATGCTCCAGAAGCAAAAACAAGTGGGCGGGGCTTGCGTCCCTCATCACTGTTCAAGCGTGTACTCAATGATCGTGTAAACAGGCCTTTATGTACGACTTTTCATTCAATAAAAAGTAATTAACTATACTACAGGGAATTTTTTTCAATTGAAAGAGAACAAAATGAATAAAAAATGTAGCCAAATATAGCTCACAGGAAACGTCATCTAAGTGCTAAGCCGTATCCTGCCACTCACGGATGCCTAAGAAGAACAGCTCATGGTAGTAGGGATCATCCATGATCATTTTGCTGACTGTTTCCGCTATGTTAGAAGTAAGGGCAGACGAAGAAGCATTCACAGCACCCTCCACCTTGCCATTCAGGTCCACCACATCCGAGGCAGAAGCTGTCTCACTCGGAGCAGTTTTTTGGCACTCCGCAGCAGAGGCATTCGTATCAGTGATGCGTCTACTGCTGGACGCTTCTGAAGATTTTTCAGTCTCGTCCTCCCCCACCACTGTATAGCCTTGCTCAGCCAGGGTCTTGTTGATGGCAGCAGCGAAATGCTCATGGAAGGCAGTGTTGCGCAGGATGCTCGCTGTTAATTGCTCGTGATACTGAAATGGGAGTAATGGCTTGTGTGTTAGAAATAGAAGCTAACAGGGCCAGTACGAGAGGGATTATTTCACCTGAATATAAATGTGAAAACAAATCTTTGTACTATATGGTTTTAGGTGAACTAAAAAAGGAAAATCACTAAGAACATACTATACCGTACTTACTAAAGAATTAACAACTGTACCCACAAAAACTGGTAAAATTTTTTCAACCAGTTTATTCAAACTGTAATTGAGAACTGAATTTCATCCTTGCCAAGCTTTCAACCAAACCAGTTTTTTGAAGTTTTTTGTAAATAGTTACTCTCCGAAAGTATATGCTACCTCACTTGAAATTCTGTAGCTGAAGAAAGGTTTCTCACAAGGTTTTTCTAGTAATTCACACTGAATATCTCACATTTACAAATAACGAGCACAATATTTACGACTGTGAAGTGTCAGTGAATTGACTCAAAGGAACATTGTTAACCAAAATAATGAATAATATTTTAATCTATTTTGTGACGCAATCTCAGGGATACAAGTGTTAAACCCACAATTATTTTCAGATCAATTTACTGTGTAGTGAGTTCTTGTAATTTTGACATAAAACTCCACAAGTTTCGCAGGTCTCCTGCGTGGTTAAAACAACGCACACTAAATAATTAACCCCTACCATACCCAAGGGTAACATGTATAGCTCAGAATTAACTTCACTTACCTCTTGTACCGTAGTGATCTCATCAGTTGGAGGTCTTCTTCTCACACGAAAACTGAAAAGTAGGAGACATTATCAAGAAGCGCGCTATTGAAACACAAACCAAGTTGTTGGTTTCTCATACAAAAATCTTCTATTGCTCACAAATTAAACGCCTAAACACGCATACAAACATTTTTTAGTTAAAAAAAAGTGAACTACTCAACAGGATAATTAATATATTGGCCAAAACACCAAGTTTTCATCACCATGATGAAAAGTAAATTATATATGTTTGAAAGCAGAATACAAAATGTGGTATATTGACTCTGCTACGATGCCCTTATACACAATGCTGGACAAATGCCGCATAAAAATTTGCTGTGGTTTTCACAGAGAGAAATGAATGTCTCTCCAATACATTACACATATCAATTCAAGGATTGAAGGACTTGGCCTTAATATCATTGTGCAAAGCTTTCTGTTTCTAATTCACAACTTTAATTTAATTGCAAATAAATAACACACCAACTCTACTTTCACGGAAGACAAAGTAACTTCTACAACCAAAGTTTTCTTATCTGCACCTAGAAACAGTTACTGTGACCTCTGCAAGAAATAATACAGCAGAGATAGAATTTTAATTCGTCCCAACACTCTAGTTGAAAGAAGTTTATAGAAGCTAAAGGTTACAGAAGAAAGTAATAGATGCTGAAAAAACTGGAACAAACCGAAACGAAAAATGAAGATGGTCCGTAAAAAACAAAAACCTATTCAACATACCTAATTCAAAAACCAATTAACTATTCTAATTTGTCAACAAAATGATGGTCTACATAACATTCAGCAAAAGACGTCACATCTTTCCACTGCAGAAACTAATTCCTGCAGATACACTAGATGCCTCTTCCTGAGGGCGGAAATAATACGTCAAAGAAAGACTAATTTGAAGAATGACTTCTTTACTAAAAGTAAAATCCACATTGATGTGATTCTATTTGAAAGTTTCAATGGTAAGAGAACGTTTTAAAAGATGCAGCACTCGAACTTACTCTTTTCTTTTGGGGGAGAGACGCTCTTTTGTGGGCGTCTTCTGGGGCGTACTGGGGACATCAGGTGGCAGCACTTGGTCATCGTATCCATCTACAGACAAAATATAACAAAATCTAATGTAATAAAGAAATATGTCTATGCAACATTAGATTATATTAGTTTAAGCCTCCCTAACTGCTAAAAATAAGAGCACTTCAAAGAGAGGAAGGAAGAAGACACCATTAAGTATGGAGATAAGAGAATGTAGAATCTATGCAGAAGGAGCATATAAAAAGTAAGTTGAGAAAAAAGTTCATGAAACATGATAAAAGTTGCATAAGAAAGTCATAGGTTCTGGAAAACAGGACAGCAGTGAACCGAAAAAAGGTGGTCCATAACATAAAAAAAACTTTTATTTCAACAAAAAAAAAGGCCTACCTAACTCTCAGCTCGGGCACTCACACATTTTTCTCATAGGATTGTTAATTTCCATAGATACAATAGTCGTAACCCCCTGAGGGGATATTTATATGCACAACATGCATGCCAGGAGTGGTAGATTTTACTAATATGGTTAAATGAATTAGCAAAATTTGTTGAGGATCATCACAACCTTGCAGATAATGGAGCAACAGATCAAAACAGGCAGCTCTGACATAGATTTTGCAAGTATATCTAATCAAGAAGCTAAAGTATAGGTAAAGAAGCTGACGAATCACCACCATTGACTCATTGGATGAGTCAATTAAATAAGAAGTAGGCTACTGAAAAGAAGGATTTGTCAGAATCATATTATCTTTCATTATACATCTGAGAAGATCTGTGCTAAACATACAAGGGAAATTTGTATTCTTTTTGAAACTTAGTGTGTTCAGGTAACTTATTATTTACCCAATGCCAGGTTAGCAAGTCTCCATCAAGACACCATCTCATCGTCTATCTTATTAAGGGAAGAAAACTCCCAGAAAATCGAATTTTCTTAAGATATTGGGTTTTAGCTGCCATAGGAAGGGTAAGATGTTAGGTACATCCTGTGAAAAATGAAGTTCGTACGTTCATTGATTCGCCCCCAATGGGGGTTTGAAGTATGGGGGGGGGGGGGAAAGTGATTTTTTTCTCATGATACACCTCCCCCCTTGGCACTTTCTTCACGGCTTGACGCTGCTATGTCATCTTCTATGTCTCTTCATCACTGTATAATGATTTCAAGGGTCCTAGCTGACCCATCCAAAAATAATTTCAAAAAAATTGCGATTGTTAATGTTTCTTTGTTTACCTTATTTTGGAGGATCGGAATGTGGGGCTTCAAAATATAGCTCCTCCTACAGTTTTTGAGCTACAGTAATGATTTTGGAACCAAAAGAACCGAAATTTAATCCTCTACAAGATGACGCCGGGTTTCATTCATTTTCGGAATAGAAATTAGCTACATTTCTTTTGTGGGGAAAAGTGTGAAAATGGGTTCAATTTTTGTATTTTTCATTTTTTCCAAAAAGTATTTCGAAAATTCAAAAAAATTTATGCTACGTTGTATAGAATACAATTCTGCTTCTTTTGATACCAATATTATCTCTTTATCTCAAAATCTGATTGAGTCATGGGAGTTTCCGCAGACCCATTTTTCCGTTTTCTTTGAATAACTTGTTTTCTATGGGGAAAATGTAAAAAACACATAAGTCCAATCTTAATCCTTGTTCAATTTTACAAACCTATACCAAGTTTCATGAAGATCGGTCGAATAGTATAGGACTTTTAAAAATGGGAGTATTCTCCCCTTAATGCCTTTTCTTTCTTTGCTGGAGGACTTATTCTATTCTTTACAGATCAAATGTAAGATTTACTATGGAAGTTAATTAATAGCCAAATACTGTGTAACTCCATCACATAGCTGCTAGATATTTGATCATAGTGTAACAGTAATGGGAAACGCGTTTTTTGAACCCTCATAGGTAGAACTAGCACCGATAAACCTCAGGCAGCCAAGGAGAGGCTGTCACAAGTGTGACATAACATTATTATTATTATTATTATATAGGACGTTTCACCACTGAAGGTGCTACGAAGGCGTTTCATCGGTGACTTCGGTATTTCCTAGTTCGTCATTTCTGTACATAAAGCAAATATCACTCCTATCATCGCCGAGTGGCGGCTGTGACATAACACCTTTAAAGGATACTCTCATATGGTAGAAACTTGCTCATCTTTGCTGGTAAAAATTTACAGAAACTGCCTCTTTAACCCGTCTCCACATGGTCGACCTACCAAGAGGTTTGATGAAAATGGGTCAACTGTGCAACTTACTGCACATTCACTAATCATGTTAGAAGTTTCATTGGGGGTTCATTGTAAAGAGAGAGAGTTGCTCTTTCTGTCAGTGGGGAAAAAAATACTGCTACCCCAATGAAAATCTACGAAATTCGAGTTCTTATTTCGGTAAAATACAAAAAACAGAAACCAGAAAATCACTGGCCATTTTTTATTTATTGCACTTTTATGTTTTTTTATGATGCATTTTCATAGATTCTAAGTTGCTGAATCTTGTGGTATGTGAATTTTTTTTCAGGTCCAATAGTTCCGGAGTTATGTGCACTATATGTAAAACACAGTTTTTATTTTTTAGTTCATTTTGTGTATAGGCTGTTATCAAGCAGTTTCATTGCTTGTAAAGAGTTTGATATGCATAGAGCTTTTCCTCCCGAATACAATGGTGGTATTATTTTTTGCCTAGGAGTAAATCTGTGGATTTGGACTCCCATTTTTGGAACAAAAAACATTAGAAAATAAAAATGATGGCGACCTTCTTAGAGGCAGAGTGTGTGCTGGTATGCCTCAGCTACACTGCTGGCCTTCTAAGAGGTTGTGCAGCGCCGGTAGCTACACCCCAGACTGAGCAGAAGAATTCATACAGATTTGAGCTTGTTACCTCTCCTTCCCTGTTCCCCCCACCTAATTTTACCTTACACCAATGAATAGCGCTCAACGAGACGCTTAAGACCATATATGGCAACCCTAGGTTTGCTGATGTGAAACATGTGCTAGCTTTGCCGACCTTCTAAGAGTCCAGGACGTGGCGACGGGTTAAAAAAAAATTACACAAAATCAAACTTACCACCCTTGCAGCAGAACCACGTCATTGAGGTATCTGAATGTTCCCTCATCATTAGGAGCTCTTATAACTTGATATTTTTTATGCAATAGGTTCATTATTTATTTTTACAAAGGCTAATCTAGTGTTCCACTCAGTTAAGTGATTAGGACAGAAAAACTCAGTGAAGTACAAGTGGCATCAATTGGATGTACAACTTTGGTGTCTCAATTGACACAACACTGACAAAAGAGGGTGTGAGCATCCCATGAGACAGAAGAAGTAAAGACATTACAAAGCCAACACTTAGGCAGGAGTTCAGTTGCATGGAATGCCTGCCTCTCCCCATGAAAGAAAAGCTTAAAATGAAAGATAACACCAAACTAGTCCATCAAAATATACAGCACATTATTTCTTACAATGAGAGTTCCTGCCTTAAAAAAAAAGAGCAACAGGGATTATTCTGATTATAATTGATTCTGAACATGAACTTGTGATCACTCACCAACTGCATCAACTGGAGGCTCAGCACTGGGAGTATTAGAAGGGCAGGGTAAAGCTTCCTTCAGCTTTGCTTTTTTGTAGAGTAATTTTTCTCCAAAACCAGACTGCTTCCGTTTCCTCTGTTGAGCACACACCTGCCAACAAGTGATGATCATTCCTCAGAAATATTTTGCTCACAGAGCCGGAACTGCTGAAAGAGCCTTTGTCATGAAAGCCATTTTTGTAAGAATCAAATAAATGGCAAGTGTAAATGGTTAACATTTTCGAAATAATTTTCTTTTGTGAGAAATTGGCTAGTAAATCAATTGAATCTAGCTGCTGTAAAACTTACTTGAATTGTTAACGCCTATTCCTACAGAGTTATTTATTCCTAAATATTAATTTAGAAACCACCATTTACCTTTGCGGACTTTAGAATTGAAAAAATAAAAGGGGAACAGAATCTTGAGTTACACTGTACAGAGTATTAGCCTACATCACACGAAACATCACATCCATGCCTGCACTTATTCAGCATAACATTAAAGACTTGTCTTGTGTTCATTTCACCCAGTCAAAAAACTAAGACTTGTCTCTTCTTGCACACATCCCACACAATAATGGAGACATGTCTAACTTTGCACTCATCTCATAAAATGAAGAAGACATCTCTTACTTTGTAGTCACTCCACACAATAAAAAAGAAACATTCATTGGTATGCTTGTTCTCATCCAGCACACCAATAAAACTCATCTAACCTTGGCCATTGTCCTGCTGGTGGTGATGGATGACACAAGACATCTGAGCTGCTCACTGAGCAGGCAGCTCTCCAGCAGGTGTGCCAATAAGTGAGGATGCTCTACAGCAGCACTTCTGACTGCGAACAAAATTCTCTTCTTAATTCATCATTCAATTATCATAGAAGACAATCATTCATTGAATTCAATAAGTTAGTTCAAGCCTCCCTAATTACAACAAAGAAATTTCTAAGGTAGGAATGAGGGCAACATCTATTAGGAAATTAAGGAAACAGGGAATCTATGCACACACACAGTATCCACAAAAAGTAGAGAGCGCTCTCAATTGAATTCAGTGCTAAATAGTGCTGCGAACTTTTGGCATTTCTTTGCTGCTGTCAGGCATCTGATTATTATTTTACATGTGGCAACTCAGCTAGCTATTTAACAGT
Source organism: Morinoia aosen (assembly GCA_030386875.1). Taxonomy (NCBI): domain Eukaryota; kingdom Metazoa; phylum Arthropoda; class Malacostraca; order Amphipoda; family Talitridae; genus Morinoia; species Morinoia aosen. The sequence goes on from CM059563.1 coordinate 18,799,180, forward strand.
GCTGGCAGCTTTCATTATCCCACCTAAGGTCTCTTTGAGCTCTTTTAGAGAGTAGTTGTGTTATTTTTGGCTCCAGTCTCTTACCCTCATTTTTGTTGTTTTGATTTGTTGTGCTTCAGTTTTAGAAGATATTCATCCTAATGGCTCCTATTAAACTTAGTGGCAAGGAAAAAGCTCATATTTTGGCCTGGAAGACTGATAATGTGTCAATAAAAGAAATTTTGAGATGTACAGGGCAAGATGAAAGCAGCATTGACGTTTGGTCACTATACCTCATGCCTCCCACCCAACGTTGTACCACATCAAAAACCTGTCAATGAAAGGCCTCTAAGTCTACTGACAACATCCTACAATGTGTATCGCTCAAGAAACCACAGGTTACAGCAGGTGAACTCAAAAGATCTTTCTAAGCCTTTCAGGGACAGGTTTTTGAGGTGGTATAACATTGGGCGGGAGGCCACATGCTGTTGTAACCAGACTTTCAAATGGTGCTTTCACCTTGCCCTGCACGTCTTGAAATTGTTTATGTTGACACATTATCAGTCTTAAAGGTCAAAAGGCAAGCGTTTTCTTGCCACTAAGGTTAGTAGGAGCCATTAAGATGAATGTCTCCAAGTACTGCAATGCAACAAAGCAGAAGAACAGAAATAGGGGTAGGAGACTGAAGTGAAAAATAACACAACTACTTTCCAAAAGACTTTGAAGAACCCTGAGATGGGAAAATGCAAGCTAACTGAGCTGCCAGATAGCTAGCTGAGTTGCCAAACATAAAATAATAATGAACAGATGGTTGACAGCAGCGGGAAATGCAGGAAGTTCACAGTGCCTTTATCATTGATTGTAATTGGGAGCACTCTATACTTTTGCAGAGGGAAAGAAGTTTATGAAACCAGATATAAGGGAAAGGAATAATAGCAATGAAAAATTGGACAGTAGTGAACAAAAATTGATGATCTATATTGAATAAATTTCTAAAAAGGTTATTTAAAAAAAAATGTAGCTAAACATTAGCTTGGAACCTAAACTTCCAGAGAAACAGTTAAATGTGTCGTGTTTGAAGCCATACCTTGTAATTCTGCATTTTACAGTCAAGTAAATTTTCCCTAAACATGCATCAAAAAACATCCAAACAATTTTACCATGACGTACATAGAACACTTACTTAGTTCTCTTGAGTATGCATAATCAAGCAGCGCCTCCTGCAAGGAAAGCTGCCAGACCTTTGATTGCACCTTGCGGCCCTGCTTTCTCAGCTGGAAAATTTCAGCTAATTCAGGAAGCTCCTCAAGAAACTTCTCCACCGTCTGCTTGCACCCCCGGCTTTCAAGATAGCCTGGTTTAAAAAATGGTCAAAATAAATGAGAAAATGTGTCTAACAAGGTTAACATTAAAATGCAATTCATAGCCAATGGCATTAGATAAAATTAAAACCAAATTGCATGATTTTAAATTCTAGCAATGACTAAGTCTGAGTTACATGAATGATTTAAAATTTTCTTCTCTTAATCAAGATCTTCTACAGGTAAATGTGTAGCGTTGGTCAGTAAAGGATTTATCACTTTTCGGTACCTAAATATAGGTAACTAGATCTAAATAAACAATTTTTCTTCCATGAACTTTCCGACGGAAAGGAGTATTTAACGAGTTTGATGACGAATGCGCTCTTATAAACGGCTACTCAACAATTTTTGAATTTTTGTTGCTTGAATCATGGTAATAACATCAAAATGAACAACTTTTCTTCTAAACACTTTTTTTGTCAAATGAATATTTAACGAGGTATGGCGGTAGGTTTGGTTTCGTCTTTGATGACGATCGCGCTGTAAGCGAGACTTCATGACAGTTTTGCCAGACGCACGGTAGATGAATTACTTGCCGCTTCAAACGCTAGAGTTGCAGAAAGTCATTTACAGCTATACCTTGTAAAATACTCATTTCCGACGGAAAGTGCATAGAAGAAAACTTGTTTATTTTGATCTAATTAACTATGATTAGGCACCAAAAACTTAAAACCCAATTACTGACCAACGCTACACATTTACCTCTTTTACATAATATGGAAATAAAACCAATACTTCCAAATCAAAATTATAGAATCTTAGAATCATAAAATCAATCCAAATGTCAAAAGCTCATACAAATTTTTCAGGTAACCTTTGCATGAAATGAGCATAACTACACTTTTATATTCTTAGCTATATTATTATTACAATATGTACCATAACACCAACATATTCTTAAGCTTCCATGCATCAACTAATGATAAACCATAGCTACAGTTAAGAAGGCTGTACTTCAGAGTTTACCAGGCAATCACCATTTCATTCCAATACATGTCCTTATGTACCTCATTTTTTGCAATACAATAATGCTTCAAGTACCAACTTCAAAATTATTTTTGGTATTTGTTAAGGCCTTCACACTAATGGATTTCTGAATTTTTTAATTTTCTATAATAGTAATGACATCAAAATAGAGAACTTTTTTCCTATGCACTTTCCATCACAAATCAGTAATTAATGAGCAATAGCAGTTGGTCAAGTATCCTTTTTTATAGCTGGTCCTTTGTTTGAAATGGCAAAAATCAGTTCATTTTCTATTGGATGGCTCAAAAAGACGTTATGGGACGTTAGAACGCTAGGTTCAGTTAGATTTGGTTGGGTTAGGTTAGTTACATTAGGGTAGGTTAGTTGAGGTTGGGTTATGTCATGTTAGACATGACCGCAGCAGTGACATAACTGGGTTACGCTTGCACCATTTCAGTAAGCTGTCTTCCTAAAGGTTTTCAATACCAGACGACAAGCATTAAACACGTTAAATACTCTTTTGTAACAAAAAGTGCTTACAGGAAAAGCTGTTTATTTTGATGTCAATACCATTATAAAAGCAACAAAAATTTGAAAATCAACCAGTATGAACTCAACATTTAACATATTTTTTTAACATAGCTAGGTTGTTATTTGATACGGTTTTATTTTCTAAGCCTATACTATTGAGATTTGCATCAAATATGTACTCAAGTTTTACAGATTATAATGAATGCCTAGAATAATCAAGCCTAATTTTATCATTTATCTAAAATTATCATTCAAGCTGCCCATAATAAATCAAAATTAATTAATATCAAACCAACATTTAAAACTTTTCATTCAACACATTAAATAAAATGACATGAATGTAACAATCAAAGCAAAAACATCCAACAAAATCAAGGACAAAACAAATATTTGAATTTTGTTTTCTTTTTGCAGAAAAAGCTAGCTAGGGTAATTCATCAAATATCGAACAGAAATCACGTGTGTCTAGAAACAACCTTCATAAATCGGTAACTTTTGCTCTGAATAACTCTTGCGGGCCTCAAGGTTATTCTTGAACAGTTGCTTTCTTGTTCTGTGATGTCGCTTGAAAGACAACGTAGATTATTGAAATGTATTTATTGTTCTAAAAATCGAATTCTTTAGTAACATAATTTCATCAATATCGAACAGGAATCGAACAAGAATTTTGATTCGAACAGGATGGTTTGTCAATTAGTTCTCTTCGTATGGAACTTTTGTTAGACTATTAGCACGCCACGTTTGGTTTGTCTATTAGTACGCCTCGTATATTTTGTCTATTAATATGCCTCGTATGGTCTATCTATTTGTACACCTCTGATAGTTTGTCTATTAGTACACCTCGTATAGTTTGTCAATTATTATGCCTCATATGGCTTTTCTATTTGTACACCTCTGATGGTTTGTCAATTAGTACTCCTCGTATGGAACTTTTGTTTTAGGACGTCCTATATTAAGAAACTTTTTAAAACCCAATATGTTGACATGTATCTCATGTGGCCACTTGGAAAATAAACGTTTTTCTTTCATTCTTTTTTTCTTTGGTGCACTGGATTTTCTTGGAAATTCTCACGGTGGCACAGTGGTTAAGGGATCGGACTTGTATGTTGGAGTCGCGGGTTCGTATCCCGGCGCTGGCGCTGCGATTTTCCCCGTTGGGTATAAGGGAAAGCTCAAGCACAATACCCCACTCGACCCAGGTGTCGGAAATGGGTACCGGCTTTACGGGGGAACCGTCATGGTGTCCTATATATATAGTGTTAGTTATAAGACATTTGAAAAACCAATGCTGAAGATCATTTGTATCAGGCTTGATTGGAAATAAAGCATCCCAAAGATGCCGATGTTTGTTTTGTTTGTTCGTTTGAAATAACTGTCTCATTACTTATTTTCAAGATGCATTTGAATGGAGAGTTATCAAAATTTGAATATGATGTCGATGTTTCATTTGCAGTGTTTGTTGAACCATCATTGTGATCATCAACCTGTGTGACCTTTTTTGGAGTAGAGTGTAAAGCACTCTTCAATGAATTATTATTGATGCTTGCATCAATTTTCTTGGCAAGGGATTGATCATCAGTAAATGTAGCCAGACGAATCATTGATGATCTTGAGGGCCTTGGAACACCAGCAGCTGATTGATAGCCCCTCACCAGAATTCCCATCTTCAACTATTCAATGTTATTATCAAGTGTTAATACAATATTTTAATGAAATAAAACAGGCGTTCAATAGATCTATTCAGTTATTTAAAAGAATTAAGAATCGAAAAGCCTTGTTCGAGGCATAAATTCATGATTTTTAAGGAATTTTGATTCGAACACCTTTGTTCAGTATTTAATACTGACATGAAAAAGGAACTGAATGTCGAACATGGAATAATTATCAAGTTTTTGGCGGAGAAGAAAAAAATACAGTAACATAACATCATATGACACTACTCTCTAGTTATGACGGGAGGTTGACGGTGACCCAACAACAATTAAACCATCGCAATTTTCCCGAGGTGCGTAAGATTTTTTGAGTGAAAAAATTCGACCAATTTGTAAGGGTCGTACAGAAAATGCGTTCGCAACCGCTGGTAGCAGTTTGCAGCTCACAGAAATGAGTTTTTATCACTAAAATAGGAGTTTTAGATGTAAGATCACTGGCACTGAGCAAGTTTGGATGCTTACTAAATTTATTACGCGCATATTTCCAAAGTTGTTCGATAATCAGTTCAGTTCGATATTTGATGAATTACCCTAACAGAACATCATATGACAACACTACTCTCTAGTTATGACGGGAGGTTGACGGTGACCCAACAACAATTAAACCGTCGCAATTTTCCCAAGGTGCGTAAGATTTTTCGAGTGAAAAAATTCGAATAATTTGTAAGGGTCGTACAGAAAATGCGTTCGCAACAGCTGGTAGCAGTTTGCAGCTCACAGAAATGAGTTTTTATCACTAAAATAGGAGTTTTAGATGTAAGATCACTGGCACTGAGCAAGTTTGGATGCTTACTAAATTTATTACGCGCATATTTCCAAAGTTGTTCGATAATCAGTTCAGTTTGATATTTGATGAATTACCCTATATCTATTAACTAGTACTCAAGAACATTTATGAGTATCATTCTTCCTCAATAAGTAAGAAAATAGATAAATAATAACTAATAAGTGATACAAAAACACTATTTCTTACCTAAAACAAGTCGAGCCAATTCTGATGGCAAAAGGTATGAAAAAAAATCTGAATTTTCAGATGCCATTCTAGAATTATAGTTTTCACTCAACTTTCCAATAAATTAGAACATGTCACAAGAGTGTCTTGGTAACAGTTTCATTGCATGAAACTAAATCGAAATTTAATTAGCACATTTGTTTGAATACTGCGCTGAAAATACAATTTTTTTCCGCTTGTCGAATAAATTTTTGACCAAGGCTTCAAAAATAGTTTCGAGCGTTTCAAATCCCGCCTGTATTTACGACACGTTAAGCCCACAATTGAAATGTATATTTTGGACGAACCTGGTAAGTCCAAGTCCGACCTCAAATCGGCAAGCCAATACGTTTTCTAATATCATTATTGAATTATTGTTATGTTTGTTCAGAAAATAATTTAATAGGATAAATTTTCACAAATTGAGTCATTAATTTAGCAAAGTCGTTTTGCACACTCAATAAGTACTTCTTTCTGTAAACCTAACTGATTAAAATCCCCCCTGAAAACTTGAGAGGGACCATATTACTAACTGCTTATGGCAATAGCTGTCAAAGAAAATTAGCCCCATAATCTATTCTAAAGACATTCTCATTTTTTTTAATATAAGGGAGAGGGGTTGGAACAGGGGTTTAAAATGTTACGGTGCTGAGGGAGTTACTATCAAGTTGGATCCGACTTTAGATTTCACAAACTGGGTATCCTGCCAAAAAATTCTCTGTATCGTTGATATACTCTCCATGAAACAGTATGCAATAAAATTTGTGAAACTTTATTTTTTTCATCATATCAAGAATAATCTAATTGTTTAAAATTGTTTAAAAGTTGGATTATTGGTGGTTCAGCCATAAGTATTATCGTGTTTGGACTATGGCACATTAGTCTGGAGAGACATATTGTTCCTCAACATCAACGAAAAGTATTGCAAAAAATGTATTTACTTCGCAGCCAAATTTATGAGCAAAGGTAATATTAAAAACGCCGTTATCGCAGTAAAAAAAACATTGTAATCATACAACCCCAATCTTAAGAAAAAGCTGCTGAATTCCAATGGCAAAAAGACTCCTCATTTTGAAAAGTCAACACTCTCCTCGTCTCTCTACTTCCCTCAAAGTAATATAGATGTAAAATTTATTGGATCCTACCCTATAATTCCACAAAATATGTATATCGAACAACGAGCCAAATCAGAGGAATGATGTCTTATTTATCACTTCATCTGATCTGAGACAAAAAGTATTGTCAGTTTCTGGAGCTCTGTTGTTATATAAATTTCCCCAGAGTGTAAAAAATTCTCAAACTAAAATATTCATGGCACAAGTGTCATACCATTTTGCAGCGCTTTCTTTTCCTTGCGATAACAAGAGAAGAACATGTCGTCTGTTTTGTAACTCATTGTGATCACAATTAAATATTTGCAGTATAGAGGTGACAGGGGCACTCAGAGTGCCAAGGTTGTGAACTACTGTAAATCAGTATTTGGAATCAGTCCCTATTCAATTTACGGAGCACAAAATAGTTTCAGGCAGAAAGCATAGACAGTCTGCTAAATAAAATCCTTGATAATTATTATTATTATCATTCAGATACAAGTGATTCTTTGTATTAATCATTAAAAGCAATTACTTATTTTTACGTATTTCTTGATCGAGAGTTGTGCGCAAACCTCAACGTGGTGATCAAGTATGAGTCCGAATCATTCAGTTCAAAAGTTCAGAAGACCAAAACCAAAAATTCAAACACCGAGTAATATTCAACCCATGATAAATATTGCTCAGTTTCTTTTTCCCTGTAAAGTATCATGTCAATGATACTCAGCCACCCTCTACTAAAAAAGGAAAAGGCTTGGTGTACACCATATATATATATATTCTTTTATACGTAGCAAAAACTACGGTTTTGGCAGGCCATTAACGGCGAGTTACGATGCACGCATACTGTATACGTTTACACAGTTTGATGAATATGAAGCCAACAATACTTCAGCATAGATTTGTTAATGTGTTATTTAGAGCATTCATTATTTTTATTTACGCTAAACGCTGAAAATTTATATCAATAATCATATTCTTTATTCATAACTTCGTGAATTACAGTGCTATTACTAATCACCGCAAACAATCAAGTTTTGCGTTGACTTGTACCGCAGCAGTACACACATCAACACCACTAATGCAGATTCGAGCATCATTGATCATCTCCATCAATTTCATGATAGCTGCTCTCCCGTACGTTCGCTTAGCAGTCAGCAACCACATAAGGCTGCCTCGCTTCAACAAAGGGACTCTCCTCCCACCCACGCGTGCGCACACACATACATAGGTACTGCGCACCGCCAGCTACGGAAACAAAGGTGGAACAAAGAACGGAGGCTGCGTCGTGTGTGAACGCCGCCCGGGCTCAAGTTGCGCTTCTTTCTAGCAGAATGTTGAACTTGATTACGCGTCGTCACTCACGTCACACGCTGAAAAATATGCAGCTGCGTCAATATGCTCTGACGGCTGCGTTGTTGCCGACGGAAGCAGCAAGTTTCGTTGTGTACTAACATTGCTTAGAAATATTATTGATGCAATAAATGTTGTTCGTATTTGAACGACTGATTGTTGATTGTACATGTGTTGGCAGCTTTCCATTGGAATACTTGATGTGCGCTCGCACTGACATTTCTTTGAGTAAGGATTGTTGTCTGTATGAACAGGTGTCTGATAATGGTGCAATTGCTTAGGAAGAGCACATAAACCTTTTACCGCATTTTTTTAAATGCCAGCACCACAACATGTCAGAGCAGCACATTGAAGTTTGTTAACATGTCACAGCTAAGACTGCAGTGCTTATTATGTTCTCTTGTACTACTATTCATGTGAAGCAGTACAGCAGATGCACTCTCTTTGTCTTTCGCTTGTTTATAAAGGGTTAGTGAAGCACCAACAGAAGAAGAAAACTGGTGAGATAAACTGGCGTATGTACGAATTCAAAAAAAAAATTTGCACCACGGATACGCCTGGCAGCTTTTTTTGATATTTCAAGAACAAAAAAAAAGAAAGATAGAAAAACAGTTTATTTCCAATAGAGTTGAAACATGAAATGCTTAACATTGTTCTTTTAAATATCTTAACATTAGCATCCTTAGTTGATAATAACACATCGGTATCGTAATACCCATGTAAAACGTCGAAACAAAAAATGATTGTCAGAAAAGTACAACAAAAATAAGTTCCTTTCGTAGCGTAATCTGATTTTTAACAATATAAAAGAAGCAGTCACGCACAGTTAGTGAAGTGAAGATATCCCCTGTAACTGAAATAAATTGTAAGTTTTGGGAATTATTACACTGATTTTCTCGTAAATGTTTTTAAATGACAAATGAATGCCAACTGATAATGAGAGAAAGACGCACGGCTTGTTCAGCAGGATATAAGCATTAACTCACGTTTGACGCACATCTGAACTGCTTTGGAAGGAGATTTAACGACGGTCTTATTTTGATGCCTAGGAATGGGAGGAGCGTTATCTCATTTTTGTGCCGAGTGACTTATCAATAGTCTGCGATGTCGAAGTCAAGGCTAAAGTTATAAACAGGGTGCTCGTGTTTAATTTACACAACTGCGTCGGTAAACGCTCTGCAGTGCTTGTACAACAACCATTATTTCGATGAGCAGCTGTTCGGTGCGAGCCGAGTGATCGAACCTCACCTGCATCGCTGCATACACTCACGCAACAACAGCTGCAGCCATGCATGCACTGTTCAGTCTGAGAATTTTGTTCAGCTGGATGTACATTTCAACCCCTTCCAAATCCTCAACAGTTTTGTTCATCCAATTCAAAAATATTTTAAAATTGATAAAATACATCGCATTAATTTACGTGTCACTCGTCTACAGAAAATACGTATCACTGATACTTGAAATAATGTTTCTCACCCCTCTATATAAGCTTGTCAACCGAGCGCATGCTGCTGATGCGAGTCAATCTCCTGTCAAAATCAACGCATACAGTATTATTTCTCGTAGCAATTGAAATTATCCCATTGAGGCACAAGTTTGCAGGAAGGTATTTCATGCAAGGTAAAGGGTATCTAAGAAAAAATAGTCCACTGATTTTCAAGATAATGTATAATTTTATGTATCTAATCTGATTATGCATCACAAATCTTCTCTAGGAACGTTTTATCTTAATTTAGTCAAAAATATTGGAAATGATAACTTGTTGCTTGGCTGAGAGCTCAAATCCTTTGTGTAGGTCACGGTAGAGGAAACATGGTAGGATCATTTCTATGGGAGAAAATACACCTCCTCTCGTTCGGCTAGCCAATAGAAAAGCTTTATTTCAAACAAACTTTATGACGTCACCAAAACGCAATGTCGTTAGGCCAATAGTGGAGCCAGATTTGGGGGTAGCAGTGCTACCAGATGCAATATAAGCGCTGCTATTGGTTCGTTGCCGTGACGTCAGTAAAACCACACCGTCAACCAAAAAAGACTGGTTTGAACCTAGCTTGTTTCCTCTACCGTGGTGTAGGTACACAATGTAAAACAGGAATGACAGAATTAACATGTCAACGTGAAGTTTATGTAAGCTTCCGAAACTTGACGAGGGAATGAACGAAATAATTTCATATTTTTTCCAGGCACCGAAATGTCAAGTTCACAACTTAAGCATCATAAATAGGTCGCGAAGGTAAAAGTTAAGTTAGATTTATTCCGCATAGTTTGAATACTTTTACCCCTCGTTTTCAATTTGCTCAAACGCTGTAAAAAACCAATGTCAGCGAGGTTGGAACAAGTCATGCACTAGTAACGCTAATCATTAAGTGTAGAGCGGCACAAATAATCCAGTTAGTAAATACACTGATGGTTCATGAACTAGTACATTTTGCCTCACTTCATGCAAATTGATTACGCGAGCAGAGAGAGAATTCACGTTTACATGCTCTGTTACAATGTACGTGCTGGCTACAAGCTGATCAATGCGTGAATAAATCTGTGACCGGAAGTTCCGCATCGCAGGTCGTGTTCTGTACCACGACTACCGGGCATGTCTACCTATGCTAGAGTACGAGGTCGATATCTGATGAAGAAAATCTCACCGGCATTGTCATCCGACGATTCGTTCGTGGTCATTCATTCCTGGAAACTTGGTCGATGTGTAGGCGTGGCTGGCTGCCGATTGTTGAGGGTGCATTGCGTGATCGACATCTGAAGAGGTCTAGCGTTGACGACTGCATGGGCTCGAAGAACCGATAATTTATTTTTATTTTATATGCAGCACCGACGCTTTCTTCACGTTATTTTACCCATGACATTTAATGAAAAGAAGCGTGTTTACGGAGTCAGCTAAGCGGAACCTAGAAAAGAATTCATGGTAAAGTTGATGTGATCATAGACATCTAGAAAGAGTAAGGCAGCTGTTCTACTGAATTTATCGCCGATATTCAATTATGATCGATAATGACTGAAAAATTCTCAGAATTTTGTTGAGAATTTGAGTCTCTGACATTCATAGGAATCGAATAAAATAACATTTGATTCTGACTAAACCTTGAAATACGCTCACATTTTCAGTGAAAAGACATGTGTTGGAGGGAAAGTAAACTAAATTATTTGTATGCATGTGAGTGATTTCTTTGTGATTCTCTTGTCAGGTATTAATTTGCAGACACGAGTTTAAGTTGTTCTGTTGCCGGTTGTAACATCTTGGCCGGAAAAGCGCAAGTTTATTCGTCTTCCTCTATTTAGATTTCAGAGTGCGATGAGTAAATTCGTAAAAACCAAACTATATGAAAACAATCGCAAAGTTTAAATATCGATTTAGAGCCCATCTCATTTTAGCCAACAACGAGTTCGGTATTGAAAAAAACAAAAACAGATGTAAAATCATCTGACACCGTATAAAAAAGTTTCTTCAGGGAAAAGGTTAAACTGTTACAGATAAGTTCACTGCTCCACCAAGTAAGGATACTTAAGTTAAGACATTTTAAGACCAATATTAATGATTTTCACACGAACTTCATTGGAAATAAACTATTATTTCCTTTCTTTCTTCCTGTCAAATTGACTTTTATTGAACTTCATTACTAAGATGACTTAATTTACGTATTTGCATTGTTCAGGTACGATTGTACTTTAATTCTAGCTTATTCTGCTTTAAAATATTCGAATTCACGTGCGAAAGAGTCGATGCAAGACTTATTAGATTGGGTTAAATTATTATGTATAGTTTAAAAAGGATGTATCTTAATGATGAGTGCGCTCTGTCAGGCAATGTATAACTATATTAGGCACTGGCGCTCTTCTATTCTTTAGGCCCTTTACTATTCTTCGGCGACTCAGCCTCCCATACGTGATACAGTGATATTTACTGAGCAATTGGTATGTTGGTAGTCGGAGGTGGCCTCACATCTTTTCAATTCTGCAAGAATATCAGCAGCTGTTTTGACGTGGAATATCGTCGTTTTACAAACCATTCTAATGACGGATCTTCACGAACTGTAAACAGTAGGAGTTATTGCCCCGACCATAAACAGGACCCAAATTTCATACATAAATATCATCTTCTAAACTGAAATATTGTTAACCACTAGAATTTCACCCAGGTTCGTTTGCTAAATACGCACCCCGTATAATAATATTAGCGTTGAGAATCAGCGGACGAGCTTGAGATTTGGCATGAGCTGCGTGGTACAACCGCAGGCAACCGTCGCCGGACTGGCATTTCCGGACAGTAGGCGGCAGAGGGGCGGGGCTTGTTGTGTTGCGGTGCATCACGCTCTGCACGCTGCCAGTGGGATTTAACGGCCTTTATTCATTCAGGTGCATGACAAGGGCCTTCGTCGTAATGAGGTATCGCCTTTGTAACTTGGAGGAACTTGATCTTCAGTTATTTTAAGACAATAATATGGCCGTAATTCTCTTCAATTATTCAAGTTATAATACATGGAGTTTGAGTCTAGAGAAGATATTTTGGCTCAGATTCTTTGATCATTTCCACAGATTTGATTCCATCATATTATATCTGGATTCAGTTCTTTCAAATTTTCCTGGTATTCTGACCAGGCTATGACCTATGATGGCCTTTGACTTCATTGATATAAACTGATTTTACTCCCCATTTCTTGCCAAGTTCTCAATGTACTACCAATTTTTTGTAAGAAACATCTCACAGCCGAAAATGTAGAATTATACACTGGATTAATTAAATTTTTTTACACAGTTTATGATTTGTTAGTCAAGTTGATCACAGGAAGAGGTGATATTAATTTTTTCACTTTGTAGAAGGATTTGAAACATGTCTGACAATTTTTCCCCGCGTTAAATTTTCCCTCTAAAATCGTTTCAATCACATTCGTTTTAAGTAGTAAAATTTTTCAAGTAAAAATCTATCAGAGTTTGGACGAAGACGAGCACATCCTACTATTGAAAACACTGAAAATCCCTCACATCGCTCTCATCCACCCGTACATTCAATGCGGCATTGCAGGCGGGCGTGGCAGTAACAAAAATAGGACAGACAGAACATTCACATGTACAAAAAGTGGCTAACTCCACCTTAGATTACAACACTCACACAAATGATTCATTCAACTAACTAAAAATTCTGAAACCGTCTTGAGTGCTATTGACTTTTCCTCGGAGGTTTTTTTGTTGAAAATAAATGAAAAAATGACGTAAGTTCTAACGTTCATCATCAAATTCACACTCAAACTGACTACTATGTCTATTCGACGAAATAGCAATGAACTCACAGCCCCTCAATTGCTCAAAAGCCAGATCTCAAGAAAGCTTTATTTCCCCTGATAGCAAATTATGGAGTTCCATATCTCTTGACATTTGTGAAAACCCGAAATACGCACTCAGCGATCATGAGTAAACTTCAAACTTTCATGCTCTCGAGATACTAGGTGAATGAAAAATACATGACGATAAAGTACATAACGAGAACAAATTTATAAATCACATAGAACATAGTTCCTAAACTACATTCTTCACGGGCTGGTTCTTCGTTCTTTGCAGGATTAAACATTACGGGCTAGACGAAACAATTATTATGAAGCAACAAAAAGGAGACATCCGATGTTGAACTCAAGCGCGTTTATGTGGGCGTAGTAATTCACAAATGATCCCATTGGGTGTGCAGTTAATGATTCATTTATTGTCACGCGTTACTGAATTTATTACTAAATTCAAAGTCTGTGAATATTAATAGAAATATGCTTAAGTAATTCTAAGTGTGCAGCAGTGTACTGGGTTGTTTGCCTTCGTTAACTGCAGAATTCGTTCATCTAATGATAAGTTGCCATAGAGGCCTTGTTGCGTATCTGGCTCACAAAGTTACTCGCAATAATGCAGATGCTTGTGGTAAGTAAGTCTTTTGAACCTTTTAAATCGTTCAAATTATTCATGTCAATGTTGATATTGTTTACAGTGGGATATTAAGTTAATGCCTATGTCTCACTTATAACGATATGCCTGTTTGTGGTAAATGAATTGTTACAATTTTCCAAAGAAATAAGTCGATTATTTTTAAGTGTGAAGAACATGCCCATAAACGAGAAATACAGAAATTATCAGCTCAAGCACTCATTTTCACGTACATCTACGTAGTCTTGCATCCTGTTTTAAAAAGAATAATCTAGAGCTATTCCACGCAATCATTACTCCACAGTCCTTCGTTTGTGTTTGCCCCAAACACTCCTATTTACTGCACCTTTCACGTACAGTATTTATAACTCATGATTTATGAAATACTTTAATACTTATCTTCTGGATCGTACAATTACTTTCCATTTTGTATTTATATTCAGAACGACGGAGTCCTTAAGTTCTGAAATGCTTTAATTTGAGCCTACCTAACCACTTTGAAGGTGTTCCCAGGAGAAGATGACGGAGTTAATTGATATAAATCCTTGCACATAAATTTATTTGTGTCTTATGCTTGTGCCGGAGCCCGACACAAAGCCTGATAGCGTAGCACAGATACTTGCATAGCTGACCGCAACATCCGAAGTCTGGGAGCGTTCTCCTCCACGACCTCTGCATATGGGTCGGTTACCTCATAGTGTGCCCCGCCCCCGAGAATTCCCCCAACTCTCTCGGCGCAGTTACCCTCAGACCCCGCAGCGGAAATCGCTGCATTCTCACTCCCCTCTCTCCTCCGGTCCTTCACGCCCCCTATTCTTCACGACCACCCCCACCCCCCTCGCCTTTAAACACACTCCTCCCTCGCACACCTGCACAGTCGCTGGATACCTGAAAGCTCACTGTGCTCATTCTTCACTTCAGTCATTGAGTACGAATTTAATCCGGTGCTAAGCATTGGTTTGTGTTTGAGTCAGGGATGTCTCTATTTTAACTTTCTTGTAAACCAGATTTCTGTGTTTGGTATAGCTTAATTTGAGATCATGCAGAACACGTAATCGTCTAATAAATTCAAAAATATCCATTTTGAAGAAGAATGCTGAAAGTTTTCTGTCTGATTCCTTGAGCCTATTTTCTGAGGCTAAGAAATATTGCATTTATACTTTAACTGAGATTTTACGTAGTGTTTTATTTTTGTGAACATCTATTTTTTTAAGTTATCCACCAGTTCACCCAAAACTCAAGGTTTAGCTCAAACAACAACTCAAAAGAAAGAAGTAACCAAAAAATAATGGGTTTAACGATCTAGAAGGAAAAGATTGATCATCATGTCCAGTACATAAAATATAAATTAAAACTACGTACTTTGATAAATTTAGAAACTAAAGATTTAAAAGTTTATCGATTTACTATTCCTCACGGACCCATATGAAATGTATATCTTTTTTTGCAAAAAATATCATCACGGAATTTAATCAGTACGTGAATTCATCCGCTGAACTGACAAAAAAAAAGCCTAATGCAATTCAGAAACAGGTGTTTAAAATCGTGCATAAATATATTCTTCTAGAATTTTTTTCTGCACGGACGACAACTTGCAATGTGTAATTTCATGCTTGCTTAGGTTTTCTCTGTACTGTTTACTGACACGAACATTGGAACACTCCACCCTCGCACTGAACAAATACAAGCGGAGTAAAGCAGCGGTCCCGTCTTGGAAGCAGCAGGTCAGGAGTATGAGCGGAAGCGTCAGCATTCCTGCTTGGATCCTTTGCTTGTCCACAATTATCTGTTAATCGCCGCGGAAAAATAAATTGTTTGCCGACAGAGACCACGGGTCTTTCTTGCATGACTTCGTAATTAATAACAGATATATGTTACGAAATAAAATTTTGAATTTGCAACAGAAAATTTTAAATTTATGTGAAATTCTGTTTCAGATCCGTCTGAATGATCGGAAGATTTCGACAAGAGATAGAAGGTTCATAACGGTACTGCTCTATATTCCACGGCCGTGCCGATATAGAAATTTGGGCATACTTGAATCTCAATGAAGAAATAGAAAATTTTTGAACACAATATCCATTCTTTTTCGAGGTGCTTGGAGCTAATACGTAGAGTTATGAAGAGATCGATGCAGAAGGTCCAAGATTTGAAAGGAAATGGAAGTCAGTAGAGAGGATGAGGAAGACAAGAATTATGAATGATGTGCGATCACGCATTCAAAGCACGTGCTGGAGAGTTTTATTGAATACAAGGATAAGTATAATTCATTTATACATATACTTACTCAACGAAACTCTGATACCCTTGTTCACTTACTCGAATGGTCGATTGGCTTTTCCCATCCACGTTCTGTTTTCAGTTATAACATATGGTTAAGTTCTGAGCCCTGCTTTTAGTAATAAGGCGAAATGAAATTTTAAATTCCCTCACGCTATATTGTTCATACGAGCTGTCTAAAATCCCCTCATACGAAGAATATTTTATAAAATTTGGGACATAAGCCGCCTGATCTAAGCGGGTCACGAGTGGCCAATGTGTTC
Source organism: Morinoia aosen (assembly GCA_030386875.1). NCBI lineage: Eukaryota > Metazoa > Arthropoda > Malacostraca > Amphipoda > Talitridae > Morinoia > Morinoia aosen. Next base: position 18,815,620 of record CM059563.1, read on the forward strand.
TAACAATTATTCAGCGTTTTATCCTGGTAAGTATCACAGATGCCTTACTCACATACTCTTAACCCTTTAATGTGTACATTTTTGTACTCATATCATCGTCATCCCAACAACCGTCATTTGCCTGGCTCCGACACCAGGTTATCACCGCCACCAGAATGGAAGCATAACAGCCACTCGGCAGTGAACTTCCAAGAAGAGATTAGAACAGAAATGCAACAAAACATGAAGGCTATTTTTGAAATAGAATTATAAGGCCCTTTGTGTCTTTTATGGGCTGAGAGCACGTCCAGAGGCGCCGTGGAGCGGAAGCCCCCGCATAGTTTCGCATGCCCTCCCCCAAGATCCCTCACCTGCCCTCGGATCAGACTCGAGCTTACCTGCCTCCACTCACGACAGGAAGTTCAGGCATGCCTGGAGCCATGACTCACCCTCGACTGGAGCCGCAGGGTTGCCAGTTTAGTCTTTTTTGGGGGGAGTATCCACCACAGTCGACCATAATTCAGTTCGCAAATGCCCAATATTTGTTTAGGAGGACTGTATTTTAGTTCGATAACGCAAAGTTGGTAACTCTACTCTGAGGAATTGATCACAATTCCTGTTCATCTTCGTCTTTTTGCATTTAATCATTCATCATTCTCGTCGTTCTTTATGCTGTAGTTTTAGTTATTTGTCCATCTTCGTTTTATGTTTCGCTTCGGTTGCTTGGCTATTCTCCCTAAGGGTTTTGGAAATCCCACGCGTTATAATTCTGACCGACTGGGACGATGCAATCCGACGCACAGCGGAAGTGCTCGACACACCGCAGACAATCGTGTGTAATTTTGAAATTTCAGTGGCTTTTGGCGCATGAAATCGTGCAGAGAGATTGGATTGAAAAAATACGTAAATTGATGATCTATTTCAATTTATGAACTAACTAAGGGTAACTATAATCGTAAGTTTAATTTAAACTTGAGAGTAGTCTTAAATTGGGTATTGCTGTCGAATTTTTTGGACAATAAATCGCCATCTAAAGGCATGCAATATGAAGAAATTATAGTGTAGATCGATTTTCGTAACGGTTTTGTTCCGCACAAAAAGATAGCTGCACTAGAGTGCGCTAATTCTGCTTCACAATGACTTTGAAGTGGGAACCAAATCATATCACACGCAGATGATAAAAAATTTCTATGAAAGTGTACGTTTCACGAATATGGCTCTGTAAAAACTGCATAATGTTTATATCCACTCAAAATAGAAATGAAATTAATTCCAATAGTTTTTAAATTTGCTTCTAAACCAGCAAACACATCCCAAACCGCTTAGGGTTTTATGAAGCGCTAGTTAATTTCGTATGTCTCTCTCCATTTTTCTCATCTTTGCTCTCATAAACTTTATTTGATGCAGCAACTTTTCAGTCCCGTAAGTATATCTGACTCCCGTAAGTTAGTAAGTATGTAAGTATGTCCCGTAAGTGTATTCAGTATTCAGTGTATTCTGTATGTATTCAGTCCCGTAAGTATGTAAGTATGTCTGACTCCCGTAAGTTCATATCCTTACAAGTATGAGTCACGCTATGACTTACATAGGAAGCATTTTTGCCCTCATATGAGCCCTCATGTACCAGCATATGAGTCTGTATAGTCCGTGACTGGCGACCTCCCATTTTCGTAAGTCTCAATCTTCACGTACCAATAAACGCAACTTGTTACTTACACTACCGTTACTTGATGCAGGAACTTTTCTGTCACGCCCATCGCAAAGTTTGTGTAACACTACTACTTGAACAGAGCTTGGCTCATGAGTCGAAGTGGTTCCTGACTGGCGATCTTTCAACTTGATACGCATTAGTCTTTATGTGAACAGGGACTCAACTTGTCCCTTACACTTCGAAAATCGCATTCATCCAGGCAAGAGTCGCTTCTCTAGCTCTTTACCACCCGAGTCTTCTAGCTCTTTACTACCCTCCCACTTTACAACTTTAGAGTCACGAAAATAGCTTTAGAATTCAAAGTAGTCACTCATACGTAAACTGCGTCAAATACGTCAATAACTGGACGCAAGAGAAGGGAGAGGGAGCGAGGCGGGGGGCGAGGGAGGGGAACGGAGAGTGTGCGGGCTGGCTTGCGCACTCATCAGGTCCACAAATTTTCTTTGAATCACCGACGCTTCCAGCAGAATTCCAGGGCCTGGAGACGCGCCTTGGCAGCCAGCCTCTCTCTTGGGGGTGTGACTAAGCCCTGCGTCAGGAGTTTGTACGGTGACTCACTCCTACGTCAGGAAATTTTAACCCCTCAATGGACTAACCAGAGACAACTCGTGATCGATTTTCTAACAATTTTGCGGTCGCCGCGAAAAATCTCGTGCGCCAGTCGGGTAACTACTTGAGCTTAGTACGTTATTATTTTGGTTAAGTTAAGGTAGATAAAATTTAGAATTTTTCAGTAAACAGAAAAAATCGAACGCAATTGGTGAAGTGTAAAACAAATTTGACCTGATCTTAAATTAGGAAAAAGAACTCAGGTAACTGGGAATTGAGGAGACAAATTCTTTTTTAAGACTTTAAGCATCGGCTAAACTATATTCTTTAAATAAACTTTGAGTATTTTTGAACGTAAATGTCCAAATACGAGTCTAGCCTATGACCAATTCGTACAGCATGAGTCTTTACCGTCACTGAATCCTGCGTGGAACTATGTAACATGGCCAATTTTATACCAAGAATTTCCAAGATGATAATCCAATACATTTTTCTTAAATTCATCAATGAGGTATGCTATATTGATCTAAGTAATTTGTCTAACATTAAGGCGTGCTTTTTTCCTTGACTTTTTATTTCCATTCAGCATATTTTCAGTTAGGTCAAAGAACGCACTATAATTCAGGCAGGAAAGTATTAAATTCGTTGCGGTTTTATTAGTTCACCGAAACATTAAGTAATTTCGAATAATTTGTAGCATGTTTGAAGACCGTAAATGTGCTTACTCGCTTCCGACAAATTCACAATCATGTCTGTTTTCATTACACAATCCCTGCATTTCAACTGCTTTTTTATTTACCCATTTGGTTCGTGTAAATTTATTTCTTTTTTTTTCGACTCTTTATTACCCTGATAATAACGCACGTCATCAGCGATGGATTTATGATCCTAAGCTCTTTTCATTTGATCAAGTGACTTCAAGAAGTCCCACCTCGGTGCCGTTGATTATATTTTTAAAAGCCAAAAATCTCACACGGCCTCCAGCTAATTATTACCAACCAAAAGGTATTTTGGAAGGCTAATTTTATTTTACAATCACAATCATTCGTTATAGAATGAGAGTTTTTTAGGAGTGCCCTTAGAGGCCACTTACGTCTTTAATTTGACGTGTGACATGACGTGAGTTATGAATCATCATGAAAAAATTAGTAAATTTTTGTAATACAGAATAATATAACTATTTTTGATTTTTTTACACCAGTTTCGATTAAATTGATTCACTTTTCATTCAGAAATAAAGCTATTTTGTTTAACCCTTTTTTAAGTTAATTATCTTATTTGTTTAACAGTTGGCCTATATATCTTCGTATTTAATATTCTTGTATGCATTGTTAATTAGAGTTTCGGCTATATTTTCTCCAATGAGCGGGTAAAACGGGAAACTACTTGTTCACCTTTCATTTCGCACTTGATACGGAGCTATGATAACGAACTGCAGAAGAGGAATATTGGTACAGGCTAATAATTGTTTAACTCGGTGCTTATTCCAACTTACCGCGTCCCCTATCGTTTTTAGAAATGATATTTTATCAAGTGTGGCTGAATTTTTACCGCTTACTTTCATGATATTAGAATACACGTTTCGCTACACCCATACAACACAAATGATTTTTTTAAATCTCAGTTTCAGTGACAAACTTGACTCAAACAGCATTGATGGCATCAAATTGCACGGGTTTTTGAGAATGTTTGTATACGTATTTTTCTTATTTTTCGTATAATAGATATTCTGCATTTCGCCTACTGTCATGACACATAATGTTTCGTGTAAAACATATGTACTTCGAAAGAAAGGTTGAGGATTTTCCCAAAAAGTCTACAGGATTATTTTTCAACATTTCATTTTCCAACTCTTCAAGATAATCATGTTATCTAGAAGTTTTTAGTAAATGAAAGGTAAGAGGGCAAATCAAACGAAAGTATAAGAGTTAAATGGGGAAATTCGCTTTAAAGAGTCGTGTTTTACTCAAAGCTGACGACAAGGAAAAACTAGGTTTCATTTCTGCCGGCTTTCAATGAGCAGCCAGCGTTAGCAAGACGTCACTACCCGACGCACGTCACTACTCAGCCCCCCAGCGCCACCAGGCCCCTCTGCCAGCCTGCCATGCTTTCTTTTCCAAGAAACTGCCGGTCGATTTAAGTTCATAGAAAACGGCGGATCCGTAGCGGTGGTGTGAGTGGTGGTGGTCGTAGTAGTGATGTGTGTTCCCGGTGAGTCGTAGGCCGATAAACAAACTCACGCTGCGTTAACAACGAAAGAAATGACTAGGAAATGTGGAAAAGTCACTACAAATACTCTCACGTTTATTCACACCAGAAGCAAATTATTTGAGGATATGAATGACCGCGTATAAATGCGTGTAAGATGACCGTAGAATTTTTGCTGGCAATGCCGGCCATTCACCACATGGCGCTTTGTTGTGAACAGTTATCATTTAAGGTTTGGCTCTTAGATATACCATAGTTATTACATGCTTCATTCGGGAGAACAAATGCAAAACTTTGAAATATGTATGAGTTTTGAAGGATTAAAATGATCGTGGAGTAATATACACCAGAAATGAATCGATTCTCATTCAATTCATGGTGAATTAAAAAACTCTGACTCAATGGCCAATAAACATGTACTTTTTAAGTCAAATCTCGTTACAATATCATCATCAAAACTTTTAAATGGCTTGGCTGGCAGATTTGGTGCAATGGAACTGATACATTTTCAGAGCTTAATTTCAACTGAAGATTAAAATTTTGCAGCGGCCATAATCTCGCACTAACAATCATCCGTGTTATCAATGAAATAATTTAAAAGAATTCACTCAGCGCGCATCGTGCATTTCACCTTGCTGCTCAAATTGGATACCACGCAAAACCGCAGATGCTCATATTCATTGTTCGCTTTCAGTTCTTAGCGAGAAAAATTAGTTTGACAGTGCACGCAATAGTCGCACTGACCAGGAACTTGTCTTATCTGTTGTTTTCGGTCGTCATATTTGTGTGAGTTGATTGTGGGACTCGTGTATCTTAAGTGTACAGATGGAGCAAACGTCAGTAAGCTTAATAGTGTGTATTAGAGGAAGCCTTCAGTGTGTGTGAAATATGAAAACGAGGCTTGTACCTCATTGTTTTACGGTGCAGCAGATCACTTAAAAGATCTTTAATAGATATTAATTACTGATCGCTTAATAGATATCGATTAATCGATAATAGATTGCTTAATACACATTATGCTCCAAAGCAAGATTGAATGTTGTCTATATCTCTGAATATTATTTGATTGAACTGGGCATCGTCCATGAACATTATTCAGTTGAACTGGGTGTTGTCGAGATCACTGAATATTATTCAGTTGAACTGGGTCTTGTCGAGATCACTGAATATTATTCAGTTGAGCTTAATATTTTCCAGACGGACTTGATATTGTTCAGTTGGACTGGAAATTATCTTAAAAAACCTGGATATGATGCAACTTATTGCTTATTGTTGCCAATTTGATCGTCGTCCAGTTGCAATAGATACTGTCCATATGGACTGTGGTGTGCCCACATGATGTGGAAATTATGCTCATGTTATATTATCAAGTTAAAAATTATGCTGATACATTTAAAATTGTCCATTTAGCTACGATAATGTCCATTTCGGGTCCATTCAATCCAGTCTGACGTAATATTATTCAGTTGGGAATGATATTATTGACTTGCGCTTAGTATCGTTCACTTGGACTAGATACTGTTAAGTTAGAAACGATGTATTTCAGGTTGATTTGATGTCGTTTACGTGGACGTGATATTTTTTAGTTGGACATGACATATTTCAGTATGACGCGATATCTTTCAGTAAATTGAAACAAGAGATCCTTCAAGTTGGGTTGGCATTGAGTTTCACCCAGAGTAGGATCCAGAGTATACTGAATTTCATCCAGTTTCATCATATTTTAAAATTTTGTTTAAGTTGTGCTTCAGTTTAGATGAAAATTATGTTATTCATGTCTATCTTTAAAATGGCTGCTCAAAGAGTCCTTTAGCCCGTTCGTCTTAAAATACTGGCGAGTTGAAAATATTGCAACATATGTGAGGCGTCATCACAAAACCAAACTGTTTTGCAAAAAGATGTAACAACATTCCTATGATGATTGGAATCTGACGAAATAATTTCTTTTAATATAACAACCTTCTTGCATAAGACCGTTCATCGGTTCGGTTTTTGTGCACCGCTCTGAGCAGAGGAAATTGAAGAAATGTTAATTTATTCTGTGGGTTTGGCGATAGGTAGCCATGATACATGTTGAAGATACTTGTTTTGTTCGAAATCAGTTAGTCAATCTGTTTAGTTGTTGCCGTTTTAGAAATGATATCGTTTGGTATCGTGGCTACGGATTGACAATCCTGCAGTTAAATTTTGTCGAGCTCTTTCACATTCTCTAATAACCATCCCGATTGACGGGTGTCATCATGGACGTAAAACATTCAAAATTTGCATGCATTGTTGCCGTTTGAACTTAGAATTTATTAAGTAGTTACTTACTATCTTCCTCTAGTTTATGATTTGTTGAAGGCGATCAGAAACTTCCTGTGCTCAGAGCCGAGCAAGTGGCGTCGTCGTGTCTTGGCGGTTTCCTGTGAGAAACTCGCTCGGATTTAGTAGAGCTCATTTGATTTCCTAATGGGACTAAATTACGTCATAAAGTGTTTGCCTTTGCTTTGTCGAGGTCAGTGAGTTAAAAGTTGCTTACTTCTCGTGTAAGTCTTGCTGTAAATCTTGTAACGGCTTAAACGCTTATTAAAATTTACCAATTTTTCTCGCATGCTTGGCTCCGTCCTTGCTTTGTCTACATGCAATAGTAACATTCAGCAAAGTTTAACATCCAGCTTTTAGGAATAGCACGGTGAAAAATATTAAGCTCTAACAAAAGGTATTGTGTATACAATTTTTTGCACATTTCAATTTTACGAATCATATTTCCCCAAAATTAGCAACATAAGGAACTAGATCCAATCCGTATCAGATAGTCTTCACACTGTTACGTAAAAAACTAGATTTTTTAAAGCTGATCAAAATATTTGTTCTAAAGATTGTTGTGTTGTATCTGATCTGAACATATATATGTAGCTATAACTGTTTAAAATTGAAAAAAAATGTGAATGATAACATAAGTATCATGATGAGCATCGGACGACTCATTACACTTTCGACGTTTCACATTAACCATCAGGATGTTGTTTGTCTTAATTTAACTTTCATTTTACAGGAATGTTTTTTTTCGACATTTTTCTTGGACATAGCGAAACAACATCAGTATTAGCGTAAACTTTTTGCCGTCGTCAGGGACGAATGTGTACTTTACAAGCCTCCTTAGGGCTGAAACGCTCATCTATTATACAAATGGGCATTTTTTCAATAGAATAAGCATAAAGTATAAGCATACGCATGAATAAGTTACGAATCGCTTTCGAAAATTAGAAACGCCTATTTTGATGCATAAAGAGTTTATAAAATTTACATTCGATCAGCCGAAAGTTTTGGCAAATACTAATGTTGTTCTGAGGATATGAATGACCATACGCTGTATGGTCATTCATATTGTTGAAAATCACTAAATATATTCGCCTTTTTTCCTTATTATTTAAATTATTTAAGCGAGGAGTGTTTCGGTTTCTTAACAGGATATTCTAGCAGATAAGCCACACGGGGCAACATATGGCTATTTTCGTACGTTTATGGCAGAAAGAGCATAAACTCATTACAGGGATTAGGCCATTTCATTCGGATGTACTATAGCACATGAGAGGATTGAACACAACTGACATCGACATGAGGCTGTTCAACAGAAGTTATGTCTCCATAATAAAATGACCGAAGTCACACCAACGTCATAAAACGACATAAGTCAAAACTGCATCATAAAAAGACAGAAGTCACACAACAGCATAAAAAGACAGAAGTCATAACAACATCATAAAAAGACAGAAGTGACACCAACATCATAAAAAGACAGAAGTCACACAACATCATAAAAAGACAGAAGTCACAACAACATCATAAAAAGACAGAAGTCACAACAACATCATAAAAAGACAGAAGTGACACCAACATCATAAAAAGACAGAAGTCACACCGACATCATAAAAAGACAGAAGTCACAAAAGCATCATAAAAAGACAAAGTCACACTTACATCATGAATTGACAGAAGTCAAAACATCATAAAAAGACAGAAGTCACAACATCATAAGAAGACAGAAGTCACACCAACATCATAAAATGACAGAAGTCTAACCGACATCATGAAATGACAGAAGTTACATACAACACAAGCTGCACTGCCAGAAAGAAATTGACAGAATTTACACCGAGATGCAGCTATGCAACAGAAGTTCCACTTACGTGAGGCAATTCAGCAGAAGCTACTCTGGCGACTTAATTCAGCATGAAATTTAGCACATTGGACGCTATGTGAGCCGCCGGTGTATACGGAGGGAACTTTCATAATGCCGCTGATCGACCAGCAGTCACTAACTCAATTTTTATAAATTCTTACTCATAGCTTAATGAAGACACGATCCAGGTAATACTTGCTCCTCTCAAAATTGCTCACTACAAATGACATTAAGTTTGAGTTAAATATTGTACTTCAGTTTAACCCGTGTCGGTAAACATGCTAATGATATGCTAGCAGTATAACCAGGTCTCCTGCAGAATAACAGCCTGCTGCAGTTGGAACAGCTTACGCTCTGTACAAGAGCTGTTATTCAGAGGTGTTTGACCATCGTCACCAAATGGATTATTGTTAAGGAATTTGAATTGTCTATTGTACGCCCTGACAGCAACGGAAGCTGGACATTGTCAATCTGCTCTTCCTGAGAGTTAAAGAAATTGAGCTCAACACATTGTACAGTTCTGTTTGCGTTGTAATGATCCAAATTGATATTGAGCATTTGATATATGGGTCAGATACTTTTCTTTTCATAATGTACCTTTAAAGCACAGAAACTGACTTTATAGGAAACGTGTTATGGAAAGCTGATTCGGAAAAATTTCAAGTTCTTAACGCAGTGTTTCAGTGAGGCACGCGCCCGGGTAGACGAAGAAAACGACGTATAGATTTGGACCAGCGTATGGTCGTAAAATTATGATTCTTGTTCACGCATTAGGTCGCTTGCGTAGATCGTGGATAGAGAATTCAGTTTAAGAAATAATATTTGTTAAATCAAGCTCGAGAACTATCGAGTATAATACCGTTGAGTAGTGACTCAATTTGATAAAGAACACCCTATCCACATTATACGTATTAAGTGAAGGCAAAAAGTTGGAGACTGGAAGCAGCAAAAACTACATACATGAGTACATAAAGCTAAGCAGTAAGTACAGACGATTCTTCACGCACAAGTGTATAAATGCGAGTGAACTAGAGCATGGAACATTATTACTTTCACATGGAACCATGATCGGTCAGTCAATAAACAATGAAATGCAGCCTGCTTTCACAGGCGTGACCCCTGCACGTGCGGTCCTGCTTGTTCCATACCGAGTGCACGTGTCGTGCTTGAAGACGTTGAGAATGATATATAGTTACTTAAAATGTAAATTTTCGACTCAAAGCTTAAGTAAATTTACGATTCAAAGTTTAAGTATAGGTCAGATCAGAATTATTTGGTCTGTCTGTCACCCGATGTGGGATTGGACGCATAATTAAGAACTGAGGTGATTTCAAAATATACATAGAATAAGCAAGTAGAGTCTGCGTATAGAACTAGAGTAGTTTCCAGTACGGAGATGTAGCTGACCATATTTGGACAGATGCATAGAGAGACGCATTTAGCTTCATGAATAATATCATGAACATGACCAGAGAATGAAATGCACACAAAATTGAATGGAAAATAAGTGTGGGTCAGTAAGGTCAGTTCTGATGTAATCCTGATGGGATGTGAACTCATACTTCACCCTGTGTTGTATTTGAGTGTTTTGTGGAAAGATTGGAGCCTTTTCTACGATCCAAGGGGGTTTCGTTGCAGCAGCAGCAAAGAAATCAAACCGTGTGATGAACAGAGGTAAACCAACAAGATATCTTCAGACAGAAACGTGCTGCGAAAGATCGGATCCCACCACCAAACCCCGTCTCTCTCTTGACGACCCTCTCAGGGCAGACAGAACACGTGTTATTATGCGAATTTCAATGACCAATCCAGTAAATTTCAAAACTCGCCATGCAAAAAATTTGCTTGGTAACAGTGAAGAGTTTGGGGCATGGACGAAGAGGCTGAGCGCGACGGTTCAAGGCGGACGAGAAAATTGCCAGTACTAGTCGAAAAATTTCTTGCTCGTGTCTGATGGAGCCAAAAACTGGCGCTTGAACGAACAAGTTTGCGCTTGTATTACACTCCCAGCCGTGTATGTACATGTGCGCTCTCGTACACCTCCCTCGACATGGTACCAAGCGGAAGTGCATGTGTTAAAACACCATTCGCGCCAGCATTAACATGGTAGGACCATTCCCGTCAGCATTAACATGGTAGCATCATTCCCGTCAGCATTAACATTGTAGCACCATTCACGTCAGCATTAACATGGTAGCACCATTCCCGTCAGTATTAACATGGTAGCGCCATTCCCGTCAGCATTAACATGGTAGCGCCATTCCCGTCAGCATTAACATGGTAGCGCCATTCCCGTCAGCATTAACATGGTAGCACCATTCCCGTCAGCATTAACATGGTAGCGCCATTCCCGTCAGCATTAACATGGTAGCGCCATTCCCGTCAGCATTAACGTGATTATACAGTTCATGTCTGTATTAACAAGGCAACACAATTCAAGTCAGCATTCACTAGGCAGTACCATTCACACCAACATACAAAAACGAAAACATTGCTAATCAACGTTCAAAAATGGCAGGAAAAGTAAGACATTGTACAAATAAAAAGATGACATGAAACTAGTAAACTTGCGTGACTAGCTTGGTCACGTATGTAGGAGCCAAGAAACAAATTGTGTCATGCCATCTCAAGACTCAAGTCTAGTTAAGAATGACAAATAGATTCGAACTGAAAGCAGGACAAGTAGGTTTGAACTGTTCGTGTAATTGACAAGTGTGTTTGAGTGCATGTGGACCTGACAAGTGGGTTTGGAATGCACGTGGACCTGACAAGTGGGTTTGGAATGCACGTGGGCCTGACAAGTGGTTTTGAATGCACGTGGACCTGAGAAGTGGGTTTGAGCAGTAAGTAGACCTGTCAGGTCTGCTTGAACAGAGCGTAAGCTTGCAAGCTCAGCCTGAATTTAGATCAGTAAAACAAAATAAAAATGTTATGAGTAGTCAACGCTTCAAATCTCCTCACTGAAGTATAGACACGCCAATCAAACCTAAATATTTAATATGCTCGTATGAAGGAAGACAATGAAAAAGTTTTCCCATATGAATATGTCCGTATTATATTACGATAAATTTTTATGTACATATGTTGATGCCCTTACATTTCAAGTAGACTTAGAAATGGGATGGGAGATACAATTAACATCTTAAAATTCAAGTCATTTTAATAGGATGTTAAAAATGATTTGTTGTGGATATCTAGAAAAGTTAGATACTGTAACTTTAACAGACCATTACAGAAGGTTGACGAGGTAAATAAAAGATCAAACTGACAGGTAAACTTGAACAATTCACTCCTGACTTACAAGTATGTCCTCTAAATAGGGAGGAGGTATGAAGTCGTAACTCCATCAACCAGTATCATCCACTCATAACACCAGCCTCTCCAGCATTTTCCACTTTCATTAGCCGCATTGCCTTCTCGTTTTCACAAGGACTACTATTTTTATGCACGGGTTTCATTGCTTCCACACTCTTCCTGAGTCCTGACTCCGAACTCTTAGTAGATGGTCAGTAAATAGAGGAAACGTCCCTTAGAGCTTGAAGTGCGGCATAAATTTCCTGGATTATTGCTTCGGCTCGAAACCGTTTCAGAACTCGAGTTAGCTAATGTACGTAGAATATGCGCTCAGATCATACCTAGCAGCGTCTCTAAGTTACCCAGAAAAGATGAGGCGGGCAGGGAAACCCGACAGACGGCCCCTGCAGGGTGGTGGTGAAAAACTCGACTTTAGCGAGGTCGCAAAAACGAAAATGACTGTCATTGTCGCGTGTTCTTACAGATGATACGAAGTGACCGCCAGACACCTTAACACATCGTGATTTGAGATGTTAAGTGTTCGTAGTGATAATACGAAGTGACCGCCAGACACCTTAACACATCGTGATTTGAGATGTTAAGTTTTCGTAGTGATGATACGAAATGACCGCCGGACACCTTAACACATCGTGATTTGAGATGTTAAGTTTTCGTAGTGATGATACGAAATGACCGCCGGACACCTTAACACGTCGTGATTTGGGATGTTAAGTTTTCGTAGTGATGAGACGAAATCACCACCGGGCACCCTAACACATGACTTGGGATGTCTGGTATTCGTAGTGGTGATACGAAATGACCGCCGGACACCTTAACACATCGTGATTTAGGATGTCTGGGATTCGTATAGTAATGATACGAGGTGACCGCAGGGTACACACCTGCTTCGTGATGTGAGATGAGAGTATTGCCGAAGTTGACACTACTGAGTGAGGCAGAGTCAATCAAGAACTACTGAGTCAGTCAGAGTTGCTGGACACATAAAGTTGCTTACAGTCAGATTCGATAAGTCTGGGCTTAGTAGCAAGTTAAAAACACAATGGTTGGCTCCTCTATAGTCCAAGTCGAGAGCAGTGCTCGCGCTGTTGAAATTGAGAAACTCGTATTTCACCAATTTTTATTTTCATTAACTTTATTTAGTCTGAGCTTAAATTCTCTATGCTATCTAGGCATATGTACCACGTGCCACATTCTTTCTACGTCTTGTGCGACCGTTCTGCTGATATCTATTGCCTTATCATGCCGACAATAGTTTGAGTCATGCCAACGTCAACATCCTGTTATTTTGAGGTCTAAATCATGCTAATACGTTCTATGTGATCTCAATAAGTCTGTCACATTTACGCACAAAGTGATACATTTATATCATGCTAATATGCTGGATGTGATCACAATGAATCCGTCACATTTACGCACAATGTGTGTGACCATGCGCAAGGATACAGTAAGGAAGTGGAATATTTTGCATCAACACCTATACACCTGTCGAATGTCGCCATGCTGACCACTTACGCTGTACAGTAAGTCTGCAATCGTATTCTGTGATCGGTGGTCCCTAAAGAACGCCTGGTATCGTGGGTCTTTTGATGAGGGTTTGTTAGCATGGGCTTATATGATGTCGGTCTGTGACGTGGGCCCGTGATCGTGGGTCTTTTGACGAGGGTCTGTTATCGTAGGTCTATGACGTCGGTCTGTGACGTGGGCCCGTGGTCGTGGGTATTTTGACGAGGGTCTGTTATCGTAGGTCTATGACGTCGGTCTGTGACGTGGGCTCGTGATCGTGGGCCTCTGACGAGGGTCTGTTATCGCAGGTCTATGACGTCGGTCTGTGACGTGGGCCCGTGATCGTGGGCCTCTGACGAGAGGGTCTGTTATCGTAGGTCTATGATGCCGGTCTGTGAGCGTGAGTGACTGATCGCAGGTCAGCGATCGTGGGTCTGTGATGTGGAGTAAGTGTGAGTGTGGAGTGAGCTTAAGACCATGAGCTTGTGAGTGTGAGCTTATATGCGTGAGCATGCGACCATGACATATGTGAGTGTGAGCCTGTGAGTGTGAGCTTATATGCGTGAGCATGCGACCATGACATATGTGAGTGTGAGCCTGTGAGTGTGAGCTTATGTGCGTGAGCAAGCTACTATAAGACTGTGAGTATGAGCTTGTGAATGTCGGTCTGTGATAAGCCCTGCAATGATGAAAGTGATGGCGGCCTGATAGTTCACATCATAAAATGACTAATTTCAGAAAGCTTGATTTGCCAACTCGTTGTGACTTTTGACAGAGATGAGGCATAATTTTTTTCCGGAATTCAATCGTACCTTGGTTTTATGGAGCAAAGTATTTATCATCTAGCGAATGCCCCAGTAAAAAGTTGTACCAGCATTTCGAGCTCCTCTTCTAAGGAAATAGCTTTTGATGCATATTTCAGCTCACGCATATTAGAATAATATGTGTCTTTGATATCGGGATAAAATTATTTTCATGAGTATACACGTAAAACTTGGCTAAATGTTTACTACCATTTCAAATATATCGGGAGCTAACGTAGTCGTAAGTCAGCGATAATTATTTAAAACATTTTCAGCCCCTATGCATTTTCTGTACATCTTTAGTTCAGGTTTAATGTTATGTATTGAGATGCAAATCTTTAGTATCTTCTGCAAAACAACTATATGAAAATTCTATCAGCGTAATCGTACAGGCAACCTAGTCCAACCTTTCATACCCATTGAATAATAATATGTTACCTATATTGCCACAGAACCTTCCGCAACTCGATTCAGCCCAACCGCAGTGGATCTTGTCTTGCCATCTTCCAGCATTTTTTATGGCGACTGCCAGAAGCTGGCGTCAGTAGGCAAGATCAGCTGTTCAAGGGCAACTATAAATGTTCCGGATTCCCTGGGCCCAGCGGCAGCCTCGCTGTGCCGTCATATCAAGAGCCGGAAAGTCGCCCGCGGCTTCACACAGCGAACACCCGCAACTTTGCAAACGAAATGACCGGCTCGCTATAGTTCAGAGGTGAAGTACTGATGCTGCACCGCCACTGTGAAATGAAATTGGCGCAGGAGGTATGTCAGATGACTTATTTCATACAAGTGTCGAGAATATGTTCAGAATGATCAAATTTTGCGAATTAAAAATGAAAATTCTTGTAAGTGTGTGTAATGTAACAAATTTGTGCTTACGTAAAAAGTTGTGTCTTGAAATATCTCAGATAATCCCAGCAGCCAGAGGGGTCGCTTCAACATGAATGTTTTATGTCGCTTCAACATGTATGTTTTTTACGCCTGTATGTTTTCTTTCAACTCAGCAATGTTAGGAGGCTGCGATAAGGTGCGAGAGCCAAACAATGTATGTTTACAGTGTGTGTTGTCTCTGGAGGGGACTTTGGCAAATCTTTCATTAGGGCGAGAAAACCTGAGACGCGCGAAAAAATGCCTACACAAGCGCGAACAAAGTCGCCTTCTTGTCAAAGATAAATCGACACATAAGTCGCGACCCTTGAGCTGCGAGGGTGAAGGAGTAACGGTCGGTTCGAAGGAGCTGAGCGTGAGAAGAAAAATGAGGCTAAGAAAGAAATAAAGGCGAGCGGCGGCACTACCAATTAGAAAAGAGGTAGGCGGGCACTCCGAGGCTCCTAAGATTCTCATAGGCCGAAGGTTAGAGTGCACAACCCTCGAAGAAAATGCGCCAGGGCTCAAGGCGTCTGAGGAACAATGGACAGTTCGACCGGCGAAACCGTAACGTGAGGTGCAACCAAGAAACGTGGAAAATTTACGTGTTCCCGTCACCACGTTCACAAAGGGGAAATTTATCAAAACATAACCCACCGTGGGAGTTATTGATGGAACATGGAGATGCTGCACTAGAAGGGAGGGCGGGACGGTAATTCAGTCACACATCTGAGGATTGATCAGCTCGAATGAAGGGAATCGACGTGTGAACATGCTGAAACGAAATGAGCAAGATACCGTCCTCACTAGACATTTTCTGAACAGTGCATAAGATAGGCCTTTGAACTGAAGCGAGTCACGGACGAATTTTGTGGTTGAAGTGACCTTCGCCTACTGGGCTGCTGGGGGGCGCTGAGATATTGTAGGCATTATTTGTGTTATGTTTGGGTGCATAAGCAATCTGCGGTTAAAGGCTGGCCAGCCAAATTTCTGTGTAATTATGTGCAGTAGGTCATTTGACGTATGCTATTTGCTTTCATTACTAATTAGCATTGTTCCTAACACCAATCATTGTGTGTGCGCTCATTGATGTTTGTATCACGTATAGCTGGGAATTATAAATGTTAAGCATAGTTCACCCTGTGTATCATGCCCCACAATATTAGAAGCAATCCATCGTAATGCAACGGAGGGCGCCCAGAAAATGCGCTGCGTAAGTGGGTCAGCGATCCCCGGTGAGTACCTTTATTTTTAGTATATGTACTGTAATTGCCGATTATAATTCATCTAATTTGTGTTGTGTATATAGCCTGGAGGTGTGCCATTCCTCTATTCCGAGAACCTGATCTTCTTGTTAATGAATTGTTAACAAGGAGGTGAAGGGTAACATTTCTCGTGACACAAGTCTAAGTGAAATATTGTATATTATTGATGGATCTGCATCGGATTGTGTGGTTGAGTGACATCGTATTCCTTCCTAGTCGTCACGCGTCAGTGGTCTACTGGTGGTTAAACTGAAGGTTGAGTTAGTCATTCTAGCTAATTGGAGGGTGGTTACGGGCACTCAACGTAGTGTGGGAGAGTTGTTATTCTACGCAGTTATTATTCTAGCTCCTGTGAGTTGGCCACACACCACGGATTTCTATTTTCGTTCTAATTTAACCCTCTCGTGCTGGCTGTTCGGAGAACATATTCGATGAAAATACAGCAGTTGCTGATGTGCTAAAACAAGCAGAAGTTTTCCTTTTTATCCGCTCATTTCATAGACTGATGCAGGCAACTTCTATGAAATTTATGACAGCTCGCCACTTCCATTTTATGCGCTGCATTTCATAGACTGCTCGCCACTTTTTTATCTGCTCATTTCATAGACTGCTCGCCACTTTTTTTATCTGCTCATTTCATAGACTGCTCGCCACTTTTTTTATCTGCTCATTTCATAGACTGCTCGCCCCTTTTTTTATCTGCTCATTTCATAGACTGCTCGCCACTTTTTTTATCTGCTCATTTCATAGACTGCTCGCCACTTTTTTATCTGCTCATTTCATAGAATGCTCGCCACTTTTTTTATCTGCTCATTTCATAGACTGCTCGCCCCTTTTTTTAACCGCTCATTTCATAGGCTGCTCGCCACTTAATGCTCGCCACTTCTTGAATCATTTGCACATAATTCCCTGCAGCTTGTACATGCAGGTTGCGATTCGACAATGCTTTCAGGTAAAGAATGGAGGCAAGATAGTTGCAGCAAGCTCTCAGAAAAGAATAACTGTATCTAACTCATCATCGAGAGGCTGCGCTTCTAAAGTGAAGGAATGCAGTTAGTGAACCAGAATTACGCAACTCCTGGCATTCATGTGCCAGGTTCAGAGAAAACAACGAATTCTGAACGCCTTGGGGCCAGTTTCATACGATATGCCCAAAATTTTTCTTGGAATAGTGAACTACCGTATGTGAGCTCGAGTTCTGGGGATGGACTGTCATTTGAAGTCTTGCCTCGCGATAAACTTGAGTCATGTAGCTCATGTCACAATGATAATCACAGATAACAGGTTGAAGCTATCTTTTCTCAACCAACGGCTCAGGCTGCATGACAGTGTCTGAGTTGGCCGGAACTGTGTTCTTTTATTCGTGGGACGGCGATTTTTGAACCTTGTTCCTTGCATCAGGACGTCGTCATACTTCAATGGGGCAGATATGCGCATTCCCAAACAAAATTCGATATACGGTGTTTGGGACCCCTCAGGGGGATACAACTATTGTATCTATGGTAATTAGCGCTCCCAGGGGAACCATGTGAGGGCCCGAGCTAAAGGTTAGGTAGGCTTCCTTTTTGTTGTAATAAAATAGGTTTTTGTTTTGTTACGGACCATCTTTTTTCGGTTCACTGCTGTCCTGTTTTTCAGCACCTACTACTTTCTTCTTCAACTTTTTTCTTGTTTCATGAACTTCTTTCCTAGCTTACTGTTTCTGTGCACCTTGTGCATAGATTCCGCGTTCCCTCAACTCCATACTAAATGGTGCCTTCCTCTTTCCTCTCTTGGAACATCTTTGTCGTGGTTAAGGGAGGCTAAAAAAAACTTTCTTATATAATAATACGGTGTTTGGGAATTCGATGCATGATTTCCCAAACAAAATTCGGTTCACGATGTTTAGGAAATCGATGTGTGATTTCTCGAACAAAAATCGATGTACATATTCCATGTTAGGCCTACGGACCCCACTGGAAATGTGTATCACTTCAGTAACTGCAGTAAAACTAACAGTAACAGTAACTGCAGGAAAAGGAAAAATGAAGATAAGCTCAGAACGAACAAAACAGAACCAAACCGCCTGTACGCGTACCCGCAATACCTAAACAGTTCTGGCATGAGCTCAGTTGTGTATTTTCCTTTGAAGAACTCGTTTGTGATTCAGGACTTGGTCCTACACATGACTTGTTCGTTGACAGTCGCAGTAGCAAACAAAGTGTTACACCACACTTTATATATATCTCTTTCCCTCTCTACATCTGTCCCTCTCTCTCCATCCTTCTCACTCCCTCTCTCTCTCTCGAGAAGTCTTAGCATTCACACCACGTTCAGATGATCTGCAGGTCGTCCGATGTTTTTACT
Organism: Morinoia aosen; assembly: GCA_030386875.1. Taxonomy (NCBI): domain Eukaryota; kingdom Metazoa; phylum Arthropoda; class Malacostraca; order Amphipoda; family Talitridae; genus Morinoia; species Morinoia aosen. The sequence goes on from CM059563.1 coordinate 18,834,331, forward strand.
GAGTAATTTCAAGTAATTTTTCGTCATAAATACAGGATTACCTGACATCGCTTGTGTCGAGTAAACACGTCCAACAAATTTACTTTGATTCTAGGATTTTTTACGATGTTTAGCTTCTTATCATACTTTATTTTGAGTTCTAATATCTTTGCCAAACGTGCATAATTGCGTTTTCTTGCAAAAAAGCTGTTTCCGGTTGATTTTGAACGTGTACCTTTCATAACTCCCATTAACCGATTAATGAGCTTCTCAACCACCTCATTAATGTGCTGCTTAATCACCCAGTGACTGAAAACAGTTCTCCACATAATTCATACTTGCAGAAAACAACAGTAGAATCACATTCATGATTCACAGTACCTTGTTTGTTATCTCACCTAATAAAACCCTCGGTGTGTTCATTTATTTGTTTGGTGTCCGATTCTGAAAGAAATCTTTTTTGACTTGAAGGATGCTCAATGACCGTATCTGTAATACGAGTTTCACCAGTGCACAAGTACAAGAATATTCTAATCGCACAAAAATACTTGTTTGGCATCCACAGCTGCATTTATTCAAGCAATATATCCAATCCCACCATTTTTGATGGGCCGTGTATACTATATAGTGTTTACAGATCCATCATGATCCCATAAAAATTTGCTACGGATGCATTGACCACAGAGAAAGCACAAATAAGGCTCAAGTTCTTAGAGTATATTATTTCGAGCTCACTTCTTTTTACGTCACGGAGCCGGCACTTTTTACATGTCTTTTCTGCAGTAATTTTTCTCTGTTGTAAATTCACACCACGCATGGCTGTTACACTCAACACGAATTCTCCATCAGCTTCCTATAATTTAATTTTATGATAAAATTGTTCATCACATCCAATCATATTTCGTAACCCGGGAAAATATTCGGTGTAAAAATGCTCCTGAGATGTTTTAATACGTAACTTTTAGGACAAACTACTCTGTATTCTCATTTTGCGAGTGACTGGAGACTATGCATTACAATGCACGTCCCCAACGGGCGGAAAATGTTTTTTATGGCAATCTTCCCTTCACCGGAAAGACACAGAACTTCCGCTTCCGTAGCCATGCTACCAGCTGTCCGCCACAGCAATAAAACGGCGAGAGGATCAATTCTTGTCGAGTGCAGTGCGCTGCTGCATTTTCATGTCTTTTCTGTGTAAGATCTTTGACCTGTACTTAGAGATGCACTTATTTCCCAAAAGTCTAGTTCAGAAACTTTAAGAATGTAATGTAACTTTTCTAAATAACTTGAAAAAAATCTCTGAATAAAATGCATTACTCGTTGTTCTAACATTGCAATGAAGCGAGATACAGAAAATAAATTTCTAATGCTAATTTTCGTAATTTTTTAATGTTTATCTGTTTATCAGTTGCTGAAAACTATAACATTTAAAAAACTCAGAGTAAAAAAGTCACAGAAGTAGCTTTTGAAACGCTACTTTTATTTTTTCCTACGAACGAACTACTATACCTAGAGCAGGCGTCTTTGTACACAAATCGTAGTTCATTTTATTGACATCTGACAACGTTTTAAATTCAGATTAGATGGTACTACGGACGGTGCGAGTGTCAAACTGCTCGTTTTATGGCGGCGGACAGGGTTCCTTCTGAAGACAAATGCTGCTACAGCTGTTTGGTTCATGTGACCAATGGAGCATTTTAACTGAACAATAAATTCTAATCAAGTTTATAGGTGATTGAGTTCTAATCAACGTACACAACAATAGTTAATAGTTCTATTCAACGTACACAACAATAGCTAATAGTTCTAATCAACGTACACAAGAATAGTTAATAGTTCTCGTCAGCGTACACAACAATTACCGATTGAAAGGACAAACTATCTATAGTTACTAAAATAGCCGTTCATTATCTCACGTAACTCACTTGTCCACATTACATATCAGTTCACATTTTCCTACACGAGTTCACTTGTTCACATTACATATCTGTTCACATTTTCCTACATGAGTTCACTTGTTCGCATTATTATTCAGTTCACATTATCGCTCATAAGTTCACGTGTGCAATGATTCCCACACAAATTCAGATGTGAGACGGCGCTATTGCAGCTCGAGTTGCCACATCTAGGGCCGAATTTTCAAACAATTTCAGATATCGTAACTGTACAGCAAGCAGCAAATGATCATTTGTGAACTTGGCTACACGTTGTTCCATTTTTCTCACCATGAATCCTCAAACTTGAATATTTTCACGCAAAATCTTTGCACGCATCTGGCAGACATACATGGCTTCCAGATGCAGTAGGGTAACTTACATCATTGGGCAGCCTATTCGGCAGTTTAACATTTACTGCCGGCTGCACCGCTACGACGTTAATAATGCTAGGAAATCAGGCCTCTAAACTGCACAGGCGCCAGGTGCAATGTGCAGTCCGACCTGATCACCGGCAGACCGCAGGACGCAGGTGCAGGAAGTGACTTGGCTGTTGTCACCGGTGTTACTGCCGCTGGTGTTACCGGTGTTACTGCTGCTGGTGTTGCCGTTGGTGTTGGTTCTGCTGGTGTTGCCGGTGTTACTGCTGCTGATGTTAGCTGCCGGTGTTGCTGCTGCTGGTGTTGTTACCAGTGTTGCTGCTCCTGCTGGTGTTGCTGCTGCTGGAGTTGCTGCTGATATTGCTCTCGCTGCTGGTGATAAAAGTACTAGCGTTGCTACTGGTGCTGCCGGGGCTACCTCTGCAGGTGTTGCTACTGAAGTTGCTAGGGGTGCTAGTAAAGCTGCTGCTGCCTGTGCTGGTGTTGCTACTGATGCCACTAGTGGTGTAACTAAGGCTGCAAGAACTGGTGTAAGTGTCGTTCTTGCTGATCCCGACGCAAAAGAGGAGTTGGGAGCTCCAGCAGAACTTCTCGATCGCTTCCTCGCACGCAGCTCGCAACAAATGCCACACGATGAATTGCGGTGTCACGCTGCTTGATTTTTCTTCAATAGCGTGATCTTGTGGGACAAAAACTGCCTTCGCACATCTACGATTGAGCACTTCATTGCCCATCAAGATACATAGGAAATAGGAGTGAGTATAACAAATTGTGGAACATTGCAATTCAATAGCTAATTGGTAGACTAACCGTTTTTTGACCGACGTCACGAATGGAATGTTGAAATTGAATGAGGATGAAAAAATCAATGCTTTCTCAAGGGAAGCCAAAGTACGAAAAAAATCATTTCACTCGTTGATTAATGAATGCACAAATTTACAAGAATCTGTAGAATAAAATTTGTACGTGTGAGGAAATCTTGAAAAAGTAAGTTTTAATGTAGCCAGCATTGAAAATGCCGTCTTCAAGGAGGCGGGACGAGTTTACATACTAGCACATACTCACGCCAATATCAACAGCGTTGATCTCTAAGCTCCATGAGAACCAGCCTTTTTATAATGTTGATCGAAACTGGAAATTCGCATGCATTATCATAGGGGTTAGTGAATCCAAAACACGTACAGAGAGCATTTATTTGAGTGGATTGCTGATTAAAATTAATATGCACTTGTTAATCTCAAATTTTCGCATTCAGCCTCAGAATTGACCCAATGACCTTATTTAGAGCACACGATTGCTTACACTCTCTCAAAGTATACCCTTACGTACCCATACGCTTTCTTTCGGTCAAAACTCCGAAAGTTTAAGCGTTTCCTGTAAGTACTTGATCCTAGACCACAAACTTGGATAGGTCTTCAATGCTTAATGAAATCAAATTTTTCAATATTTAAGGGAGACTTTTAGAGTCTACTGTATTATATACTTGAGTATGTATGAGGATGAATGAGAGCCATGCAGTATTATTTTCCAAGTAACTTTGTTCAAATCTACTTTTTAGCTGGACTTTCTTCCTAAAAAAACTAACATTTGTCCTGGCTTTGTGATGGCGTAACACTGGTCATGTGGTTTGTGTTCAAGGGTTAAAACAATGTTGTTTGTGCTCAAGAGTTAAAGTCATGTCATTTGTGTTCAAGGATCAAAGCAGCTTTGCGGGGCTGCTAGAAGATGCGAGTTCAAATTTCTTCTGGAAAAAACGCAAGCTCGCTTAACGCATGAGAGCACACACATACGAACTCCCCGTGAGCAGGCAGCTCACAGCGGGGACCCCGGACTCCACGGGTGCATTTCACGCGCCCGACGATCAATGAAAGGCACGTGCAGCTGCTGCAGTGTGAGGCGTCCTGCCCACTTGCTAGATTCCATCTTTGTCGACCGTTAGTGACCAGGGGTTGGTGAACTTGTGTTACTCTGCAGTGCTCACACTGGTCTATATCACTTTTCCGGGTGTCCAACAAAAATGTCCCTGACTTTTTAATTGATTATATCTCCGCTTTAAATTAAATTAACAATTAAATGATTAGTTTTTCTACCCCTTTCAGTAAATCGATCATTGTAAAGTGGTTATTAAACGATTTTCATAAATTTAACTTATTCGAAAAGGAAATAAAATTACTACATTGTGAAAAAAAGACAATTCAAGTATGTTAATGTAAAACGGAGATATTATCAAGTAAATATCAAGTAAAAAGTCTGGGATATTTTTGTGGGACACCCGGTGTAGTATTTTAAAAGCGTTCTTATTACCTAGACTTAGTTGAAACTAAAGATGCCAAAAAATGAATAAAGGATACTAGTAACCTAGCTTACAAATTCCCTAACACGATACGTTCATGGCCAATTACTTGAGGGTAAGCTTATATTTTCGCAATTACATTACAGCGTACCAGAACTGTGCCGTCGGCACTAATAACGAAACTAACTTCTTGCATCCTCAATGACGCTGCTTCTATAGAACGTGGAGGTCAAGAATGACAAGTTGGTGTAGAAAACAAATAAAAGTTAGTAATATAATGATTTTTATAATAATAGCGTTTTATGATATAGACATGTATTTTACATAGTTTCGTGCAGAACTAAAGGGGTATATAGACTCCCATTGTATGCGTTGACGAAAGTTGTGTAACTAGGAGTTCGTGACTAGCGTACAACATTTGGACTTAGTAGAATTAGGAAACACAGTCAAGTGGGTTTGTTCAAAGACTAAATTAAATCTTGGTGTATTCTTATTCAACTAAAATGATCTGTTTCGATAACGACGTTCGCAGCCTTAAAATATGTCTCGTATTTTCCCTACTACTCAAGCCTTTAATTCTCGGAAAACTTTGTATATTTTCAAAGTTTTTATATCTTACGTCGGAAGAAATAACGAGGGCTAGACGGCAAATGAAGCATGTTCTCGAAAATCAGAGCTGAAAGCTTTTGGGTGCTTACAAGGGCGAATTGCAAAAGTTTTCCCAATTGTATCTCTATACGTACGTGATCCCATGGAGTAAAGAATCAGAATACAATATTTAAATTAATTTCATCCCGTACTTTGAATTTTGAAGCAAAATTTTGAACAAATATCTGTTGATGCACCTTCAACTTCAATATTTACTCAACTTATTTTGTTTCCATACCTGCTCATTGTGCCTATATAACATTCTTCGATTCTATATCTACGTATGGGCGTCTCTAGAAATCACATCACTGATAAACCGACGGACAATAGTGGTGTTGTATATTTGTTTGAGCAGTCCCTTGTTCGGGGGCCAAATTGTTGGATATTTGGTTTGGCTGTATCCTTTTGGGCGCCAAAAGTTAGATAGTTGTTTAGGCGAATCTACGTTGGGCGCCAGTTATAGATTATTTATTTTTGGCTGGACCTTCTTGGGAGCTAGCGATAATAGTTTCCCTATTTTAGAGTTCTGAGGGCAGTAATTTCAGAGTCTTTTACTCCGGAGAATCTTCCTGATTTTTCAGGGATAGGAGAAAGTCTGGTTCTGCTGACTTAATTTTATCGAGTTGGGGATCGCCCACAGTTTTCAAGTTGAGGATATTATTCGGTAATTTTCGAGTTCGATCTGGTTTACAAGGTTTGAAGATTTGAGCTTTTTTTCAAGCTTTCGAAATTTGAGTCGAGGCGAAATCAAGCTAAGGAGTTTTTCGCGCTGGTAATGCAGGCTTCGAAAGTTAAGAGCCGAATTGAAATTCAAGCTATGGAGCTTTTCACACTGGTAATGCAGGCGTCGAAAGTTGAGCCGAAATGAATTCAAGCTGTTGAAATTTTGAAATCTGAGACGGATATATGTTTCGAAAGTATCTGTGATACGCGAGTTCAATTATTTGCGAGAGAATTATTTTTCCTCCCGTTAATTACAAGGCACTAGTCTGCATCTTTAAACAATTTAAACAATTTAAACAATTTATTTACCACAGGAGATACAGAGGTAGAATGTTTCTTAAGTCTAGTACAATGGACAATTTTGAATATAGCTACCTGTGGGCCCGAATAAGTTCAGCGACTTCTGGGGCATCCTACCATCAACATTATTCTAAGGTGTACATTAATGTTTAACCTAAATCACTTAACCTAGTTTCACATTAGACTGATCAGTGAGATAATTCAATCGATATCAGATATTTCATTTTACAATATAGGTTATGTGGACTATATTTAACAGTACATTCGATAAAAGATTTAACAGCAGACTGAAGGCGAATTACATATTACCCATGGCAAATTTCATTATTGGAAACAGTCATGTTGGAGACAAGATTTGACTTGGTGATCTTACATGACTAATATTCCGATAGGAAGTGAGTCTCGAGATTTCTTTTGAATAACTTGTAAGAATTACTATCACGGATCTCCGCAGGTATTGAGTTCCAAGTTTTAGTTCCAACGAAGAGGATACTGTGTTGCGACCGGGCCTTTGAATAATAAGGAAGCATGAATTTACTTCTATTTCGGGTTAAATGGTCGTGATGACCAGTTTGCGCACTTAATAATAGTTTCAGGCTATTGTCGCCATCATTTCTTAATGTTTTGTAAATGAAATTACAAATGGAGATTTTATAGAGATCTGGAAGTTTAAGTATTTGTAAATTTTTAAATGAATCATTTGTGTGAGCATTATATTCTAGATTCTTTACCGCTCTGATTGCTCTTTTTTGCAGAGTAAAAATTATATTGGTTTTATTTTTATCAGTTCCGTGCCATGCTTCTATTCCGTACTGCAAGTATGGTGAAATGAGCGTTCGGTAGAGCATTCGTAAAGCTGTTTCAGGCAGGTAATTTTTAACTTTATTCAGGATTCCGATGGATTTCGATAATTTAGAACTAATATTAGCGATGTGCTCTTTAAAGGTCAGATGTTTATCTATTGTTATGCCCAGAAACTTGCATGAGTTGGTTTCTTCGATTTCACCTTCGCCAATTTTTATGTGTGGGAGAGATATGCTTTTCTTGTATGAGAATGTAATATACTTTGTTTTTTCGATATTGAGGCTTATTTTATTAGCTTTAAGCCATAATGAAACCTTATGGAGTTCATTATTTATGCTCTCCGCAATCATAGCGGGATTTTGGCTCGGAAGGACCGTAGAAAGCGTGCTGTCATCGGCAAAAAGTATGAATTTGAAAAATGTTGTTGATTTGATAATATCATTTATAAATATCAGAAATAGGAGAGGCCCTAGGACAGACCCTTGTGGAACTCCATGGCTAATTGTCTGTGGGTCCGATTTTGCGTCGTCAACGACAACGTATTGCTTCCGATTTGTTAGGTATGATTTGAACCAATCATGGGCAATTCCTCGAATGCCATAACAGTGTAGTTTCGAGAGTAATATCTTATGGTCCACACAGTCGAATGCTTTTCGAAAGTCAAGAAAAACGGAGAAAACAAGCTTTCCTTCATCTATATTAGAGTAAAGGTACTGTAAATGATTTAATACAGCTTGTGTCGTTGATTTCTTAGAACGAAAACCGAATTGTCCGTCATAGAGAAAAGATTTTTGTTCAAAATACGAATACACTTTTTTATACACAATTTTTTCAAATATTTTGCTCATAATTGGTAAAACAGAGATAGGTCTATAATTATTAACGCAGTTTTCATCACTATTTTTAAAAATAGGGGTGACTCTGGCAGTTTTGAGAGAGTTGGGGAAGATACCTTGAGAAAGCGAATGGTTGATAATATCAGATATGCACGGTGCTATTATATCAGCAATAGCCTTAAGAACTTTAGCTGAAAATTTATTTAATCCATTTGATTTATTTTTCAAGTTGTTTATGCATGTAATTACATCGGAGGGGTTAGTTGGCGGGAAAAAGAAAGAGTTGTGTTCACGGACATGGTCCATGTATTGCAAGTGGTCTGTAGGTTCACTAACGACACTATCGGCTATATTTTTTCCTATATTTATAAAAAAGTTGTTGAACACTGTTGCAATATCTTGTTTATCATGATATTTTACATTTTCGTGAACGATGGATTCAATCGTTTTTTTAGCGTTATTATTCGGTCTAAAGCATGAATTAAGCAGGCGCCAAGTTTTTTTAATATCAGTTTTGTAGTCAGTGAATTTGCGCGTAAAGTAGTTTTGTTTCGATGTTCGTATTTGATTTGTCACATGATTCCTGAATCTGTTATACGTTAATCTAGAGATTCGTCCTTCGTATAGTAAGGCTAAGTATGCTTGACGTTTCTTTATATTGATCACGATATCTTCAGTAATCCAAGGTTTTTGTCTATTTTTCGGCGTAATTGTGCGGGTGATTATTGGACAACATTGGTTATATGCGGTCGTTATAGTTTCAGTTAGTTTTAGTATTGCTTGGTCAATGTTAATCGCATTATTGTCTAGTTCATAGATGTCCAATGATGGCATTAATTCTTCTAGAACAGTTCGCATTGTCCCCAAGTTATATTCGTTTATACAACGATATGAAAAAGTCTCAGCATGTGGGCTGTTGCAGGGACTATAGACATTCTTCTTGATGAGAAACACCGGAAAATGGTCAGATAAGTCAGAAATTATTATTCCTGTAAGAAAATCAGTCGGATCTAACATAAAAATATTATCGAGCAACGTGGCAGATTCGGATGTAATACGCGTAGGTTTCGTGATGATTGGAAGGAAGGAGTTAGACTGAAAAACATTTATGAAGTTTGAGATTTGTTCACAGCTTTCATATTGAAGAAGATCGTAGTTGAAATCCCCGCAAATTATTATGTCATTGTATAGAGATTTGTTAAACTGAGATATTATGCTTTGAAGCTCGTTCAGGAAAGAAATGTTGCAAGCTGTTGGGGGCCTATATACAGTCCCAAGTACAATCCGTTTACCATTTTTCGTCTTTGACAATAGCCTGACAAGTGGCTTTGAACAACAAAGTAATGAAACAGTATAATGGGTTGAAAACAACTGTAAAGGAACTTTCCTGAATATTCATGAGTGCATAATAAACAGAGTTCAATATTCAAGTAACAAAAAAACTTCGGTGGTAAGTCGACGGCTTCTAAAGGCCTACCGTACACCAGAGAGAGCGGCAAGAGCAGGCGCAAATATGTGCTATAGCACTTTAACTGCGACGTGAGCCATATTTGGTCACTGAAAGAGTTTTCATTATGCTACTGACAGACCACTAGTCACAAACTCAATTTAAAAATTCTTAATTTAAATTAAATTAAAACAGTTTTCAGTTAATTTTTGGTATTTTCAACATTGCTTACTACAATTGACTTCAAATTTGAATTGAATGGTAAAGTTATACCTGCCACAGTCAAAGCGTTAAAAATAGCGAGACTAGGCATTGGTTTCAAATTTTTTTGGTGGTAGTGTGACTGATAGGTAATAATCTTTAATATTTTGAAGATGCTGTTATTTGTTATCAATTTCAAATGTTTGGCTATACTGTGACTTACTTAATTCTATTTTTTAGAAACGATGCCCCTTGTTATTAATTTCTATTTCTTAACAAAGATGCGACTTATGAATTTCGAATTGTTGTAAGGTAATGCATGTAATTTTGAGCATCAATTTTCTTAAGATATGTACTTCTATCTATGTTTCATTAATTTCGTAATGTGTGAAAATAGCCTGATTTATCACTAATTCCATTTTTTGTGGCAGATGTGACTAACAGTAAGTTTCAAATATTTTAAATGCAATGTGAGAAAATATCATAATCATACCTTGAGTACGTTATGCGTTGAACTGAAAATATCAATATTGCTGAAGGTGATATTCTCCAAATACTGTTAGTACTTCAGAGGAGTGATGCGCGTTGGAAAAATAATCAAAATACATCTTGTCTTTCTACAAAAACATTTTATTTATCATGCGAAATATCAGGAGTTTTAATTTACATTGATATGAACGATTTTGGAAGCAATTAAATAGTACTTGAATTCATCCGCCATGCAATGATGACCTCAATTTTGCATGATGAAATTTGACGTATCACAATACTTTAATGCCTCCAACATGCTTTCCTTGTCACTTAGTACTGCTTGCATACTTTGCTCTTACGTATTCATGGCAGAATTTATCCCACATTCTCTTTATTCTAAATCGTACCCCACGTTCCATTGGCACAAAATATTTTCCCGTATGACATTCGTCATAAAACTTTAACCTGCATGCTACTTGTGGTGATACTTTGCCCCACTTACTACATATTTGTTACGAAAATTTTCCCCAAATGATATATGTCGTAATATCTTTTTCATGTGTTATAAATGGGACAAAATTTTTCAATACCTATTCACCCTCAGAAGTATGCAATTAGTACACTGATTGAAAGACACTACCTAATCAGCCTGTCACCTAACTGGTTAAGATAACAATTAAGGTTAATTAGATTAAGAGTGAGAATAAATCCATATCATTTAACCAACTATTTTTAAAACAATGGTAAATGAAATTTTTTCCTAAACTTCTTTAGCTGAGATAATTTGAATGAAAATTTTGCATCGCCTCAATTTTTTCTGCAACCGCCACCGTTGCAATATAGGCTGCCTGAAGGCAACCAAAGATCTGGGGATCTCTGATGAACATTTCTCTACTCTTCTCGTTACAAATCCCTAAAAATTGATAAGAGAAAACATGTGAGCCTTTTTGTCTAAAATTTTATTTCTACTTTAGAAAGGAAGCAGCTGGTGGTAAGAAAAAGGGCTAGAAATCGTGTTTCTCCGCCACACGTTTGATCACCACTTGTAATTTTCACTAGACATCAATCGTGGAGGAGAAATTCTTCGTGATTAGGATTTACCACAGAAGGCCAAATGAGGAGGTGAGGCAGATGGAGGACGATCTCAACTTTGTTTTTGGGCAAAAAGTGTCACGTGATGATGAGATCACCATGCCACAATGTTCACAGTTACGGTTGGGGAGCACACACACACGCGCACACACACACACACACACACACACACATACACAGTTACACAGGTACGTTCCGGCTGAAGCCGTGTGAAAACAACCTCTTGGGCACAAAATTCTTCTTCTATTCGAGTATCATGTGTCAAGGGTATAAGATCTTACGCAGACTTAGAATTTCGACGGCTCTGTGGATGCTGCCCTCCGTGTCACTTAAAGTATGACCGAGTCTCTTTGGAATGTGGTATCCTGGTTACATGCGCGCTATTTCCTACCAGCCGTCCGAGGTAAACCGCTACTCGGCCAGTGACCGCCGCGTCATACCGCTGGGAACTTTTTTTGTTTTTCAGATCAGTGCGCCTGTAGAGCCTTCTTACAAGGAAAGACTTGCAAGAAGTGTATTATACTCATGAATAATTTTCATTCGTAAGTATAATATCCGATATTTTATTCAAATGGCGAACAAAATTATAGTGAAAAACTAATTTCTATTTCGATATACAATATATCAATTTGTGCTTATATTTTCTTCAGACGAGTTAATTTGAAATGAACTTCTTAATATTTGCTAACTTTCGTTTAATTACATTGATATTCTATAAGTTATATTTTTCACTCTGCTTAAAAACACTGTAAAAGTAGATATATTGTTTTACCCTTTCAATATTACCCATTTCACACCATCGTTAAACTTCAACTAATCAGTCAAAGTTAAAAATTCATCTCTCGCTATTCACACTTGAAGAATTTTCTCACAAGCTTCTCTCAGCGCGGAAGAATATCTATTTAACTTCTAAATAATCATTTCAACTTCCTTCCCATCGCAGTTACTCATTTCCAGAGCCGAGATAGACAAGGAGTCTGGCACACCTTCCACCTCAGTGGAAGTTCCCTCTTAGTCAGAGAGGTTAGTCACCAGCTCATCTGGCATGCCCATCCCACCTCCTCGGCCAGCCAGCGCTTGGTTATGGCGGCTGAGATGTCGAGGATGCTACACCATCTCGCTTCCATGCACTCTGGAATTGCTTCCATGCACTCTGGAATTGCTTCCATGCACTCTGGAATTGCTTCCATGCACTCTGGAATTGCTTCCATGCACTCTGGAATTGCTTCCATGCACTCTGGCATTGCTTCCATGCACTCTGGAATTGCTTCCATACACTCTGGAGAAATAGAAACGTTTTCAAGTTTGGGAACGACGTCTTAAAAAAGATTATGCATGTAACTCCTCGCGTTATATAAAATAATTTTTTGATACGTGTGTCACTATTGTTGTGTATTACATCTTTGGTCGTCAGAGAGCTGAATCAATTTTTATTTCATTATGAACTTACTCTAATATCTTGAGGTGATGATAGCTACGGAAGTAATTGCCTTAAAGTTTTTTCAGTGGTTTTCGTGAATAAAAAGCACACACGCTTTCAAATGTATATTTAGTTCTTCAAGCTTTCGGATATACACTTCAACCAACATCAGAAAATTTCAGTTGCGAACTAAAACTCTCATTTTACTTGAATTTATTTTAGGGTACTGTAGTTTGATCCCTATGGTCTCGGAGATACGAAAGTCGATTACGTGGATGAAGGAATGAAAGAGTTGTAATTACTTTTCAAAATGTTTAAGGTTGGTACGTGGAAACAATGATCCTTGCTACAATTCTGGTGAATAGTACTTGAATTATATTTAAGCTACTTGCATCTTGTTGCGAGTGTATTCATTAGATAGTAATTTAATTATTGTGCATCAGAATCCATAAATAAATGATTAATCCTCAGAAACTCGAGTGCTAATACTGTTTATTAGCCAACTTACAGAGTCCAAAACATTATTAGACTTATAGTCGAGGAAACTCTTTAACTTCGGTGTTTCGAGCCAGGATAATTACAGAAATCCACCCGGGGGTGCTGTATTTCCAGCGACTAATTTTGAGCGACTAATGTTTCAAGTTCCAGTCGGAACTTGCGTGACCTGTGCACTTGCAGGTACTGATCTGTTCTTTAAGGTGAGTAACTCCTGCATGTAAGCGCAGCAGCTCTTTGATGTAAGCTCGTACGAATACAAATGGTTTCGTGTTCGATTCAAACCGACACGCAAACTCATTTTAAGGATTATGATACTTGTAGTGCGATGTGCACTTTTCCAATTAGATATCACGCTTGTTAGGTATTAAACTAGATAGTGTACTTGTTCATTTTGGTACAAGAAAGATAAAATAGTGTTGAAGATGATTAATTTAAATTATAACCGCATTCAAGGAACCATAACGTTAACATTATCAGCAAAATTTATATTTTATGTGAGCAACCGAAAATCGATGAGGCCAACCCAGAGTAACTCATACGCACTCTATCAGCGGTGTTTTAGTCTCTATAGAGACCATCAACTTAAGTCCGGGATAAAGCCCTGATAGCCTACGATACATAAATTTTGGTATGGTATTTTAGGTAGTCCTCCATTCGGCATATCTAACGGCAGGACGGTGATTATTAACCGAAAAATTTGGCGTAGTGGATACCTTTAAGTGCAATGAAGAAATATAGAAAACCACCTGATTAGCAATAAGAAAAAAATTAACAATCGTTCTGTAGAAACATTCCAATATAATGGCAAATATTAATTAGAAAGCAGTAGTTATTTTTAGGATTACAACTCATGATTCCCTCATTAAAACTCATGATCTCTTAATGGATAAATATTACTGTCCAGTCAAGTTAGATATATGCAGTGAAAAATCGAACTCCTTGAATTTAAAGTAATTTAAAAAATTAAGTAAGTTAAAGTAGGTATAATATACTTGGGCATTATATGACAATTATGGTAATAATAATTAATAGAAATATTGGTTATAATAGATATAACACCCACACCAATAATGATTAGTCGATATGCATTGAGGAGTGTTCTTTAGTAAGTTGTCTGGTCCATCATGAATGTAGTGTAAGATGAAGATTTAAAGAATTACATTCTGAACTTGATGAAGTATAAAAATATTATAGTATACGATATTGCGCGAAGAATTGCTTTACATTATTTTCTACTGGAAATCTACAACAATTAAGACAATAGGTAATGAGTTTAGACTGTAAAGCTAGAAACAAAACTTTTGAATGAGAATATGATGTTCCTTCACGTTAGAGTGATTTTTACACAACAATAACGAGGAAGTTTTAAGTACAATTGCAAATTTTTTTTAGTAGAAAAAAGCATAATTTTTTCCAGTGAATTCAATTTATGTTAAGATATTTAATCTAGGTTTAATATTGAAATTAAAATATAAAATATGAATACGTTATCAAAAACATTTCACCTGCATCATTATAATACTATTACAATTTCATTAATACGATATTACTTTAAAATTTAACTGGATCTCTAACCATTGTACTTTAACATTAATCGAGGCTTTAAATCGATCTTTACCAATTGCACGTTTGTATCAACACAATATCAGCGAAAGTTTGAAATAAAGTATTAAAATTTATGTATTATTAATTAAATTGAAATAATACATTAATTAATATTATGAATAAATTAAAATAAATCAAAATTGATATTATGAACCCAATGTAAGTCAAAATTTTAACATAATCATTAGAAATTAGGCGTTGACGTTATGAATACGAAGTTAATCACAGTTTATCCAAGTTTCAATTCTGTAAAACATAAGCTGCTCATTAAAAGTATTCGTAGATATTCATACGATATTTATTGAAGTTAGAAGTTTCAGTATTCGTAGATATTCATACAATATTTATTGAAGTTTGAAGTATTGAGCCGACCAAAGGTGGCGCAAAGCATGACATTGGGAAGCTCTAGAGGACGCCCCATCGACCAGAGCTAGGTACGCCGGGCTCCCCTCCTCCTACATCACACCTCCCCCTAATCTCGAGCGGCAAATTGCCGACTTGTAAACACAAGCTCGTGTTCCTATATTTAACGCCCCTATTGCACTCATCGCCGAAAATGTAAATAACTGGCGTTCACGTACGTGTTTTATGGTAATTTCTGAATTAGTAAAAAATGACGAATAGAGAAACGAATAATTTTAATAATTCGATATAGTGATCAAATTACATTTTACTTGTAATGATTTGGATATTTTGGATATTTTTAAATCATCGTTTTGAGAGGGTTTCGTAACAATTCATTAGAATTCACAATTTCGTCGCAGTGGGGTCAGAAGCCAGAGTAAACGAATTTTTGTAGTTTAGCTCATTCCATCATTTATTTCACGTTCAATGCTCTCCGTTCCCTTATCGTAATCAAATGATAACAATGGGGAAAAAAGTCCATTATTTTGCGATTGCGTTTATCCTCATTACTTAAAATAAGTAGATTATCAGTAACTTTTTTCATTATAAAAATAATCTCAATAAATTTGTAGAAATCTTGACTGATTAATTTAAAAAATCACCCCTGGTTTGAAAAAGCGCAATTCCAGGTAGAAAATCATGTATGTTCGATAGAATCGTTGGGAACAAGGAATAATATGGTAAAAATTTCATCTAAGTAAGAAAATGGATACGATTACAGAAACTAATTTCTGACATAACACTTTCGATCAGCAATGAAAAAGGACTTTTTATATGGCTTATGGCTAATGGCAAGAAGCAATAGAATAATCTGTGCTTTTCTATTCGTAACTTCACGGGTCTTTATAATGTACTGAGACTTTAAAATTTAGTGTAAATGAAGCATTTTCAGGATTAAAATAAAGTTCTTCATCATATTGGAAATCGCAATGCTGTGTAGCAGTTCAGCGCAGTAATAATAACGCAGCGATACAGACAGACGTCATGTCCACTTTCACAGCAGTTTCCTTGCCCCGGAGCTGCGCGGGTCGCTGCAGTAATTCTGTCAGTTAACTCCACTAATCGGAAACGAAACACTGTGGGCCACTGTACATTACTTCCATCTATTGACCTATGGTGTCTCCTGATGGTATATACTGCTGTAGTCACAGTAGAATTTTCACGGAACTAAAGATCATGGGGCTGAAATCGATCGTCGCTACAACCAGAACTATTGGTGCAATGTACTGCTCTAAAACGACTTTAATATACTTTACTTCTCCGAACTGCAGAAAACCGTTGGAGACGCTGGGTAGTGCAGATAGAAGCATCCAAATGAACACGTTTATTTCAGTAGAAAAATTTCAGTGACTTTTTCAAAATGTTCTTGAAAATCGCCTAAATTTGATTAGGGACCTTGTCAGTTGCTATATAACTAGGTATTAATCCTTTGAAAAATTGACTTTTGAATTAAGTGCGAATGTATACATACATTTCTGACCATTTCCCTACCTATTTACTGTCGGATGAGAAAATACTGCAGAAAATTATAACCTCAAATCCTGACGAAATTTAAAATCATGAGGAGAGGCTAATTTTTCATCGAGATAGGAGAGAAAGTTGTGCAAGTTTTAAAGAAGATGACTTCCCCTTTATCCTAGGAGCACCCAGACGGAGGTGCAGCGCTCATTAAGGGGTGCAGCAACTGACATTATGAGAACATTGGGGTGCAGCAACTGACATTATGAGAACATTGGGGTGCAGCAACTGACATTGCAGCAACTACACATATGCGGTGACTGAACACTAACAGTTGACTCAAAGGAGGGTTTGTGCTCACACGCGTCTGAAACCACGACTCTGACACGAAGGCTAAGATATGGAGGGTCCAACTTACAAATTCTGACTACGAGCCACAGATTCCAAAACTTCAACCCCAACATTCAGACTCGCAAACTCCGTCTCAAGCATTCAAACTCAATGACTTCGTCTCCAGCATTCAAACTCAAAAACTTTGTCGTAAGCATTCAAACTCGAAGACTTCCTCTTCAGCATTCAAACTCCAAGACTTTGTCTTCATTATTCAAACTCAAGAACTTTGCCTTCAATATTCAAACTCGAAGACTTTGCCTTCAGTATTCAAACTCAAAAACTCCATCTTCAGCATTCAATCTCCAAGACTTTAACTTCAAACTCTTCCTGGATACGCATGCGGGTCGCACGTTGAGTGTCTTCAGGTGTGCCTTTACCTGAGGTCCTGCACCCCTCTACATGCTGTCTCCGCACACCTGTCCATACGGAGACACACCCGAGACTGTCACCACTCACTGCTGCCTCCACTGTTCACTAGACCCTTTGAACTACTGCACTACTGCACGAATAGGTACACCGCGTGTAGAATTAGTACACCACCTGAAGAATAGGTTCACTACTTGAAGAATATGTTCAGTAGGTGAAGAATAGATTCACCACATGGAGAATAAGTATATTTCTAGAAGAATAATAGGGACATGCATGAATTGTTTGAAGAATAGCTAGAGTGCTTCATGAATGAGTTCATTGCATGATGCGCAAGTGAATTTTTTGACGAATATATTCACAGCATGAAAAATAGGTAGACTGCTTGGAGAATAGGTACACTACTTTTAAAAAAGTTCTTAGCGTGAAGAATAGTTTAAGTATTCGTATTAAAGTTTCAATGCTTGTAAAAAAGGGTTTTGGCTTAGAGAATACGTAGACTACTTGAGTAATATAAGTTCACTAGTTGAAGCATGGGTACACTGCTAAGAGAAAGACGTACATGCACTGTTTTTAGAAGAGGTTCACTGCTTGTAGATGAGGTACTCTGCGCGAAAAATATGTACACCACTATAAGTAAAGGTTGTTTACTTGAAAGCCTACCCGAATAGCAAAAGTGACAAAATTATAATAGAAAAAAATTCATCTTTAGAAACCGCTCTTTCGCCAAATAAACTAAATGAATTAATGAACTTGAGTTAAAATCAGTATTCCGTATGCAAAAAATTTTCTTGAATTCTAAAGCGGTATTTCAGATAAAAATTTGTGAAGCTAACTCCTCGCAAAATTACAATATTCGCTCTTCCATTATCTGATTTATAGCGAACTGAGCAAAAACGAGCTTTCACAATTACGAATTCAGCGTCACCTAGTAAAGAGGCATCGAATTAATTAAACCAATGCACTTGAATGACATGGAGAAAAAATCCCAGAAATAATAACTGTCAAGTGTTTATAAATGAACACAGGGCTTGCCAGAAAAATGGTGCTGATTTTATATTTTGATAACCCAAAAATCATCAATCGTAGGAAGATGGACTTAGACTGATTTGTTTATCTCTATTTATTATTCCCCAAGCTTTTTATTGTCGACAATTCAATTCAGGTGCAACGGTGTGCCGAGTGAGGAGCGTTTCCTTTTGACTTGTGCGAGATGAAAATTTTCTGAATTTTACAATTGAAATACGAGTATTATAGGATGAATGAATTTGTCTAAAGTGTATAAGTGAAGTATCTATGTAGGGAAAATTCAAGAGGTAAGGATGCCTGAGTTATATGTAACTACCTTCATTGTCCCCTTACGTTATTCAATAATCATCAGGGAATTGTGTTTCCTATACATTTACGGACCTAATTGAATTATTTGCGCCCTATAATGGTTATTTTCCAATACTGAAATTTTTGACGGGATTTTTACGCAAATTGTGTAGGTATGTACTTAGTATGCAGGTGTGTATGTTTTTTTACCTGATCGAAAAAAGAAACAGACGGGCAAAAGGTATTCAACAACCATGATGTTCAGCATTATACATAATGTATAACAGATTAATAGCTGGGATAGACTGACAGCTGTAGAACTACATGAATGACAAAAAAAAAATAACTTAGAATGAGGAAAAAGATGCTTTTCGTTCGAAAACTAGCAATCAGTTTTTAAAAATATGCCTCCGAGTTTCGGCAACATGCCTCAAGAAAAAAATTGAACTGCAGAAGAACGTGAACAAAACATCATCCGGTAAGATGCACGAACATTTTCAAGTACAGTCACTCATGAGGATGTTTTCGAAGGATGAACAAAGAGAAAATAACCAGGGAACTTCCGTGCTGTAGTAAAGAAAAAGCAAAGCAAAATTGAGTCCGAACATGACCAAAAAAATTCTGAAATAAAAAAATTACTTGTAGCATTTCCAACAATGACTCGCTAGTTATGTTAGCTGTGCTAAGTAAGGCGGCATACAATAGGTCATTAGCATCTGCCTCTCTGCCTGGACACTTGTGTCGTGCCGTATTCATGATACGTCGAACCTTGTCTGCTGTCCACGAGGCATCATACCCTGTCTCCAGCTCTGAATGCTGGAGAATTTCTTTGCTTTCGTAAAAGTAATTTTCACTGTGGAAAACTAGTTTTTTTATTTATACCATTGTACTTTATAGTGTTGAACTATGTAGTGTTTGTGGTTCGTTACAAATGACGGTGTTCGATAACGTAAGACAGGGGGGCATGTAAGACTCGATTGGGTTGGAAGCATCAAATAGTATCACTCTCGGATTACTTGAACAACCGAAAGCGTGCGATCAGCGTCTCTATGATACAAGCTTCCCTGCTTCTCGAATTTCCCGAGATTAATATTTCAGATGCGGACACCACACCTTCATTTCCATCCTAGTAATACTCGGGATAATAATATTTATTGTCCCGATACGATTTTTTGTACCCGTTGAACGTGTATCGAAGATACGCTCATCTAGCACTTCTTGCTCTCCCAGAAAAAATTCTTTGATAAAAGACATAATGTTTATAAATTCACTAGTGTACACGACCTGTCAAGATTGACGGGATTCCATATTTTCTTTAGACTAATCTTGCAGATATGGAAGATAGATATAAACCAATATATCCAACTTAATATTACCCGCGATTAAAATATTCGCATACTTGTCAACTGGTGAAACTCGTATCACAGATACGGTCATTAAGCATCTTTATGAGCGTGGCAGAGAGACGGAAGAAGCACTTAACTCTTTAGACCAAACAAATTAATAAATCCACCAAGGAGAAATTACTCATAAAACGTATAAAGTTATTTATTTTTAAATTTAAGGAGACACCTGTCGTTTTTCATATAGTATTGATATGTACATGATAAAGATACAATAATGGTACTATAATGGTCGAGAATTTCCCTACATGACTTTGAATAACTTCAAACGCAAAAACAGCACTTCCTTTAAATGAAGCTTGTTAACTAAACTTTCCCGTAAGATAAATCTCGGTAGAGGAAAAAAAGGCCTCTTTGTAAATTTTCAAAATTTTCAGAGCATTAGAAACGCAATTTACGTCGGTACCAAACAATTCAGTGACTGTGAAAATATGATAGCAAAGAATCTCTGTTAATTAATTGTCTTAATTTAATATTTTCATGTGATTGAAAATGAAAACACAGTAAATATCCGAGGAGAAATGGGCAACACAGTCCCATGGCGCTCATTAGAAGAATGAGTGAGGCAGCTTGTCTGCTTATCTCTGATTGAACAAAAGAATGCAATTAGATAAGTCATTCTCCGACATGACATCACGGTACGAAATTCAACTTGTGAAGCTTTGTCTGCTTTCTAAATTTTCAACTACACAGTTGTTCGCTCAAGGCTCTCTATAAAACTTTATTATCCTTCGAACGTGCATTCAACTGAAAGACCAGTCGTGATGGTGGCGTGAAAAAGCCCAACGCTGTTAATTGATTAAACGGTCGATAAATGTAGATTACACCGTATAAATCCTTTAAAATATTCAACCAATTTAGTCCAAGTTGAGTGATACACATTACGAAAAGTTAGCTTCCAGTACAATACACCAAAATCACTGAAAAACTTGGCTATATATAAACAAAGTATACGAATATTAAAATCGTCAGATGGAAATTTAAACGCTGCCGTTGACGGGCGGGCATCTGATTCTCGCTCAGCGCAAAAAAGGTTCAGTTGCCAGAAATTTCCGGGCTGTTGGCAACACCGCGTCGCTGCAACCGCCGCCCAACGCAGTCGCACACGTGCAGAAATTGTAGACAGGTCAACGCACTCCTGGCTTCATCCGCCCTACCCTGGCGTTGTTGATGGTGGGAGAGATCGATACTTAATGAGAAATTCTGAAGATGTACATCTGTTTCCAAGTGCGGGCAAAATGTCGTCCTGCAAGCAATCACCTTGGTACAAGAAGGAAGAGAATTTCCAGCTATGTTACATACTTCAATATCAGTACGAGGTGAGTGGAATGTGACGTTGGATTTAATGACAGCTTCAGTATCTAGGCTACGACGAAATATTTTTAATCCGCTGATAACTACCGTCACAAGACACTGGCGTTTGCCTGGATTAGGTTTTGAAGCAAATATAGAAGTTAAAAACGTATTGATGGGTGGAAGACGGCAGTCGATTAATATTAGCGTTTCGATTGTAATAATAATAATACAATATTTCCTGGCGGTATGGATAAATTAGCTCTCAAATTTGAATAAAAGGAGAATAATCATTTAGAGGGATCCGTTCTGAGAAAACAATGTATTATCTGATATTTACGCACTTGAAGGAGCGGCACCTAGATTTGTACATGCAGCTTAGAAAATAGGAAACTCAAAGTATTTTATGCAGCTATACAAACAGGAACTAGAAAGAAATGAACTAATGAAAAACTTTATTGCACCTGAAAACAGAACACAATATTATGATACAAAAATTATTTTACGAGAGAAAGTATCGCTACATTTAACAAGGAAAGTTTAAGACACAAATGTCTACCTTACCCAACCGTACTAGCAACACAGAATAGCTCGAGTTAACTTGTAAGAGACGTCGTACGATTCGTATCCTAAGAACTGATGCAATTCTATTATTTAAACATGAAGAAAAGACACCCTATATCGGATTAATTGAAGAATGAACACCCCAGTATCATTCCGAGTGCTTATTCTTCAGGTGATCTAAGGCTTTTAGATTTCATGCATGAAATTAAAATAAAAAAGATCATGATGACACACTATAACGTAAAAACCCCTTAGGATACTCGTATTTCAAATTATACATTGTTCACGTGCGCGTGCATATTTCACGGTGTATAATAAAAAATAAAACATCCATTTGAGGGCATGAACTTATATAAACGATTTTCTAGAGTACTGACTTTGTTAAATATGAACGATTTAGCTTTAAAAACGTATACATTTTCTACGAAAAATCGCGCTCGAAGACGTGTAAGGCACAAAGGGAGTTGACTCAAGAGCCAAGATGCACACAGTTGACTTAAGAGCCAAGACGGACACAGTTGACTCAAGAGCCAAAATGCATACAGTTGACTCAAGAGCCAAGATGGACACAGTTGACTCAAGAGCCAAGACGGACACAGTTGACTCAAGAGCCAAAATGCACACAGTTGACTCAAGAGCCAAGATGGACACAGTTGACTCAAGAGCCAAGATGGACACAGTTGACTCAAGAGCCAAAACGGACACAGTTGACTCAAGAGCCAAGCTGTACACACTTGACTCAAGAGCCAAGACGGACACAGTTGACTCAAGAGCCAAGCTGCACACAAAGTCAGGGGAGACCGTAGGTGTCCCTATGCCCGCGTGGGAGCGTATGGAGGCTAGGCAGGCGGCGTATGGGTGTAGCAAGCGTGATGAAATTTGAGGAGAGACATAGGAGGCGTCTGAGGAGAGAGCTCATCCCTGGGGATTCTTAGAACACAGAATTTCTTAATGAACATTAAAAGATTCAGTTCATTGAGGGGAGTAAGAAACGTTAGGCGTTCATGTTTTTAGTATGAGTTCCAGAGTTCACCACATCACGCCTGCATACGAGTGCACCTGAGCAAATAGTCGAAACAAAATCGAAGAAATTCACTTTTCGCTTCTGCGTAGACTCGAGTTCTTTTTTTTTTCACGTGACCAGCATGACTACGCTGTTCCCCAGCTGCTGTGCGTAGGATACTATGATGTAACGCTATATAGGATACAATGACGTAAGGCTACTTTGGGTACAATGACGCAACGCTGAGGCGGTTCTCGTAACTCTGCGAAACACTTCTAAAATTCGTGTTACGTCATATCGCCGACTTAGCGATATGATGTTCACAACATGATGTTTCAACACACAATGCATACCGTAATGGAAGTAATGATCTGGCCGTAAATACACGCAGTGACAGAATGCATGAACTCTCATATGTTACCAGACTGCGTTGACATCTAAAAATTTCTACGACGTTATGTAGAAAATGGCTCACCAAATACTTATTTGGTGAGGTAAATAATTGCAAAGTTAAATTGTCTTGCTTAGTTCATACAATTTGTAATAATTAAATTGTCTTGCTTAGTCCAATCCTATTGCTCATTACACAGCTAATGCCAGGCAAGAGAACAATCATTGTATGAAATTTAATTTTCAAAAATTGAATTTTCTTACTTATTGCTCATTACCCAGCTATCACAAAGTTAGGCAAGAGAACAACAATGTATAAATAATAATTTGCAAGAATTAAATTGTCTTGCTTAGTCCAACCCTATTGCTCATTATACAGCTATCACAAAGTCAGGCAAAAAAAAAAACATTCACAAAACGACGTCGGTTTTTGTCATGTTCGACATGCTGTTGTTGTCGTACGAGATAAAAGTAAAGTAGCCAAGACTCCGGTGGGAGATGGGTGTCATGCGGTCCTCTAGACACAGAGAGGGAGTACTCAGTCATTCTTTGTCTCTCATTCATCATGCCTCCTAGACCGCAGACCACGTGGTGTTCTAATTGTTTGTTGTTCAAGCTTTAGTGCTTGGGTACAAGATACCTAGTTCAAAAATATGGTTGCGGTGAAGTTACTCGTCTATGATTCAAATTAAAATTTTCATTCTAATTGTACTGCTATCGATCAACTTATATTGATGTGGTTCAAATTATAGGCCACCCGTGCTAAATTAGGCGTTCTGGTAAAAAACAGTAACGTAAACTGGAATAATGTACATTCTGCAGGTGTAGTTCGAAGTATCTTTATCATAAAAATCGTCGAGCAACCCAACTCTTATAAAGCGCGGAACTTACTGCCAAGCGTGACATCACTTCGAACATAGAGTTAACACGTGATGAATTCTGATCACTTCAACTGTCTCTTCATCTGTTGCAGTTTTTCTTTTTCTCTTTGGAGTTGTATTCCACTCAATATCCTCACACTCAGGATCGCTTTTTGACTGGAGCAACTCGGACACTTTGCTGCGAGAGTGTCATTTTGACCGGAGCAACTCGGACAATTTGCTATGAGTCTGTCATTTTGACTGGAGCAACTCTGACACTCTGCTGAGAGTCTGCCATTTTGACTGGAGCAACTCGGACACTTTGCTGCGAGTCTGTCATTTTGACTGGAGCAACTCGGACACTTTGCTGCGAGTCTGTCATTTTGACCGGAGCCACTCGGACACTACTTTAAGTCCGTCACTAGATCTCATCTTAATTTACCTCCTCCTCCATGTTATGATGTCCGGTGATGCCTGTGCAAGTCCGGCAGTCAGCTTTATATTTGGAGATGAGTCAGCGGGCAGTTGGATTCCTGAGCGAATTAAGCCAGAGGTTAGCATCTAATCTCGGAAGTTTTGTTTGTCCGTTTGCGAACCACCAATCTTCAAACGTCTTCGTTTCATAAGTTTCCTCTACAAGCATAACACAGTGGTCTAGCCGGAGATTTATCACCTTACTAACTAGTCACTGCCTTGTTGTTGGGAGTGATAATTTCAGGATGGCCTTTCTTTATATTAGTTCGGTACGTAGTTGCCCTAAAACCATTTAGTTCCTCTAGTGTTGAAGTGATCGCGTTAGCTTGCTTTAATCGTCGTCTGCAGTTCGCCTGTTGTTTAAAGAACTGCAGGTCCTTGAGCTGCCTTCTTCGATCATGTTTTGTATTTTCGAAGACTTTACGATTAAATATACAGATTTTGCATTGTTTTATTAAATTTTCACGCGTCTTTGAGCTCCAAGGTGAAACATGAGAGTGACTAAATCGCTATCATTGACAAATTACAGAAGTCCCATGACTTTTGTGTTCGCTCTTCCTCTCCTTTGGCAAACAGTAGAGTGCCTTCAATGCAAAAGTGGATTATTGGTTCGTATTGGGCGATGATGCTTGAGGTTTCTAAATTGATTTGAGACCAATTTCCCAGAGAGTGCCTGAACTCTTCGGAGAGCATCTGGGTATTGAACCCCTCACAATCTAGCAGATTCAGATCACCTCGACGAGTAACCTGACGAATTCATGGTAGATGTCTACGCAACCCGCTTGTGTTGTGTCAGACATTACACGAACCAGGTATTACACGTGACAGGCGTTATTGTGTCAGGCGTTGCACGTGGCAGTTGTTATACACGTGACAGGCATCACAGTGTTAGACGTTACATGAACCAGGTAATTACATCTGACCTACGTCACTGTGTCAAACGTGACACTTGTCAAGTATTATTCTCGTGACAGGCGTAAATGTGTCAGGCGTTACAGGTGTTAGGTGCTACACGTGCTAAGCGTTACACGAGACAGACGGTACAGTTGTCAGGCGTTATTAATGTCGGGTGTTACGCGTGACAAGAGTCACATGTGACAGTCGTTACTCGTGTCACGTTACATGCACCACATTGCAAGCATAACGTTACGTGCACTGTGTTATAGGTCTAACGTTAATTGCACCACGTTACACCCTAATGGTACCTGTACCACGTTTCCAGCATAACGTTACGTGCACTGTGTTATACGCCCAACATTACGTGCATCACGTTACGCACCTTGCACTACTAAAAGCTTGCTTGGCGGAACTCAGAACGCGTTTCAAACTCGTTAGAAGAGGTGATTATAAAGCCTGGTAATAATTGGAGACTGCTATTCTCGGGTGACAATTTTAATCTTTTTAAAAAATGTATAATAGGTAAACTTAAAAAATAAGTTTGAAAGTTGAACAATACAAAGAGGCGTTATTATATTCTCTCATTTTTGTTTTATATCAGGAGGTATTTAATAACTTTGAGTTAATTTCCATTTTCATCTCGTTAGTTCTGATGGAAACAGTGGTGAGGGTAACAGAGAGCGACTAAAACCGAGGGTCGGCATGAGGGGAGGATTTAAATGGTCCTAAGAGGGAAAAATATTACTTCTCATAAGTTAATGGGGAGAACAATATGTAGGCTGGGGAGAGACCATTATAAGGAAGGAAGTGTGCCTCAAAAACTGATCTTGATATTACATCGTAACTACTAAGTAATTGATGTAATTATTTTCGATCAGTTTCGATAAACAGAAGAAGAAGTGTATCAATGATACGTTGATCAGCCACTGAGCTGCCGTTTAAATTATTTTCGGTCAGTTTCTACAACTGGAAGTAGAATTTTATCAGTGATAAATTTCTACTTCCAGTTATAGAAGTATAATAGAAGTGCATCAGTGATACGTTGATCACCCACTGAGCTATTGCTATTTAAAATAAGTGTACGGTTTAACTTGTGGTCCATCCTGTGCACAGTGCAGCAGGAGTTGGGGAAGACGTGGGAAACCCTGGGGAGGTGAGTGTGGGCGTCACGTGGGGGATATGACAGGAGTGGGGAGGCGTGGGGAAGAGTGCGAGTGGCGCGGGTGACATCGACCCGTCTGGGGTCGCGACGCCAGGCTGGGGAGCGGTTGGAAATCTTCCCTCCACATTACTTCTAATGAAAAATTCACTCGTCAATTTCCCACTGCTGAACGCGGTGATGCTGAACGCGTTGGCCATTCCCCTCTTGAATAAAATGTCCCTATCTCACAGTGACGCATTTTGTGTACATTTTGTGGGCGAGACATGCCTCTTCAAAAGTTTACTTCATAGATTACTCATCGAATGGTCAAAGTTGAATGTTTCAGATTACTTCTTTTATACAATAAGGAGGATATGATTTTATTTTATGTATGTAATCTACGATTAAATTCCCCTGGTTATTTTGATCACATATGTTTTTAACAAAATTTAAATATTTCAACTTATTAAATCTAAATTAGTTTCCAAATCCTGCTCAACGTTTGAGACCTTGAGAACCGCCAGACAGAAAAAAAATCAAATTGAGCAGTAAATTCTGCAGAATTTTCCAGAACTGAACCATACGAAACCTCTAATTCTTACATTCATTTTTAAATTCAGTGCATTTATCTTTTCCTAGATTGTGTTATCGCTACACAGACGTGCGCCAGGTGCGAGAAGTGCCTGCAGCCTCATTACATCACAAATTTTGCGTTACGTGCAAAGTGCTTGCAATTTCTTTCATTCGTGAACTTGCATGAAGCCGAAGTCGGGCACATTAAATGTCATAAAGGAATCTGTGTGTAATTAAACTTAATTTTGAGTTTACATACGTTCTATGTGAGAAATGTATGAAGTTGTAAATATTTTTAGCGCTTAATTTTTTAATGAATTTGCAGTAAGTTTCAAAGGCTTTCTTTCGAATTTTTCTGTATTTTTAATTTATTCCTTATCAGATTATAATTTTTAGTTTGATGGTTTTTAATACACCTTATCCCATGTACACTGACGTAGCCATGGATATCACAAATAGAAGAATATCTCATCATCCATTGAGTGACCAACACTGCCTCATTTTATAATTCTGTCGCCATGTTTTTAGTTCATATTGATCTTTCAAGCGGCTCCTCGAAAATTTCAAACTTAACCAAGGTACATTTTACAGCGACCTCGTAGAACTAGCATTGCTGTAGACCGACCGAGCTCGCGGTCAGTATACGGAGGGGCTTTCGCTTTCCATTATAAATTTGACCACTATCATCGCGTAACACTAACCACTGGAAAAATAGCGAGGCTGGTCAATGTGGCGCGTATAATCAAGTTAGTGCCGAACGCGGTGTCGCCTGGACAGTATCATGGCTACACCATTTCTTAAAAATAATTTAATGATGGATTCAAAGAAATGAAGAAAGTAATTCGATGATGGACGTAAGAGTGAGAAACGGTTACCCTCTACGAATGTCATTTTCTATAATCGTATCAAGATCTTACGTTGTGTACCGTGTGACGAAAAAAAATGTGTGAAAGACCTAGCTTATAGAGAGGTTAGATCAATATAATTTTTTTGGTTTAAGAATGTCTTATGAATGCTGTACATGTTTACCGTAAATTAATAGTTCAGTCATCTTACTGCATAAAATTTTGCAATGGAAATTACGTATCATAAGACAATTCTGAATAAATTTTGATAATGAAACTTGAATATTATTAGGCAAATTTCAAAAGCCATAGATAGTATCAACCTCTGTAAATTTGCAAAAACGGATTTCAAAGAATAGGCCAATTTTTCCCTACGCTTGAAAACCGAAAAATTAGGATTTTTATTTAGCATTGAGTCTACTTTTTCTTTCATAGACCGAGTTTTCAATACTACAAGTTGAATTTTGAATATTAACATAGTAATAAATGGTTAATGATTTGGAAATACGACTATGCTTATAGATCATGAATCACCATGCTATTATTCATTTTCTTTCATCTCATAACATTGGATGTTTGTAAATGTTTTTCTCCCACGCTGATATTCTTACTGTTTCCCACTTTAAACTTTTTAGCCTAACTCCTCTCAATTTTCTTTTACTTGCTCATATTATCCTTAAGTCTTTCCCGTTTTCTGCATTACTTGACGCAGTTTCCCCCCGGTGATTTATCTCCGACATTGCGCTTCTTCTGGGCAGTATCCTGGCTACGGTATTTGAGATTTCCCTCTTGCTTTTTAAAATGCATTTTAATTAAATCTCGTTTTTCTCGCAAGAGCCTACCCCGGTAACGCTTTCCTTAAGAAACTTCTTGTCCCTCCACTACCGTTTCTCCTACCGCAGTTCAAGAACATACGGCCTTAAAGAAAGTTATAAAGTCATATCGCAGAGTCTGTTTTAATTTTCCCTCAGAAAGTCACCTTTCATTGACAATTTTTCAAAGAATGTCTTTTATTATTTGTAAGGCTGACCACTCCCATTAACTATAGTTGTCGTTTTTAAAATTTCATGTGATTGCAATGAAAGGTTTACAACCACTATCCCCTTCGTATAACTTTGCACATGTAAATACATAAACATTTAAAAATGCGAAGTGTGAAAGTAGTTTTCGTTCATGAAGTAGAAAAAAGAAGAAAGCAAATGCTGGTTTTAATTTAGTATGAATTTCCCGTGGACGAGTATTATCTCTTTCACTCACGCAACCATGACCCACAACGGCAGCTGTATTGGAAAGAATGGTACGTTCTAATTAAGGTGAACAAGTCCTTGTACTTATTATTTAGAAGTCGGCATTGCAAGCCTTTTATTGTATTGACAGGTGAAAGGCAGCCCGAAATATAATGGTTTTGTACACTTGTCAAGGTTTAAATTCACCC
Organism: Morinoia aosen; assembly: GCA_030386875.1. Classification (NCBI taxonomy): domain Eukaryota; kingdom Metazoa; phylum Arthropoda; class Malacostraca; order Amphipoda; family Talitridae; genus Morinoia; species Morinoia aosen. Next base: position 18,863,779 of record CM059563.1, read on the forward strand.
AGACACACATTTGCTAGTGTATCTGCTCGGTAACTGGAAATATTTCAGCAGCTTGAAGATTTTGTAGTTTGACTGAAAAAATAGAGAAGCATGGCATCCCAGAAGGGGTTGGAAAATAGTATAAAGAATCTTAACACTCTCCGTTCCCCAGTCGGATGCAGTAGGGTTGAAGCTATAATAGCATTACTATACGTGGCGGGGGAGGTAAACTGTGGCTGCTTCTGCATTCGGTGTTCAAAGTAATTTCATGATACATTATTTGCCTCGGCAACCTTACTGGTACTAATGTTACACGCTGGACGGTGAACTGTCGTGTATATTATGACGGGAGTGACGGATTGCATGCTTGTCGTTGTATCCTGGCTACGGTATTTGAAATTTTCTGGCCGCCGGAGTGGTCACCCGGCATGGGCTGACACTAGCGGTGAGTTTCAGGATTAAAGCGGCCCATAGACGATCAATTTTATTGTCAATATAATTGAAAATGATGAATATTGACAATTTAATTGATCGTCTGTAGGCTTGATTGACGACCGTCAATTAATTGACTTAGTGGGCAAAAAAAAATTTCATCAATATGTTGAGTCAATGATATTGACAATTAAATTGGTCTTCTATGGGCCGCTTTAAGCTGCTGATGCTCTGCCACTTGATGAGCCTTCCTTAATACTACCCTTGCCTTACCCTACTTACCAGGCCACTTTGGTCACCTACTTAATAAATTACCTACTTAAATGCTTACTGTGTTAACTTAATCGCTTGCTTAAGCTGTTTGAATGAGAGTGTGGTTGTGAAATTACTTAACAAATAACGGATTCCTAGCGGCCTGTCTTTGACAAGCTCACTCGTGAACTTAGTTCCTTTTCTTTTTTGACTTTGTTGAACGGGTATTTCTTATTGTTTATTCAGTACCTTATCTGATCTTACCCACTTTACCTACTTTCTGCTCCGAGTGAGCATATCCCTTATTCTTACCGTTTCTTATCATCAACACCTGAAGTGATCTACAGACTGAGGAATGCTTAACTCAGGTTAGCTTTAGGGTTGCGTTGGTGAGTAGTATTTCTGCCGATGCTGATTAGTGCTGGAATTTACGCGCCGTTCCTTTCTCGATCCCGCTATTAAATGACCCAGTTCTTGTTATTCCTGTAACCGTGTGCGCCGCAGCCGTCGCGGTGGCGTGTCGCTGTGGTTTCTTTGTTGTATTCTGAGCGCCAGTTTTGATTCTGAACGATCTTGTTGGAAATATTTTTCAAAGCTCATTGAATATCTAAATTATAATGAATTTAGCGTCTAATTAGCGCCCTTTCTTTAATCCGATTCTCGCAAATTTTAAGATGCAAGAACACCAGCAGCGTTTCTACGCCTGATTTCTTGCCTCACACCTGTGGACGTCTTTCTTAGTCACTCGAGCCGACTAATAGGGAGCAAGAATCAATCAGGATTCTTTCAGAGCTCAGTGTCTGAGGGGTTTGGCAGACTGCTAGGCTTGACGCAAACAGCAAGTGTTGCCCGTCCTCTCTGACGCTAGACCTAGCTGCTATACTAGGGGTTCCCAACCTGGGGTGCTCGTACTCTCTGGGGGTGCGAGACGGTATTTCAAGAAGTACGAGAAAAGTCCAGGTAAATAATAGGATATTGCCTACATGCTGGAATTTTTATTTCAGACGGTGCAAGGTTCGAATGAAACTTTTTCGGGTGCGAGGCAAAAAATGTTGGGAACCCCTGTGCTATACGCAAGGACCGTGCGGTGTCTTGTTCGTTACTCGTCGTTGATCTATAGAGCAGTGTCATTGATGTTCACCGAGCGGGGTTGCCTTGTGTTACGTGTGATTACGATTTATCACAATAACCAAATACATTAAAATTACTTGTCCTGCGTCCCTTTCTTTTAAGCAAAAAATTTTGAACGCTAAGTGTAATCACTAATGTTAAAATTGACACGTTCGTTTCTTCGGTGCAGCATATAGAGACGCCAAAGATGAACATATTGGGCAAGAGTTATAAGAGTATAATTACCTCAATCGTATTTATGTGGATTTTCCTTAGCGGTATAAGTCTTGGAGATAAAAATTGAATAGTTTACTGTACGTCAAGTATAATAGTAAAATTGTGATAGGAAACCTTGTGCCTTAATTAGCCGAAAATTGTGGCAAATACTCGCATTCGTATAGTCAATAGCGCCGGTGGATGCGCACGGAACTGTATTCCATGCTCAGTTCAAATTTGTAAATAAGGGCTTCCGAAAAAAGCTGATCCCATCGGAAAAAGAAGAAAAAGTTCTATTTTCATGTGGCTAGTGAACAGTAACCACTCAGAAAAGATGACCACTTCTCTGCTTCCGGTGACTTAACTAGGTTTATCGTGATCTCGAGCGAGATCGATATAATTTTTTCGCTTACCTCCATGAGTGGTTTATGCGCCCTAAGAAACCGTCAGCAACATCACTAACACTGGACACTGCAGCAACACTTGCAGCAACACGTCATATGCAGTGAGGTAAAAGGCATGGCCTGTTGCATCAGACCCAAAATCGATGTTATTTTTTCGAAGATAAGCTGTTTTTGAGCCTTTAAGAAACTACCAACAACATCACTCGGAACACACGTCATATGCAGTGAGGTAAAAGGCACGGCCTGTTGCATCAGACCCAAAACACTCCACGCGTCTCAGGAAGAACACGTCACACGGATACGTCATGACCACGTGATGTTGTCCGTTGCCTGCTTCGCATAAGGTGCGTCTATTTCCTCTTTAACTCGATCAAGCCACGAGTGCCTGTCGAACCTAACAAAAGGTCATGTTGTAGTGATGATGAAACGAGTTGGTAATTTTATAGAAAAACGGGGTTTTAGTAAGTTTTCAACAACGAATATTTATTGCAATGAAATAAGTTTGTTTTTAGGAAAAACGTGGTTTTAGTAAGTTTTTAAAAACGAGTAATTATTGTGATGAAATAAGTTGGTATTTTTTTAAAATGTGGTTTTAGTAAGTTTTTTAATTTCGAGTATTTACTATCGCTGTGAAATCGAGAGGCAGTTAATGAATTGGTGTTGACTATAATTTTATGTACAGTACGTACAGTACATTGTTTATTCGCTGTCTTGAACAAACTCCACAACCTTAGACACTTGGAATGTGTTGTGAAAAATTACATCTATTATAATACAGTCCAATCAAAATTTACCTTCATGTTCATTGTTCAACATTCCGTGCTTAAATCCCCTCATTTGGGTATATAACGCCAAATAAATTCCACATTGAGCACTACTTAGTTAAAAAATGTTGATAATTGATACATCAACTTAATCAGTTGCCTTTGTGATTCGTCACGATGATGCACTCAAACCTTCATGAGAATTCTTAATAACTCAGCATCTGAATTATTTTTCAAGTTTTTTGTGTGTAGAAATTTATTTTCGGCTAAGTTACAATCTGCTGAAGAAGCCTAGCCAATTTTTTTGTCAGGATTGGGATCCACGTGCTGGGTAACCTGCGACGTAAAGCTTTATAGACCAATCACGGATCTAGTGAAATCAAATACCAATTTCAGCCGTCAAACATAAATAAGCTCTATGTTTACTCATACATGAATTTCTCTACGATCATGCTCTTTTTGGGAAGAGATCTAATTTCTATTATGTATTGAAATTCGTGAATGAGCTATTAAATTCATAAAATTAATAAATCTATTAACATAGAAGGGGGTATGGGCTTGGGCAAAAATGAACCAAAGCCGAAATGAGGCTTACAAAAGTATCTCTACGCCAGGTAGGCCAAATAGACTCGACCAAGTCCCAATCGCAGCCACCAACCACATGTGATGACTCCGCCCACGTGCCAACGTGTGTGAACACGTTTCGATTTGTTCACATTCGTATAACGCGTACAAAAGGGTCTTTTTTATGCAAAAATAAACTTGATCTTAAATTCATCTGTTTCAGGAATCAAAGAACTGCACAGAAGTATGACGAGCGTAAATTTTCAGAGGGTTTTTAGATTTTCAGCGAGTAATGAACGAAAATGATGTTCTGTTCAGAGATGAGACTGAGGGACACGGAAGGAGTCATGTTTCTTAGCCGGAGTGAGTTGCGAGTGCAACTCTCAACTGAACTGGAGATGTCTAGCACATACATACATACATATATGAATACGATTTAGCGTTGCATTAGTAGTAAGCTTCTTTGCATGAGGTACATAAAACAATATTGTAGACAATGGCAACAGCAAAATTATTCCCATGTTTTGCGTAAATTTGATGTTCGGAACACGTGGTGCTTGGCGTCATGGCGTTAGAACAAACCAAGAATTGTGAAGTTGACCTTCACGCTAAGGTCGGTGCGTGAGATTATCTCTATATCCGGCATCATGATGGGATTTTCCTGTTGGTATTTTCAACATGTGACGAGAATCTGAAATTCGCAAGATATATTCAACCAAAAAAAAAAAAATTGCCCCAAAAGGATAAAGCAAACGAAAGTATGAACTGCCACACTTCCACGGAGGAGGGACGTTTGTACTTGAGTCGGCGTTTATAATTTATTACTACGTTGATTTTCTAAAATATAAAATATTTTTAGTCCTAATGAGCCCTCATTTCTGTATTTTACATGAATTTCTAGCCAAGATTTGCTTTTTGTTCGGATGTCAGAGGAAATCTTGAAGGATGGGAAAATTTGTACCATCATAAAGTATTATTATTTATAATAGAACAACAATTATTTTAATTATACATTAAGTATTATTATTTAGTAAAATGTTCCGATTAGCGTCAATTGCACCGTGGTACAATCTCACAAAAAAGGTTTACGGTAATTGTATGTGAAATTCTTGTTTTGTTCGTATTGCCCACTCAAAATGTGATTTATTATTACTTGCTGGGTGAAACGTGGGAAACCATTTTCACTGAAATCGTAGGAAACTTTTCAAATTTAATTTTGCCGAGACCAAAGTAATGTTATAAAACACAAACGTTCACCGACATTGATAATGTTTGCAGCCACCTCTCCTGCTATAACCGAATTCCAACACTTGTGTTCTCTGTTTCACCTGTTGAACAGAAAATTAGAATATTTCTAATAAAACTGTAAATTACATTTATGTTGAAAACAGTGCATCAGCTTAGTTGCCCACAATTGACTCAATGCTGTTATTGTTTCATGAAAGTAAGTAGGTGTGTAGCCACTTTTATATTCAAACGTGTAAGATCATATAATCAACCGACAGTCTCAGCTCTGGCTTGAGAGCGATAACAGTTATATACAGACACACAAACGTAGATAAGAAAACTTGGGAACAATGGTTCTTTGATTAGCCTCGACAATCGGAAATGGAAAGAACCCCAGAGAACAAAGCATTCCTCTGATAAACAAATGCTGGTCATGACTTGTCGTAACCAATTCAGAGAAAGAACGACATTCTACTTGATTTCGAAGGACGGTTGCTTCCGCTTTGCCCTCTAAGAATCGACCCCTGAACTTTCTCTACGCCTCGTCATAGGAAACTCATGCCAGTGTTGCACAACGATACAGTAAGTTTCTTTTGTTGGGCTTGTTTTCTAAATGTTAAAGTCGTTTGAGGGAGCTTTCCGGTTGCAATATTGTTACGGGTCCGGTCACGTTGCGAGGGCTGCTGAATAATGTTATGTACGCCCGTCTTCGCCAAGCATCCTTAATGATGGCTAATTATTGAACATAATGAAACACGAATTACAATTTTACAAGTACGAAATCAAATACAAGCCAACGTGAAAATTAAGAGTCTTTGTATGCATGTCCTATGTATTTTTTCTTGCGTTAAGCAACATCTTTCATCGAAAAATCTGTTTTCATAGAATTAAGTTTCACTGAGATTATTTGATTACAATTTACCTTTATACTTGAATATCTCCTGAAATAAATATTTCCATAGCATCATATGTATTTTTAATAAACATAAAATACTCATTAATTATTTTTATATAAGTACAATTTTTCTTTTCATCAAATTCCTGGTATTTTCGAGGCTGTCATAATAAGTTTGAAATTTTCTAATATGCGTACGATAAAAATCCCGCTCTACAACATCTTTTGATGACAAACACAAGAGTAAGTAGCCAGGATACGACTACTGCTGAGAAAGTCACCACACTCTCACGCTCTCCTCAGTGATAGATTCACGTCACTATCGAGTGGCTGCATTGATACGCCCAGCTGCGTACGCACGCTGCGTGTGCGTACGGCGTTTACTTTCATGTTCGTCAATCGATGAATTGAGTAAAGAGTACGAGGGAGATGTGAGTCATGGGGGAGACTTGTGCATCGAACTCGCGACATCTGGAGCACGCATTCAGACGTGACTCACGTGGAATATGGAGGATTGAAACGAGGGTCAAGGATTAGCCGGCTGGAAGTTTCTGTAGTAATTACTTTCACAAGTCCTATAGAGCTGCTATGAGTTACGGGCTCATTTTAATTTTATGAAATGCTCTCGGGATGGTCACTAAGCCGTCAATACCGGTTTTAGTTATGACGAGATTGTTTCCATCGAACGTTTATCATGTATTATCATCAATCTTCGTAAGCAAGTAAACCTTCGACAACCACATAAATAGTGGTTAAGCAGTCAAAATATTCTCAATTTTAATATAATATGCAGTCAATTTGTTGCTGTTTTAAAAATTGATATGTACAAATTTTTCAAGAGGTTTGCAGTATTCAGGGATTTCAAGAAAATGAAGTATTCACTATAGTACGTTCAGGGCACTGAGAAAGTACACACATCATTTTGAGTTAGCAGGCTTACAGGCGATGAAAATGACAAATTCAATATCATGGCTTTAAATTTTCTCGGTAATTGTAGGAGGCGTATGATCGTCCATTGTAAAATTGTTTGGTGGTTATTAGTTTGGCATATTACATATACTAGTCCACCCCCCTTTATTTGAAATAAAAAAGAGGGCGAAATGAAAGAAAGGCCGTAAGAAATTAAAAAACACAATCTCTCGAGAGTTGATAAGGCCGCGTGAACACGGCCTGTCAAAATATATAGGGCTGGAGTTTGTTTCACAGATACGCTCATCACACACTTTCGCCTGGCTTCGGACAGACCGACCGACCGACGGACGCGTCTCTTATTATAGTATAGATATAGGATCTACTTTTCAGAAATTCATTGTAGCAATGACCTAAGATACCACCTTTTGTGTTTTTCATTCATGGCAACAATTAGAACTAAAAAAATTATATTATTTTGAAGTCAGTCTTCTGCTACCTTGTAGTATACGACAGCCCTGTTTCTGTATGCCGAGCCTATTACACGACAATGTAACAAGTATGAAAAATTTACCGCACATGAAATATTTTTAGGGTTAATTAGGTGAAGCAATTATTTAGAGTACAAAGTTTACAGTTTACTTAATTTATTCGAATGAAAAACCTGTTTCACTCTCAGAGCATAAGCTAGATTGGGAGAAATTTACTATGCAGTGGACGAATGCGTCTATTATCAGAAGAGACAATACACAAGGGGAGTCCAGAATATTGAAGGGAAAAGTTATCACCTGAGTGCAGAAACATTATAGGAATCTTAAAAAAGAAAAGCAATTGACCCGTATACTGGCTACCCGCTTCTCTTTTCTATAGAGATGTACGCGTCTTTGCCCAGCTGCGGGCCCTAAAAACGGTTGACTACAAGAAAAGAAAGAAAGAAAAGGAAAACAGTTTATATCCAAGCACAAAGAAAAAAATTCATTGTCTTAACTTGGAAGTACATTGTAGATGTTTGATGAGTTGATATAGTACGTAATGTATCAGCGTGGTATTTCGTCTACTCGTAATGTTTGATTGACGAAACGGTGCGTTTTTCGAGCCCTGGGTTGTAAATTTTTGCGTGAACATGCGTGCTACGGCAGTTCAATGAGGATAAAAAAAAAATTCTCGCTCCGGTAGAATGAAGCTCATTTCAAGTAACTGCAAGTTTTGTTTCAAATGATCTATTATAGAACATGCTTAACGCAATCTGGCTGTTGAGAGAGCGCTTGTTTCTGAGAGAAAACAGGATTCTCAAGAGAATATTCCGCTTACATACACACCCAGCGATGACGTCACGTAGCAGCGTGAATCATCACAGGCAGGCAATGTAGAGGCGACGCGCGGCGCTTCAACCGTCAGTCGCGAGTTGGCAGCCGTGGTGAAAGGTGTTCCTTTCTGTGCGTCTTGCCGGTGTGAGTGGTGGTGCAACTTAGACTCTGAACATCTTGAAACACGTTCGTACTTGGATGACTTCTTATCAAGTAAACTATTTACAGTTACCTAAAGTTTTGCTAAACCTGTTTTAGTTTAGTATTGTAACTCGGGTCGTAACTATGTTAGCGTTAAGTGATTTTTTCGAGAAAAATTTGGGGCTAAGTGAGATGTACCTTATGGGAAATGAGCGATCTCTCAAATAATACCTTCAATTGTAGACAATTTAGCTCTTAATCGACCGGATACTTGGAATAATAGCTTTATGACGTATTCAAAAGTTTATTTACGTATTTTAAAACCAGAAAACCTATATAATTTTGAATAATTCACAATTTTCTTCCTCCTCACGCATTCTGCATTGTGCAAAATTTGTTGTAAACCCCCTAACTAACTAGCGACGCACAATTATAGTTAATTTCATCCAAATAGGTTATTATTTTTTTTTGTGGAGACAGAACAAAGCTGTTTCCGAGGCTATGAAGTGCATTTGCCCCAAAGACATCTATTATATTTTATGTAAGGAGTAGGGATGATTAATGAGACGAATAATGGCCTGCTGCCAAACCAGATATTTTTACAGTTTGCCTGGAGCGTTAACGTTGCAATGATGTCAGCGACAATCTTATTCTGGTGCGGAAACGTACATGAACTACGAGCGTACTGCTTTCTCATTGAACGACAGCGCACACCAAGTTTAGTTCTATGTTAATGCTAGTAGATCATAAGCGAAGTTAATAAATGTTGAAAAAAAAACTTGGCATCAGTTAGCAAATAATGTTGAGCTACCGGATCTCTTAAACGAGTTGTGCGCGTTGAGTGTTGGAATTTTCCGTCCACAAACGTTTAGTCGAGGTGCATTTTATTTGGGCATTGAAATGATCGTAATCTAAGCATGGTAGGTATCAGGTAGTAACCTGAGTGGAAAGTAATAGTTTCGTGTGTTTATTGCTAGATTTAAACTTCTATAAGAAGAGACAGGCTATTTGTGAAACATTTACTAATATCGCAAAGAAAATGTCTACTAGCCTACCTAGTACCGCAAAGTAATATTCGTTTCGTTACAATTATTTTAATGTTCTGGGAATATTTATTCAAAATTTTTGTACAATTGGGTTTTGTTTTCGAACTCCTGAAACAAAGTTTTAAGAATCACTTTTGTATTCATGCCGTGAAAATTTTTTACCTAGTTTCACGGATTCACACCAAAAACGAGCACAAATGTGAAAATAAATTTCGGATGAAGTGCAAGCAGGGCGTATACAAAAATTCAATGCATAGAACGAGAAATGTTCGAAAGCTTATAAATATAGATGAATAATGAGGTATACAGATAGGTCGTCGGGCTCGCGTTCTAGAACGTTCGGTGCAGCCTTCCGTGCGCACTTACGTGCTTCAGAAGTTGAGTTTTTTGATCGCGTTATGGTTGCTGCTGATAAATTGCTTGGTAGATTTGTAAGTGTTCTGCAATGATATTTTGATAGCATCAGGTACATGTCAGTAGAAGGAAAGCCTAAATGTTGAAAATTTTAAATAATGGGAGATTATTAACTGCGGTGATATTTTTCCTGGTGTAGATTTATTTCAATTTTATGATTGAATCGAGATATAATAGTGATAATTGAAAATTCTTACAAAATTTGCGATTTAGCTCATCCTGAACTTTATTTCGAAATGCTTTTATTATAACTCTGACAATTTCTACTTCTGCATTTCAATAAATATATTTGTTGCAATTGAACAACTATATAAGGTATGAACGTCGTATTGAATGTAATAATTACTTAATGATCAAGTTAGAAATAAGTGAGTTAAGTATATCAAGGTGATAAAAACATGATCACTCACAAGGGTTTTTCATGAGTTTTTGTGTTGTGATAGACTCCATGTCGAAAATTTTCTCTCTGTGATCTCTTACAATTTATGTGCCCTTGCGCGTGGAAATTCGAACTGCCTCTCAAGTCATTCAAATCCCTTTGGGGCACGAACTCAATGAATTGTTCCTGGATGAAGTTCCGATTCTTGATATGTTATTTGGGATGCGTGTACCAAACTATAATCGAATTCATTTGCTATTCATGTGCTTGAAATCCACTCTAAATTTTGTATTAAGCTCCAGAACCACTCTTCTCTCTCCGAGCTTACCAATGAGTCTGTAGAAACGTAATCCTCGAGCAAAATAAAAAGATCCAGAACCACTCTTCTGTCCCAGAGCTTACCTATGTGTCGGTAGATGGATCCAAACCTCTTTAAAATACTTATTCTTTGTTTGTTTCGTGGGCGAAATGCTACTCTCTAGAAGTGTTGCGCTGCCCTTCTGTCCCGCGATTGGTAAGCTGCCTCGTAAATGAACATGAATACTACAGTCTTTTCATGTCGAGTCACTAGAATAAATGTCTACTTTGTTGGATTACAGGTCCTACGAGCACCAAACCCTTTAGTTAGATAGCACAGCTCAGTTTGTTGATTTATTTCCTTACGACTGTTGCTAAATTTATTGTGATGGAGATTTGTTCTTAGTGTTCTTTGAACATCATAATTTCCCGTGAATCTTTACCTGTTCATGCTGTTAGTTAAACGGAATTATCCTCAAATAAACTGGTTGTCAAGCGTCCCACGCCCAATAAGGCAGTACGAACTCAGGGCGATATTTCTGTCCTGACACTATGTATCAACCCACATGGTCCTTCCCACTCGCTGTGCTCTCCTTCTCTCCTGCCCGCTGGTCTCAGAAAGGAAACTAAGACCAGTTGCTGCTCTGGTAATGCAGGTGTCCTCTTCTGAAGCCACTGTCGTTGGGTGTTCGCAACTTCGCATGTCCAGCCAAATTCTAAATTCTTCATCGATATTGGAGTTGAAAATTATTCTATCGAGACTGGATCTATCTTGCCAAGTTACTGCATTTGGGGATTCAAAGATTGACATTTGAGTCAAAATGGCACCATCAATATTCTTCTATTAGTGAACTGCAAATTGAAGGTTGATTGGTTGAAGTTATGCTTGGAAGTCGTCGAGTTGATCGTATCTGTAGACGCTGGTGTCTTTTCTATCTGAAGTTGGCAGTTGCTGGTCACATTTTTGCACTTCCACAGGAATATCGATCTTATTCATTCGACTCTACTACAATCATGACAGCTGTTTTTATCATCTCTTGATGGAATCAGGAGTGAAAATTATTCGGTGTGGTGTGGTATTATTATGGCTTCGTGGGCGGTGGGAAAGTTCAAATTCGTTGGTTTTACTAAGTCTCCTTGTACAAGTCATGATTGTTTTTATTTTTCGTTTCATTCTTTATTTTGTTTTAATTGATTTCATTAGACCGGAACCCATCGTCGAGCTGTGCACTAAATCACGCAAAAATAACATATTACGATTTCGTCCACCTCACCTGAAACTCAAACTCTCGTTTGTCCATTAGGTCAATATTTAACATGCACTTTAGCAACTTCACATAGTTTCAGTTATTCACGAAATGATGAAGTTTCTCCAGAGTAAGAGACACACGCTCAGGCCCTTTTCTCTTCACATAATTGTTGATCCCAATCCAATCGGAGAGCCGAATTCAAGTGTTTCTTCATCATCCATTACTCGGCCACCTGCAAATGAGAACATGTGTTACTTAGTATTCATGATGAAAGTTTTTTTCATTCCGTTCTGAAAGATCTTACAAGTACACAGCATCCAATGCTGGTATTCTCTGAAAAGAGCTTTCAGGTTGCACTTGTGTGAATCTTCTTATTCGGAACTTGTGTCCGGGGCTTATCAATAGTCGTGTTGTCACCGCGAAAAATAGTTCATTTTAATCCGCAGAGATATACTGATAGGTTTGATTCAGTAGTTGCGATTCGTTCTGAATAGAAGAAGTCCAATGTCTAAGAACTTTCCGTGTTTTGTGACGTTGATCAAGATCTTCTATTCAGGGAAACGTAATTTTCTTGTGAGGTTTCTTGTGATGGACTGTACGGCATCTATTTATTCGGGACAGTGGTTCAGTTCATTTATATGCAGTTGTATTTCATTGAGCTTTGTATAATACGATGTGCTGCTCTCATGAAGAAACATGTTCAGCATTGACTGCCTTCGGCCGCCGGTCTGTCATTGGAAATTCACATTTCCAGTCGTTGAGGAAAAGGTCATGTCTTTTTATAGTGGTCGCCTCGTGAAGCTGGTATACTTTTGAAATTATTAAATTATTTAATATATTGTGTGCAGTTCTTACTTTTTTATGTAGAATCGTTTGTGTTTTAATTCTTAACATGAAAGGGGAATTGAAAATTAGATTAGATCCCGAACCGGATTATCCTTACGTGTTATGGGATAGAATTCTAATTCCTTGAGTGAAGCCGTGTTTGTTCGAATTCCCCATTAATATATGAGGGTTTATTATGCTTAAGCCCTGCGTTACTTCCTTGAGTTACCTAATATGCGCTCATTCCGCTGAGGCCTTTTCATTTCAGTAAAAAAATTTCAGTAGTATAGTGTAGCCTAATGTTAGTTCAGAATGTATCAACAATCCCAGTTGAACAGCTTGAGTTGCTTCTCGATCAGTGTGATAATTAAAAGCCAGCAATGTTGTAAAAATGTCGAACCTTGAGCGGTTAAGCAACTTAGGATGACGAACCATTTCCAGTGACTAACGCCGAGTTAAGCAATCGAAGTCGCCGTATTTTCGTCTATATTTTGCACAGCGGTGAAGCCTGAGTACCGCATGTTTATGCTAGAAATATCTATGCAGAGCTTAATGTATTTCTTTTCATTAAACACCGTCTGATGTTATATTGATACGATACTAATGAATTAATTCTAGCATTCCAGGTGTTTGTGTGCCCCATTCGTGAGAAGACTGGACGGAGCAATTATGGCGACGCGGGCAACCCACATAGCCTGCAACATCGTCAACCTTCGGCATGGCAGCAGCACCTCTTCTGACGTAGGCCGCACTCAGGATTTTCGTTGAAATCCGATTGTTTCTCAAGTATTCGTACTAGAGGATCGTAATTGTAGATTGAAACACGCTTACGACCCTGTAGCACGACTGCTTGAAAAGCACCGTCTTCTTGCACCTCTCCTCCACCGCACTCACTTTTTCTGACGACCGTCGCCTACACTTCAAAGCCGCAACTTTAAGTGGGATTTCCTTGTGAACTATTTCGCATTATCATTAACTCCTGTATTTGTATCAGTTTTTAAATGTTTGAATGTTCATAAACTTTGAAAGAAAGTTTTTATTTATCAGTTGATGCTACGATGGTTTAGTAATATTCATTTTGTTACGGTAAAAACGTTTCACTAGGTTAAACATCACAAATGCCATCGTTTAGTGAGAATTCAGTTTATTCGGTTTATAAAGGTTACTTTCTAGAGCATGCAGTATGTTTTTTTTACTACGGTAAAATTTTTATTATTATGCGAAATATGTTTTGTGCTGACCTCGCCTCCTTTTGCAATAACTCGGTATTAGTTTTATTTTCATTTCGGGGCATTTCCAGAATTTTCCACTTTAATTCAATAGTAACTCTCCTGTAGAGGCGGATTGTGATGTAAATAGCATTGGAATTTATGATATTTTTTACTCATTTTTAAAAAACGTTGATATGTGTTTCGTTCGATTACATTGTGCCTCAACTGTATTCAGGAATTATATATTCATTCTAGGGACTATGTGAGGGCCTGAGCTAAAGGTTAGGTAAGCTTCCTTTTTGTTGTAATAAAATAGGTTTTTGTTTTGTTACGGACTTTTTTTTCGGTTCACTGCTGTCCTGTTTTTCAGCACCTACTACTTTCTTCTTCAACTTTTTTCTTGTTTCATGAACTTCTTTCCTAGCTTACTGTTTCTGTGCACCTTGTGCATAGATTCCGCGTTCCCTCAACTCCATACTAAATGGTGCCTTCCTCTTTCCTCTCTTGGAACATCTTTGTCGTGGTTAAGGGAGGCTAAAACTTTCTTATATAATAACAATAATATATTCATTCTAGGTAAACTGACACGATGTACCTTTAATTCATTATATTTCACATTTTCGAATCTTTTTCGTTATGGCAAAACTGTTCATTGATTTATTTTTATTGTTGTTAATTTTCAACATCAGCTCTGAAGAACCTAGTTCATCATTCGCTACTTTTTGAGAAAGTAAGCGTTTCTCATAGCTGTATCGGCCATTTCATCATATTACGTAAAGAGAGTGTGGTGCTGGTTGGCTCAAGGATTTCCTCTTGCTCGTGCGACCAGAAAAAAAATGAATCTTCTTGCCTTTGGTACACAAAGCCGTTGCGATAACTTTGCTTTTCTCCAAGTCGCGTGACTTGACGCTGCGGAGTGACTCATTTCCTGCGCGATGCAAGAGCATGTGCGTCACATTCACACTCTCATTCTCAAGTACTAAAACATTGTGTTCTAAATTGTTCCAAATGCATGCGTTTTTGTCATGCGAAGCTAGACATTTTTCAATATCATCCTAACGAATCTTATCGCTAGCCTCTGTCGCTAATTAGCGGCTGATGCAGCAGAGTCAGTTATTTCCGCATTTAGTTCTTTGTTCGTCTGCGAGCTCTTTTATTTTGTGAGTTGAAGGGAAGAGGTTGAGTCATTTCCGCCTGTGGAGCCACAACGGACATGCCAGAATATGCCTCCGGACTGTTCCCATGCTTCGCTCCGTCGACCGCCCGTCCAGGACCTGGTACCTGTTATTTCCGGCTGACTGCAGCCGCCACCACCTGAAGGTGTTGGTTGACCTTTTGTGCTACTTGCGGGTGCTGATGACGTGATGATGATCTTCTAAGCTTGATCCTATTCTCCCAGTGGAGTCTCCCTTCGTTCAGGGATCATGGGATAGCCCTTTGAACACAATTTCTGTGCTGATTATTTTTTCAGAGCGGTTATTAGCGATTTTGTTCGGCACCATTTTGTAATGAGATATGATATCTGTGGTACTTAGTCAATTTTGTCTTGCAAACTTCATATTTCTGTCAGTTGAATGTGTGGACACTTGTTCTACTTTCTGCTTGTGCGTCTATTTTGTTTCCATTCTAAAGAGATTTTTTTTACTAGTATTGAGAGTCACCGAACTGAGAGTGCGCAGTCATCCTCATTCCGCGCGTCGAATTCATCGCGTTCTGTTCTTCCTGACCGATTGCGAGAGAGAAATTCCAGTGACATGAAGTGAAGGGCAAATATTTCTCGGTTCGCTTCTTTACATTTTTTACGAAGAGAAAAACTTGGGCAATATCTCCGATGAGCGAAGACCGTATCCCAACCGGCAATTGCCGTCGACATTCTTTGCATTCTCCTTCGAAGCCACCAGTGTTGATTAGGAGGCACTTTTTAAGGATGTAAGCACCTCTAGTGGATTTCGCCACAAATGCAACAGGTGGAACAACAACGCATGTATCTCTGGTTACAGCTATTGTAAGGAGCGCTCTGACGCTTGTGTTATTCACCAGCGAGGACGTCAAAGTGGCAACCTTTTTTACTCTGTTGTTAAGGCCTCGAAAGGAGGCGAACACTCGGGGGAGTGGCCGTTGTTCGCGTGGGCTGACCGGTGCAGGTGGGTGGTAGCCTGGATACCGCTCCCATCTTCGTGCTGCTCTCCGAGTGAGAGAAGTTCTTGACGTCTTGCGCTGCTGATCGGTGTAAACGTCGGGTTTGAATTTGGAAGTTTATTCGGTTCATCTCAGTTGATGCTGCGTTGATTCACTTTTTGTTGGTGTTGGACTGATCAATGTGTGCGTTATGTTTTATGTGTGGGTTTTGGCGTTTTGCCGCAGCGTACTGTTCGGAAGGTGTGATTTGAATTACAGGAAAATAGTGCAGTATTTACTTAACGTTCTAGTACAGCTCCCTCTATTATCCGCCGGACTTTTTACTCTGGGATGGAATTGAAAATAAATTCGCACAACCCCTCAGGGGGATACAATTATTGTATCTATGGGAACTAGCGCTCCCAGGGGGACAATGTGAGGGCCCGAGCTAAAGGTTAGGTAGGCTTTCTTTTTGTTAAAATAGAATAGGTTTTGTTGTGTTACGGACCATCTTTTTTCGGTTCACTGCTGTCCTGTTTTTCACCGCCTACTACTTTCTTCTTCAACTTTTTCTTGTTTCATGAACTTCTTTCTTAGCTTTCTGTTTCTGTGCCCTTTCTGCATAGATTCCACGTTCCCTTAACTCCATACTAAATGGTGCCTTCTTCCTTCCTCTCTTTACATCTCATTGTTGAGGATAGGGAGGCTTAAACTAACTAATAAACTAAACTAATAAATTCGCACTGTTTTTCTTAGAAATATATTTGAGTGGGATAAAGATTGTTCCATTATTTCTGCGTCATCACTGTACTATAAAAATAATAGAGCGTCTTGCGCTTAAAAATGTTGCACATGTTCAAGTGTTTCTTTTTGTCAAGTGATAATATGAATTTTCCAGCGCTTCCGCTTAATTTTTTCCAAATTTCATTTGCCGACTGTTTTTCATTGTAGATACAAACGTAAAAAAAAGAATGTTTTCATACAGCAAAAATAATGAATTTGCCCATTGTGTACCTTTCGACTTCTATTTCTTACAGAAGCGCTTTCTCATGGTCGGCACTAGTTTGCTTCTATTCGTTATTAGTTCATTCCAAATTATCAGTTTCCTTTATTTAAGAATTCAATTCTGGATTCTATAGTAATCAGTTCGGAATGTGCAGTCCACACTGAGCGTTCCTGCACCCTTGGGGTCTGCGATACTTCCAAGACGAAGTCCCCTCAGGGGGATACAATTATTGTATCTATGGGAATTAGCGCTCCCAGGGGGACAATGTGAGGGCCCGAGCTGAGAGTTAGGTAGGCCTTCTTTTTGTTGAAATAAAATGTTTTTGTTATGTTAAGGACCACCTTTTTCGGTTCACTGCTGTCCTGTTCTTCAGCTCCTACTACTTTCTTCTTCAACTTTGATCTTGTTTCATAATCTTCTTTCCCAACTAACTGTTTCTATGCCTTTCTGCGTAGATTCCGCATTTCCTTAACTCCATACTAAATGGTGCCTTCCTCCTTCCTCTCTTTGGATCGCAATTGCTGCTGGGTAGGGAGGCTAAAACTAACGACTAATCTAATCTAATCCAAGACGAAGTCTTACTGCGCCTCAGCAATTGTATGTTCGAAAATGATATATACTTTTAAGACTCATCAATTTACATAACATATTAAGGGACGGGATTACATACTGAGCGTCCACGTCGATGACCGGTCATATTTCAGCTCTAAAAAATAAAAAAATAAAACGATAACAGAACGGAAGACAGCGACTTGGGATCGACTTGGAAATATTCTGGAGTTTACTCTCATTGGTTCAAGGTTACTTGCGGCGTGTACGTTATTGTGTCTGTAGTTCCCAGTGCGCCGGTAGAGCTGCCAGTGCTCGCGTTATGCCTTTGCTTCATCATCTTTAGATATTAATTTATACCTACTTGAGAAGGCAACTGGATCACATACTCAACTTTGACAAACTTTCCGTTTAAATTTGAAATACATCATTTGTGGTTGTTGTTGGGAGGTAATTACCACATTACACAACCTATTGCATTGTAATCAGGAATATTCTAATTGTAATTCGAAACATTTCTCGTGTACCTACTACGGTAGTTGAAAGGGATCTAAGCTGAGCCAATTACGCCGCCACAAATAACTCTTTCCGCCATGTCTTTTATGCTCTCAGCTGCAGCGACATCAGCTGATCGTGCTTGAACGCCCCTCCCCCCTCCCCCCTCCGCATCCCTTCCCCATTTCCTCTGTTGCTTCCCCCTCTTCCCCACCCCGACATCGAATGAGCTCCCCATGTCGTCATCGCTAAAAATACCGCGCGGGAACTGGAGAATATCGTTGCCGCACGTCGATCCCATCTCGTCTTATCGGGGACTTCATTGAGCGCGTACTGTTGAGTGAAGTCACTGCGTAAACTTGTGGATTAAGTTTCGTTCATGCTTCATTGAGCGCGTAAGCTATTCCTGATGAAAACGTTCACGGGTACAGATTTTTTTCCAGTTTTCAAACCGTGACTTCAACTGTCCTTGAATGTACTGATTTTTTGTGTTTTTCTAAATTTAAGGAGGCAACCACTCGGAACTATTGAGAGAATGAATAACTTACGAAGTGCACTATCCATTTTGTGGGAGAAAATTTTTAAAGACCTGTTAAAGTATGTTTCATGTGTTTGTTGCTGATGGAAGTTGAACCTAATCAATTTATAGATTTAAGGAGTGTTTTCTTGTGCTATTGAGGTGCTATTAGTATAGAGTTAAGAGAAAGCGAAATATATCACACTTTAAACAAAATGAAAATGATTGACAAATCTAATTGTATATATCCGTTTTAAAAATTGGACATAACTTTTATTACAACCTGATGTATTAGGTGACCTCGCTTCATGCATCAGGTTCTCCTAGGATCCGATTAGTGATAGTTTTCAAATTGTATTAGTCACGTTCACACACGCCTAACATTTCAGTTCAACTTCTTTTACTAAGGTATTTTAATTCATTGCTTATTGTAAATTTGTCGTATCTGTTGCGTCATTCGCGTCTACCTGTCGAATCCTACGTTTTCACCATCTACGCATCCACCAACCGAGTCCAACGAATCTGCCAAGTCCTGTTTTTTTCGTACCTACCAGTGCTACTCTACTCATCTACCAGTGCTACTCTACGCATCTACTAGTGCTATTCAACGCACCTACCAGTGGTAATCTACGCATCTACCAGTATGTAGTGTCGTAATCCTACGCCCCCGTTCTAAGGAGTCGTATACGCTTTTACGTGTCGTTTACGACCCCCTAGTGCGGTCGCGCGGATCACTTTCCAACTGAACTCAACGAAGCCTACGACGCCAATGATGTCATCCTGCAGCGCTTGTTTTATTCCCCATTTTGTGTGGAGTTAGTGACGCCTTTAGCACTGTTGTCTGCGACGAGCCCCAGCGTGGGTGGATGAATCGATATGCTGCATTGTCAATATTGCACTGGATGTGAAATGTTTTTCAGATGTCAGCTGCAACGGTTTTGTTCTCGATGAATGGAACGACCGACGAGCTGATGATTCTTTCGTACTGCGACGGATGGGTCACAATTTATTGAAGTTTTGGGCCCTGAGATGATCGAAGCTTCCGCCAACATTGAGGTGAGCAGTCGTGTCGTTAGATGGTGTATTCTTTCAGTTTCTATCGTATCGATAATTCTCAGATTGTTATTTTTTGGCATTAAAAAAATGAACTAAATAATTTACGAAGAAAACTATTTTTAACTAATCGTACATTATCACTAGTCCTTGAAGTCCTTGAAGCTCTTTGACGCTAGGGGCATTTCTCAGCATGTCTGTACTTGAATTTTTCAAAGTGTGAGTTTAAATGAAGTTAGTCGGAACTACTCGGGACGAATTTGTTGTTCCAAATTTAAATCTGCAATATTTTCATTAACAAGGGAAAAAATGAAAGAGATGTTTTTGTACTTCAACCTATGTGTGTACTGGGCATCGTGAAGTGACAATACAAAGGTACAAATTATCCCATAAGCTCCTGTAGTTCTTCAATGATAAATTTCGCAGGATTGCATAATTTGGGAGTGGAGGGGGCTATTCACATGACATTTCTGTTCAAGAGGTCCATGTTTCCTGCCCGTGAGTGACGTCACGGTAAGGATCTATGACGACATCGGTGAGATCACTCTTGCACCTCTCCCAAAATAGGTACAAGATGTAGGCAGGTAGTGTTGCCGCATCCGCCATCGAAAGCTGGGAGTGTCGAGTTTAGTCGGTGCTCTTTTATTCCCTGTAAACCTTTGGTTTTAGAGCAGATTGTGGACCCACTCAATTTTGCAGCGGGTGTTTTGTATCTTTCTGATCAGAGTCACCTTGTTTTCCGAGCTTATTTCCTTGGGAGATACGTATGAAAAATATGTAACAATATATAGAGATTAATGTGGAAATCGCGCAGCAAATCTTGAGTCAATGAAACTCGAAGTAACCTGAACCGTAATTCAACTTTGAACTTCCAATCTGAGATACAACCTCGGACTTAATCCAATTTAACTCCAATTCTCCATGCTCAGGACCAAATTAGGTTCGCTTGGAACCTGAACTTGAAATTTTTGAGCTCGTATGATAGATTTATTTCTGTTATATTTCAAGGTACAGCGCAAGCGTAGGAATTGTTTAAATGAATTTATTTTACGTAGGCCTACCATCAAGTTAAAACGAAAAATATCTGAATTCATCTCCAATGTAGCCTCGACCCTACAGTCTAGTCAAACTTATTGAAGTGACCTTGGAACTACGGTCTAAGACCTGAAAGTAGCCTTGGTCCTGCAGTTAAATTTCTAGAAATCGTTCCTTCTCAAACTTCGTACACTGTAACGTTTGGAAATACTTCGTTCCAATCATTTTACAATCAAACGCTTAGAAATAGCCTCTTCTCTTTTTTGTACACTCTAACGCATAGAAATAATCTTGTCTCAATTTTTGTACTCTTTAACGTCCCAAAATGGCCTTGTCTAAAACGTCTAGAAATGGCCTCTTCCCAGTCACTGTAGAATCAAATGTCTGGAAATAGCTTCGTCTCATTTTTTTGTACTATCTAACGCCTAGAAAGGGTATCGTTTCAATTTTTGAACTCTTTAACGTCCAAAAATGGCCTAGTCTAATTATATAACTCGCGTCTACCTGTATTTGGTTACAATCGAACATCCAAAAATGGCCTCGTCCAAATTATTGTACAGTCAAATGTCTAGAAATGGCAGGCATTGTCTCAATATTTGTAGAGTTATACGTCTAATACGTCAACGCCTAGAGCATCTACGGTACAGAGATGTCTGATTCTTCAATACTTTTCATTTGCAAAAATATACCTATTTAATTGATTATTTTCAATGTTTGTGACCCTTGTATTTTTGGAATCTTAAACCTAACGTTTATGGACACGAGAAAATGTAAAAAATAAAGTAGCCATGTAAACTCCTTTTAAACGTAAACGAATACCAAAATTACACGTTGGACTCGTACTTAGGAAAAACTTTTAAAACATGCGACTAATTACAGCAGTAACACTTGATTAGTTATAAATGACCTGTACAAACGGGAAACGTAAAATTGTTCAGTTTTTGGAGGTATTGAGGTAAACAAAAAATTTATTCAGCATGGGTATAAGCATATAAGTGAAGATAAAGTTGACAAACTTTGAGTAAAAATTGTTCAATTCTCCAACAAGCAAGCAACCTTGATTTTGGGCTGCGCGGCTTCATGAGCAGCATTCGAAATCATCTCTCAGTAAGTTATCTTGGGTATTGCTGAGCTAATCGATTCGTTTTTATTCTGTGCTACAAACAGAATCTTCTTTCTTAAGTTAAATTATAGCTCTCGAATGGGGCGCGCGGCCCGGGGAATCTCGCTCGTAGGTACAAGTCAGTACTCGTTCGTTCTATGTAGTAATTTCGTATTACAATAATTCTACAAGCGCAATATAGCAAATAAAATATGCAGACATCAATGCATAAGAGCTACAATTTACATGATATTTGCAAGGTCAAGTTTTTTTCCCAGATGTGGTTTTTTTGAAGGGAGAATTTTTTGAAACGCACGTTCGTTTTCTTTAATTTTTGGCTAAAGTAAAATTGAAGTTGATGATGAATCTATTAAATTTTATTGCTAGCAAGAGTAATAAAGGTCCTCAGTGGACATCTACTAGCTATTTCGATTCAAAATTGCGTGGTTCGAACAATATTACTCTTTTGAACGATGAAATTACGTATTAAGCATTTCTCACTCAAGATGAGATCGATATTCTTTAATGACGGTGAGGCGCGAATTGGCGTTTCAAAAAATAGTCGACTCCTCTACATATCAAAACTTTTGTATCAAAATTAGAACCAACGATATGATGGACAGGAAAATATAAGCAGAATTAAATCTGCTCGGTCATATTCCCGAATAAGTTCAATCTGCTGAGTGGGTGAAGATAACTCCTTATGGTTTGAAGTCCCGTTGACTTTGTGGGTAACCTCTGGACTACTTGTGATATGAATCTCTGGAAGAAGCGAGGAAAGCTTTTTTCATCAAAAATCTGGTTTTGGAACACTATAATTTCATGTTCCAGATTTTTTTTTTGAGGTTGCAGACAAGACTCACTGAGGCGGAACTATCATCGAGTCTGGAGAGGCTTTGAAAAAATAAATTTAGCCCTATTGTCTGAAGCGTAAAATAGCATTTTATAAGTTAAGGATAAAAGGAATAGAGTGCGCGTGGAAAAATAAACTTAACTAAAAAAAATTTGCACTCGTGATGACTAGTTGCAGTGAAAACTGAAGAGATATATTACCAATGGCTCCCTCCTTGTTGAGTCATAGAACCCTATCAAAAGCTCACAATTTTAGAAAAATTGAAGGGGCGATACGCGGAAAACTCTTCTTATTTAGTAGAGAGCTAATAAACTAAAGGCGATTCATGTTTTATGTGAATTTGTTATGAGAAAAATTTTGATTGAAAATAATCAGCTTGTTATTGTTGTATTAACAAGTGCGCGTAATCCTTTGTTTGAAATTTTGATCTTTGAATACAGGGTGTCCCCCAAAAAATGTACTCATTCTTTGATTGACGATTGCTCATGTGTTTCTTGTTTTTGTTTCAGGTGCGAATAAGTTTTTTATGACATTTACTTGGTTAAAATTTAATGTTCTTTTCTTTGATTTAACTCATTCGTCTTGCATGTATGTCAATGAACATCTGCATCAAAACGAAGTAAACGAGTGTTGGGCAGTTGAAATGAGTCCTTTTTTCGGTACCCTCTTATTACTGGGTTGCAGTCACCGCTTTTCTTAGGAGCAAGTACAATGTGAAGAGTTAATTTTTCTTTCACTACTATTCCATGTTCTTGTCCCTTTGTTCTGACAAAATTTCAGACGCTAAAAGTTAGATCTTTTAAAATTTGGCGGCTCATTAGGAACACCTCTTCTATGTTCTGCAGTATTCGTTCATACTCTTATTTTTTTAATTATGAAGGTGACATCTAGTCGTCCCAAGTATGGCAGCATTCCTTGTTATCAATTTTGCTCTCTCTATCACAAGCGAGGCAGTTCGAGCAGCATTCCGCTAATAATGGCTTCGATAACAGAGTCTCCAGGTTATTATGTTGCTAGTCCGTGGTAGCAAAACATGGCTTATTTCATGAGCAAAAACACCCTACACACAAACATACTGATTATTTTACTGAAACTAATTCGGATAAAAAAAATTTATTCATTTACCGAAACTTAGCATTTATATTTTAACATCACCTCCAAGAAAAGTGCTTGCTGATGCTAAATATCCGTTTTCAAGAGTGCGTACTTCGTCTCCATGCTAAAACACTCATATTGACGCTAGATAACCGTATTAAAGGCACAGCTCTGGATCTGTGAGAACATGAAAACCGTTCCAAGACGTTTTTGCTATATTAACGTCCTCAGGTTTAATCGATGGTATCGTGCACAAATCTCGACCTAACGAGGTCGGTTTGGAATGCAAGACCGCAAGTCTGAGGAATACCAAGAGCAGTTCGGCCGGACACTGAACTGAGGACGTGCCTGCTACTTAGTGAACCGAGCCAGGCATTCTTGGTTGGATGCGCACTTCAAGTTTGGCTTGGGCGACCAGCTCAACTTGGTTTTATTTGACGCATACACGCAAATGATTGTTGAATTCTCGTGCAGTTGTTCGCTTGTTTAACGGATTCTTTGCTTAAAACATAACGTAGCTTGAAGTGTCGTTTGTCCCATTAAAGGTGTACTGAGCGCGAAAATGCGTAGGCATCCGGCCGGTTCCAGCCGGATTTCTGATACTGTGAGAAAAAAACATCAATAACAGCACTGAAATATATTTGAAATTTTCATATCCATGACTTATGTTTATGCATACTTATTAATTTTTAGATGGAAGATTTGACACCATCTATGGAGGTTAGTTGCGAGTTACGAGGCTTTTTGATGGCAAGTAGTTCAATCGTATTTTATGACTATCTTCAATTTAACTAATCAGTCACCGAATGAAATAAAAATAACCTAGTAGAGTCTCGTAACGAAAAATTTGTAACTGGTAAGATAGGCAAATAGGAATTCAAAGTAAATTTTGCTTCCATGATATTTGCGATGAGAAATATGGTTTCGTAAATGATGCTAATTACCCTTATTTCTGTTATGTGTCCTAACAGCTTATCCTAGTTGCCTAATGATTTTAAAGAGCTATATTTCTCCCCTAAAGTGGAAGCACTGACTAACCTTTCGCTATAGTGACCGTCAAGATTAACACTCAAACTGCGACGTGCGCCACCGGTGGTACACAGAAATAATTTTCACAAAGCTGCTGACCGACCAGCAGTCACAAACTCAATTTTCATAAATACTTAATCAACGCAAAATGAAGGCACGATCCAGTTCATGTTTGCTATTTTCAAAATAACTTACTACAATTGACCTTAAATTTGAGTTGAATATTGAACTTCAGTTTTACCTGCCGCTGCCAAAGTGTTAGGAACCGGTTGCATGATCAATTCCCACGTTATAACGCGGAGTGAAATTCTAGCTCAAGTCGTCGCCGTTGCATCATTAACTAAGTTTTAAGTCTCTTATTGAAAAACTTTTCATTTTTCAAGGTAAAGTAGAATGTAATTTCCCAATAAAAGAAAATATCAGTAAATCTGTTGAGGTTGCGACATGAAGTAATTATGACAACAGTTCATTGAGTTGAAGTCCTCTTGCTTATAAGTACGAGGCCTGTCGAAAAAGTATCCGACCTTTGGCCAGAAAAAATACTTCAACAACCTGACGGGGTTGGGACCCTAATCCCCTTCAAAGTAGGCTCCTTGTGCTTCCACACACTTAGCCCACCGATCCTTCCACTGCCGGAAACACCTCTGGAAGTCTTCTTTTGGAATGGTGTTCAGCTCTGTCGTCGCGTTCCGCATTATCTCTTCTCTACTCTCAAAACGGGATCCTTTCAGTGGTGTCTTCAATTTTGGAAACAACCAGAAGTCGCAAGGAGCCAGGTCTGGAGAGTAGGGAGGTTGGCGAACGGTCGTAATTCCATGTTTGGCCAAGAAATTACGGATCAAATGGGATGAATGTGCGGGCGCGTTGTCGTGATGCAAGTGCCAGTTGTTCGCAGTCCACATGTCTGGTCTTTTGCGCCGAACTGCATCACGAAGTCGCCGGAGAACATCCTGATAGTACTCCTTTGTCACTGTTTGTCCTTCCGGTGCGTATTCGTGATGCACAATTCCACGGACATCAAAGAAAACAGTCAGCATCACCTTGATTTTGCTTCGCACCTGCCGCGCTTTCTTCGGCCTTGGAGACTCGGGATGCTTCCATTGGGATGACTGTCTTTTTGTTTCTGGGTCGTACCCGTACACCCATGACTCATCTCCAGTTATCACGGTGTTCAGAAACCCAGGATCAGTGTTGGCGGTGTCCAGAAGGTCCTGTGCAACGTCACGACGGAGGTCTTTTTGTTCCGGCGACAACAACTTGGGCACGAATTTCGCAGCCACTCGGTTCATGTTCAAATCGTCACGCAAAATGGCATGTGCAGAATCTTTACTCACTCCAACCTCTTGGGCAATCTCCCGCACGGTCAAACGACGATCTGCCATCACCAAATTTCGCACCCTCTCAACAACAGCTGCACTCCGAGAAGTTTTGGGCCTGCCACAACGCTGCTCACTCTCCGCTGATGTGCGGCATCGGTTGAACCACTCCTTAATTTGTGTTACACCCACAGCATCTTCCCCAAACACCTGCTGAATCTTACGAATTGTTTCAATTTGAGAATCACCAAGCTTTTGACAAAATTTGATGCAGTGTCTTTGCTCAATTCGTTCAGTCATCTTGCAAGAAAACTAAATCCGACAAACACTTAGAACAGCACCTTACTTGGCGACCACCAGCCAGTGACTGGCCCAAGTGAATGCGGTGAAAAAAGTCAAGCATGCGCATTAAGATTCCTCCTTCCACCGTGCACAGTGGCGCCGCCTTAGAATCACTACTTTGCGCGGGAAAAATTAAGGTCGGATACTTTTTCGACAGGCCTCGTATTTGTAGAGCAGTATTATTTTCTACCGACGATCATGAATGCTATAGGTACGTAGAAACTGGAACTATTTTTGGATGATTGGGTTACGTTTTCTGAATCGGATTATTGTTAGTTAAGTGCCAAGTTGCTAGATTTCTTCTACCCTGCGCTGCTGAAGTTACGAAAGAATTTTCGGAATAAATACCTGGGGCTTTTTTTATCGATATGGATTAATGTTTCGCACGACGTTAGAGGTTATTCGCCAAATCTTGAAACTAGAAGCGTAATTCTAGTCCATGCAAGCAAGTTGACCGAATAATAAATCGCTTTCAGTGTCAACTCGTCGAGGTGACTGCTGACTTGATGATTCAGAAGAGCTACCTGTTCTATAGACTGTATTAGGTAAGATACACCATCGTTTAGTATCGAGTGATGCCTGCAGCAAAGCATGGTCTTCTCTCTCATTCATTGGTCGGCAAAACAGTAATTATCCGTGCAAGACCGTTTAAACTTGAAAGTTAAGTATGTTCGTAAATGAATTTTTTTAACATGAATCGAAAAATGTTTTTTATGCGTTATGAGTCACAACGAATACTAGAAAGTATCGCATAATTTATCACTAGTGTAAACTTCTTTGATGATAAAGCTCCATTTTTTAGGAAAAGTTTCGATGGAACACACTTATTTCACCTTATTCCTCGAGTTCCTCATGCCTATACTTAAGCTGAACGTGATCGAGTTTTCAGTGTTTCAAAAGAAGTGGCCGTTAATAGGTAAGCTAGTTGTGTTGGAATTATCATGTTAACTAAGTTTTACTTTTTCATTGTTGACTCTTGAGGTGCGCGTCTCTACTCTAGTACCATGATAAAAACATAAGACGGCTTTTAGAAATGACTTGCGTTGGATCTATTCATGGGGAGTATGGAAATGTAGTCATCTGTGTCCTCTCAGTCCAACTGTTGACTAGGAAGTAGCATCAATTGTCTTCGTTTATGAATGCTATTTTTCTTGTGTTGAAGCCTATCTTTTTCTCTGTTTTCATACTCAGCACTTCGTAGTTATTATATGTAATTTAAATTATTTTTATACATCCCGATAAAAATATTCATGATTATGCTTCAGGAGACATTATAGTTGGTTTAGTCGTTCAGGATGCCGAGAATAAGTTGCAAATTTTGCAGTTTAATGATGGTGAGTTTCTAACACGATATTCGGCGAAGTATTATAAGTTAGTGTAGGCAAAAATTAAGGCATAAATCAGTTAGATATAGAAATTTGTAGTAAATGAATCATTCAGTAATTTCCAAAGACCAATTTAAGAATGTTCAACCAGTCACTGCTGTGGTACGTTAATAATTTAGTTTCTAACTTTCAATATCTGTATTGAGCAATTATGTATTTGTCTTGGAAAATAAAGTAAGGAGGGAGCATTGGGCCATGCCCCCTTAATTATAGGTTGTTCGCCACTCCTTGCCTAACAAGCCTTTTGTGCTGCGCTCTCCAAGGCCTTCATCGTATTGAAATTTCTGCACTGCTCACCGCGCCTCAGCCAACCAGGCGCGTCCTGCCCACGCGGTTGAGGACTTTCGATGATGACGTAACCGTCTAAAGCAGCCAATGACGTCATGTCTGCCCGCGTGACCAATCACGTCGGTGCGCGTATGATGTCATCGTCATCAATTGTCTCAACTGCTGGGACATCTTGCATGAAATTCATTATGATGTTACTAATTGTGACCATTAACTTCTTGTGCTTAAAAATTTTCATAACTTTATATTGCATAATTGGCTTCCATCTATTCGCATTTTACCAGTACGAATTCAGTTATTTTAATGTCTCAGCAATAAGTTTTGTTCGCTTCTTATTCTCAAGAATAAGTAAAATTAAGCAACCTTCGCTTCAGATTCACTCCTCTTATTAATTAAACTGGTCGAGATTCACTCGATCATGAAATCCAGAATGCGGGTCGGATTCCTGAGGCTAAATAAGTAAATTTATATCTGCCCATTACTGATAAGGAGCTGAAATTTGAGGCTGTATTCTGTAAGAATCCTGATCGTAAAACATCGGCAAGACTCAATTAATGACATACCTTACGATGTCCGTCGAACAGCGTAATAAATTTTCAGTGGTCAACGGAGAAAATTAAATAAAAGTTCACTTTCCCAAATTTTGAAAAAGCTCTGAATTCAAGCCAGAGAAAATAGATTTTTCAGTGACGATTGAGAAATTGAACAACATACATATATTATTCTTATAGTTTAAAATATTTTATATTATGTGCATGGAAATCGTGGGCCTAGCATGAAACAGGTCCTTTCTGAATAAATGGCCCTTTTAAAAATGGCTATTACTCTAATCGTTATGTGAAAACCTGCAATGAAAGAAGACAGAAAAATAGTTTTAATTCCATTGAAACTGGTACATGCATCTTATTTCCAATCCATGCCTGTTAATGCGTTTTAATTTTGAATCATAATTTTTAAGTCACAGGACGAAAAGGTGAAATATTACATTAATTATTTGAATCGTTTTTAAAATTCTATAAAATAGCGAATGTTTATAACATAGTATGATTTCAGGAAAAATAAGATAGCAATTGGGGGAGCATCTAGGAGTGGCAGTTACTTTCATGTCATTAAATATAACTGAAAGTGTAGTTAAAATCTGTCGCGTTTTGTATACAAATTTTAATACTTTTGTTGTTCTTTGACACTCCTGCAGGACTTGTCTGTGAAGAGACGGAATCCGGTAAACTTTATTTTTCCAGGTATTAGGAACAGGAACTCCGTTTGTCGACTGCCAAGTTGTACCGTTTTCTCATGTGAGATTAAACGATAATAAATACAGCAAATAAATATTGTGATTCTTGTCACGAGCCTTTCTAATTGGCTGTTATGATGCGTTGCCATGAACCCTCTGGCTTCTACGTGAGGTGAGGATATCTTTAATTTCTTTTACTTCTACGATTTCCTAAACCTATTTTCCTTGGAAGTGTGTTATTGAGAAAAGATATCGAATTCTGGAACTTTATGACCCTTCGAGGTTTGTGCTAAGTCTTGTCCAAGCTTTACTACTATTCCGTAAACCTCTTTTGGTTGAAAGTGTGTTATTGAGAAAACACAGAATTCTAGAACTACATGGTTCTTCGAGGTTTGTGCTAAGTCTTGTCCAAGTGTAGGCTTATCTAAGTAAACTCCTGTGATTCTCATTCAGACAATACTATAATGTATACTGTACTATAATGTTCATTGAGATGGACTGTGGGACAATATTGCATAAGAGATCATATTTCTTTGGGTTAGCAAATAGCTAGAAGTCAGTTGCTCTTACAAAATAATGACCAAGGTGACGTAAAGTTGACCTATTCTTAGTTCTTGAAATTTTTGGTTTAGAGCTGAAATCTTCCTCATGGCGACAGGGAAGGTTTAGTTTAACGCTCAATATTGAATTCAATCTAAAATCTTTCTAGAAATTTAGTTTTAAGGTAACACTTGAAGATAGCAAGTTAACTTTTTAGTGAAAGTGATTGAAGAGTTGAGCAAAATCTTTCTGAACTGTTAAGGAATATTTTTTATCATATGAATAAAATGATCCTAAAAGTTACAGAAAAGTCTTTGCTTCCAATCGTTGTTTCGTCAATTTAAGTGCGTTAATTGGTCTCTGAACAGTCATTTTGGTAAATTTTGAGGATTAACCGGGAATCGATTCGCCACTTTTCGAATCGTAAACATAGTGAATTAGATCGAAATAAACAAGTTTTCTTCTATGCACTTTCCGTGGTAAATGCGTATTTTACGAATAATGGCGGTAGGTTTAGTTTCGTCTTTGATGACGAATGCGCTCGGATAAACAGCTACTCATTGATTTTCGAATTTCTGTTGCTTGAGTTATGGTAATAACATCGAAATGAACTACTTTTCTTCCATACACTTTTTTCGTCAAATGAATATTTTGCGAGTTAGCGCGTTAGGTTTAGTTTCGTCTTTGATAACTACCATGGCCGGAAGCGAGACTCCATGGCAGTGTTCGCCGGTCTCGATGAATTACTTCCCGCTTCAAACACTTGAGTTGCTGTAACTAATTCACCACTGTAACTCGTAAAATACTTATTTACGACGAAAAGTTCATAGGAGAAAACTTGTTTATTTCGATCTAATTAACTAAGTTTGGGCACCGAAAAATCAAATGTCGTTTCCCGGTTAATCCTCAACATTTACCGTCATTTTTTTGTGGGAGAATTATGATATGCAAATCTTGTGATTTGCCCGGTAAAGCATTGCTTTTTAGTTATTTAAATTAGAGTTTTGGTTAGTTATTATCGCACGTGGTCTTCCTCCTACTGCAAATTATTATGGTGATACCAGTTTCAAGAATTTTTTTCATGGAAATGATATTTAAAGAATAAATCTACTGTGTGAGCTTTTGTTTCAAATTTGTCGGGGCCTATTATTAATATTATTATTATTTTTTTTTATGCCTGCATTTTCACGTTGGTCGCGATGGGATGTCGCTTTCATAATGCCACTGACCGCCTAGAAGTCACAAACTCAATTTTTATATTCACCTAATCAGCTAAATGAAGGCACGATCCAGTTAATGTTTTTCGTTTTGAAAATTGGTTATCACAATTGATTTTACATTTTATTTAAATTTTGAACTTCAGTTTAACCTACCGCGTTCAACGTGTTAATATAGTTTAATATTTACTGTCAGTTCATGAAGCTTTTTTTACATACCGCTCCCCCGCGTCTATTGGTTCCAACGTTGAGTATTGGGTCAATATTGAATTTAACGCGCAAACGGTTTTGAAAATTTTGTTTCCAGATTTATTTAACTGGAGACATTTCAAGAGGTTATACACGAATAACATTTTGCTCGTAAATGCTTACTTTTCAAGATATTTAAATTTGAAGTTAGAGGAATGTCTTGCATAAGATTGAACAAACGGACACGCAAATTAGCTGAAATATGGAAATGACGTAACAATACGTGAGGTTAGGTTAGGCAAAGTTAGGTTGGGCAAAGTTAGGTTAGTTAAATAAACTAACCAAAACTAACCTAAGAAAACCTAAAATAACTTTAACTTAGCCATATCAATGTTTACCGCCAAGAAACTTCGCGTGTTCCGCATCCACCATCCACCGGAAGCGACAGCGAAACAGCCGTTAATGCTATTCTTACATGAACGTAATTTATGCTATATTTCGAACCCTAAGCATTTACGAGCTCAATATCATTGATGTAAATCGTTTAAAAATGTCTCCAATTAACCAAATACATTAAAAAAATCAAAATCATTGACGTGCTGAATTCAATATTGATCAGGTATTGCTAGTATTGGCTATAACCTGCTGTACTAGACCAACCCTCTGAGATTTTCATACTTCGACGTTTTGAGAATCAATTTTGTATTTCATTCTAACATTTAAAGACGTAGCTTATTATTTTTTTCGACGTGAATTGAAATCACTTAATTTTAAAATATAACCTTATCATAAATTTCAGAATAATTTTTTTAGACGTAGGTATTTATGTTTAAAGTTCAGCTCTTACGTTGTCAAGAAAGCAAATCTCAGAGGTATTTATTGCAAACCTTTTAAAGTTTACTATGTGAAATTTTTGAGGGTTTAAACCTTATTTTTTGGCTCCAAGTGTTAAAAGGAGACTGCGCTGTTCTTTCAACCAACAACAGTTGGCGATGGCCATTCTGATTTGAAAGGTCGCTTTCCTTGAGGGCACTAAGTAAAACCCAAATGTTTCACTTGCGCTAGCGAAAAAAGTATCTGTGAAGCCTTTATTCGTTTGTCCGAAGATAATTATTTAGCAACTTTTTAAGCTAATTGAAGTAAATTACAATTTTATTGATAGTTTATCTTCTGGAAAAATAGTTTACTTTCTCAGCGTATCTCTGTCCTATTAGTTGTGTATAAAACTTGTACGAGAATCATCGGTGATAAGAACCAACTTAAAACAGGTCTTGACACCTCGAACTCAATGAGAGCCGCTGGTGGTCACGGAGGGGAGTTTCCTAATGCTGCTGACCGACCAGTAGTCACAAACTCAATGTTCATAAATAACTAAAACTAAACGAAGGCACGATTCCTTTAATATTTGATATTTTCATAATTTCTTACTGCAGTTAACTCTAAATTTGGGTTGAATATTGAACTTGACTTTAACCCATTGTGGTCAACGTGTTAACTATCTAGGTAAATCGTGGTGAAAAATTCGCATAACACGAACTATAGATTAAATTCGTATAACGTGACTTTTTAGCTAAGTTTTCAACCGAAAATGATTTCATACGTTAGGGTTTTAAGTCAGTTGTTAACATTATAAAACATTCAAAAAATTTTAAAATTTTATCGAACGACATTGCCACGATGGAGCTCATGACTAGTTCATATCAACTCTAATAATCAGGAGACCTTACTGTTTTAACGTTGGTGACTCTTATGGTTTTAATTAAGATATAGCTCCGGTAATGCTGGTCTGAGTCACACATGGTTTTGACTGGTGTCACTCGCTGTTAATGCTTCACCCGCTGTTAATGCTATATTCCATCATGTCAAGTCGTAGGATTCAGGTAAAGGGTCCTCCACGCATCTAAAATCATAAGCAGATGCCACGTCATAGTAACCAATGGCGAGTCTGCACATTAATTTCATGACAATAGTGCATCATCTCAACTCTCCGGCCATGGTTGTGAGTAGAGATTGGCGTGCTGACTCGCGGCAGAGCATGTGTTATTAACAGGGAAGGGACGCGCAACGGTTGGAAATTACAAGACTTTTATAGCAAGATTATGGATTTTAATACTCACTCCATTATATTGGATTGAATTAATGAGAGTTAAGAACTCTGAAAAAATGAAGTGAGGAAACATGGTATGCCGCATATTTTCTATATCTCAATAGGACATATTTGTCAAATATATACGCTGAGTATCGAAACATTGTTGAACAGTGTATTATTCTACTCTATTCAGATCTGTTTTGCATAGATGGTACACAGATGTTGCCTTTGTTATTTTTATGTACATTCTTCCTTACATTACTTGAACAACCAACATCGTGATGGTAAGTTCTTTTTGGTATTGGGGAGAGGCTACGGCTTAATTTTTTTGGATATGAATGTTCATTAGACTGATAAACAAATTTTACGTATCGGTCTATGAGTAAAAGAAACTATCGGTTTGGGGCTTTGGCACGAGATATTTCTTTCTGATGTAAAATATTGGTTACTGAATACAATGCATACTCAAACGCTCCTCTGAAAAAAAGACTAACCTATTGATAGTTCAAGAAAATGCGTGAGCACATTTCCTCAGTTTAAACGGTGCTGGCGGTACGACCCATCGATGTGTCGTTTGAAACCTTTTAACAATTTTTAAAATTAGTGATATTTAATAGACTCTTAATTTTCGGTGATTAGAAAATTGCTAACAACTTTTATTTTAAATTTGAGTTGGATATTGAACTTCAGTTCAACCCATCCCGATCAACGTGTTAAATTCTCTAGCTATACAAAATCGATTAGTGCGAGTTAATGACCACCCGAAACGATTTCGAATTTGCTTCTATTTTCTGTCATATCAGGAATAATTATGGAAAAATGGATTTTTTATACACTTGTAAGGCGGGAAACGTTTTACAGAACATCTCCTAGGATTTTTTTAAAGTCTCTTCTGCCCCGTTCCGGTAGATGGAGGTAGATAAATAGGAGCTAACTTGAATTGGAGCAATTGAACTCGCCCATCCTTAATAGTTTCAATTTATCATCCTTTTAAAATTCATACACTTATTAAAATTCATACACGTATAACTTCACACTAAAACTGTAAAGTTATAAACGCTTTATCATTTTCAAATGCGTACTTAGAACTTTCAAATACACATCGGTTATCATTATTATAATTAGTTTTTCGTGATGTACAACCGAGTGTTGAAGTTGTCAAAAATGTTTCAGCGCTTTTGGAAACGTTGAGTGAAAAAATGAAAAATATCGGATGGCTATCCTTACGTTTTCTACAGAAGTATCTTGCAATAAAAACGTTACAAAATTCTCTCATTTTTCACTAGAAATGACTTGATAATGGGAAAACGCGTTTTTTAAAGTTAATCTCAGACTGATTCGCCCTTGCAAAAACTCGAAATTCAACGTACGGATTTAGACCGTTCTCTAAGAAAATTTATTTCAATTCTATGGGAGATTTATAAGAATTTATAATGAAATAAATAATCTATTTTGTAAAGATAACTAATGTTGAGCACAATGATGTGCAAAGTGTATTACTATGGTGCAATTGATTTTTTTTGTAATAGCTCAAATACACGTTTTGGTAATCTCACTAGTGATAAAATTACCGCTGTTAAGTAATTCTTACAGATAAAGTGGTCATTTGCTATTGCTATCAGATAGTTAACGTGGTAAGAATATTAATTTTATCTTGTCAGATTATCTTCCAAGAAATACTAAATTTTCCTTGTACACGGATGAATAGCATTGGTAGAAGGATTATTCATTTTTATGAACATGTGAACAAAGCTTACACCGAAAAGGTAACAATTTTATAACTGCTTTAGTGTAACTTTTTCAGAAGTGATAATTTGCTCCAGTGGTCCCTTTATTAGCACCGATGAAATATAATTTTATCCCAAAATTATGTGCTGAACATTCATAAGTAACAATTTCTTCCTGTGATTCTATAATGAACATTAATGATGTAGTAATTCGAGATGCTCGTCATGTCGTCTCAGGAGCAAAGGATAGGCCATAGGGTTAGTTAAAGTAGATTTGTCTGCCCTATATATACTATGGGGACTGGCGCCTCCAGGGGGATACTGTAAGGTTGGCTCAGTGATAAATAGGCCTTTAGGACTTCATTCATGCCCACTTAGCTTTTTTCGGTTTTCATGCATTCTATTCAATCTTGAATTTGTCTTTTCTTCTTCTTATTTGTCTGTTCATACTTGCTATGTCTATGCGCGGGATATCCTGTGTGTGCAGTAACATACCTTATGCATTTATTCCCCGTTTCCCACAGTCCGTACACAAAATGAGTTTTTCTCCTCGCTCTCTTTAGATCACCAATCATGTGGCTAGAGAGTCTTCAACTAGTGTACTCATGTAAAAATGTTTGTCATGTAAATTTTGACCTCTATTTTTCACGAATGAAATAGCTGTGGGCATGTATTGTGAAATAATGTTCCTTATTTTTACTTTTCAACAATTACGCTATTTAAAGCCTTCAAAACGCAATTTCTGGAAGCCTCACACACTTAGTGTGTGTTTGATACGTATTATTCGCGCATCTCGGGTGTAAAAGTGTAACTGGTGTGTTTTTGTTTTGTTTGCAGGTTTCGGTAATGAGAATGGGATGCGGAGTGGATCTGAGAACGAGCACCAGTCTCTCTTCACCTACCACTGACGGGAGCGGGAGGGACTCTGAACCTTTTAATTGATAGAATTGAGCGCGTGTTTTCCTGTATATTATCTGTGCGTCGAAATTAGTTTTATGTTTACTTGTCTACAAATGACACAACAACTGAAAGCTGTTCCTGGGACTTACATTTTGAAGCTTACATATTTGCGTTTGAATGTCCTCCCTCAGGGGGGGTACAACTATTGGATCTTCGGGAATTAGAACTCCCAGGGGGAAAATGTGAGGGTCCGAGCTGAGATGTAGGTTGGCCTTCTTTTTGTTGAAATAAAATGTTTTTTGTTATGTTAAGGACCACTTTTTATCGGTTCACTGCTGTCCTGTTTTTCAACCCCTACTACTTTCTTCTTGAACGTTTATCTTGTGTTCTTGAACTTCTTTCTCAACTAACTATTCCTATGCCCTTTCTGCAGAGATTCTGCGTTCCCTTAACTCCTTACTAAATGGTGCCTTCCTCTTCGGAACGCCTTTGTTCCGGTTAGAGAGACTTGAAAAATCAATCTAATCTAATCTTTTAATGTATGAGTAATCGAATAGTCCCGTGTTTTAACATGTTCGCGTTTCTCGTAACTACGTTCTTGATAAATTTGCTCTTTTTACCATTTCATGCATAACTCAATTGACGTGCCGTGCATGGTTTCGCCACAACTAAAAATTTCAGGTTTCGCAGTGACTGTGCGTAACTAAAATTATTCGGTATGAATCGCTGTGCTTCTTTTCTTTACGTTAGTACTTGACTATGCTTCATCGTTTGAAAGTATGTTTTTACGTTTTACTTTCTCTGCTCCACTATTATGCGTTGTTTTAAGAAGTCCCCTCAGGGGGAGGCAACCATTAGACTATGGGAATTAGCGCTCTCAGGGGGAAAATGTGAGGGCCCGAGCTGAGAGTTATAGGTAGGCCTTCTTTTTGTTGAAAAAAATGTCTTTGTTATGTTATGGACCATTCACTGCTCTGTTTTTCAGCACCTACTACTTTTTTCTTCGACTTTGATCTTGTTTCATAATCTTTCTCAACTAACTGTTTCTATGCCCTTTCTGCATAGATTCCGCGTTCCCTTAACTCCATATTAAATGGTGTCTTCCTCCTTCCTTTCTTTGGATCGCCATTGTGGCGGATAGGGAGGCTCAAACTAACTAATAAACTGTTCTAAGAAGTGCAGGAGCATCAAAACTATTTCAGTGCGGTGACTTATCAAAACTATATTTTAAAACAAATATATTTTCACATTCTAATACCTAATGTACTAAATATTTGTACTTAAGTTACAACCTATACATAACATTTTGCCTTTTACGTTATCAGGAACAATTTTATTTGATTTAATTTGTAATATTTCACCTCACATATACAGGAATTTTGCTATTTAAACACAAATATTTTACTCACGCAGAGGGTTCTGATGAATTACAACGCTAAAGTGAATCCTGAAAATTCTTTATTACGTGATTATGATATGAATGATACCTTAACCTTTCTTACATTTTTTTTCATGAAAACTCCCAGAGGATGTAGTGAAATGATTTCAGATGTAGTGAAATTCGATTTTTGAAAGTATTTATTCCCATTATTAGAAATATAATTTTGTTTTTACTCGTCATTGTCTGGTTCATATTGAGCGACTGGCCGTGCGACTGGATATATTATACAATTCTTTCAGAAACAATTATTCTTTCACATTTTGGCTATGTGTAAATATTGTTCTCAGAAAGTGACCAGAAAATATTCCAAGTTCTACATGCATTATTTGCAAAATAAAGACTTTGAAAATAGCTGTGCTTTTAGTCGACTTTAATAGTTGTAAGCCTTCTAATAGCCGTCGACTGAATTTAACTTCGAGACAATGATTTTATTGTTCCCTACAATCAATTTGCACTTAGAAAGGATTTTTCTTCAAAATTATCGATTTTAGTTTCTTATTTTACTTGCCAAGTTAATTTTTCCAAAATATTATACAGATGCTTGTGTTCAAAATATTCAATTTATTTTTATTTTAGTTAGTCGTCTAGTTTTGTTTCTGACAAACTCTATAAGAAGCATTCCTGGGACCAACTAAGGTTTTTGAATTTAAAAATATATTTTCATCACATATACCCATCAAAATTAAATTTTCTGTGGAAAAGAAATGCCGCAGGTATCTTAGGAGACATGCTTCAATTCTATAATAGTTACCGGTTAGGATTGTATTTTCTTCAAATAAAGAACATTATAAAGAAGAAAACTGTTTTCTGTTTATTTACTACTAACTACATTATTTTTTTCGACTGGAATTCTATAATAGTTACCGGTAAAATTTCATTTTCTTCAATCAAAGAATAATACAAAGAAAAAAATTAATTAATTTAATTTACCGCTAACTAAATAATTTTTTGACTAAAATTCTACCATAGTTACCGGTTAAAATTTTATTTTCTCCAAGAAACAAATATTAGAAAGAAGAAAACTGATATCTCTTAATTTACCACTAACTAAACTATCTTTTGGAACCGTTTATCGAAGTTACCCAAAATTAATGTTTTCTGAAAATTTTATTTGGAAGAGAATAATTTGAATGGTAACTAATATAAATTGCTGGCTTCTTGATTAATCGCTTGTTTCGAGATGGTGACTCAAATTTCAACACTACACAGCACGTTTCGGTATCTTTACATTTGGGATTAATCCAGTCAGTTGCTCCGTCTTTATTTCACGCGGATCAGTGGAAATGATGAGTAAACTATCAAGTTTTTTTAAATGGAAAATTAGTGTTTCGATAATCTTAGGAATAAGGACAACGTTCAATCGCGTCTCAATTTATTAATAAAGTATGAACATGCCTAAGAAACGTTAACTTACGATATAATTTGTACAATTTGGAGTCCTTAATTTTATACAACAAAAGATTAGACATTTGATTTTGGCACTCGCTAATAAACGCCAATTAACTCACAAATATGAGCTAAAATCATTACTACATTAACAAAAAACAATGAAAAATATCGTTCACAACCGCCCGTTGAATCTTTATATATAATGTAATTTGAGAGTTATCCTAGTAAAAAAACTTCGCAGCGGCACATGGACGGACGATAAATCGAGTCATGATACATCTCAGGTTCCTAATAGACCTACATAACTTACGTGGTAAAAATATACTTCATAACAAGCACATGAGATCAATCAACAACCTAGCCGCGTTATTAGGCTTGTGGACGTGAGCGTCAGTACTAGGTAAAGGGAGTAGAAAGTCATGGGATATTTTAAGACAAACTTCCGGAAAACGTCATCATTTGCCGTGCTTGAGAGCTCTCCGCACCCCTCAGAAATCTGAGATACATGCTCGAAAATAACTTTCTATGCCAAGAAAATACAAGTATAAAATCTATCAGCGCAAAATATGATTGCTTTCGAATGTTTGGATGGGACACGGGTGACGTTGCAAATTCAAGCAAAAAAATAATATTTTTCTTTTCGCCTTTCCCATTCTTCTGCTCCACAATATTACAAGTCATGATATTCACCCACTCACTTTAAAATTAACATTATGCATAAATACAGGCACAAGAAATAATTAAAAATGTAGGGGTAAACAAGACAATAAATTCTAACTGCTATTCAACTTTATATTGAGAGATTTGAGCGATAATTGAGAGCTGAATGCGAAAGACATGTTCAGGCTCGCGTTACCGGGAACCATTTACTTATGACTAAAAATAATGCCGAAATGCACCACGCTAAAACCCTAAGCTCGACCAGTTCGTAAGCTTCTCAACGCTTAAATGACTACCACCTCCCAGCCATGGCGAAGAAGGAATTTCAGCGACCGTGAAGCACAGTCAATGAATTTTTCCTCTACGCGACCGGTGACCGTGGCAAAAAACAGGCGAAACATGGAACATGGTAAAATTAAGAAAATTATACAGTCGAGACCGATATAGTTCACCAGTTCACATAGTAT
This sequence comes from Morinoia aosen, assembly GCA_030386875.1. NCBI lineage: Eukaryota > Metazoa > Arthropoda > Malacostraca > Amphipoda > Talitridae > Morinoia > Morinoia aosen. The sequence continues at coordinate 18,903,437 of CM059563.1, forward strand.
AATTTGCGCTACGACGAAATCGTACTGTGAGATACTCCGTAAAGTTAGACGTCGCAATTAACATAAGTTAAAAGTTATTTCTAATGGATTTAAAGTTCGGCGCGTTCACTCAAATATATTCTCGAATAATGAGCGAACATGAGTAGAAGCATAAACTTTCCGTCGATAACTCTTAAGTGTCCAGTAGCAGGCTAGCAACTCATATAGCCTCATAATCGTGCAATATGAAGTAAAGTTAAAAATGTAAAAGTACGCTATGCAAATGGCACAAAACTTAGGAAACATGAGATCGAAATGATATCACAGTTTGCAATTTTAGAAAAGGAATTACAAACAGTCGTTAAGAATCTTAGATACTGTCACAATTAGATAATCATGACTTGGGTTTGAATCTGGACATATAAAAGTTACAGTCGGAACAGTAGACAGAAGGAGGAGAAACTGCCTTTTTGTGGCATAAATTGCAAGGCTGGATAGCTGTTTTCGGAGCAGTAGAGATTGTACCGGACGATGGAGATATGGTTGGTGAACCGGCAGCATTTTTCTTTGCACTTTTATTCACAGTAGAATAAATAGCGTTAGGGTCAAGAGGGCCCGCAAAATGTCCGGGTCCACTGGATGACGGTGGTGATTGTTGTTGCTGCTGCTGCTGATTTTGACCAACGGACGATTGCTGTTGCATATGAGATGAAGTAGGCGGTAAAGAATTGGTGGTTGACGTTTGTTGTGACTGGGAACTCGATGGTGGAAGGTGGTTGCGTGCGGGTTGCCCGTGCTGTCTTTGACCAATAGTAGCGCCTCCTCTCCCAACGCTACCATAACCCTCTGGCATGTGAGCGGGCCCCCCTCTGGAGGCCGTAGGTCCATATCTGCTGGGTTGTGTAGAAGGAGGGACTCTAATTTGATCCTGCTGCGTTAGGTGAGTAGGATAAGGCACTTTTTGGTAAGGTGGCATCTGTAGCTGTTGGCCGTTGTAAGAACGAGCCTGCTCTCCTAAATTACTATTCTGTCGAGTCATCATCGGACCTCTTGCTTGCAGATCAACTGGTGGAACTCGATGTTGATGAACTTGCTGCTGCTGTGCCGCTGCATGATGATGGTTATGAAGCTGCTGTCCTTGATGATGAACTTGTTGTTGGAGTGGAATCTGCTGCTGTTGCATTTGTTGTTGCCTGAGCTGGATAGTAAGAGGGTGAGGCGGGGGTTGGTAGTGCGGCATTGACGGGTTAATGGGAGGTCGCAAGTTGTTCCCATTTAGTTCCCTATTAGAAGAGGCGACAGAAGCTTGTGAGGGAGGATATTGAGGGACATTACTACTTTGTGACGTTTGCTGAAGCTGACCACTTTGGTTGCTTTCATTTCTATTACTTGAATGATTTACCTGATTGTGAGGATTCATTTGAGAAGCTGGAACTCCGTTGGGTACGACACGACAATTTGACAAATTAGGGTGAGGTGGAGGTTGATAGGGAGGAGGTGGTCGGTACTGAGGTGCTGTAGTGGCGCAATTGGGAAGTGGTCGGTTGCTCGCGAGTACTGGCTTGCCAGGAGGTTGAGAACTAGAAGATTGATTCTGAGAAGGCCCTCTGACGCTACTCTGTTGTATAGAGTTGCAACTTGATCGTGATGCAGTAGAATCAAAAGAGTTATTCGTATTTTCTTTGAGTGCCGACTGTGGTGCCGCGTCTTCTGATATTTGAGACCTACTCAACATTGGTGATTCGGGTCCAGGAGATGATGATGTCATTGCTGACTTCAAAACTCGCTCTAAAATAGGGTTAGGGATGTAAGCGTCTTCCTCTTCATCTTCAGCAGTAGCTACTAAAACTACTTGGTCACAAAAAGTTACGCTTTTCTTAACTTTTTTCTTGGCTTCTTCCTTTGCTCCTGGATCCTTGATTGCAGAATTCAAGTCGCTGCGTCTGCTTAGAGAAGGTGTTGAAGCCTGCTTTAAAATGCCAGTCTCTGAGGGTTCAGAACGGAGCGAGGAAGACGAGATTTGCTTCAAAATGCCATTTTCTGTACTTTCAGCTCTGTTCCTAGCACCGTTACTGTGCATGAGGCGACTCACCTGACCACTCTGAGATGGGAAAGTTAACGAATTGCACTGCGTGTACTCGCGATTAAACAGCTCCGGATCTATTTTACCATCGGAGTTATCCTTCCCGCGAACTAACGCGCAGTCTACTTCGTCGACTCCTTCGCTAATTGAAGTTTTCTCAAATTTATTGGCAAGATTTTTTACGAGTGAAGACGGTTCCTCGTTAGTCCTACCATTTGTTTGAATAGTTTCAGCATCAGATGACGTTGAGTTGTGTCTTCGCCGCAGCGCAGCTTGTTTCGCCTGCAACTCTTGCAGCCAACTACTGCCGCTGTTACTTATTGCGTACCGCTTGCCGTTACCCGACTTGTCTCTCTCCATGCTGTTCGTCTGATAACTTCCCAAGTCTCTCTTTTGACATGATGTTAGTCGCTGCTTCTTCTCCTGCAGCTGAGCGAGAAGGCTTGACGTGTTAGCTGCAGAATTATCTTCGCATGATTGCTTCTGGCTAGAATTATCTTGTGTATGGTGGTTAACCTTGTTAAATTGAGTTTCAGCTTGGTTAGTAGACGAGACATAGTCAACAGTTTGGTGATGATGAATTGATGAATTATTGGAGTTAGAAGGCGGGTTAGTAGTAGTTAGCGGAGAGCTGCTTGATGGCGGTAATAACCCACGGTTTTTAAGATCTTCCACGGCTTCTTCCAAAGGAGGTGGAGGAGGCGGGAAATCTTCACTGCCTTGCCTCGAATGGACAGGAGCAGGAGCACCGTGGGGTTGTTGTTGTTGTTGTTGTTGTTGCGATGAGTTGATGAGGTCGTCGTTACTGTTAGTAGGATTAGTATGGTTAGTAGAGATGGGATGATTGTTGTACTCTATACCTCGGGGATTTGTGTCATAACTCGGGGTCTGTGGAGGAAGGTGTTGTGAGGGGAAATTCCCTTGAATTTGATTATTATTGTAAGGCACTGACATTAGTCTATGTTCATTATTATAAGAGTCGTACTGCAGCTGTGCTTGAGTTAGTGGCACCTGATGCCCGAATTGATTTTGCGAGCCAGACTGATTTCTCTTGTCTACAGAAGTATTATCTTCGAAGAAGCCTGAGTTATTATTATATTGGTTATTGTAATATTGGTGCTTCTGATGATGTAACGCTTGATTGTTATTATACGCTGCTGAATGGGAGGATGAGTCTCCGTACTGTTGATTCGTATGCCCAATTTGATTATTGTATGACAAATTACGATCAGTTTGAGGTTCTCGATGAACATCGGCCTGGACCATCATTTTATCAAAGTTATTATTCTTACTAGCATGAGGTTCAGCATAAGCTTGTGAATAAGGGTTCATTTCTTTTTTCTGTTTTGAATTTTGGATCTGGCTCTGCAGCGAGGAACTGATGTTGTCATACTGATGTAAACTCTGATTGTAAGGCAAAGATTGCGGTTCTTTCCGAATGTTAGCGTTGTTGGCATTCGAATTCAGCTCAGGAGTGAAACTCCTAGGAGGAAGAGCTGGAGGAGCTTCAGAATCCAGAGGGAGAGGGTGTGGGGGCCTCCTTTCGTTCGAGGAATCTTGAGCGAGAGTTTTGCTCTCGCCTCCCGAAGACTGTGAGAGTTGGGAGGACGTGCGCTGCGGGATAGGAGGAGGAACTTTTGTGGCAGCCCCAGGAGGCGGTAAGCCCTTCCCCACGCTGCCATGGAAACTTTTCCTCATGAGTTTACTGCGTTCCAAGTTTGGGTTAGCGCTACAATCTAAATTTCCCTCACTCAGGTACCCTGCCATAGCCTTCTCAGATGGAGTAGTTGGTCGAGACAGGCTACGAACTTCCTCTTCTTGGAACTTCTGTTTATCATCTTCCTGACCTTCGCGCAGATCTGGCATGCTTCTGTTTTTTCGCCGCATCAGGCCCCCCATTAGCAATTTTCTTCTTATTTTATGTTGTTTCTTAGCCACTGGCTTTTCTTCTTCATTAGCTTCCGCTGACGCACTCGTATCTACGGAGGAGCCTGTCTTAGAATCGGCGGATTTACGGCTAGGGCTTTTCTTATTACTTGGATCGCTCGAGTAATCGCTATCGTCAAGCTTGCCCTGTTTGTTGCGTTTATCTTTACTGCTTTTGTCTTTCTTTTCGGTTGAGTTCTTTTTGTCTTTACCACTCTTTTTATCGGTTTCGCTTGCTTTGGGTGAAGATCCCGTAACGGTGGCGGAAATGGGCGCTATCTTATCATTACCACCGATTTTCTTGCCTTTCTTTTTAGGGAGCGTAGCATAGATTTCTATGTTATTTTGAACATTGCCAGAGGCAGCACTTTCGGCTTCAATCTGGTGATTGTTCTTTGGATCTGGAATTGTGGCGCTCGATGATTGAAGTTTCTCGACAGTTTGCGCAAGGGTCTCGGCCGCATCGAAGTCATTCTTGTCTCCACTTGACGCGTCTCGCGACCCCTGGCGGCTGTGCTGAGCTGAAGCTTCGCGAGAATTTTGCCGTGAGAGCCGAGACCGTTGGGAGTCGCGCGAATTTTGGCGGCTGTGCTGGGGTTGGCCATCTGGAAAGAAATATAATTAATATTTTCTTTCGAATATCCCAAAAATGCCTCTTTTTAACAAATAAATTCTCTTCAACGATATGATAATTTGGAAGATCATCGGAAACTGACTTACTGAAAATCAACAGTAAAAGAACTTTGTGATTAATTGAACTTAGCGCGAATAACCCATTTCTTCTTAAATGATTGTAATTATGAAAGCGTTTTAGCGCATTCTTTCTTCTACCCAGTGCACAGACAGACAATCGGCATTTGGAAAATTCCGTTCTCTGATAATGATTTTCAGAGTTATGTGATTAAGAGTCTAAACTGACAATTTTTTTGCGAAATAACTATTTCTGTTAATATTGTTATAAATATTTTTACACAAGACGTTGGTAGAGTTAGTAAAACGTGACCGAGTGGCATAATTTTAAATACTAAGTTGGATCTCATTAGCATAACGTGATATGAATAAGTTATAACTTTTTAAATCGGCGGGCAACATAATACAAATCTATCCCCTATTCGCGTGGAAAACCACCACTCAATGTCTAACGTATTGCATCAAATCTTAAATAACTTACCAGATGAGCGTACAAGTTTATCTTCATGATACTAAACCATACAAAATTCGCATAGTATTATGGCAACAAAGTTCACGATTTAAATCGCTCATACCGAGCAAACACAACTAATTTTTTACTCTCATCGATAGCTGGAGGTTGCATTCATCATGGTAGATCCTGACAAGATTTTGTGTAATACGAGCTTAAATCTTTATGTCTTTTTGTAGATTTTTATGTTCGTGCGTCCGAATAACAAATATGTTACAAGATGCAAACGTCATCGTACGTTCTCCAAGCCATATACAGCATATAAACTTAAAACAGCTACACTGGCAATTTGCATCTTCAGGCCAGAATTGAAAACATTCATCATATCCAGACAACAAGCTCACTGATTTAAACGCACAAATCTTAGACTTAGGCTAGTATGTTTGATTTCATCACTAGTATTTTCCAGTTTAGCATGCTCTACGAACCTGTTTTATGGAGTCCATCCCAGGCGGCTGCTTCTGCTTGTATGAGTATGCGTCTGTGGAGGGACCTGCCGCGCATCACGCAGGTGTTGTGTTTCATTTGCGCGAAGGTGAGAGACTGCGCGTTGTTGTAGGGCGCACTCATGGCAGCACGCGTCTTCGCTGAGGCTTGGTTGCACAAACGCAAAGCTCCCTGCACGTGAATTGATGTTTAACAATGGTAGATAAAATGATTGTAGATTAGATTAGATTTTAGTTGAAGCCTCCCTAGATAGTGATGGTAATCGAAGGAAATTAACAGTACACGTGAATTGATGTTTAAAACGTTTCCTGCGATGGGTTAAACTGAAGTTCAATATTCAATTCAAATTTCAAGTCAAATGTAGTCCAAAATTTTAAAAAATATATATTAACAGGATTGTGTAATCATTTAGTTATCGTTAAGTATTTATAAAAGTTGAAGTAGTGACTGCAGGTCGGCCAGCCGCATTATGAAAATCCCTTCAGTGACCACCGGTAGGTCCCTTCGCAGGAAACGTGTTTACAATTGTAGATACCATGATAGTAGCCGAAAGTAATTAACTGACAGGTAAAATTTGCAAGCAACAATGCAGGGTAGTTTCACAGCCTCAAAAAAATGAGTTTGTAGTATTTTATATTTTAAGGCAGGGTGCTCGATGAATGTAAAGCACCATAGCTATTCCTCTCCATAAATTGTTTTTGATGACCATACATATTAGAGACGTTTTTCGTATCCTCCATGGGTCAATGACAGCCCTTGCTTAGGAAGTTTCAACTACTCATGCAATATAAGCTACTAGAGGGCTCTTAAATTTGAGCGATTTAAAATGAACGTAATTTCACACGTTATGCAGCAATTGTTTTTACAATAGAACGTTTCCTTTTCATTATCATTAGTGATGAAATATGTGAAGCATTATCATATGTGACGAAAAATGTGACGCATTATTATAAGTGATGAAAACTGTGCAGGCGAAGGATGTGAAGTATTCAAATTACTTGTAAATCTCCAGCCTCCTCAAGGGATCGCGCCTCCTCCAGCAAAGCGTCTGCGGCGAAGCAGAGAGTCTCGCACGTCATGCCAACCAGCGAGGGGTCGGTGGTGTGAGTTGGGGGTGGTTCCTGAGCTGCTTTCTGCTGCTGACCTCCCTCTGGAATCTTCTGAAGCTGGAACGAAAATGAAAAATGAAGACTACTGTACCTGAATTTTTTTTTACTGCAATAACATGCATGATGCGATTGCACCGCTGTTTTTAAGAAGCCGTGAAAGTGCAGTTGTTTTGAATCGTTAGTTGGAAGGCAGTCGTTGGATTGCAGAAAAATGTCTTAATTTTCAACATGCCACATTCCAGAGATTAATATCAGTCTAGTATACTAATGCAGTGAAGAAATATTCTCACTTGAGAAATTAGCTTCGGAATGAACATGACGCAGTAGAAAAAACGCTTACCTGCAAGTTATGCTTCAGTGACTGCTGCAGAGGGTAAGAGTCGTTGGACGACAAGGAATACGAATCATAACCAGCATCATTAGGCGGCTGGTGACTCCCGTTGGCGTGCGAAGGTTGCTGCTGGTGCTGTTGAATGCTGCTTGGATGTACTTGCTGTTGTGGGTGGTGGTGAAGCTGCATGTTGAGCACGGTTTGATTACCCCCATGATGAACACCAATACCCAAATTTGCATATTCCGGATGTCCAGTTGACGAACTGGATGATTTGGCTGGAGATGAGTTGTTGGACGACGATGACGACGTGCCGGTATTCTTGCTACCAACGATGAAAGGAAAATTGTTTTCCAAAGATGTAGAAGAAGACGAGGAAGCGCTGTTCCTGTCGCCACTCCAGTTGCCCGAGTCGCGTCGTCGAGGTACGTTAGCGGAGTCTGGAATTTTGAGAGGATCATGTTCGTACGAGGATGTACTGCTTCCTCGGTGTCCGTCAGTACAATTCATCATTCGAGGTCGGGAATCTCCTCTAGAAGAATAAACTGGATCGTCATTTTCAATACGATGTCTTCCAATCGAGGGTTTATTGGGAAGAATTCCGCTAGTTTGCTTGATGCTGTCTACCTGTCTCTGGTAGTTGGTCGAAGAAGACGTTGGTCCGTCAAACACGTCGTCGCTGTTGCTTTCGCTGTGGTCTGAAGTCGGCAGAGTAGTTCTTTGAGCGTTGATGCTATTCAATTCTTCAGTTCGTTCGTTATTATTGGATCTTCTTGCGCCTGAGGACGACGTTGTATTTTCGGAAGAAAAAACATTGAACTGTGAAGGAATATTCGAGTTAGTCTGCACGTGGTTAGTTGCAACTACGGTAATTTTGTGGGGAGCTGACTCCACCGAAACTGGACTTCCATTGGGGTTGGCGTACAATAGGAGGAGAGGCTGGAAATGACCTCGACGACATTTTTCAACCACCTGCTCCCAATTCGGGCCAATTTCGCGGACAGTAGCATCGTCGAAGTAAATCCAAACTCTCAATTTCGTGTGGAAGAAGAATGTAGAATAATGCTTGCCATAGTATGTCACAACTCCGACCAACTCGTGATGGGTTCTCTGCGCCCATCTGTCGTCGACGACGCTTTGGAAAATGTCCCTGAGTTTCAAATTTGTGCCGACGGTCGCGAAGACTGCCATGATGTGATCAAGGCTCGGACGTTCCGAATCCCATACAATGCCAATCGAAACAATCTCTGGACGATTCATCAAGGTCCGGCAGATCTGAATTTTAGCACCACAGGCACTCTGTAGAGGAACGAAATGACACTATAAGTCACTCATGAAATCTTCACACCGTACAGTGTTAGGAAGCTCACAAAATATATCACCAAAGTCGATGACAGGAAAATGGTACAGCTCTCTACCCAAATTCCTATTTTCGAGTTCCATAGACGAAAAACTGAAAAAATACCTCATTTACCTATTCTAAAAACAAACCTTTAGAAACAATGAGTTATGATGTTTCCAATACTCTCAATGATGAGAATTCAATATTTCAATTAACTTACATACTCAGTTATTATTCTATAACATCAATTTCCTGCACATTCAATTTGCGTTCTCACCGGACAGTCTCTGATGTCTCCCATGCCACCGGCTTTTTTGAGGAGATGTCCGAAGATGTCAAGCGGACGCGTGTTGGGAGGGAGGTTGGCGACCGCAGCCTGTGCGGTTAGTGCGGATGCGGACACGTAGTGCACCATCTGCGTGAACGGAAGCGGTTCCGACGTGGCTCCGCAAGCGCTGCACACGCTCTGCTCAACGAGGGTCATCGCGAAGCGCTGGTGCGGCACGCAGTGTCTGCGACGGAATTAATCATGCACTTGTTAACAGTTACTTTTCACCATCTCACGTTAAAAATTATCCTGTCTTCGAAAAATTTCGTATCACTTATTTTTTACGTTGCATAACACATATGCTTGTATTTTCTCCATTCTTTTTTCAATATTTCTCATTGTTTGTCCCTTCTTTTGTTTTTTTACCTCGAGCGTTCTAAAGGAATCTTTTCAAGCATTTGTTTCAACCCGTGTCCCACTGCTTTCTCTTTGGGCTTCTTCACTGCCATGTTTCTCATAGTTTTTCTCAGTTTTCCCGCAAATTGTAAATTTTCCTGGAGTTGTATTTTTCTCCAATTTCCCACACATTGGGTATGTTTTTTCTTTTAACTCCCAAGTAGTATTTTTGCTCTACGCACTGTTCAGCACTCACCAGCACTCTACTGCCGAACCACTTGAACGTCTTCTTTGTCCCTCTCGCTACTCAACAACTCTGCTCACTATAGTCCTATATACTACTTCCTTACAAAGCCCACTACTCAGCCCCAATATTTTATTACTCGAAACAGTTTTCTCGCTGTCCCGCACAGCTCACTCAGTCGCACTGCATTACGACACTATTTAATCAGTCAGGCTAATCTTGAACACTCAAATTCCCCTTCTCCAACACACCGTTCTTAATCTTTCATTTTGAGAACTTCAAAATCCCAACATTCTTTCCCTGCGTTTACTCACTTTGCACTGCACATATCCTCCTGCTCGCCACTGGCGATGTGGAAGTGGATCCTGAGAAGGATGTTCTCGAAGCACTCGGCTGCATCGTCCATGAAGCCGAGCTGGAAACGTTGCTGGTTGTAGAATGTCTGCGCCAGTGCCCTGCGTAGGGCATCAGGCGGTAGGGCGGACTCATGGCTGTACTGCAGTTGGCTGAATAACTCCTGCGGACAAAAGAAATCATCAGCTAACTTGTACTGCAAGAAACAAGTTCTGAAGACGAAGGTGATTTTTGTTGTCAAATTGACAGATTTTGTAGACCGGACGCACGGAAAGACGGCGCGCGAATTCAATGATACCGCTTGTAAAAATTGAAGAATAGCAAAAAAAGTGTTTTCTCGACAATTTTGAGAGAATATACATGAATATGTTGAAAAATAACTGTTTGCATGCAGATAACATTGATGCAACCATTGGTTATTTACAGTACGATTTAAGACAAAGTATGTTTTTGTGAACACAAATCTTGAATTGTAATTATATTTTCTTGTTGTCGAAAGAAGAACGTTAGTTCATTGAATCCATGGTTCTATTGGTGAATTAGTTCTTCTAGGCCTGATTTGAGCGCTGCCTGTGGGGATGAAGAATGGTACTAAAATCAAAGGTGTGGAGATGAAGAATGGTACTAAAATTAAAGGTTTGGAGATGAAGAATGTCACTGAGATTAGACAGTTCCGTTCCATTTTTAGTGTGATTCAACATTTAACTCTTCGTTGGTTTCAAGAAATCCATGTTTTTTGAGGGCAGGATGTAATAAAATTCAGAAAAAGAATTCCCTAAAATTTTACGCTTATAGTAAAATTTGTCGTTCTTATAAACTAAAAAGAATAGTATAAATTCATAAGCAATACAAAAACTCTCAAACAAAATTTACGCTTTTATCTCGTCCCGCTAAATAATTATTCGTGCTTAACGACCAATCGATCGGTTTGAATACCATTCCCCCTAATTACAAATTTGTAGAAAAAAATTGGTTTATTTCCCAAGCAAAAAAGGAAGTTCCAAAGAGAGGAATGATGAAGACATCATTTAATAAGGAATTAAGAAAACGGATCTATACACAATGTGAGTCCCCACATTCCTCGCATAAAATGAGCACGACTGAAAGGAGTTATTGAAACATGATAAAAGTTAAAAATTTGTTCCTGCTCACAAAAACGAGCAGCAGTGAATCGAAAACGAAAGTTCGTGACAAACCAAAAAACATTCTATTAATCCAAAAATTTAATCACACAGCAGGGCTAGCTAACTCTTAGCTCGGGACCTCATATTATTCTCTTGAGAGTGCTATTTCCCATAGATACAATAGTTGTAACTTCTGACAGGTACCTATTTTATTACAGATTGATTGCTTCATGAAAAATGTTACTTTGATATCGAACTGGATGATTATTTAACTTAAAGCCAATCATTTTGCAATAGAATTTCTCGATTGGAAAATTCTTGGTGGACAACCCTCCGGCCTGGCTTCGAGGCCCCGCCCTGCGGCGCCAGCTCGTGGTGCGGGTGTTCACTCTGGACCAAATTATCGGAGCGGCCGAGAAAAATTCTTTCTGGTGAAGCCCAACCGCAGGTAAGAAAGGTAAGACAAGATCCCCCAATCTTCTCCCGTTCCTAAAGACTCCCCCCTAAAGCTTACCCCCGAAGATACGTCAGGCCTAAGACTAGCGTCACCAAGCTATGCGATGGAGAGAGAGGAGGAGAAGGGGGAAGTATTTCTATTATCAAAGAACACTTGACTTGCTTCCTAAAGTGCTGCTATGATATGCCATTCTTTCACTTAGGAAGTATTATGCAGGAAAGATATTCGAGTACGCATATGGAACAAGTAATGGTCCATGAATGAGCTGGTATAAATTTGTAAGGAATGTTAAGAAAAATTTCCATCAATTAAGCTAAAAAGATCTAAAGTGAGTAATATGCCCACGTGAGGATTAACTTCTCATTCATTTACATAGTCAGTAATTAGCGTATTGATGCCCTACAACAGTGTTCAATTTGAGCTGATCAGTAATTAGTGAGAGTAGTTGAAATCATTTACACATTAAGCACATTTTTCCAACATTCTATCCTATAATGGATAATAATAGCGGTAATTCAGCGCAAACCCTCGGATGTATTACCCTAAAAGTTATGTACTGCACATGTTCACTAAGCAGGAAAATCGAACTCAGTTTGAGCAATTAGTGAAGTAAGAATAATTATAAGAAGTTTCATTGAGATCGTTGTTAACATAGATGGAGATTAGATTGGATGTTTATTTAAGCCTCCCAAACCGCAACAAAGGTGTTCCAAAAAGACGTAGGAGCGAAGCACCATTTATTATGGAGGTAAAGGAATGAGAAATTTATGCACAAGGTGCTTAGAAACAGTAAGCTTTTGAAGAAGTTTATGAAACAAGAAAAAAATTGGAAGAAATTAGTTGGTGCAGAAAAACAGGACAGCAGTGAAACGAAAAAAGAAAATCCGTAATAATATAAAAATCCTATTCTATTTCAACAAATGGAAAACCTCCCTAATCTTTAGCTCGGGACCTCACATATTCTCCTTAGGAATTAGCGCTCCCAGGCTATATTGTGCTTATGAAATACAACTGCGTCGAGAAATTGCATCTGCGTTGATGTTTTCGTCCCAATCCGATCACTGATGACAAGCCTTACTCCTGTTCTACAAAATTCTCCATGTTTCCGCAATTCAAGCGAATTTTGCGAATCGGTTTATGGAATTTTAAAATAAAATAAAAAGCTGTTTGCGCAAAAAATGATTGGATTTTGAACTTTGAAATATCGGACATTAAATTCAAAGGTAAGACTTCCGGGACTTTCTTCGATTAAAAAATTTCTAAAAGCTGAAAGAAATATTTTTGCATCAAATAACATTAAGATAGGTATTGAAATCACTTACTTAGAATGACCAATATAAGAGTACAACTCCGGTCATTCACGATTTTCTTTACTCTCGGTAAGACGCTTCGTGAAGGCGCTCCTAGCAGCACACCGAAACGGAATTTTGGAATGCTGGTACCTGGATTGGTGGGAATGGCCAGGCCGGCTCCCTCCAGGTAAAATAGGAATTCCAGGAATGGCATGGCGCCCCAAAATGGGAAAGTAAATGATGATCCAGAATAAGATTTTACATTACATACAAGTTTGGACCCAAAGCCACAAATATTGAAAATATGTTACCCACTACATTTAATGATTTGTAGTACGAGGTACCGTTTTCTAGCTAAAGGAAGCAGAACAAACATTAAAAGAAAAATTCGATGATAATGTTGAAACTGGCCACACATATATTTTTTTATGTAAATCACATTTAACGTAAAAATTATTTCAGTTACTGTACCCAATTTCCTTCATATTCATGAAATACGCCTTTCCGCACATAAAATATGGCACTTGAAATTTTTAGATAATCGCCACACGCTCTCCATGAGAAATAGTTCAAATAATATTAACCTTCGACGTAGCCATTGTCAAGCTTCTCCCATAAATATTTGGAAAAGCCATTAACCATTCACGGGCCCCGCACTTTTGTGGTATCTAAACTACGTAGCTGTGTGCATGGGTTGCCTGCCCTTCTAATCTGCTCCCTTTTGTCAGAAGCTTGTTAGCTTGAGCTTCCCATTGTGTCTGCTAATTCTAAGCCAAACAATACCCATTGAAATTTGTCTAGAACTTTGCGTTTAACATTCCTATACAGTGTGCTGCGCATGCCCAAAGATCCATGACTGGTTTTCCGTGTGATGTTTCATGAGATAGTATTTGAACTACCTTTCCCAAGGGATAGGTAACTGTATTTGGAAATAATAAGCCATTGGCGCTTTCTATAGAATGGAGTCCCTAAATAATGTAATTTGTTTATAATGACTTGAAGGAGCCAGTTTTTTCTTTCCACAAGAACGCGAATAAAATTGTGAAAATACTGTCCAACATTTTCATGTGAATCCACTGTTTGAATTACGAAAACCGTGGTGAAACTTTGTTCCACCACACACGAAAACGGAAAGGGTTTTTGAAATTTGACCTAAGCGAGGAACCCACTTCGTATTTTTAAATTTTTACACCGTAAAATTTCCCTTAAAATGTATTTGGGACACGGTGATCGGGAATGAACGCAAACATGCTATCATTCGTGCTCAGGGGACCTAGAAAGCAGTCTTACGCATTGTTCGAGTTTCAAGTTATGGATGCCCTTGAAGGAGCATGGCTGGAACGACATCTTCAAGCGAAGATACAGCGACAGCATTAAACATAGGAAACTAAAATGTCAAGCAGGCTTAAATTGAAGCTCAAGGTTCCCATTTTCGCTTCAACAATCGTTTGCAATATCAAGTTAAATTCAATCGATTACGGCTAGTCTTATTTTAAGTCCAATACACTCCATCGATGCTTTTCGTTACTTTTCATTAATGTTCGTTTTAAAACCGTGGTGCACCATAAACAAACGATAGCCGGCACTAGTTTGAATTCACTGAAGATTTAACTTAACGGTTCGTTTTAAGTAAGCCATGAAGGTTTTTGTTCATATAGTGTTCTTAAAATAGGGACCGCTCTAATTGGGAAAACTTGTGGTACGTTTAACCTCGAGTGGAAGTTTCTTTCATCGTCTCGGTATCATCAATACGTGAGCGAAGACGGCAAAGAGAAACTGGCGATAAACTCCCCTACGTAACAAGGAGCTGTCGAGGGAGGTGACATTCTGCGTTGTGTCACTGATGCGCTGCCAAGGTTAATTACGTAAGGGCGTGATACGAGCAGCGGTTCTCCCCCGGCTACGGTTACGGTAAAATGTAGAGTAAATGGCAACTGGTAACGCAATGTTTTAGCTGCCTTAAAAGAGGAAATTTCCTGGTGGTATGGTAGTGGTAGGATAAATGGGGAACTAATAGCTATTTATGAATAAAAATGCGGATTAATTTAGGTTTAGAATAAGTAAAACGACTAAAGGGCAAAATAGCAAACCTCTGAGATGATGAAAGAGCGGGGTTTGAAAAATCACTAAATGCTCGAACACGAGGATGATAAAGCTCAACGAACAAGTATGCGAAAGGAACGGGCAAAAACAACGGCGAAAAATTAGCCGACCACGGAAGAGCAAGCACCGGCGGAGCGTGCACGGCTGCGGCGCCGGCTGTGTAATCCGAGCGCACGATTCCGGCCTCCTGCGTGCGATGTTCAGGAGTTCAGGACGCCAGACGCGTCCGAAAACGTACACCTTGTTTACTGTAGTACAAACGCTCGTGTTCCTGTAACTCACGCGAGCACATTTACCTCGCTTCCTTGAGGGCCGGTCTAAGGTACTACGAGATCTGTTGAAGTCGGACTTAATGACGGAATTTCTGTATCATACATACAGCGCCAACAACGAAAATGGTCATTGATTTGGTAACGAAGCTTTATGATGTGTATGAAAGGTTTTTTACTTAGGTACACAAAGAGTATATTTCTCAAACACACGGTCATAGCCGTATTGCATAGTAATCTGATTTCCGCATTAGATTTTCATATGCGATGGGTTGTGTGAGTCTATTGTAGGTGTGCAAAATTATAAGATTTTCGTCATGATACAGGTATCTTGGTAATTTTAAAAACTGTAATATCGGCAATTGTGAATTTCTAACCACCATCTCAAGAAGTCTTAGCAACTTCCATGATGAAATATTGTTGTGGTTGTGTTAACCGCATTGAAGACGTGACGAGCTTTTATTGTGTGTTTCTAAAACGCACGTCCAGAAAACAATTTCGTTTCAACAGCGGTTTTCATGATTGATATCGTAGATCTGAAATATTTCAACTTTGCAGGGCTGACGTAATTTATTGATGATATTTATTTCGATGCACCCTCAAAACAGAAATAGCAGCAGTTTTAGCTACATCACTGTCAAGCTAGTAGATACGATGACAATTAACCAATAGTGGCGTAGCTTGGATACATTTACCATCTAGGAAAACACAAGCTCAGTCGTTATGGCGCTCACGTTGCAGATGTCTAGCCAACTACTGATAATAATCATATCGATTTTATCGTCGTACTCAACACTTAAGACACGTTGGAAACTCATGATGAACGAAGAGTAACGCGACACCGTCTCTGGCAGGTGTGCGTCTCGAAGAAGCCATCTAATGTGACACAACCGCCTGATGGAGCCTTGCTACTACGCACTCGGAGTAGCGCTCTCGTGGATCACTGTGACTTTATGAGTGAAGAAATGTTGCCTACATAGTAACTTTATGTATACTATACGATTACCAGTTTGAAATGGGGAATTACCTATTTAAGGTGAATTCATAAATATTGACCTGCATCAGAAAATACATTTAAAACATTAATGTTTTTATACATGTTTATGTTTCAACATTATCACAAAATCGGAGTTTCACAGTTTGGTTGCTACTATAAGGTTGTTTCATCTGTCACATAAGAAAGGTTTACCAGCAAACTTGACTTTTCTTGCGCTACAGGGATTTATCGAAATTTGAACACTTTTGTTATTAGGCATGTATTCACATTCGCAACTTTTCTAAATTAATTGTACCCTCATTTAAGTTATGCTCCGTAATCAGAACACGAGCTATTTGGCAGATTAAACACAATGTAATAAAAGAATTCCAGCTATTCATCACCAAATTTTCTTTGGTTTCATTGTCGAAGAACATCAAACTTTCCCCAACTGAGTAACCAAACTGAAAATGACTTGCTAGCTGAACGAGATGCCCTTCGGAGACAAACTGGTTCTCTGAGAGCTCCAGTACCTCCGTGCCGGTGCCCGGAAATGCCCTCACTGGTGCGTGGCCAGGGAATGTACTCGAGTACCTCCGAGAATTTCCCGCCGTAGCTCACGTTGTTGACCTAAAACCGTGCGGTGAGCAATGGTGCAACACGGGTTTGATTTCCTAGGAGTGTTCTTCTGTCCACAAAAACATTCGAACTTTATTTTAGCGAACTTCACAGCAAGCACGGACAAGTACTACTTAAAACCCATAAAAATGAATCAAGAAGGAATTCTGGTGCATGGAAGCTCATCTAACGTGGTCGGGAATCACAGTAAATGTTCATAATTATAAAAAAAAAGAAATACATGTGAATGGGAATTAAGAAATCAACTACGGCTTACCTGCAGAGCTTTCTGTAGACTTGTTGCCTGAGCGTTCAACATTTCTGTGCGCTTGTTGTTAACAGTCACAAGCTAAATATTTTAATCCTCAGATAAGACACGCATAAAATAAGAGTAACCATTTGTTATCTCTACACAGCGCTTTTTTGTGCGTTGATTTTAGTTAATTAATTGTTTGTACATGTTCCCACCTGAAAAAGGAAATATATTTGAAACAAATGTTCATGGTTGGCTGAATGCAACTAATACATCTTAAAAATAGGGATTATTTCAAATGCAACATGGCAAAGTTTCAAAACAATCGAAGAACTTCGAACTTTTGTCGCCTAAAAATTTTCTTTGCACGCAGTCGTGAACCGCAAACAAGACGTGACAAACTCGCAAGAGGCTAAAAAAAACTTATGAAAAAAATAGAGAGGAAAACCCAAGCAAAAGGGGCTTGGAGGAAATGGGTTACGTGACACAAAAAAGAAGGCCGTGAGGGCTTGACGGAAAAAACCTTAAAAAGAAAACTTGCAGTATGGCGAGCTCTGCTGCGACACGTTTGGTGGACACGAGCAGTCCTCAGCAATACACTAAGTGAACACGCTGCGAGTCGAGTGCTGCCGCAACAACTTGTTCTCTTCTTTTCTGGACCATCAAATGGAAAACTTCAATTTTCGCTGCCAAAATCCTGCGAGGACTGTCTCGGTTTCGTTCACGTAGCAATTTTTTGCTCGCTGGCCCGGACATCTGCTTCATAACTCAAGAGCTGATGGTGCAATAGCGTAGTGGAAACGCGTTTCTTCGGCCAATATTAGGAGCATTATAAATGTAGCTCCATAATTTGTAGTGCAAAATATTTAACAACTGCTTATGCTACGATGAATTCAGGAAACGATCTAAAAATATAACTTTCTGCAAGTTAACTTTCTGGTAGTTCTGCGTTCGTCGCATATGCATACATTTAACTTCCCTTAAAATTAATGTGACTTTTAGGCAGTCAGAACTAATAAGTTATAAAGAAAGTCGTCAAATAGTGACAATTTAAGGGTTTAGTATATGTGTTAATAAAGTACTTCGGCTGATGATAGAGTCGTATTTGATAAAAAATATACCACCGGACCAAAAGAAAATCACAATAAAAATTTGATGCATTAAAAGCATTATCGTGAGTTAAGTTTATGCTAAGTCTCCAATTTTCTAGTTGACAGCTGCGGACCGAACAGGAGTGTGGGAGGGGGATAACAAAGGGGGGAACTGCACGCAGTACAGTTACAAGATGACCTCCCGACGGAGGAGCGACCGGGTCTCTATCGCTTAATATCAGTAATTTTGTGCGAGTATGACAACGTTTAGTTGTGTGCGACCTCGTACATTTGATAACGAGAGTGAAGTGTGGGGTGAGGGAGAGCTGGGGAGAGGATAACACGGGTTAGGGGTTAGCGCAAAAGGTTGGGATGTGAGTAGTCATGAGGTATCTCAAAATTATGTCTTGGTGTCGCGGTGAGGTGTTTGAGTAGGGGTGTGACGCATACGATACATCTTCTATGAGTCACGTCAAATATTCCCTTCAGGAATAAATTCGAACCATAATCTTATGGCGTGAAAAAGCAGCGAAACGTGTTTAAATTGTGTTGGTACAATATTTTAGTCTCAAATGAATGCAATCTTAGACTGGCTTACCATTTCCAAAGTAAGAGCAACACGCTCGACCCATAAGCACTGCCTCATAGAATTATCGACAGTAAATGGCGTGAATACAGCAAATACAAAATTTGAAATGCAGAATTTGTTTGAACAAATGGAACATCTCACAGCAGTCACAATGCAAGAGAAAACACAGTATGAAGCTGCTACGCCGTTTAAAATAATGTAAAACAATCTGGGATCACACAAGGCTGCCACGAAAAAATGTAACGAGAGTGCTCGGCGAAAGCAAACAACATAATTAACGCTATCACACGGTTCTGTGCCGAAGTAATTTACCGCTTGAGCAGTTACGAAATAATTGAATTTGTCTTTGGCGTAAGTGGCAAGGATTACGACTAGACTTATCGGCTGGTGACGAGTCGAGGAGGTCAAGCGTAGGACAAGGGATTATGTTGAGGTGCTCAACGGCTGGGTGAGTAGGAGGTGGAGTTGGGAGTTGTGTACCCGCAGAGGGGTAGGAGAAGGCGCGACCGGAAGGAAAGAGGAAGTGGGACAGGATGCATGGAGGAAATAGAGTAGGGCACTGCATTTGCAGTTTATAGAGGCTGGATGAATGAACAAGAATGACAGGAATGAGAATGAAGAAAGATACAAGATTAGATTATAAGTTAGTTCAAGCCTCCCCAACCAAAACAAATGGGTTTCCGAGAGAGAAGGGAGGCGCAGGAAGACAACATGTATTATGGAGTTAAGAAAACGAGGAGTCAACGCATAAGTTATGTCCTCACATACTGCACATAGAACAGCAAGTTTGAAAGTTAAATAAACAAGGTTAAACTCGCAGAAGAAAGTAACAGGTACTGAAAAAAGGGCAGTAGCAAACATTAATATGATTAGCAGCGGAACAAAAACCTCCTCTGTTTCAAAAAGGAAAGGCCTATATATATGTAACCTTCTACTTTGGTTTTCACATCTTCACCTATATAGAACCTGCCAATTTCTATGCACACCATCTCCCTCTAAGGGAAGAAAGATACAAAAAAAGAACGAACGGGAGGGGGACTATTATTGATCTATTCAAGATATCCGGCATGCCGAAGTTTTCCGCGCATGGCCTACTGCCACTTGCCGTTCAGGGCCGTCTGTCCCAGATACCCTATGCAAAAATTAAACGACGACTGTGGGGGCTATCTCTGCGAGTCCCATAAAATCCGTGACGAAACTTCGACAATATGCAAGTAATTTTTACAGAGCTAATTCTTTAAGGGTTTGGGGGAAGTTCGTGGGAAATTGGAGAAAAGAAATCTAAAGGAAGGGTTGGTTTTGAAGTGCATGTACTTTTCTCATTTCTTGCTAACGTTTACCATTCTCGTAGGTGAGAACTGACTAAAAGAAAAGAACTGCGTCCCAGCCCTGCTGATTTTAACGTAAAACTTTTGTATGTACTTTGCTAGTGAAATTATAAAATGAAATGAATTGTAAAAGATTAGATGTTAGTTTAACTCTCCTTAACCGCAACAATGGCCTTCCAAGGATAAGAAATATGAAGGTATCATTTAGTATGAAGTTAAGGGAATGCAGAATCTATGCATAAGGCGCATAGAAACAGTAAGTTGAGAAAAAAGTTTCTAAAAAAAGATAAAAATTGAAAAAGGACGCAGCAGGTGCTGAAAAATACGCCAGTATAGTGAACCGAAAAAAATTGTCCGTAATCAAACAAATAACCTGCTCTATTTCATCAAAAGGATAGCCTACATAACCTGTAGCTTGGAACCTCACATATTCCCATGTGAACGCTAATTCCAACAGATACGTTAGTTTTTTTTCTCCTGAGGGGAATAATTTGTTTAAGCAAAATGGTTCATTAACTTCAGTACAGATTTTTTTTCTCAAGTTCTAAATATATTTCAGAGACGAAGAATCGCAGTGACAGTGAGGCGCTAAATGATAAAAATATCTGGAAAGTTGCATTGTGACGGAGTGACAGCGATGGCGTAAGACAGCTGGCAAAAAGTGGATCTCCGCATGGGGCGGGTGCACGAAAGCGAAACTGTCGAGGAAGATAAAGTTTTATTCTGGAAATGAAAAAAAATTAGGGAACCATGTTACAAACAATGCGAGAACCCACAATGAGTCTATGAAACCACCAAATTGAAAATGAAAAAATTAGCGACAGCATCTTAATTCCCAAGTGGTGAGTTAATCTTTCCCTTCCTTGACTTTTAAAATTTAAATCGGCGTACAGGAATAGGGCATTAGGTGAATTACAATTAGATTCAAAATCTTTGCCTTTCGTAGGTGCGAAATTATCGGTCTACATCAGTCAAGACTTGATTCAAGCGACACCAAAAAAATGCTGAACTGTAGTTTCAAAGCTGGTGCAGTTTGCCGTAACCGGTAATCGTAGTAGCTCAAGCTTAGATAAGATGTAGAATATCGAGTTACGAGGAAAAACAAGAACAAAATACGATGTCCCCAGGGGAAGAGATAAGTGAAGGTTACTACATCGAGGAAGAAACAAAGGAATACGTAAAGCTTAAATAATCCAATAGAATAACACCAACAGAATTTTGTTTGCTGCTGGAGAAGTAGCTACTCAAGCTCAAAGCTAACATTATGAAATATGGATACACTTTCCTTATATCCCTTATCCGAAAGGAGTTGTAGTTGCGTCTCAAGTAGAAGCTTTCATAAAGCTATGAAAAAATTCTTACTTGAAGAAATAGTTGTCTATGCAGAAGTGATTGGAGAACACACTAAGGTTATGTGTAAGAACGAGTGCGTACGTTGGGCTGCCCTTGGGGAGGCTTTTATGCACTGCTCGAGTACGCTGAAATTATATATGAAAGAACCTTGACCTACGTATCATGGATGCAAGCATTGGTGTCTACTGGGGCAGTGAAAATTCATCGCGCCGTGCGCGCGTGTATATCGTTTTGTGCGTCACGAAAAATTACTGTTGCATTTTGCGTCTTAATGGTAGCCTGATTTAAGTAGAATGTTTTTTTGTGAAGAACTATACACAGCAAAACGTTTAAATTACCGTGAAAAGCATTTTCAACAGGGAATGTTGAAGTAATACTCCTATGAAGAAATAACAAAATCGCATCTTCTCTTTCACACCGGCCTGCGCGCTGACTATTTCACACAAAAATGAACACATAGGCACGCACAATGCTCGGAAGTTCGTTTGTTTGATGCCGGAGAACACAGATCATACGCGTAGATGAGTGCTAACAATGGTGGCGTGTGAACAATGTTTACTGCAAATTTAACGTCTATTTTTAAAGCCATTTCAGGGCTAGTTCCAGAACCATGTTTTGCACCTGATTTTTGCATACATTTTAACGCCGAGTTAGTGCTAATTTCAGAGCGAGACTGTGAGAAGAGGAGAAGGAGGATGTGGCAAGTGAGCAGTTCTTGTTATCAGCGTTACGGCGCCTCGTGGGAGAGTTGGACGAGATGAAAGTGCAAGCTGGTGAAGATGAAAGTACGTCACTTCAGGTGTCTTTTTGATATGTTCCTCAGCGTGCTATAATGTTGGCTTCTATCTCAACGTCCTTAACGGCACGCGCTTCCGAGTGTTGCATCGTGATCCAACTCCCGGCCGCGCGTTATCAATTCACCAAGAAAATAAATTCACCAGACTCATGAGAACGTTTCGACGCGTACGCGCCTGTTTTATTTTAATGGAAAGAAAACTAATGCACAGAAGTATTCCAACTCAAAATGAAGATTAAGATACGAATAATGAAGAAGATAAAGATCCTAATGATCTTGTGAATGAAGAATAGAGACAAGAATAAAAAAAAGTATATATAAATAGAAGAATCTAAAAGAACTCTATAACGCCGGCGTCGGTAACACGCAGCGAGTGATGAATTACTGACCCTGATATTGACTCATCATCGATCTCCATTATAGTGACGACCAATGAATAAGCAATATCACGTTTTTACGTACCACCACACACTGAGTGGTGATAGTGGTAGTCAAAGTCAACTTGACCGTCATGTGCCTCAAGACACTATGCTCTCATGGCACTACCTATACTCAACATGATAGTACCTATACTCAAAATAGTGGTACCTATACTCAACATAGTGGTGACTATACTCAACATAGTGATACTTGTACTTTACATGGTGGTACCTATACTCACCATAGTGGTACTTATACTCGCCATGGTAGTACTTATACTCGACATGGTAGTGTACTTATACTCGACATGGTAGTACTTATACTCATGGTTGTTTAGGACCACAGTCAGAACTTTGCGCTTAGTCATGACCGTCCACCCATTCATGCGGGAGCTTTCGAATGGTTTCTCCCCGTGTTAGGGAAAATATCCTCCTGTGATGTCCTCTTTGGCAGGATTTTTTTTAGCAGGGAGGGGAAAAGAAAGAAGGAAGTTGTGAGGAGCATTACCGCTAATCTGAAGCAGAAACTCGAAGCCAAAAAAAGGCAGGAACAGAATCAGAACGTCAAGTTCATACTTCAACACTCGTTGATTGAATGAATTAACAAACTCAGTTTGTTCCTGACTCGTACGGTGATGAATCGTAAACGAAAAAGTTGAGTTTGGGTCAAATTTTTGTAAACTCTATCATCGTAACAGGAAAAGAGTTAATGCGAGATGATCAGACTATGCACCTGGGTTCCAACTTTATACTTCATGGTTTCATTTTTAGATCGAGTTAATGTTGTTGCGTGATGACATCTGACATATAAGGCCATATTTTAGTCATTAGGGCATTTTGTTCAGAAGTTTCACCACATTACTGAGTTAAATGCATTAACCATGAAGGAGAAAAAAGGATTTTGTAGCACACTCATGTCGTTTACTCGATTCTCGTATAATAAACTAAATATTTTATCAAAGCCTTCACGAGTTATTTAAGGCTTGAAAGGTCATAGAAAATAAATAATGGAGATCAAAATATAACATTACTAGACCGAGCGATTGAATGAATAAGTATGCCTCCAAATGATCGAATGAACAAAAGAAGAACTTAGCAAGAAACAACAAGCCTTCTTTTGTCACCGTCAAAACAACGCTGACATGAATACGAGTTTCTGATCTTGAAGAAAGAACAATAATGAAAGTAGACTGTTGTAATTAAGTTGTATTTCTTCTCCGTACGAATGCTCATCGTATTTTAAGATCTATTGATTAGTAAAATTCATAGTTTGAGTTATGATTTTCATCGACAGGTTTTGATATTCTGACACAACATTAATGTTTTGAAGTCGTATTGACCCTGAAATTGGTGAATTGTGTATAGGACGGCAAGAACACCTGTAATACACAAGAAAAAGGAAAAGCTTTGTAGGTTCTCCAGTTCTTGGCTTCTAAAGTTTTTCCATAAATAAGTTAAATGAAACATACGGGGATTGTGTGATGAATATACCTTTGAATAAGAAATCTAGTTTAAGGAATAGTCCAGAGTCGTGAAAAAAAACGGAACTCACAAATAAAAAATTCTAAGTTTTTAAATAACATATGATAATTATCAGATTATTTAGAATAATTAGAACATAATCATTAGGAGATATTCGTATAGATCTCAACTTCATTATTTAATTATGAGAATCAATTGTCTTTATGCAATAATATAATCTTCCTTTTTAAATAAAATAATGGCGTAGCTCTAATCGCTGTCCTCTATTTCTTTCAAGTACTAGTACTCCTAATTCACTATTAATTAGTAATTCTAATACGACTAAACCACAAACCGTAATAAATGCTGTCCAAAAACACTTCGCAAACAAAACTAAACACTTCAAAAACCATAAACAAAAACACTATAACCTGTCAATTTGTGGTGTTCATCGCATCGAATACACATAATGGAAGAGTCAAGAGCCAACATTGACCTTTAATAACCATCGTCCATTGCTATCAAAAGAGCGAGCCATCACTACCGAGCACGACACAATCATCCAGCATTTCGGTAACCAGCAACAATTCGTCTGCCACTAACACGAAGCACCTGCCGCACTAACTTCGAACACGTAAGTACATTTCTGTTCTTTATCCACGCAGTGCAAGTCCAAGGTGTCGCGAAAAAGGTTAACAAGATAGAGAACTCTTCACGGCTCTCAGGGGGTCAAACCAGCACCAAAGTGCAAAAGGGGAGTTAGAAAATCAGGTGCGGTGTAATGCGGGAGGGCCACACGCACCTACCCTCACCACGGTCACAGGTAAACTGAGCCCAGTTGACCCCTACGCGGAGCAGCGGCGGCCACTAGGTGGCGAAGGAGGGGGTGAGGCAGGTAAGAAGGTAGTAGTGGTGTGTACGTGGGAGGGGAGGTGGGGCAAGTGTTGCTAGCAGGTAGTAGTGTTTTTTCGCTGGGGAAACAAGGAGAGGGGAGGGGGGTGCGTCTGGAGACCTCACCACAGTCACTCGTTCTCTAGCTCGTCGTGTGCTGGAAGAAACGAGCGGGACAAGCTAGTTCATTTGTATGCTTTGCATTTTCGTTGAGTAACTACCTCGATGCTCGATGCACATCGCGTTAACACGTTTTAAGCGATGGGACCCACCGGTGGTCACTGTGGGAATTTTCATAATGCTGTTGACCGACATTCAGTCACTAACTCAATTTTCATAAATACTTAAAGAACGCTAAATGAGGGCACGATCCAAACAATGTTTGTTGTTTTCAAAATTACTCACTACATTTGACTTTAAATTTGAATTGAAAATTGAACTTCGGCTTAACCCATCGCAGTTAACGTGTTAATTTATATTAGGAAACTTCGGTATTGTGGAATGATGAAAATTTTCCTAAGACGCACTCTTGCGAAGCCATTAAAAGCAGGATATTTTGTGACAGGCTTGAGGGAAACGTCCGATTTGCGTGTCAAAAACACCTGCTACATCACCTAGCGTAGCCAAGTCGACTTAAAACTTACGCTGCCAGCTGTAGCGTCGGCAACTGACACTAGCGTTGGCGAGGATTATATATATATATACTTTAACTGGGTTATTTCTCACATAAAATACGAGGAAAAATCTACCTAGTTACGTTGAATACAATTAAAAATCACCCACAGCTAATATGACACCTCATGTTATCTACCACCTACTTTCACACATGACGAGTGAATTTTAACAATGAATTCATGTTAAATTACGAGTCACGGGTAACAATCAGAGCGTCTGCTCTACTTTACGTATGCCATGGGAAGTTGATAAGGAATCGTGAATAAGGGCAAAAATATCGATCCAGAAAATTAATTTTCGTGTTAAGAATAGCGAAGGGAAGAAAATTTCGATGTTTTTTTAATTTTCTATGCACGCGAGGAGGTGTGGAAAGATGTACATGAGACACACAAAAATTAATTAATTAAAATTATTACGTAAGAACAACAAGAATGCCGCATTCACATTACTGAAAAATCGTGCTCATTGCGCTTCATTGCCAGCTTATTGAGTTTTATTGCAAGTTTATTTGGTTTCATTGTAAGCTCATTGAGTTACATTGCAAGCTCATTGAGTTACATTGCAAGCTCATTGAGTTACATTGCAAGCTCATTGAGTTACATTGCAAGCTCATTGAGTTACATTGCAAGCTCATTGAGTTACATTGCAAGCTCATTGAGTTACATTGCAAGCTCATTGAGTTTCATTGCAAGCTCATTGAGTTTCATTGTAAGCTCATTGATTTTCATTGTAAGCTCATTGAAGGCGCAATGAGTCTCATTGAAAGCTCATTGAGTCTCTTTGAAAGTTTGCAGAGTTTCATAGCAGGCTTGTCGAATGTTTGAATTATCGAGTTTCATCGCACGAGTTTCGGTATCGCAAAATTGTAACAATGTCCTCACGTTCAGGGCCACAACCCGCAGCCACGCCAATGCAGGCTCATCTGCGCTTTACAGAGCATCAGATGCAAGATCACGGAAACAAAGATTTTTTCGGGGTGGGAAAATTCGCACGACGGAAGAATACAAGTATTCTTTTCAGAGCCATAGCCGCCAAACAAACGCTGCTCTTCTTTCTTGCCTACAACGCGGCGTGTGGAGAGGTGTGGAGAGGTGTCAGCGTGTGGAGAGGTGTCAGCCAGTGGCGAAGATGCACGAACTGCAAGTAGCTGGGAATCTGGTGCCATTGTCGACAAATGTGAACTGCGCTAACATTACCACCTTAACACGTTGGCTGCCATGGGGTAAACTGAAGTTCAAGATTCTACTCACATATAAAGTAAGAAGTTGCTAGCAATTTTATAAATACCAAACATTAACTGGGTATATTAAATACTGTTGATTTTGAAAGATTGTTGAAATTTTTAAAACGACCCATCGATGGGTCGTATCGCTAGGAACGAGTGACGACTTTAAAAAAAAGACGATACCATGACCGACAATCACAAGTGGCAGAAGACGACTGCAAAGATGAAACTTCGTACTTTACTGGACAAGTGAGAAATTAAAATAAATTCCTGGTGCTTTTAATTTTCGGTTCGAGAGATGGATTTATAACAGAATGAAACAAAAAATAGTTAAACCATTTAATTTGAAGTTAGATGTGATAACTTTATGAATAAAGTTAAAAGAGCAACAGTGTATAAGTATTGTGGTCAAAATTAGGAGTGATAGAAAAATTCAAAAAATTAGTAAGCTAACACACGAATAAACTATTTTCAGAGGCGTGCTGAACAAAAGTACCAACAAATTTTTGGAGAAAAATAACACGCGGGTAAATAGTAACGTAGGCAGCAGCTACCCAGCTTGGGCTTTTCGCACAAGCACTCAAGGAGTTACTTTTATCTACATTGCACGAACCGGACTCGTGAGTGTGTTATCTTGAAAAAATGCGATGTATCTCTAAGAATTATCTATTGGGGACATGACGCTGATTTTTTCTTATCAAGAACACACACGTTGCAATCACGCAGAAATGATTTTTGATGACAAATAGAAAGGAAGAAAACTTGGTCCACGTTTATGTCACATTACCACATGTAGATGCGAAAACCTGCCAGTCGACAATAATGAGCCAATGGAATTGTTCCAAAATCATCACACAGGCGAGTCCAATAAATACAATTACAAATTCACAAAAATCAGGGAACCAGTAACTGTGAATGCAGGGTCAATTATTCCCGAAGGCAATCGTGATAAGCGTGGTCCGGTTGTGGACTCCCAGCCGTACAATATCAGGATTGACGTCCGGCAGCGCGGGAAGATGCGGTTGCCGACTTCGGATCCAAAAGGCTTCTCGGTGCTAGCAGCTGGTGCTGCTAACACCGACGACCATCTGGTGTTGGTGGTCAGTTGAAGCTTCTGACCGACGCTCGCCTATGTAGTATTTTTAACAAAAAGGAAGTGGGTAACACCAAAACTGTCATCAAAGATTAGTGGTGTGCAGGCTGGTTAAAAGATACGTGTTGTTGTGGGTTCGCGAAAACGGGTTGGTAAATTTTCTTGATTGATTTCGAGTGTTTTATTACGGTCGTTTCATTGAAAGTTGGACCAAACAAAATATTTAAGCCCAATCTGGATACTGCATCATGAAGTTGAAGTTATTAAGTGGCTTTGCTACACTCACAACTCACTGGTAATAATATTTAGTTATCGTTGGTAGAAAAATTAAACGCAAGTATAACGGATAAAAAGCCGTCAAATTTAAAACACAGATGACTTCATCACTAAAATAGAACACAGTAACTTATTTTCAAAACCTGTTCATACAAAAATATGAATGACATACACGTTTGCCATGAAAATGATGCAGCGTATTCCACCTTCGTTTGAAAACTGTTGATATTAAAAGAGCTCCGGCAAGCGGTCTCAATGACAATGATGCCATTAATCTATAGTGCAGACCACTTCTTAAAAATCATAGGGATTCATCTCGTTCAACAAATACAAATCTATTGTAAAAATCAACACCTTGTGCACATTGCAAAGTGTAAAACTTACTATGAAAATTTTACTAGAAAAGCGAGTTTTGACAGTAGTTAAAATTTAGTTCGAAGTTTGAATTTGTACCCGCATTTACTGTAGGACTAGACGAGTCAGGTCCATAAGTAAACAATCCGTGCCATCACAAAACGCACGGAACACCAATGCAGGTATAACTCGAGTTAATTCCAACGTACCACAAATCGCACAACCAATTAAATCGCTTATCGTTAAAACAGGAATATCGTTTAATTTCATTCCTATTTGCAACGGCGCAACAGTTAGCGTTCATGACGCACATGTTTATACTGAATAAACCAAGTTCCCTTCATCAATGTATGGACACTCAAACTTCAAAATTTTTACCGCGGATGGGAAATCTGAGAAAAAACGGCAGAACGGCCCATATCCGCGGCACCGCGGAGTCGCAGTGTCGGAGGGCAGGGTTCAGCACAGCGTCAGCCTAATAATACACGGGGAAAAACAACATTCTGGGTTGCCATGGCAACACGAGGCTTAGTCGTCGCCATAGCAGCCAAGTGAAGATAAATGTCGACGGGATGCTCCACTTGAACGTTGTTTTTACTATCGTTTCCAGCTGGATAAAATGTGCAGCTCAGTGGAAATAGTGCGCGCTTGATGAGAATACGAAAAATATTGATGCGTATGATATAGTTCGTTTTGAGCTGTACTTCGTAAGGGGATTATAATAATGAATGATTGATTGAAACGAGCTAATTAGAAAGTAATTCAATATTTCAAGTCCTGAAATAAGCTGCTCGTAAAAATCAATAAAATTACCCCAGAAAATTCAACGCCCTCGATAATGCTCGCTCTCCCCACTCACTCGCTCGACGACATCTGTGTTTTGTGGATTTTGACCTTCTCAAAAGCTGCACTAACCAAAATGTGCCCCTGGTAGAGAAGGATCGGATATCTGTTTCTTGACGGCAGGTGCTTCCGTCTTACGGGGATGTTGTGAGGAAGACAGAACTCGCCTCCGGCGGTCCCTTTCGGTCCGCCGTACCAATTGAAGGTAAAATGAATTAAATACGGGATGAATCGTAGTAGGTCAATGTAGAAGAGTTTGTTTGGGAGATCTAAGGAAGTAAAATGCGAAGCGGTTCCAAAAATAGCTCCAAAATGAACCAAGGGGCTGATATTAGAGAGGAGTATGGAAAATATTTCTGGACCGTGTTTTGTAACATGTTAGAGTACGTGCGAATATAACAAATTACGGCATAGAAAATATTTACGATGAAAATAACCTCCATGCAAAGATCGGAAAAGCAAAACAAAAAGTTAAATAAATATAAAAGGAATAGCAACAAGTCTAGCCGTGGGAAAACGCGCATAGGATGCACCTGCATGTTCCCATGAGGCAGACTTGGAGGTGGTTTGGGAAATTTCCCACTATTGTATATTTATTTAAGGAGAAGGTACGACTGTAAACCATCCTAAAATTGCTTTTTTTATGCGCCACAATGACAAAACATCAATAAGACTTAGAAGTACTGATATAGAGAAAAAAAAAGCAATAATATTATCTCGAATGCAAAGAAATCTCATTTTGAGAGAAAGGAGTGACTCAAACCTCGTGATTTTCTTTTAAACTGGCGCGATTAAAATACGGCACGGTATCACGGATACGCGTTGTAGGCATTCAGTTAGGCGGTAGGACGAGAGCTCTTAATTCTCTCCCGTGTGTTGACCATGTTCACGGATGGAGATAGATCAGCGTGAGCCGAGCAGAAATAAATAAATATATCTTATGGAACATAAGGAATTGTTTTCTTGTAAACGTGATAGGATTATTAAAGAAGAAAAACGTGAAAGGAGGAGGGGGAGGGAGGAAGGAAAAAAATACGCTTCAAAATGAATTTTCATTGGATATCGCCTTTGAATGCCAACATTTTTTAGGAAAGACCATCAGGCTTCTTAATTGATAAAATGGAAAGATAGACGTGCACCGTAAATTGATGAAGAGAAACTGAAATTTTCTACGGCATTATGGGCGAGTTGTTTTTCATATTGTCTCCGCATAGTTATCTATAAACAATGAGGCTTTTATATAAAGGCACCCTTTTACATCATAATCTTCACGGTGTGCAAAAAAATTAGGTAATATTTAACAGAGAAAGAATGATAGAAACTTTCGACAGTCAGAAAAACTTCTACGAAAGTCAGAAAGAATCAATTATAGACACATACGAAAATTTTTACCAGAAGCAATTGCACTCAAATATCACTGAGAAATAACCGATCGAGAACTATCGAAAATGAGTTCGTTTGCAGTGATTTGTGAAAATAAAGCGAGGATCTTTGATTGTAAGCAGCGTATATATAGTAGCTCGTACAACAAACAGCCAAGGTCAGAAGGCGGGCGGATGTAGCCGAAGCTTCGGTAAGCCACGTCGGCGGCACAACATCTCCGGAATGACCGTAAACTGAGACGGACGGAGAAAATATCGAACAAGTTCATCGACATGCTGTTCTCTCCTCACACATGCGCAGCTGCTGCTTAACGTGAAATGTGGTGCGGCTTCTTGTGGTATTGCACTCGTTATCTTGAAACTTGATGTAGACGGGTGCGCGCCGGAGAGTGTGCATGAGCGCGATTCGGTGTAGTTAACAACCATTCCTAAAGTCATTTGAAAGAGCTAAACTTTCTTTTGAGCCGAGCAGTGTAAATGGTAAACAGCACACGATGTATCCAAGATACGTGATAGTAGTAGTATTACAAACATGCGCAAGGCGCGTTCATTTAAGCGGAGAAAATCTGAGTTGGAGATATCTGAGATATTCAAATATCTGGAATGCGAACGACCATAGAGCTAGCTAATCGTTACAATTATAGTAGCGACATGGATTTCAGAAAGCAGTGACGCAAAATGAAAAAACCTTTGCACCCCAGTTCTTTGATTTGATCCAAGCTTATAAAGAGCAACGGAAACAACTTGAAGCACCTCTTTGCTAAATCGTGACAGATGTTGAAGCAGCTCAGTGAGATCATTTTCTCCCGTTACGAGCATCAATTACTAGGAACAATTACAATTATCTGCAGTTGTGCAGTGAATATCCCTTCAGCTCTGCGGTGCAAATCCTTTAATGATGATCGTAACAGCACTAAGACCGCAACCCTGCCACTGTGACATCTGCGCATCGATGCAACGTGCAACCGATTTAGATCGGGAACTCGATGGACATTATCGTCTCACTCAGCTGAGTTGGGAGCGTATCGCTGGGAAACAAGGCGCGTGTTTCGTAACGCTGGTCTTGCGGCGATGATGAAATTCGCGTGCTTGAATCTTTTTCTCATCGAGTAGCATGGATACGAGTTCGCTTTTATCGCACTTTGCAGCAATGATGGGATTCACGCTGATTATTCAGGGTGTCCACAAAAAAATGTATCCACTGACCAGTATACATATATATGATTCGGAACTAAATTTTGATACATGGTTCCGGTATCATACCTACATACATATATAGGGGGGGGGGGCACATTTTTTGTGGACACCCTGTATACGTTTTAGTCTTCTGAATTATGTTTAAGACAGGAACCGCGGTGACGTTCGATAAAGCGATCACTTTGATTCAGGTAAACTAGCCTTACAGAACGCACTGCGTCCTGGTAAACATGTTGGAAACATACGAGACAATTCAATCTATACCTGAGGCTTTTGATAGATTATTGGATTATTAGATGGTATGCTCGTTAATTTTAGTCTCTCTAACCACTACAAAGGTTTTTCGTTGAAAAGAACGAGGAAAGCACCATTTAGTATGGAATTTAGGAACGAAGAATTCATGCCCAAGGTGTGTGATCACACGCTGTGTATAGAACGCTTTAGAAACAACAGGATAGACAGAAGTTTATGAAAGAAAAAGTTGAAAAAAGCTGTAGGCAGTGCGGAAATAAACGACAGCAGGGGAAAAAATAGTCCGTAACAAAACCTAATTGTAAAACGGAATGCCTACCAAAACTTTAGCACGGGACATCTCATCTGTCTCATGGAATCGCTCATTCCCACAGATGCAGTAGTTGTATCCTCTTGAGGAGGAATCACATTCCCAAGGAAGCAAACAGATCAGACTCTCTTCTCCAGACAAGCAGGCGTTTTTTCTCCGGCTCCGGTTAAATGTTCGTACGGTATCTTGACTACGTCTCATCTAGTATAGATTTTACGATTCGCTCGAGCAGTCGCTGGTGTATGAGACGTTCAGCTGCTCACTGCTCTTTTCTCAGCCATAACTACTGCAACAGTTACACTGTTAACAGCGGTAACTGTTCCAAGCACTACCATACGAAGGGGAAATTCCAAAGCGAATAATGAAAATATGATAAATTAAAATTGGTAATTACTTTGTGGGAAGTAAAACAAACTTTTTCGCGACTTTACCAGTAAAGAAAACGCCGGAAATTTTCGGCTACGGACTCTCGTTAAAGAAGAAAAGCACAAAATAGAGAAGACCGGCTGCTTCATTCCCATGATCTTAATTGCACCTTACACCGACAAGACATAGATTACAACTCTACTCTCCTCAGCACAGAATTGTCCGTTTCGCTATGATATCCTCGTTACAGCAGGACGCTGAATGTGAATTGCAACAAACATCGCCGTACGTACACAGCTACATAGAAGAATAACTGATTACAAGAAAATTTTTGGCCTCCCTTTACCACGACAAATATGTTCAAAGAGAGAAAGGATGAAGGCACAATTTAATATGGAGTTAAGGGAACGAGGAATCTATGCACAAGGTGCATGAAAACAGCAAGCTAAGTAAGAAGATCATGAAACAAGAAAAAAGTTGAAGAAAGTAGTAGGTGCTGAGAAACAGGACGGCAGTGAACCGAAAAAAGATCGTCCGTAACGAAACAAAAACCTATTCTATTTCAATAAAAAGAAGGCCTACCTAAGTCTTCGCTCAGAACCTCACATTTTCCCCCAGGGAGCGCTACTTCTCATAGACACAATAGTTGTATCCCCCTGAGGGGTTAGCGAGTTTAAAACTGACATATACTGTACAGTTAGAAAATCCCAGCGTTCACGTCTGCTTTGCGTTGCTCATTTTGGGCTTGGCTGGCGGTTCCCGTTTTTCAGAAGCCGGCAGCCCGCGGTGTGCGGAGGTGCGGGTGGTGTCACCACGCAGTGCAGCGCGGCCCTCGGTTCCCACGCGGTGGTGAACCCTCACCTCCGCGTGACAGCCCCGCCTCTCCTACACCTGCTTCCTTAGGGACAGGTGTCTAACCTCAGAGACCCACAACCCCTTCTGAAGGAGACCCCACAACCCCCACTCCAGTAGGTTGGAGAGACACACAACCCCCCACTCCAGTAGGTTGGAGAGACACACAACCTCCTCTCCAGCAGGCTGGAGAGACTCACAACCCCCCACTCCAGTAGGTTGGAGAGACACACAACCTCCTCTCCAGCAGGCTGGAGAGACACACTTCAGTAGGTTGAAGAGATCTACAACCCTCCCTCCACGTGTGAACCTTGGAGAAATCCACAACCCCCACAATCCCCCAGTAGTGGGACAGACTAACAACAACCCCTCCCCCCGCTGTACTTGCACAAGTAACGGCACCGTATGAGTGATTGTCCTTAGTGGGTATAAAACAAGTGATCTTTCTTGACCTCGAGGCATGGTATTGCTTAGCTAAAATAAGCCTAGTGGAATATCTGTGTAACATGAATCTTACAGCTATGTTAACTATAATACGTACTGATACGGATATGCGTTGTTAAAATTATTGGTAGCCCAATACTTTCAATAACTAAAAACTCTAGTGACATGTAAGCACTTAATACGCTATAAATTTAAAGCTATTCGTAACATGGCTCACCGTTAAGGACATACGTAGCAGTTGGCGAATAAAATAAAGAATGTAAGATCGTGAGAACTTAACCCAAAAATGACTATCTAAAACATGATACATGAAAAAACAATGGCTTGTGGAAAAAATTGCTTTACTCTTTAGACAAACTTCATGAGTAACCACCTGCACCGCACCTTTGCCATTAGTGGCAAGTTGAACAAGCATTGGAAAAGCTCACGGCGCCTGTAAATCGTGCAATGGAGGCTCCGTTTCCTGACCAAGGGTGCAGAATTCGCCCCCGGGGTCAGCTGAAGACGCGCGTTTCCAGCCTTCCGACGCGTGGCTGGCTGGCGGGAAATGGTTGTGTGACGTATGAACTGAGTGAAGCCAGGATACGCTTTGCTAAGTTGATGTACAGCTTCAACATAGCTTGAAATGGTTGTGTGACGTGTGAATTGAGTGTAGCCAGGATACGCTTCGCTAAGTTGAAGTGCAGCTTCAACATAGCTTGAAATGGTTGTGTGACGTGTGAATTGAGTGTAGCCAGGATACGCTTCGCTAAGTTGAAGTGCAGCTTCAACATAGCTTGAAATGGTTGTGTGACGCGTGAATTGAGTGTAGCCAGGATACGCTTCGCTAAGTTGAACTGCGTCTAAGTTGAACTCGTTTTCCTTTACGTGAGAGAGGTGTGTAGAAAGGCGAGCTGTGAATGAAAACTGGAATGTATCAATTTTGTGTGGATATCAAAATCTTTGATTGCTTCATGATTGAGAACGGATTATAGATTATAGTTTTCAATCATGACACAGATCGAATGAAATAAATTCAAAGAGTATCTAACAATAAGTTAATTCAAGTGATCTTATGATCATTTATTCAAGTGATCTTATAATGGCTCACAACGAAGAGATCATGAAGTAGAATTTCAATACGATGCGATTTCTATCTCTGGTTAAAAACACAGCTCTCTGAAGCTGTTTTATTCAAGCATAATTACCTGTGACCTACCAACAGTCCATGGACATTTGTTGTTCATATTTCTGATAGAAATGAATTGATATATGTTGGGATGAATAAATATTGAAGTTTTGATACTATCAATTAGTGTCAGTGTAGAAGAATAAATGAGTTGCTATGTAATACCTACAGCTAGGCCATAAAACAGTGCGGGCATCAGGGCCGTGGGAACGGACAGCTCCCGCCCGAGCAGGTGCCCGGAAACTGGCCGGACCGGACACGCGGAACCGCGGATCCGGACCGGGCACACGAGCGGGATGCTGGGCCCGGAGCAGCGGCCACCGCCATCATTGCGGATGATAAAACAACTGTCATCACTATACGTGAAAAACCAATCGTCTCATTGCGGTTGATGATAAAACAACCGTTATCATTATACGTAAAAAAGCAATCATCGTTGCGGGTTATGATAAAACAACCGTCATCATTATACGTAAAAAACAATCATCATTGCGGGCGGCGATAAAACAACCGTCATCATTATACGCAAAAAACCAATCATCATTGCGGGTGATGATAAAACAACAAAAAAACAACCATTACTCTACAAGAAAATATAGCAGCAGCCATCGCTACAGATGAATTAGAATGCAACAGCCATCGCAACGGGTGAAATAGAACACAACCGCTATCGTAACGAATGAAATAGAACACAGCCGCTATCGTAACGGGTGAAATAGAATGCAACAGCCATCTAACTACAGCCACTAACCACACGTGCGAAATTTTTACTCGCTTTCAATATTCAAAAACATGAAAATTTGCTCATTTGCGTTGAATGTCTTATACAAGACGTTCCTCATTCCTAGCGGAATAGTAATCTAAAGCGCACTTAAAACGTGCTGGTTCGTTGTCCATGACTGAATGGTTCATCAGGTAAAAATTTCAGCTCCTCAAGACATCAGTTCCGTTGACCATTTTAGTCTTCTGGTTAACTTAAAATGAATTAAATTCCCGGAAAGAGGCAGTCTAACCCTACAGACATGTGATGACGACCTTCTCTCGGAGTATTTTAGTTTTAAACACATCCTGCTTTTGAATTTTAATTCGCCAGGGACTGATGAAAAAGCGCATTGCGTACAAATAATGACCGTGTCAATGCCAAATTTGATATTGTAATCGAATAATTTAGGTAAAAATTATAGGCTGTCGGACACTAGGAACCTACAATAAACGAAAGATCCTTTTTCGTTGTTGGGAACACATCCGCAATTCAGCAGAAACGCAAACAAAACAATTACTCCATAATCTACATCAGCGGAGTGATACAGCGGTGTTTATGAAATCCTTGCTAGCAAATACGTAGCAATACAGTATCACTTCACTACTACGTGAGCTAAGCGAGTGGTTAAGATTATCACGACCATCAAAGCGAAACGCAGGAATTTACTCAAGAAATGGAAACATTCGACCACCGTACCGAGTTTCTCGAAATACAGAGCGCAATTGCTTCACTAACGCTTGAAGAGAACGCCAATAACTTTAAAAATCTCTACTGGAGCAATATACAACGCAGGAAGGGAAGAAGGGGTTGTGAGCGAAGGAGGAGTTGTGAGGGAATGAGGGGATACGATGGGAGGGGGTTGCGATATTTTTTACGGAAGGGGTCCAGGGGACCCGCTTGCACGGGAGCTACCAACGAAAGGGAGAGGACTATAGGCAGGGCAGGGAAGAATGGGGAATAAATATTCATAGGATATAGAATATAATACCCATTGAGTAACTTTTATGTATATAAAAGTTACTCAATGGGTATTATAAACTATATCCTATGAATATTTATTCTCCATTCTTCCTTGCCCTGCTTATAGTCCTCTATTTGATTAACTTTTATTTGATTAACTTTTTTGAGTATTACTTTTTGTAAATATTACCATGCTTATGGTATCATACACTTGAGGTATAATATATTTTAACCTTTAGCATTGTGCACATACTTATCAAGCATTACGTGAGAGCTGGTGGTTTACGTGATTGTAACTATTCGCGGCACCTACTCATACAAGTACTAGTAGTAGCTGTAGCAATACTGGTATTTGTAGTTATGCAATTAAAACAATCCAAGTAACATAAGTAGCTTCGTTGTTGCATGGTAAAGTTTAAATGCAAATATGGAGTAACCACAATACAGGTAATACGAGTATAAGTTACCTTGAAGCCATTGAACTACTGTGAACAGTACAGTTAATTCTTACAGAAATTCAACTGAAAGTGGTTTACGCATGCAGTCACGTAGTCGCACTAATGCACGTATAAGCAGTTATGCAGTTTCACGCAGTTTCAGCGCGCGCTTCCACGAAATATAAGCAGTGTACGTATAAGTGGCTGCGTAAATGCAACGCTATGACAAAGAGAGCTACATAGTTGCATTGATGTGAGTAGAATTAGTTGGGTACTCCAGCGAAGAAAGGTCATGTCCAAGATTAAAATCACAGCATTAAGAGGAACTAACTTCTGAACACGGGAAAGTGAAAGTAAAATGTAAAAATGAGAATGAGGAAGACGATTTCGATGCGCGTAGAAAATGAACGCGGAAATTTTACAATAAGCGTGATTCTATGAAGGGCTATAAAGCCAAACTATAAAGCCAAAAAAGTCAGTCCGTAGTACCTGCCACGACAGTTGAAATCTAACGACAAATTACTTTCAAGTGAACGCATTTTAATTAAACTAGTAAAAGATACCTTGTGCGCAGGAGTAAACAGAGCAATAACACAAGTAAACGTTGTAGCGGAAAGCGTAGGACACTAAAAATAATCTATGAACTTTATTAGGAAAGAGTCTCATTCGCTACAGCTGCGAAAACTAAGATCTCCTCTCACTTCTCCTATAAAAGTAGATCGATGAAGAAATCCCGTGTGCAACCAAGCTCCGGCCTTGTTGCACCGCATTATATGTACCATCAAAGACTGCTAAAACACCACTTGCACCATCGAAGTTTACATCGAACATGAGATACTCGAAAAACTTTTACAATACAAACCAAAATAAGTAAGCTGCAAAAACATGAATTGGTTGAAAGTTTTCAAAATTAAAGCGAGACATTCAAGTTTTACCCAAATTAATTAAATTCGAGTAACTGATTTCACTTTGGGTAACACCAAGTTTCTGCAGTATTACATCTCTGCGGCTCGCTGACGAGAAGAGACTTCGTCACAGCTCCAACAGCTGCCATGACAAAAGATGAGAAGTCATCCATCCTTTCTTTCGTCGTCTGGAGCGCGTCGGATAGAAGCAACGAAAGAAAGAGAGGGACAGGTGTTGTAGTAGGCGGGAGGCTGAAGAATAGCAGATGAGAAGGAAGTCTCACCACAGAACAGGAAGTGGCACAGATTGAAGACCTCGTAGGAGCTTTGAAAAGAGTAGCATCTCGCTCTACTTTTATTGTCCTTAGTACGCGTGAACGGTTGAGTACAACGCTGCAGAAAAAACTCGTGAGGGCGTAGGAAACCACCACAACAAAAGGTATCTTGGATACATGACTCCTGAGCGTTCGAAAATGAAACTATATTCATGGGCGTAGAAAGTGAAATTATGTATTTCGGAGGGAGTTGCAATTTTCACTCACGAACACAAAGAACGTTTGTGAGTGCAGTGAACATTTCATATCCTGCAAAACATGAATACAAATCACTAAAAAATAGATTCTGACTTCTTTAGATGCTCTGTCGGAGTTGTTCTCGGAACATAAAACTTGGTTCAAAAACGTAAAGTACGGCTAAGACTTATCATGTCTGATATAGATTAACTTGACTGTATCTGAGCTGATAGTGGTGAGTTGCTAATTATACAAATGTGCGAAACGAGAACGTAATTCAAGCAGAAAAAAAGCTTGAATAGCGTGAAAAATACGTGAAACAATGTGTGGTTTACAGGAATGAACGAATAAATTAAATAGGTACAATCAATGATTTTTCTCTATTGAGTTTGTAATCAACTTACGAGTTCTGATGCGACACCGAACTGTGCTGAATGTTTCATAAAAGGTAGCTCTGCATACTTACGAGGCTTTGAAAGTAATGAAGCCAAAGACATTTACTCAAACAAAAGATGTATTAGTAATTGTAAGAGCTTCTAGCCCAAGTTTTGATACAACACTGGACGACGTTATTCAAATACAATGAACAATTTTACTAGCTAGTTAATAGTATTTACATACTTATAGAGTTTAGCAGCAGCAGAAATACCACTCGGGCGTATCAACGATACAAAGTTAACGTACGAGTATTTCTCTTTTTAGGCTCTTCAAATCAACAGAAATATGTCGTCTAGCAACAAGAACAAGTAACGAAATGTTTCAAATGATGGAATGCTAACAAATTATAGTCTGAAAGTACTCATCATCGAGGATAGCGACAGCCTCCATTGGTGCTTTGTACTCGACAGCTTCATCAGGAGCAGACGTCACGCGACTCACCTGAGGAAGAAAAAGAGAACAATATTAATATTGATTACGCAAAATTGTTTGGACCAGACACTGCTCGTGCTTGTGTAGTTTGTAGACCTGTACACTCGTGACATGTTTTCTGTGCTTAAGAAATTAAAGAAGGCGAATGCGCAGAAAATCTGCCCTGTCTTGCTAACTTTTACACGAAAGGTCTATCGTTTGAGCACACCCTCTAAGCATGCCACTCACGTACGTTAGTTGCCGCCCATCGGTAAAGCCTTGCAGATGTTCAAGAAGTTACGCGATAAAATTTGAGCGCAGCAAGTTAATGATGTTT
Organism: Morinoia aosen; assembly: GCA_030386875.1. NCBI lineage: Eukaryota > Metazoa > Arthropoda > Malacostraca > Amphipoda > Talitridae > Morinoia > Morinoia aosen. The sequence goes on from CM059563.1 coordinate 18,943,337, forward strand.
CATTCCTTGTACGCTGTTTTTGATATTTAATTGAAAAAATATGCTGTGACTTTGCAATATAACACAATGTTACGCTCCCCTACACCAGGATTTTAATTACAGCTTAGAATAGCAGGTACGTTATTTACCAATATCTACGACCGCGGAAAACAGTTGCACAGTACATTGTTCAACCTTCTAAAGTCAACATTCATGTACCCATACTACCATTATTACAACCCCTATCGTTATACTGGCACTAGCATCAGGCAGTCACAGATATCAGGACGAGGAAGAAACTGCCACTCGGCAGTGAACTCCGAAGAACAAATTAAGGAGTAAATTTAACAAGGAATAAAATATTCTGAGGCTATTTTTGAAAGATGACCATATAGTCTTGCTGGCGTTAAAGGATTAATTCCGAGGTGCAAAGCGCCATGTGAGCACAAAATTGGCTTCGCGCCACAAAGATTGCAGAAAGTTTCTCTTCCCCGTCCAGCACGTTTGCAGGCGTGGATCTGCTCTCAGGTTGTGAAAATCGAGTAAGTGGACTTGAATTTCAATAATTATCCCGAGTTTCCCGATCTAACAAAGTTTCCTGAATCCAACTACCCAGATCGGAGCAAACAAATGTTAACAAGCTGGATCACGAAGGCGATTTATTTTTCCGAAAAATATTTTGCGAGACGCATACAGGTCTTCCATCACTAAATTCACCCTGGGAGCTGTTTACTGAATTGTTTGTTAAGAAACTTGGTCAACTGGTGACGATTTTCAAGCAATCACTTTGAAGAAATACTTAACAAATTTACCTAAATTTCAAAATTCCAATAAGTAACCAGGTCAAATTAATTTTTTTCTAGATGAAAGGAATTCATACTCATAAATAGGACTAAATACCCGTTTAGCATAACAAAATTTTATCAAATGACGAAAAATGAAAATCACACCGGAAGGAAAACGTGACAATTTTATACATATATACCAATTTTTAAAATAAAGATACGCAATAAAAACGCGAATCTCGTATACGGTATCTCTCACATCCGGATTTACTATGAACGACTTCCAGCCTTCCCTAAATCCACAAAGAGCGCGCGATAGCACCAATTAGAAAGAAGAGTTTAAAATGCGCCAACGAAGTAGGAGTGGTCTGTAACTGGAAACTCTTCCCAAATCGGGAGGTTTAGCATAATCCTTACATGGCCATCGTCCAGACGGCACAGCGAGCAATCGCACTCCAAGCCGCAGGAACAACAGCTGCAGCAACGGCGGCATCAACGGCCGCAGCAGTGGCATCAACAGCAGCAGCTGCATCAATGGCAGCATCAACAGCTGCAACCGTATTCCATCCTAAGTCCGTTTCAGTGAAAATATATCATGTTTATTCTTGTATCTCATTCAAATAAATGCAAGCGCTGTGGGGGATAAAGTATTCAAAGATTCTGAAATGATATATGATGAAATAAATTGAATAATGTTGAAAAGATTCGCAACTCATCAGATGCGGGGCAATCAAAGTGATTCAGAGCAATAACTCCGAGTCTGAATGAGAGAGTTGGCTCACGACCGCAGTTGAGGTTGAGCTGGCATGACTCAAGTGCCTTGCACAGCGCAGGAAATGCCAAGCTCGCGCATCAGCGATCGCGCTCCAAGTTAGAAACAAAAACTTCGAGACGCTCGCCTCGTCGGAACACTGGACAACCGCGAACTGCGTTCTATGACAGCCGGTGCATCTGGAATCAGAAGAGCTAACAGTCACAGCAACGCTCGCGAGTCCGTAAGTAGGGCAGAAACATCTCAAAAGTAAAGAAAAATACACGGAGAGGCATACATATTCTTCCCTCCCCCCTATACGATATGTTTTGCATGCAACATACATTACATGCATTCTTACATGCATGCATTACATGCATTACATTACATGCATTCTTACATCTCATTACATGCATTCAAATGTGAGGGCTCCCCTTAGTGCCATGTCAAATAGCAGTCATTATTCTCTTGATTTAATTTAAAACCGTATCATGTAAACTTGTTCCGAAGCTGTCACTGAAGTCAAACAACAAACGTAGTTTTTCATTACTTAAAAAGTTAGTCAGTAAATGATTGTTCTCATGTTGAATAAAAAGCTCTAAAGAAATTGTATTGCATTTCAATATTACAAAACTTTCAAGACCATGTTACTTTGTCCAACATGAGCAGTCCTTCACGGTCAGAATACCTATTCACTGCTTATCATCACACTGACAATAATTGCTTAAATCTTTTGGATTCAGATTGATTTTTGCATCAATAATCATCACAAACCACGGCCAGAATGTGAATGAAATTTTCATTTGTTGCCATCAAGATATACATTTTTCAAAATTGGTTTTCGATTAAGAGAGAGTGATTATTTTGCTTTGTTCAATGCAACACGTTGCTTCACCAGCTCGATGTTTCAACAACCGACACGCACGCGCCACGCCCGTTTCGCTGCGCCATCAATACCATGGCCAATATAATAATGGTTATCTAGCCACACGAAGTTAATAATGGTCATGTAGCCTCCAAGTTAATAATGGCTGATATAATAATTGCCATGTCGCCACCAATATAGTAATAGCCAATATAATAACGGTCAATTAAGTACCACCAATATAATAAGAGCCAATATAATAACGGTCAAGTACCACCAATATAATAAGAGCCAATATAATAACGGTCAAGTACCACCAATATAATAAGAGCCAATACAATAATGGTCATATAACCACCAACATAATAAAGGGCCATACTCGAATGACGAATTCTCCCTCATGATAGGCAAGGCCACGATAACGCCCTAAGCTCTCATTTCTGAGTACCCACGCCACACGAGATAAAACTAGTCGTCGCCCTCATTCAACTCACTCAAAACAGGTTAACGAGAACCTGGAATAAAAATGAAGCACTAGTTACTATAAAACACTAGTTACATCATAATATAAGGTCTGGATGTCAACCTCGAAGCCTTGGATGCAGGATTATTTTAACCCACCCGTTATACTTTGAAAAATTTCCTTACATCGCAAGCTCCTGAGTTCATATTTTATTGTAAGTGTGCACTAGAAAAGTGTTTTCAACAATGCATCATCAAAGAAATTGTGTTTTCTTTTATAATTGTACTTACATATATTATCAAATCTAGATTAAGCAAGATTAGGAATACATTGCCCTTAATCATTTGCTTTGACTAGTGGCATGGGTACTACGATACTCATGTGTGTGTATCGTATAAGGATCCTTACTTTAAAATATTTAAAAATCCAATGATGAGGTGTTTGTATTATCTTTATTGGAAATAAACTGTTTTTCTTTCTTTCAATGTACAACCCACCAAAAACATTAATGTGGGTGTACACTATGAATGACATCTCTGGTCGGCACCCACGTACAACCCATCAAAACATAAATGAGAACCCACACTGGGATGAGACCACTCATTTTTAACTACGTACTACTTACCAACCAAATAACCTATACTAAATACTACCTACTCATGACGTAAATGCGACCCCACTCAATGAGTAATAGCGCCAGTCAGCACCCACAAAAAAAACAACACCATTAATACACTAATAAGATCAAACATCGAGCACGTTTGCTCATGCCCTGTACGATCGAACAAACATCTGTGTGGCGGTTTGCAGCGGGTCGGAAGTATGTGTGTGCCGAACACTTGACTGTGTGTTGTGAACAAGCGCACGTTTTTCTTGTGAAATGAGCTTTGCTGTTATTCTTAAGAGATTCGAGGTCCATGCAAGAATGAGGCAACTGTAAACTAGAGTACGTCTTTTTGTGAAACATGAAATGAGCTTTGTTGTTATTCACAGGAGGTTCGAGGGCCATGCACGAAGGAAACAATTGTTGTAAACAAGAGTGCGTTTTTCTCGTGAAATATGAAATGAGCTTTGCTGTTATTCACAAGAGGTTCGAAGTCCATGCACGAGGGAAGCAAACGTACCTATAAGGTTCATGCGGCAGACCACTTCAGTGCGCGGCGTGAAAAGGAGAGGACGTGAGGAGCAACAAGGTTTGAAAAAAGCATCGATATTGAAGTCAAGTGGGAGCTTCCTCCCCAGTTTGCGTTAACTTGATTTACACGCCACGTGTTACGAGTCACTTATGGCTACTTGAAACTATCAGCCATGATTTAGTGCGGATGAGATTTTGCAACAGTAGACTGTGGATTCGTGCTTGCGAGAGAGTGTGTGCTCTTACCATTATTAAGCTGATGTACGTCCAAGTAGGAAAGATAGCTGGTAAATGCCATAGATATGTAGAGCTACACACTCAGATAGTGTAAGTTTTATAGATGTATGTTTATATATTTTATCATTGTTTGAGTGTGTTCTAAATTTGACTTTCTTCTTTTTCCATGTTTCAGCACTGGTGATGGAATTGTAAAATACCAAAACGATGTATATTTAAACATTGGTTCTCAATTTCATTAAACACGCGAGATATTTGAAATTTTCATTGATGAAAGAAACTAGATTTGTGATACGGAAATTTTCATCCTGATGCACAATGCAAGCGACGACAATCACGCCAGGTCTCGACGTCCTGACGTAGTGCAGTTCGGAGCCAAAAAACCGGTTTTCAGGACTTGAAGAACTGCAGGATGTTCATTGGTGCGGAGCTCGTAATTAGGGATGTGTATTCAATTATATTTTGCCTTCTTAACGTGAAATTACTTCAAATTTTTCTGACGTTTTCCCAGTCCGTACGTATTTTATTACAAAAATGTGTCATAATTCTCAGCAGTTTGTACTCCATAAAATTCGCCCAGGGGGCACTCAATAAGATTTTCCACAGTTGGTACTCTCAATAAATCAATTTAAAAAAAAATCTCGTCCATGAAGAACCGCGCAAACACACCACGTCATTCGAGAGTTGATTAATTCTTATAGAAGTAAAAACGAGGAACCCTAAGCGGTAACACAAAATTTTTCCCCCCAAAAACTCAACGAGTTACAAACGTCGGGAATACTTTCAAGTTTCAGGGCACAAGAGTTCATTTAGGGCACAAAGGGGCATGGAGTGGCATGACAGGCGCACTAATGAAGACATCAGCGACCACACCCGCTCCCCACTGGCACCCCCAGCTGCCCCCCTCCTACAGGGCTCCCCTCGTCCCCGGGTGGGCCGTAGGGTGCCTGGGTGGTCTGGTGGAGGTGCCCTCCTCCCCCACCCGCCCCACCTCCCGTACACACACGCACGCACACTAATACACTCAAGCACATTAACATACTCATGCACACTAACATACTCAATTACTCACGCACACTAACATACTCACGCTCACGCACACAAGCACACGTGATGACGCCGTAAGTCGCTCAGCGTAAATTAAAAAGTGAATAAAAAATGTAAAAAGTGAACCAAAATACAAAAGTACTGATAATTTAGGAGAAATGGATCACAAATAAAGTAAAATTTCATATAAGGAGAAAATTAACTTGCGGGTAAATGAATATTTCACGTGCAAAAATAGAGTTTAATAATATTTTCTGAGCACTTCACTCGTACTTCGTATTTCACTTACTTTCCGAGCTGATCTACGGCACTGTTGTTCAACCGCTCGCAAAGGATTAAGTTAATTAACATAACTTGGTGTCATTTTACTCCTAAGCCAACCAAATAATTAAGAAAGAATTAGTTTTCCAGTTGGTTTAAGCCTCCCTAACCACGGAATAGGTGTTTCACAGAGAGGAATGAGAAAAGTTCCATTTAGTACCGAGTTTAAAGAACAGGTAATTCATGCACAAGGCATGTTCCCACAAAAAATCCCATGTGCCTTGAAATAGCAAGATACAAAGTAAGTTTAAATGAAAAAAATTTAAGCAGATGAAGAGAGTAGAAGATGCTGAAAAAAAGGACAGCAGTGAATCGAAAAAAGATGGTCAGTAACAGAACAAATGCCTATTTTGTTTCAACAAAAAGAAAGCTTATCTGATTCTCTCCCTGAGACCTCGCATTGCTCCTGGGAGCGCTTATTCTTATTGGTACAATAGTTGTCTCGAATCATGGGGTTTAAAAATTAGAATAAAGTAATTATAACAAATATGTATTTAAAGTTACACATATGAGCTATGGTGGACTAATAATTTAAACTTTTCAAAACCCGCCATGACGAGAAAGAATCAGCTCATTCCTCATAAAAATGTTCCGTTTTATATTTAGCAATTCGAATCCATCATAGCTCATTCACACTTTAAATCACCAGCGGCCGATCTTCAACAGCCTTTCTCTTGCTGAGCAGGAGCATCGTATCATGACGTGGTGGATACCACCGTTGACGAACGGTGTCCGTCGCCGGCCGTTGGAACGTCACAAAACAAGGTGGGGGACAAAAAAAAAAGCCCCACAAAAGGCGTCTAGACACCGAGGTGGTCTGGCTTTGCACCTCATTACGCTGGGCAGCGACAAAAACCACAGTCGTGTGTGTGATACGCTCTGACTCTGAACTGTCCGTGTAGGAAGAAATGTTGAGGATTGATTGCCGGGAATGTTGATGATTGATTGCAGGGAATGTTAAGGATTGATTGTAGGGAATGTTGATGACTCAGTGCTATATGTACGTGGGATTTTGCACGTATTTTATAAATTCTTCATAAATACATGGGTTTTTGTTCTCTAAAGATTTACAATATAAGAATGTTACTATTACTGAGAGCATTCGACATAAAATGAAGTAGGTTAAGAATCGGTTAACCCCTTCCCCGGCAGAAACGAGTATACACGTTTTCACAAAATGTTCGTTTTTCAGCCGTCGACGAGTATACTCGTCTAAACTTTACCTTCAAAAACCAGCTACATACGTATATACTCGTCGATTTTAAGCCTTTGTAAGCCATTCTACGTGTGAAATGAGTATTCTCGTCAAATCGTTCGCCTGGCACAGGCGATAGGGTAGAGCTGTGGGATTTCAAGGACATTGTTACTAGACTTGCTCCGACAGCCATTGTCGTCGGATGGGTGTTGTTTGCATCCACATTTGCATTCATTTTGAAAAGTGCCATTCAAAATAATTTCATCTAGCAACTTTCTGAGGAAATACTGTTCTTTTATATGTGGAAATAAAATTCATTTGTTTGATATTTTTGCTAACAACTTGAAGTTTTCAATTGATTTTGTTCAGAATAAAATGCCGGAAAAAGGAATTTCAGTTATCATGCATATTATAAATACTGCTAAATATTTGGTATACAATTGTAATAAAAAAATAAAATAGCTTTTTATTTCTCTTTACATTTGGTAATAAAATTTTGAGAAAAATTGAGAAAATTTGGTAAAAAATATGGTTTATAGGAAAACGAGTTGACTCGTTTTGGATGACAAAGGTATTTTCAAAATAAATAGTTTACCACAAAAATGGGGAGAAAAAATAATTACAAACTATTTTCATAACCAGCATTAAAAATACTATATAGAACCAAAATAAAAAATTCGTCTGAAAAAGAAACGTTTTTACGAAAAAAATTGTTCGGGAAGGGGTTAATTATAAATTAGTTTTAGCCTTTCTTACCACACCAAAGATGTTCAAAGAGAGGAAGGATGAAGGCACCACTTAGAACGGAGTTATGGGAACGCGGAATCTATGCCCAGGACAGGACCCCGTGCGCATAGAAACAGAAGTTAAGAAGAAAGGTTATGAAACAAGATAAAAGTTGAAGAAGGAAGTCAGAGGTGCTGAAAACTGTTTGATAGCAGTAAACAGAAAAAAGATGGTCCGCAAAAAAAATTCTATTCCAACAAAAGAAAGGCCTACCTAATCTTAAGCTAGGGACCAGAAAAATTCCCGCTGGGTGTGTTAATTCTCATAGATAAATAATTGTATCCCCTGATGGTAGAAATAATCGGAAAGATAATGAATTAGTTTAGTCACAGAAATCTATTACACTTGAAACAGAACGTAACCAATTGACAAATCCAATTTTAAACCCCTGTTCTTAAAATCAGACATTAATTTTGCACCAACCTGACATTATAGTAACGCCAAGTCAATAGTTGCTCTACACGTAGGACGAAGCATCCCCGTGCCGTGACCGAGATCCATAAAAACAGAGCTGCTCGTCACGACAACGCTCCGTAACTTAGAAACCATACCTAATTTTCTGGACGACTGGACACAGATTTCATGTTGCTCAAACAAGTTGCTCAGGGCGCCCATTTGGTTTATGTCTTACATGACGGAAATGCAGGGTAATTATCTAATGATTCGAAGAAGTATCATTAAGCATGAAATTCCCTCGCTCTGACCAAGGCACGTATCAATTTCGCCATGAAAATGGAATCTATTACCAAGTTCTCAATGATTCGACATGAGTGGGGTTGGATCCTTTGCCGCCTGGCTGAAGAAGTTTCAAGATCACACGAGTCACCGCAGTCACAAAAGAAGAGTAAATTAGAACCTCAAGAAATTCATCGTTCGAGCATCATCTATTGTGAGCAAGTTATCTGCGTGGGTTCGAAGGGTGCGTGGCTATTGTGCCATGGTTCTCTAAAGCAAATTGAGATGTCGACAGCTTGACAGGCTGGTGTCATCGGGCAGCAGGCAACTCGAGTAATAGATCGTAGAAGGCAACCCGCGTACTGGAGATGGTAGGCAACCCGCGTACTGGAGATGGCAGGCAACCCGCGTGCTGGAAATGGCAGGCAACCCGCGTGCTGGAAATGGCAGGCAACCCGCGTGCTGGAAATGGCAGGCAACCCGCGTGCTGGAAATGGCAGGCAACCCGCGTGCTGGAAATGGCAGGCAACCCGCGTGCTGGAGATGGCAGGCAACCCGCGTGCTGGAGATGGCAGGCAACCCGCGTGCTGGAGATGGCAGGCAACCCGCGTGCTGGAGATGGCAGGCGACCCGCGTACTGGAGATGGCAGGCGACCCGCGTACTGGAGATGGCAGGCGACCCGCGTACTGGAGATGGCAGGCGACCCGCGTACTGGAGATGGCAGGCGACCCGCGTACTGGAGATGGCAGGCGACCCGCGTACTGGAGATGGCAGGCGACCCGCGTACTGGAGATGGCAGGCGACCCGCGTACTGGAGATGGCAGGCGACCCGCGTACTGGAGATGGCAGGCGACCCGCGTACTGGAGATGGCAGGCAACCCGCGTACTGGAGATGGCAGGCAACCCGCTTAATGGAGGGAAGGCAACACGCGTAATTGAAATGGAAGGCAACCTCGATAGATGAAACAATCACCAGAGGGAGTCTTTCTGCCTCAATTGAGCAAAAATATTTCCTTCCTCGGGTTCGGACTGGCTTCGGGGAGTAGAGCATTCTAAGCGAGCAGTCAATTTATTGTTCCAAATTTTGTCGTATAGCTACCAACGCTGAAGCCTGTTTTTTTTATGGAGGATCCAGGACCGAGACGAAGCATTAGGTACATGTCTGTAATAATGAAAGGGTGAGTGCATCAATGTACCAAATCTCAACACATTTTTACTTGTTTAGCGCAAGAATTTATTCGCTATCACAATTCGTAAGGGTCACAATGCTTTCCGGAGTACAATTTGCGAGTGCGGAAAACTGAAACCTATCATGGTTTTAAACATGCACCCAATGCAAGATATCGACGATATTCTACAACCTTTAAATATGACAAATGAACTCTACGATATTTTTAATTGAATACTTTTGAGGAAGTCTAGTTTATAGCGTAACGACTAAGATCGGTCACAAACGAAGTGCAATCGGTGAGCAAACGTCACCGCAGACACATCTAAACTTGCAAAACAGTAATGCAACAGCCACTCATGTCTCAGGTCTACCTACGACAGCTGAGACATAAGTCTACCTCATGTCTACCTCATATCTGCCTCAAATCTACCTAACGAGAACACGGTCGCTCTTTGAAGCTCACCGATGGTACTGGAAGGCAGAAAAACTTGCAGCGCGCACTCGTACACTTCCACAGCAGGTTCTATTTCCAGCTGAAGTTTTGGTTGCAGAAACCGCTATAGCTGCAAATTAGCAAGCTGAGACCATTAAAATTCGCTTGTTTGGGGGGGGGGGGGGGGGGGGGGGGGAAGCAACTGATAGATTGATAAAGTGTCAAGTTAGCACGGGAAGACAAAACAATTTAATGACTTTTGTCTACAAGTAGAACCAATGTGTAGCAGCAAATCAATTAAACAAAAATTAAAATTGGAAGAAAATTTGTGAAGGTAATCAGTTAAACAAAAATAAAAATAAAAATTGGAAAAAAATTTGTGTAACAAATCAGTTAAACAAAAATAAAAATAGGAAAAAAATTTGTGTAACAAATCAGTTAAACAAAAATAAAAATTTGTGTAACAAATCAGTTAAACAAAAATAAAAATTTGAAGAAATTGGTGTAGAAAATCAGCAGAAGAATAAATCTGAAGCAGCAAATTAGCAGAAGAATCAATTTGAAGCAGCAAATCAACAGAAGAATTAATTTGGAGCAGCAGCCGAGCTAGCAGAAACAATCTGGAGTAGCAGGGCAGCTAGTAACAACAACCTGTAACACTACATCAGAGAGAGGATAACAACCTGGAGCAGTAGTCAATAGGCACACACAAGTAGCGACCCACGGAAGACATAAAGGAAGTGCCTGAACAATTAGTGAGTCAGTGACGGGCAAACAGGGAGAGCATACAGACAGACAAGTGGTTCAACAGACCTGCTGAAGACCAACAGAGAAGGTATACAGGATACAAAGGAGGGTGTTGGGTAGCGAGTGTGTGGGAAGAAATCCAACGTGAACGCACGACGTCCACACACTTTCGGCTACGACTACAGAAGCGACCTTGTAACCATCGACCTCTTTTCTCTTTGATAACATATTTCCCTTGAATACCGCATTCTCTGAGATACCAAAGTACTCCGTATTCTCTGAGATACCAGAGTACTCCGTATTCTCTAAAACACTAAGGTACTTCTCCCCAAGAGACCTTATTCCCATAGATACCCGAGATTCTTTTCCCGAAGATTATAAGGTTGTTGACTACTTTTTCTAAGATACTGAATTCACAATATGCCCTTAAAGGCTTCAGCTATCTCCCACCTCTTCCTAAGATATCGTGGCCTTCGGAAAATATTGAGGTCATCGACTATCTGTTCCAAAGATATCACAAGACACGTTTATCATATCTGTAAGAAATTGACATCCATCAGTTTGTTCTTTTCTCTCAGTTTTATTGAACAGAAACTAAATAAATGATACGTTCAAATCAGATCGCGACAATAATAATACTTTTCATGATGGTATCCGAGAGCTTTATTCTCGCCTTGCATTCTACACCAAAGCAATAATTGCTTTCAGCAACAAAAAGAATAGCTTCGTAAACTTCTTATTTTTAAGAAAGTGTCGTCAGGATAGACTGAATATTTTCTCCGCAGAACACAGAGTGCTAGTAGACAAGAAATGTGTAATTTAAAATTTAAATATAAATACGAAAGATACGTATCATAAATATGAAAATAGTTATAGACCGTCGCATTTGAGTCGAGAAAAGTAATGCATGCCTACCTCAAACGTTCATTTTCTCGATGCTATCTTCCACTTTTTTCAAAAAGCCTGAAACCTTTTCAAAATCCCTTCTTTCAGAAAGCCTTGCGTGACACCAATATACACTCATCATCAATGCGCGCACCATCGCGCTGGTGGAAACAAACAAACCAACAAACAATAGGAAGCAGAGCAAGTGACCCAAAAAGCTAAGGTCGATATAACAGTAGCTTGTTACGAGAAAATTGAGTTCCCATCAAACAATTGACTACAAAACCTTCAAAAGAAAATAAAAAACATCACGGCGAAAAACAACGTGTCACGAGAAGTGTACCCTTCACCTCCTTGTTAACAATTCATTAACAAGAAGATCAGGTTCTCGGAATAGAGGAATGGCCCACCTCCAGGCTATATACACAACACACATTAAATGAATTATCATCGGCAATTACAGCACATATACTAAAATAAAGGTACTCACCGGGGATCGCTGACCCACTTACGCAGCGCATTTTCTGGGCGCCCTCCGTTGCATTACGATGGATTGCTTCTAATGTTGTGGGGCATGATACACAGGGTGAATTATGCTTAACATTTATAATTCCCAGCTATACGTGATACAAACATCAATGAGCGCACACACAATGATTGGTGTTAGGAACAATTCCAATTAAGTAATGAAAGCAAATAGCATACGTCAAATGACCTACTGCACATAATTACACAGAAATTTGGCTGGCCAGCCTTTAACCGCAGATTGCTTATGCATCCAAACACAACACAATAATGATTACAATATCTCAGCGCCCCCAGCAGCCCAGTAGGCGAAGGTCACTTCAACCACAAAATTCGTCCGCTACTCGCTTCAGTTCAAAGGCCTGTTTTATACACTGTTCAGAAAATGTCTAGTGAGGACGTTATTTTGCTCATTTCGTTTCAGCCTGTTTACACGTTGATTCCCTTCATTCGAGCTGATCAATCCTCAGGTGTGTGACTGAATTACCGTCCCGCCTGTCAAAGATAAAAATTTAACTTGTTACTTTTTAAGCGCATCAATGTGTGAATGACAATGAATTATCGCAATATTTATCTCAACACTATCTTTACTCTTTCTTTTTTAAAAAAAATGCATCTCTTACCCTCCCTTCTAGTTCAGCATCTCCATGTTCCATCAATAACTCCCACGGTGGGTTATGTTTTGATAAATTTCCCCTTTGTGAACGTGGTGACGAGAACACGTAAAATTTCTGCAAGTGAAACGAGAATGTGTTAAATTCTGGATTACATTATAGCGTGAAACTTAGTATAATTTTCAATATAGCCACTTTTCTTATTATTGCATTAAGCACGCTTGTTATTGTGAACACACCCCGCGTTTCTTGGTTGCACCTCACGTTACGGTTACGCCGGTCGAACTGTCCATTGTTCCTCCAACGCCTTGAGCCCTGGCGCATTCTCTTCGAGGGTTGAGAACTCTCACCTTCGGCCTATGAGAATCTTAGGAGCCTCGGAGTGCCCGCCTACCTCTTTTCTAATTGGTAGTGCCGCCGCTTGCCTTTATTTCTTTCTTAGCATTATTTTTCTTCTCGCGCTCAGCTCCTTCGAACCGACCGTTGGTTTGCCGACTCTCTCGGTCTGAGTGTCGATTTATCTTTGACTACAAGGCGACTTTGTTCGCGCTTGGTTAGGCATTTTTCGACCGTATCGAGTTTCCCAAGGCTCGCTCGCATAACCACAACATAAGCCCCTCCAGAAACAAGACACACTGTAAACATACATCGTTTGGCTCTCGCACGGCTCTCGCACCTTATCGCAGCTGAGTTGAAAGAAAACATACAGGCGTAAAAAAACATACATGTTGAAGCGACATAAAACATTCATGTTGAAGCGACCCCTCTGGCTGCTGGGTTTTTCTGAGACATTTCAAGACACAACTTTTTACGCAATTACAAGAATTTTCATTTTAAATTCGCAAAAATGTGATTACAAGAATTTTCATTTTAAATTCGCAAGAATTTGGTCATTCTGAACAGATTCTCGACATGACGGCCCTCCTAGAGTTAAAAAAAAATTGGCCTGACAATTTTTTTTTTTTTTTTTAGATAGCTTTCAGCTATTTATTGAATAATAAGTACTACGGTATGCAGCCCATATAAGACACACATGGTAAATTCTACTTAAGCACATTATCATCTAAACATTGTTCCGCAGAAACAGGGTACCTTACAATTAACACTACAATCATTACTATCAGCCACAGCGTGATATATTGTGTCGTGTTCTTCTAACCGATGTGTCTGTTTTTCCCGCCGAAGTAAAGTGCGTGCTAAATACTTGAGTACTTAACCCTAATAACATTCACAAAATTTCACGGGCACCTTTCCCATTCCTCAGACATCCTAAAGTATCGATGAGTTTATGTCTCGTAGTTTCAATTTACGCTTGCGTTTTCTGTTCTCCAAATCCTTGCCGCTGCAGTTGACTATTCGATGTCGATTCCTTTGGTATAGTTGACGAATTTGCTCTCTTTCCATGCTTCTCTTCTGCCATTTCAATAGCTTCACACACGCGTTGAAGATGGGTACTTAATTTCATGAGGAAGTCTTGCGAGCCCCATATCCAGACTCGTATGAAATTTCTATACACCACACTAACTTCACGATTCCATTCTGTAAGATGTATCATTATCACGATTCAAATTACCACCAAATCATGTTAAGTGCAATGTTTCACATATATTTTATGAAGTTTATTCAACTCAGTTTTTTAATCGCCAGATTACTCATGAACCTCGATTCGTTGATCAGACAAATCGATACGTCAGTAAGTTATATTGATCTGGCGGAATATACGAGTCGAATCGTCGATAATTTCCTTCACTGCAGTTTCCCTTCGCGATAGGGTTCTGCATCCTACGAAGTAATCCTGAAGAGTCCGAGGTATATCCGGCGGTGGTATCCTGTATGCGCGATGGAATCCAGTGGAACTCCTTTTGGTATTCCTCGATTTCGACGTAGAATCTCAGTATTCCTTGACATCGACGTAGAAACTCTGGCTGACACCAGCTTATATTTTTATTTTCTCCTAGTAACCACTATTATTAGTGCGAGAATTCCATGGGTTCATATTCTTCGAAGACCGTACGTATCATTCAAAGGCTATCCGACGTAATCTCTTTTAATTTTTATTTCACGTATAAATAGAGATGCCTAAAATGCGGCTTCAATATTCCAATGTGATAATTTGCCTAGTCAAAATTCACAGGAACTTGCATTCGAATTTCAGGAATGCCTCACCAGGCATACATGTCACGACGCAAATTCCGAAATACTTAAGTAAATATCAACACTCAAGCACATAAAAGCATTGTTATTGTTTCATTTGAGTGCCCACTGTATAAAAGCATTTTTAAACGCTAGTACATCTCGGCACCCAATAATATCTCATGCTTTAATTTCGTTTTTCTTCCTTCCTCACGATGATGCTGCGTCGTTCTGTGGTCTTTTCCACTTCGAAGCATGAGTGCTAATTAGTCGAGAAGTCCTTCCTCGCTCGGCCGTTCACTAACGATGTCCTCCTTGCAGCCTGACCACTGGCGAGTTAAGCTATTACTGATGTCCTCCGCATTCTTCGAACATGGTGCGCGACCCCTGGCTGTAGCTCCACCGCAAACGGCTCTGAGCTAATTACTTGTGCCTTCGGCATTCTTCAGAACAGGGTGCAAAATTTCCAGCCGTACATACATCTTTCGTCGTTTCCCACGGCAACGCTTGAATTTGGGCAATCCTTTTAAACATCTCCAACGCAGGTGCAATGTGTCCCCCATGTCGTGTTGTAGTTCTATCTTCTTCGTTCTTGTAAATAATTACTTATATTCCACGTGATCCTTCCTTAATTTGCTGCTCATACGAGACATATTCGTGTTATGCAATTCTTCCGGCCTCTTCTGTGCTGAAGTACATACGACGCTAATCTACCAAGAAATTAATTCCTTAAGTCTGAAAAGAAATGTACTATACTTCTACATAGTAAGAGGAGAATAATTCCTTCCGGAATACCGTGTTTACGTTATTCTTTCAGGGCAAGATTAAGACACAGAGTCAGAAATTCAACGCTACAGTACAAAAGAATACGAAATTTTAATATGACGCTAAACTTATTTTCCCCGTTGTGAAAATGAACGGTCTAGAGGTATAGATAAAATCATCTAGCCTGAGATAGCCTCAGCCTAAGAACTTCTGATGAAACTTAATTCATTCGATAGAGCTCTTTCGTATGAAGCGCGTACGCTTCACGAGAAGCTGGCGAGAATATAAGCATCCTACAAAGGAAACAAAGTACTCCTCTTGAGAAACACACGAAGTTAACCTAATAAACGCTCAATTTCCCTTTACTTAGCAAAAGAGGAAATGAGAATTAAGCACAGTGTAAGATTAAATCACTCAACAAGATTTTCGTCCAGACGAAATTTCTCGTGAGCAACGACAGTTGGAGTTACATAACCTATAGCATATTCCTATTGAACGAAGCATCACACTCTAGTGAGTGAGATTAGATTTAATTACAGCTAGAGTAACACAATTCTACTAAAGAACACAGTTAGATTAAAGCAATACAACGCTAAAACTCACTTCTACGCAAGAGTTTTCTTAAAATTAAACACACAAAAACACATCCCGCAAAGGCAAGTTAATGCATGATTTCAGTCCTCCGCAGTTCGTTTCTAGTTGGCGGTTCACCTACACCGAGAACGCAAGTTGTATTTTCGCTGAGTCACCGACGTAGCCTGTTCAGTCGCAGCGTTTTCTGGCATATCTTCGTCCTCGCTGTCGATAGCTTCACATCCGGCATTTGGCGGCGCCGCGGCATTCTGGTTGCAGGGGTAAGCTTCACCCCTCAAGTGTGCAATTTTCAATCTATCGAGGTGAACTCTTCTCTCGCAGTTACTATAGAGCGCCTTTATTGTGGCATTCGTCTCTGTTTTTACTGTAATCCGGTAGGGCCCGACCCAATCGGTAGGCCATGTATTTGCAACTTCCGCCTTTCCCGTTGGGTTATGTAGCAAGACGATATCGCCCACTTGGACCTGACTGTTTTTCACTCCGCGCTCCTTTAACTGCACCGATTTATCGTGTGAGGCTTTAGATTTCACCTTCACCATGTTGAACGCATTGTGGAGTCGTAAGCTTACCTCGGCACTGTAATTCTCACCCAGAGAGTAATCCATGCGAGGGGTTTTTAACCAGTCAACCACAGGAATTTCAGCGTCCCTACCAAAAAATAAATAATACGGAATTTCTTCAATGACGCTCTGGTAGCTGGTGTTCAGTGCCAGGCATGTCCAAGGGAGTGCATCAGGCCACGAAGATTGATCGTTGGAGGCAAGGTGTGATAAAACAGTCTTGATATTCTGATTTTGACGTTCGGTCATTCCGTTTGATTGGGGATGATATGCTGAAGTGTTGTAGTATTTTATTTTCAATTTTTCACACATATTTCTGAACAAAGCTGACGTGAACTCGGTGCCCCTGTCTGAGATGAGAGTCTTGGCAGTGCCGTACGTGGTAACGAACTTAGTCAACGCTTTCGTTACTTCCTCAGTGGTCTTGCTTCTGAGCGGAAACGCTGCAACATATCTGCTAAAGTGATCGACCACCGTTAGGATGTATTTGTGGCCCTCATTCGAGACAGGCATTTCGATTAAATCAACGCCTATTCTGTCCAGAGGCTTGTCAATTTCAGGGAATGAACCCATGCTAACACAAATGCGATTGTTGATCTTACGTTTTTGACATTGCATACACGAATCGACGTACTTGTTAACGTCACGCGCCATGTTAATCCAGTACCCGAATTCCATGAGCTTTTTCCACGTTTTAGCACGACCTTGGTGTGCACCAATTGTGCTATCATGCGCTAACGTTATTGCTGCTTCTCTTAGAGCGTCTGGCACCACGATCAGGTGCCTTGTTCTGTTAGGCTTTCGTTGCGTCTTCCTGAAATGCAAGATGCCTCCGTCAGTGAAGATTTCGGATTTCAGAGCGAGACTTGGTGCGTCCCCTAATTTGTCACCTTCGAGATACCTCAGTACTGGCCCCCAAACGGGATCCTTCAACTGTTCTGCTCTCACATTTTCTTTCTGCAACTTACTTTCCGCCTCTTGCACATTGGGAGTCTCATCTAACATCGTCGTGACGAACACTGTTTTAGGTGCTTCGTCGTCTGGATTTTCTTCTTCGTTGTCGTTCGCAATATTTCTCGACAATGCGTCGGGCACCACGTTCTGAGTTCCTGGCCGATAAATCACCTCAAAATCATATTGAGAGAGTGTTAGGGCCCATCTCATAATTCTGTTGTTCTTGGTATTTTTACCTTTGAACAAATATTTGAGAGCCGTGTGATCAGTAATTACAACGAATTTATTACCGTACAGGTAAGGTGAAAAGTGATTTACAGCGGCGACCACTGCTAATCCTTCCCGCTCCGTAATTGAATACCGTTTTTCAGCATCATTGAATCTTTTGCTGAAGTATCCAATCGGTTGTTCCTTACCTTCACATTTCTGTGCAAGGACCGCGCCCGAGCCCTCATTCGAGGCATCACAGCTCAAGTAATACGTCTCATTTAGAGAAGGCTTCTTCAGAACTGGAGCTTCTATCATGAGCTGCTTAAGTTTGCAGAAGGCTTGTTCGTGTTCTTCCTTCCACTGGAACCTTGCCCCCTTTTTAGTCAACGCATTAAGGGGTGCAGCTGTTGTGGCAAAGTGCGGAATGAAGCGCCGGTAGAAATTAAGCGCGGCCACGAACGAGCGCACTTTACGTGCGGTAGTCGGCCTAGGGTAACTCTGCATTGCCTCCACGTTTTTGGGGTCTGGAATAAGTCCCTCACGACTGATGTAACATCCTAGGTACTTTACTTGTTTTTGTGCAAATTTGCACTTGTCCAAGCCAATTTTTACTCCGGCACATTGAAACTCGTGCAACACTTCCCTTAAATTTTCTAGGTGACTCTCAAAAGTCATAGAGTTAACGCACACGTCGTCCAAGTAAATAGCGGCGAATTTTCCAAGTTGCCTTTTCAGAACATGACAAATTACTCTCTGGTACACTGATGTTGAGCACTTAAGTCCCATAGGTAGCCTAGAGAACTCGAAGTTGCCTTGTCGGGTCTGAAATGCCGTGTATTGCTTACTTTCTTCATCTAGCTCAATTTGATGGAAGGCTGATTTTGCGTCGACAATGGAATAGTATTCTTTGCCAGCCACCTCCTCCAGTGTCCCTACAATGTGTGGAATCGGATAATGCTCGTTTATCACCCGCATGTTTACAGCTCGCAAATCAAGGCAAACTCTGTGGCCTCCTCCTGGCTTCTTTACGAGTACGAGCGGGTTTTTCCAAGCACTTGTACTCTCTTGCACAATTCCACTTTCGATCATCTCCGAGACCTTTTTATCAATAATTTCTTGGCTGGAGTATGGAATACGCCACCCTTTCGTTTGAATTGGCCTGTAATCACTCAGCAAAATTTTGTATTTCACTCCTTTAACATGGCCAATATCCATCTCGTCTGCACTAATCGTCTTGTGATATTCCTTCAACAGGTTTCTGACTTGTCCTTGTTTTTCAGCAACCAAGTGACTGAGGTCAAGCTCATCAATTTGCTGGAAGCGCTTCTCTCTGCGGTGATCTTCTGCTTCGCTATTTTCCGCATTGTTTTCTTCTGCAGTTGCATCTTCATTCGAGACTTCGTGGCATGTTGCAATTATTGCTCCTTCGGTTAGAGCGATTTCTTCGGCAAAAGGGTTAAGTACAGGCATCAAAACATACCCGTTTTGTACCCTTGCAGCGGTGGCTCCGACGTACGGCGCCCACTTAATTCTAGGCTCTAAAATTACTTCCTTTCCATCAAATTTGCCATCTGCTCGGCACTTTACCATGGCTTGCGTGCGAGGCTTCACTGTAATGTCCTCAGCCAGAGTGACAGATGTTTCTTCTCTCGTTACACACAGAATTTTCGGAGAAGCGTGTCCTGGTGCTGAAAACATGTTCACGTAAGTGCCAAAGAATGATGCCCTACATTTTCCGAAATCTAGCTTTGCGTTGACTTTGTTCATTACTTCCACTCCTATTAGCAGGTCTCCTGGGAATGCATTTTCCCGCACAACAAAGCATCTCTGTACAATTTTCTGACCGTTAACTTTGATTGGCACATTAATCTTTCCCAGCACTGGTACGGGTTCCTCTCCAATTGTTTTTAATGCAGTCGATGTTCCTTTCACACTAGCATTTTTAATCCCCGCAACCACACGCTCTTTTACCAAGCATATATTTGCTCCGGTATCAAGAAGGGCGGTAACAGGTGTACCATTCACTTGGAGTATCACGCTGGGATTTATTAGTGAAGCTAACGGTCTCCTATTCCGTTTTTTGGCTGTCCTGCAAACTGTTGCACCCTGCAATCAGCCCTTAGGTGCCCAAATTTTCCACAGTTTACGCACGGCGGTGGCACTGTTCTATACTGGGCTAAGTCCACTGCAGGTGCAGGTGGTGCTTCCGAGTGCGGCTGTGGCTTTCTTGCGTAGTATATTTGGTGCTGCTGACTCCTAAGTCTGCCCTTTTCGCTCCAGTGGGGTGCTTCATAATTTCCTCTTCGATGATAAGGAGAGTGTCGTGTCTGTCTGTTCCTTTCTCTCCAGGGTGGCACTTCCTGGCGGTACCCTCTAGGCCGTTGTGGGGAATGCCGCATCGTATGGCCGACACGTGCAGTCTCATGCTGTGGCCTCCTCTCACTTCGCTGCGCTCTTTCTCTCTCCGGTTCCCTCTTCTCTGTCGTTTCCCTTGGCACTGGTACTATCCGTCGATTTTCCACCTCGATTGCCATGTCTCTCAGTTCTTGTACTGTCGTAGGTCGCGCATCACTTCGAAATGGTCTTGTGATGTTCTCCCTTAATCCGAGCCACATCAAATCTACAAGGATTCGTTCCGGATGTTCCAGATAATTCTCGTTGTACAGCCTTTCCAGGCGCGTCAGGTACTCTGACACTCCTTCCCGGCTTGTTTGCTTCTTGGTTACTATTTCAAACAGCGCTTGAGTTGGATGTTCGACCTGGTCGTCGTAAGAGCGCAACCAGTTTTCTGCATCTCGTAGGTTCGTTAGTGTATCAATTATTAGATTGCACTCCTTTGCCTCTTGTTGACCTAGGCATAGGAAGAAGGCTTTCACCTGCTCACTGTTATTCAGATTACCCGTCAAAAACTTCAATCTTGCCATATGTTCCCCCACATTGTCGCCTCTCCTAAACTTGGCCCCAATGGCACCCACGCAACTCGTTACCACAGGCATGTTTACTGCTTCCTCTTCGGGTCGGGGTGGCGTTGCTGGCGCATTTCTGCGGTCGTTGTTCCTTCTTCCACGGGCAGGCATAGTGTTGATCTTCTCCAATTCACTTTCTCCAAAAACTCAAAAATTTGCGATTGCTCAAATGCTTTCCACACCTACTCACTGTAAAACTTTTACTGAAACTTTGAACTTAATTAAGTGAACACACCAGAATTTTCTCACTCAAACTTATCACTTTTATAACCACTTTCACTTTCTTGAGCTATGTGGCCGTGTGCTTGCTGGCTTCTCCCACCGGAACACAGAAAATCATCACTACGAGACATGCACTTCTACTGAATTTCTGTACGTTTTGCACATGAAATAACAAACGCAAAAAATACAATGCAACTGCTAAACTACACTCGCAAAATATTACAAAGCGATCGGGTTGATCTCACCAAATTGCGATGTCACGAGAAGTGTACCCTTCACCTCCTTGTTAACAATTCATTAACAAGAAGATCAGGTTCTCGGAATAGAGGAATGGCCCACCTCCAGGCTATATACACAACACACATTAAATGAATTATCATCGGCAATTACAGCACATATACTAAAATAAAGGTACTCACCGGGGATCGCTGACCCACTTACGCAGCGCATTTTCTGGGCGCCCTCCGTTGCATTACGATGGATTGCTTCTAATGTTGTGGGGCATGATACACAGGGTGAATTATGCTTAACATTTATAATTCCCAGCTATACGTGATACAAACATCAATGAGCGCACACACAATGATTGGTGTTAGGAACAATTCCAATTAAGTAATGAAAGCAAATAGCATACGTCAAATGACCTACTGCACATAATTACACAGAAATTTGGCTGGCCAGCCTTTAACCGCAGATTGCTTATGCATCCAAACACAACACAATAATGATTACAATATCTCAGCGCCCCCAGCAGCCCAGTAGGCGAAGGTCACTTCAACCACAAAATTCGTCCGCTACTCGCTTCAGTTCAAAGGCCTGTTTTATACACTGTTCAGAAAATGTCTAGTGAGGACGTTATTTTGCTCATTTCGTTTCAGCCTGTTTACACGTTGATTCCCTTCATTCGAGCTGATCAATCCTCAGGTGTGTGACTGAATTACCGTCCCGCCTGTCAAAGATAAAAATTTAACTTGTTACTTTTTAAGCGCATCAATGTGTGAATGACAATGAATTATCGCAATATTTATCTCAACACTATCTTTACTCTTTCTTTTTTAAAAAAAATGCATCTCTTACCCTCCCTTCTAGTTCAGCATCTCCATGTTCCATCAATAACTCCCACGGTGGGTTATGTTTTGATAAATTTCCCCTTTGTGAACGTGGTGACGAGAACACGTAAAATTTCTGCAAGTGAAACGAGAATGTGTTAAATTCTGGATTACATTATAGCGTGAAACTTAGTATAATTTTCAATATAGCCACTTTTCTTATTATTGCATTAAGCACGCTTGTTATTGTGAACACACCCCGCGTTTCTTGGTTGCACCTCACGTTACGGTTACGCCGGTCGAACTGTCCATTGTTCCTCCAACGCCTTGAGCCCTGGCGCATTCTCTTCGAGGGTTGAGAACTCTCACCTTCGGCCTATGAGAATCTTAGGAGCCTCGGAGTGCCCGCCTACCTCTTTTCTAATTGGTAGTGCCGCCGCTTGCCTTTATTTCTTTCTTAGCATTATTTTTCTTCTCGCGCTCAGCTCCTTCGAACCGACCGTTGGTTTGCCGACTCTCTCGGTCTGAGTGTCGATTTATCTTTGACTACAAGGCGACTTTGTTCGCGCTTGGTTAGGCATTTTTCGACCGTATCGAGTTTCCCAAGGCTCGCTCGCATAACCACAACATAAGCCCCTCCAGAAACAAGACACACTGTAAACATACATCGTTTGGCTCTCGCACGGCTCTCGCACCTTATCGCAGCTGAGTTGAAAGAAAACATACAGGCGTAAAAAAACATACATGTTGAAGCGACATAAAACATTCATGTTGAAGCGACCCCTCTGGCTGCTGGGTTTTTCTGAGACATTTCAAGACACAACTTTTTACGCAATTACAAGAATTTTCATTTTAAATTCGCAAAAATGTGATTACAAGAATTTTCATTTTAAATTCGCAAGAATTTGGTCATTCTGAACAGATTCTCGACAACGTAAGGATGAAAGACTCAGGGGTGAAATTTCTCGAAGATTTCTAGGCTTCCAAGGCTAAAACGACAGAAGAACAATAGAATAGTTACAGAGAAAGTTAGGCTTTTCAATCCATCATGGCGCTGGTGATCCCACGGTTAAGTAACAGCCCGCAAGGCAACCTTGGTGGTTTGGGCAGTGCCATCTTCACACAGGCAACTCCTGCGACCTGTGACCACAATTACCAGAGATTTACTCTTCGCATGCAAATTACCGCATCGTTTGTGAGTAACGATGTACTTCACGCGCCCTGCGTAGTACCCATGATTTCAGGAAATATGCTGGTACATTCGTCCCTGACCACTGCTGGAGCTAATCCAGCAAAAAGCGTTATAGTTAAAATGAAGATTGTGGGATGCTGTGTCCTTCAAGAAAATTGTCGAAATGAAGCCTCGTTATGATTAGGAACATTTCAATTATTAGGAACGAACATACACAACTATAGGGGATGTCAAACATGCTCTCATTGCGTTCTACAGCATAATGTAAGTTTCCTCAATATACGATATGTGTCTCTTGTCAAACATTCCGCGTACATTTAAGATATTTCGCTTTCAATAAATTCGTTAACTACAAATGGTACGGTGTAACTTGTACTTAATTTAGAGTGTTTTCTTCATCAAAGGTAAACCAGCGTGATATCTGAGCACTGTAGAATTATTTCATTCTGTTATTTGTGCCTGTGGGTCCCTATAAACAAGACGATACTGAAAATTAAATTTCAAAATCCCGAAACGTGTACTTGCTACTTTCATTTTGTGTAGTAATTTTTCTACGGTACTATCAATGGACTTTGAGGCTCAATAACTGGCCTACAACTGCGCAAAAACTGAAGACTAAGAAGCAAATTTGACGGGAATGTAACTGCTACTGCTTTTGAACAGCATGAAATGTGATGAACTGAAAAAGAACTACCACTATCTATGACCTTCCCCAGATCCAAAAGAGGTAAGATATTCTCGTCATCACCCAGCTCCTCACCGTTCCCAAGTTTACAAGCCTTGTTACACTTTTCGAGACCAGATTTGACTTTGCATGTCTACCATTAGGAAGGGAATTTGGTAGAACAAGCGATGATGACGAGCTATTACAGTGCCTTGTAGCATCCTTTCTCATGCAATAAGATGTTCGATTGAGGGGCTGTCACGCACACAGATGTGCAATTGGAGTTCGCTTTACAAGCTCAAGCACGTAACGCGCTTATTACCTCAGCTTGCCTGAGGGCAAGTGTGAGAAACCACAAAGCTCTTTCTACCATCCTTATTTTTGGAGCACCGACGTTTGCATTGTACACACGTAACCATCCTTGTGTTTTGAGTACCGACGATTGCATTTTACACACGTAACCATCCTTGTGTGTTGAGCACCAACGCTTGCATTTTACACACGTAACCATCCTTATATTTTGAACACCGACGATTACATTGTACACAAGTAGCCATCCTTATCGTTTTTTGAGCACCGACGCTTGCATATCACATTCTTAATGAATGAGAAGAAAGTTGTGAACCATCGCATCGGTTTGTTGTAGTAACCCTCAAGCGTATCATCGAGACAGGGCTGTTATACATAGAACCACAGTGCGGTATCTGTGATACATCCCCATCTATTCGAGAGAGACATTTCAATGAAAGGAGCTAAACTCAACTTAGCGATGCATTTATCACTCCTGACTAGACATCCACGACAATCCCATCGCATGTTAAACGCCCATAAAGAAATGCTGGTGCGAGAAGTGTGTTTTGCTTTACCCCTTCCCATCTACTCATATATTACTCTTTTACTCTTCTCGAAACGCACTGTGCAAACTGTTTCTCACTCATCAGCATCGTTCTCATTCTGGAAACATACGCCGAAATTATCCAGCTATTACATTAGAGAAGTAAGAGAACTATGTAAAAAAGAGAAACAAAGGCCTATTCAAGTAGTTCTTACATAAAGTGATAGATTTAAATCAGAAGAAACATGACAATTATTCACATGGCCACATGCTCTCGATGCTATTAAAAGCGCGTGTGTGTGCACTCAGGTACACACTCGCATTCAGATACACATGCACACTCTACTTTTCCCTACACGCATTCAGATGTACGTACACACATTCAGATACACACACACATTCAGATACACACACACATTCAGATGCACACATTCAGATACATACATTCAGACACACCTTCACCCACCACAACGCGACTGCACAGCACCACAACTGCCCCCAATTTCACCCCCGTTTTGCAGAAGCAGGGGTGAGAAGATGCGCTCGTCTGATATAAAACGGTGACACATGACGTCTTGGTGGATGGTGGTAGTGGGGGGGTAGGGGTTTTGGGGGCACACTCCCAGTCTGCTTACGTGATTATAGGTCAGCCTTGTGATGTATATAAATAGCATCACCGTGATAACAACATTTATCTTAATAATACCGACGAATAGAATTAATGCTATCAGTTTCATAATGATTGCTTTATTGTAGTCGTCATTATCATCATTCCGTTAACCCTCATGGTAATGCTAGCCCAATTCCAAAAGAAAATTAATTAAACAGAATCCAGAAGGGCAAATATTTTCAGTGAACGAAAACGTTTTCATTTCGGCTTATTTTACACGCATGTGTTTCATCACATTTGTGTCCTGCGACAGAACGTTTAACGCAAAGTTGTGGAAAAAATTAAACTCGCGAATCTAAACAGCAAAGATGATACAAAAAAAGCCTTTAATTTAGTGAAAAATCCAGATTTTAGTGCAGTAATTTAACAGAATATTAATGCTCCAAATCCACTCTGATGAAAGACGACGAGAGCTGTGTTACATGGCTGTGTCTTGTATCCGTGATACGCCATGTACTGGTACATTAATATTGGCAGCGGCAGCAACGACAGTAGTAACAACTACAGCAGTAACAACTACAGCAGTAACAACTACAGCAGCTACGACACCTTACAGTATCTATCAGCAACAACAATGGCAACATCATAGTAGAAACAAAGGTAGCATAACCAAGAACATCGGCATCAGCAAGAACAGCAACATCATCTATCAGCAAGAATAGCAACATCATCTATCAGCAGCAGCAACAACAGCGGGAGCATCAACATCAAGACGGGGAGATGAACACTTTCCCACACTCACATGCAGTATTCCCACGCCTCCTCCCACCCCTCACCTTCAAAATCTCCATCTTACCCCCTTTACCCCCCCCCCCCCCCTCTGCTGGGGCCCCGGGCATCGTTTGCTGCAACGTCTTTCTCGACCGCCGGTCACAGATTCACAAATCAGCAGATTCACATGATAAGAAATGAATGAGAATAATACAGTAAAAATTAAAATAATAATAATAATGACCCAGCGGCGTGAACCACGTCTGCGTGTTTTGAGGAATGAAAATAATATAATGAAAAGGAAAATGATGACCCTACCGCATAAACCAGGTTTGCGTATTTTTGGTTAAATGTAAAATTTATTAAGGTTACCTTAAACTCTACATGTGAAGTCCAACGTGACAGAGCAAGCCCGTATACTCTCCTAGCCTCAGAGTCCAATAGCTTTAACACTTAATTAGACCGCAACTTGCACCACCGGTGAGCACGGAGGGGATTTTCATAATGCTGCTGACCGTCCAGTGGTCAAAAACTCAATTTTCACAAACACCTAATTTTAGCTTAATGTAGACATGATCCAATTAAAGTTTGCTATATTCAAACTTGCTTTATACAATTGACTTTAAATTTGAATTGGAGATTGAACTTCAGTTTAATCCGTTTCGGTCAAAGTGTCAAGCTTCTCTATCTCCAATAACCCCGTACTCTCCCATTCTGAAGTCCAGTAGTTTTCAAGTCTGAAAACCTGTGTTTAAAATAACTGAAACAAGCACAGTGGACGCGAAAAAAAAGTTACGAGGCCTATCTATAGCTGAGATAGCCTATAGCTCATAGTTTATATTAGACAAACCTAACTAACCTAAACCTATTGCTTACCCAACGCTTCTGAGGGGTTAACTTACAGCATTGATCTAGTGAATTAATCAACAAAAATTACATTTTTATTTATTCTATTCACAACAACAATGGCTGCAGTATATTCCAAATCAAACTCAAAATGGCCCAGGTTCCAAATCCAACAGCCTGAAAGACTTGGCAGACATCGCTGTCTTCTCCCAGCCCTCCAGTCCGCACTGGCCAGTTCCAGCGAGCGTACAGTCCAACGCTCGCACAAATGACAGTCCTGAGCCCTGAACATCACAGTGCTTGTGTGACCTTAGACCTCCTAACACCCATCTGAGGGGGAACGATGGGGTGGAGAACACTCATCTGAGGGGCAGGGATGGGGCACAAAACGCGTCAGAAGACCTTACGGTCCAAATGGGACGAGGGAACCAACAAATCTTTGAAATATAAGCAAACTCCAGCAATATATTATTATTCAACTTTTGAGCTTACACCACGCGAGGCTCGGGGATCAGCGAAAATTGATGGGTCGCTTTACCGGTATTATTTATGAAGCATATATTCTTATTCAACGTTGCGGCGATGGTTCCTGTCTTTACGACGCTGAAGTGACAAGAGAAGCATAATGCTACTTTAGGAACTAGAGGAGACTTTTTGGGGAAAGACTTTTGGAGAGACTTTAGGGAAGCGAGACAGGGAGTGGAAAGAAATAGGATGAGGAGGATAGGGACAACTTTTGATTTCTTCCTGAGAGATGTGTTGTGATTAGAAAATTCGTCAAAGGCCTGAATTAAATATTGGATAAGGAATTCACCGATCAAATTTATGACATGAACCTGCAGGAAAAGTTTACAGAATGAATTTGCTGAAGGACGTCAAGGAGACAATCTATATTATAATAATGATGGTTCAAGACTTCCAAGCTATAACACAGGCGATTTCAACAAAGCGAAGAGTAGGAAACATTTAGTTTATGGACTGAAGAACCCGAAGAATCAATGCACAAGTTGTATTTTCCCTCAGGATACCCTAGGTTTTAAAACAGCAGTTTAGGGACGAAGAAGATGAAAAGACAAAGAATGGATCGTAAAAAAGGAATGGTAAAGAAGCGATCAAAACTGAAACAAGCAAATGGACGCGGAAGCTTAAAGTTCCGAGGCCTAACTATAGCTGAGGGAACCTTACAGTATCCCCATCCGGAGCGCAAGTCCCTATAGCTTATGATAGACAAACCTAACTAACCTAACCCTATTGTTTACCCTACGCTCTTGAAGGGTAAATTTACAGCACTGATCTACTGAATAAATTAACCAAAAACATATTCATCCAACTACCTTAACGTTCTACCTACTTTCCCAGTCTTACAAATAGAGCAAACCAAAATCAAATAGAGAAGATGTTTACCACACTACACTGTGGGACAAGCCCTTCCACTCTAATATCAGTAGCCTCGCAAAATCACAATGGCCGAAATAACTCATTTTCATCTTCAGATTTTGTGAGGGTGAACAGGAAGTGTTATCAGCTAAGCGGTTATAAGTTAAAGGATTTAAAGCCCCTGATTATTTAACAGAAGCCCAGCGCACACACAACCCCATTTACAGCTCACACAAAACCACAACCATGTGAAAACATGGCAGTCCTGTTAATACATGACGACCGTAATCATGTCTAGCGAGCTTGAGAGATGTGTCTCCCTATTTAATGACCGTCTTGCTGAGATCACGTTAACGAGTGATGGCTCTTCGGCCAACGATTGAGCGATTCAGGGGTTTAGTACTGGAGCTACCGAATGATTCCTGGCTCAGTGAGCAGATTTGGCTGGAGCTAACTGGAGAGTTAAACTTAACTTTTTGCTCAGAACGTCACATATTCCCCATAGAGAGAAAAGAAGATGGCACCATATAGTATGAAATTAAGGGGGAAATGAATCCATGCACAAGGTGGGCCTTGCGCATAAAACCAGCAAGATAGAAAGGTTAGATTAGATTATTAGTTAGTTTAAGCCTCCCTATCCTCAACAAATGAGATCCAAAGAGAGGAAGGAAGAAGGCACCATTTAGTATGGAGTTAAGGGAACGTGGAATCTATGCAGAAAGGGCACAGAAACAGTAAGATGAGAAAGAATTTCATGAAACAAGATCAAAGTTGAAGAAGAAAGTAAGGTGCTGAAAAAACAGGACAGCAGTGAACCGAAAAAAGACGGTCCGTAACAAAACAAAAACCTATGTTATTTAAAAGAAAGAAAACCTACCTAACCTTTAGCTCGGGGCCTCACAAATGTCTCCCTGGGAGCGCTAATTTCCATAGATACAATAGTTGTATCCCCCTGAGGGGAGCAAGATCGAAAAAAAATTACGCTTAGATGATAACACTTCTTATTCACCCACAAGTTGGTCAAAAAAAGTACCAGAAACAGGTGCTGAAAAACTAGCGGTGAAGAGAAAAAAGCTGGTCTGTGAAAATGAAAAAACAACCATTTTACTTAGCAAAACGAAGGCTCACCTAATTTTCAGCTCAGGACATCGACAGATAAACCATTAGAAGCAATTTAACGTAGCAAATCCCTTAGTATAAGCTTTCCATAGCAATGAAAACCATTTATGGAGTGCGAAATGATGTTCAGTGTTATACCAAAGGAATTTTATTCATTTTATTTCTGTCGCATCCCATCTGTCCAACTTCACATCTCTCCACTTCAACAGAATGGCATAGAAAATTGAATGGTGAAAGGCGATTAACACTCTCAAACCCATGAAAGAATATGGATGTATGTTCAGCATAGCTCTCGCAAATCGTGTCCGTAAAACTGTTAAATACTAACAAACTAAAGTGATGTATGGCTAGTGTTTTTATTCTAAACCATGGAAAGTGTTGGATCAGTGCAATGAAGAGGAGTGATGAAATGAAACGCTCGTAAAATGTAAAAAGGTCCCTACCCATATAAATGAATAGTTTATCAAAAAATGCGGTATCAGTAAATAGACAGGGCCAATCTCACATGTGAACTTTACAAGTAGCTTGGCGTCTTCATTTAGAAAAATGAAAATATTTCATTTTAAATAGACACGATGTCATAAAAAGACTTCTCGCATGTGCGAGCAAATCAATCAACTCAAAAATGCTTAACTATGTGATACAGTTTCAAAGAGCCACAATAATAAATAAGAAACACGTCAAGCGACTCCTGCCGGACAACCGAGCTTTCAGCAATGACTGTAGTGCTCTTCTCATGCCAGTAATTTTCAACTACAACGCATAAGTAGATAGAATTACAACCCTCGACACCAGAGTAACAACTGACAGTAGATCATGAACAACACTCAAACCAGACTTCGAAACCACGAGCAATTCATACGGTGGCAAATAATTACCTTCAGCGATTAAAACAAATTACGCAACCATAAAAAATGAAATCCGAGTAATGAACGATAACTCGTCATGGTGTTTAGAGTCATTACACACACCAGCGGGCACCCACACCACAGCAGCCAATCACAGCGCCGCAGACGCCCTCGGGCTCGTCAGAGCTACACCCGCAGGCGCCATCTTGGATTGGGGGGCACGGAAGACGTTGTACGTGACAGGAGCTCCTCTTCTATTTCTCTCTCTCTCTCCCTCCTTTTCCTTTAGGGACGGAGTCTCAAGACTGGAAGTCTCAAGACTGGAAGTCTCAAGACTGGAAGTCTCAAGACTGGAAGTCTCAAGACTGAAAGTCTACGATGACACCAACAACGGACTGATTGTCGGTGGTAATGACCACTAACATATCCACTAGTCAGCGGTTGGCAATAAACCAAGTGTGCTGTGAAATGAGGAACTCAAAAGTTTAGAGAACAGAAACTATTTTGAAATATATGTTCCCCTTGTTGATTGGTTGGTGCACTTGATAGCAAAGTTCCCAGCCCTCAGTAGTAGATGTACTACTAACACATCCCCCAGTCAATGAACTAAGTGTGCTGTGATTCGAGAAACGAGAGTTTACGGTACAGGATCGATGGTAAAATAAATATTTCAATGGCATTTGATGCCACATGGTAGATCGGTTGGTCGCAAAGTTCCCAGCTTTTTGGAAATACATTTTCATTTTTTGTCATAGGGGAAAATCCCCATAGGCTTTTGCCATGGTCCTTTGGGTGTGATATTGGGGTATCAATATCACCAACATAAGTAGTAGATTTACATTTATACTTTGACATCACTCACGTTAACATCATCTAGAAAATATTTGTTAGAAACCGTCGTGGTTCAGGTGCAGGCGACCGTGTCTTTGATGATTTCGATGCCGTCACCGTCTAGAGAAGGCTGGATCTGCAGCACAGTTACGGCCCAACTGAGCCCATCCTGTTGACATCTTCACTATATTAAACTTCCTGCATGGACAAGGCCAATGTCACCAAAAGGTTAACGAGGGCCGTAACGATTTTTCAACCACAAACTCACAGGCAATTCATGCCACGACAAACACGATTATATCAGTCGACGACTTTCCCACTGTTATCGTCATCGTACACGGACTGGTTGGTTGGCTGAGAGTCTGAGAAGTACGAGAGGACATTGCTGGTTCAAAACTCGCTTTATAATGACAGGTATAGCAAAATTTTCTGTTTGAAATAAGTAAAACTGACAGTAAAAAATGTGGGTAGTTTAGAAGTAAAATTTTCGCTGAGTCTTCTGGAAATATTTACGAGAAAATGATGGGTTATATGAAAGTTACCTCCGTTGTTGCGGTGCTCTGTAGCATATGCAATGCGTTCAACTACTCTTATGTACATTAAAACCGGGGCACAAGCCATGAGCAAAATTTTCGCCTTAACCACCCAAGCGTAATAGTTATTTTGATTTACCACACGAATTTCCTCAGCCCTGATACATAACATAAAAAGATTCTAAGGGCCATTAGGAGAGCTCTAGATCAGCAGCTGATGCTTTATTCTCTTGCCACACCATTTATTTTTAGTCGCCACATCCGGAGGGAGACGAAAACAATTAAAAAGCTTTTGGTTGACGGCAGCGGTAAGTTGAGGTTCCACTCTTGATTGCAGCACGAAATTGTTTTCTGGTTGCCGTGAAGTAAAATATCCTTAGACTGTAGCCCGGATGCCATGCATGAGTCAAACCAATATTTTCAAGGCCCAATCATCCTTGAGGCCATGATTTTCGCGGGTTCTACTTTTCATTAATCAAAGGCTAATAAATAAAATGAAATGCGAAAGGAAAGTAAGGCGCTCAATGGATTTCGACCACATGACTGGAGGCGGGCAAGAACCATCACGCGAAACGGACAAAATTGGCCGTACCAAGAAAAGGTTGAGGAAGGATGCTGAGCAGACAGAAGCGCTCAACAGGTGCTCTCTACGCGCCCAGAACCACAGGATGCGCCGAGCAATAAAGACGTTAAAAACTCTCAGGGGTTCAAACAAAAACTTACAAAGGACAGAAGTTATAATGGACGAGAAAAACAAAAACTTAAGGGCTAAATTGGGTTCGTGAGCGGGAAGGCGGTGGGATTATCACGGCTGTGGAGGAGAGCAGTTGGGAGTCACTGAAGCATGAGCCTGTTATTGAAATGGTCTTCCTGTATACAGGATACCGAGGAGTTGTACGCCTCTTGCTTGGTAACTGAAGCGTGGCCACTAGAGCACGCTGTGTTTCGTCTACGTTGCTTCTCGTGTACTTTGAAGGTTGTATGTTGTTTCTCACGTACAAGAAGTGCAAGAAACAGGGACGAAGTAATGAAATGAAAAAAGACAGAAAATGAAGTGAAGAAGAAAACTACAGATACAAAAAGGAAGAAGCGATAAGAAGAGAAAAATATGTATGTATATCGGACAGAAAAAATTGAAAAGAGAGACAAAAAAAGGATAGAAAACCAATAAAAGGGGAGAAATTAAAGACACAAATAGAGAAACAGAAAAGATGTTACGAGTGTTCAAGAATCCAGCATTTCAGAATATTTTCCACGAAGGAGAAACAAAATAACTTCGAGATGTTTTGCAAATTAATGCAGAAACACAGGGCTTCAGGAAGAAAACAGCAGAAGATAATGTTCTCAGGTTTGACTCCACAAAAGCCGACTTAAACAGTTTCTTTCAACTACCACTAGACTTCCATCCAATAGAATTTCAAAGATAGAGCAGAGGCATCCGACGCCGTAACCCAGGGTACGAGCATCCAACCCCGTAACCAACCCAGGCTGTGGGGCGCAATTTTGTCCCTGCTAGCACCGCAGAAGTGCGGGCCGGAGGGAAGAGCCGCTAAGGGAGGGAGAGGCTCAAAAGGAAGAGGACATTTTTGGCCGGCGCCGTGTGAGAAGGACACTACACGGCGTGAGACGGCGGCACGCTCTCGCCAAACTACCATGATGAAGTCGTGCAAAAAATCCTGCGACCTATAATAGAATAATGAACGCACGACCTAGAAT
The DNA here is from genome assembly GCA_030386875.1 of Morinoia aosen. Classification (NCBI taxonomy): domain Eukaryota; kingdom Metazoa; phylum Arthropoda; class Malacostraca; order Amphipoda; family Talitridae; genus Morinoia; species Morinoia aosen. The sequence goes on from CM059563.1 coordinate 18,976,747, forward strand.
ATAAAAGCGATAATCGTGAGCGCTACACCAGGCCAACATTAGATTTTTTCAAGGTTTTTATCTGTACATTCAAACCCCTAAATTTGTATTTCTAGCGTGATCGATATTGCAAGATCCAGAAGAGTAAAGCGATAATTTATTCGTTCAATGAGACGAGTGTGCAAGACGAATAGGGCGGGTCAAAATGCCTAGGGTCCAGTTTCTGGCCCTGGAGCTTAAGCTAATGGGATACTAGAAAAAGAACTTGAGAACTTCATGAGGACAGAAGTTCGCCAGTGAAGCTTAACATTTTGACTGCAATTGGTTTAACTGAAGTTCATTATTCAACTCATTTGCAAAGTCCATTGTAGTTGGCAATTTTGAGAATAGCAAACAACTTCGGTTGGGTGCTGGTTCTGGTACGGAAAGCTGTGACCTGACAGCACTTTTGTGTCTGAGTAGGTTTTCTGCGTTGCACCTGTGGGTAAATGAACGTGTTGCCCCTGAGTGTGTGTTGTACCTGAGTGTGTGTTGCACCTGAGTGTGTGTTGCACCTGAGTGTGTGTTGCACCTGAGTGTGTGTTGCACCTGAGTGTGAGTTGCACCTGAGTGTGTGTTGCACCTGAGTGTGTGTTGCACCTGAGTGTGTGTTGCACCTGAGTGTGTGTTGCACCTGAGTGTGTGTTGCACATGAGTGTGTGTTGCACCTGAGTGTGTGTTGCACCTGAGTGTGTGTTGCACCTGAGTGTGTGTTGCACCTGTGTTACGTCAGTGCACATTCCACCTGTGTGTTGCACACGTCACTCATCACACAAGACTCGAACAACAACACACGTGTACGAAAGAACACGACGACCAATTAAGCCGAGAAAGTTAGTGCTTCCCCGGATGTTCTCTTCTGAAAAACGTCAATCAAACTGGAAAACAAGGTTTTTAAGTACACACGTGCCTCAGGAGGGCGCGCGTGTGCGTATACCCGCACGTGCGTGCGTGCGTGTGTGTGTGTGTGTGTGTGTGCGTGTGTAGATACACGCGCTTTCTACACATTAATGGCGAAGTGGGGCGTGTGGGTATCAATTACGTCTGATTATGTAGACCCGCAGGGCCGTTGTTCATGGGGTACGTAAGTCTTTTGATTACAATAGATGATCATAAACGTGAATGATGACGATAAAATGAAGAATGATAGGTGAAAACGTTAATTGAATGATTCAAGAAAAAACAAATTGGCATAGAAAGTTGTCATGGAAAGGAAGGAGGGGCAAAACTTGAATAACCAGAAATAATCGCGTCGAAACAATTAGAAGCTTCGTACAAATATAACGAATGTTGTTTTTTCGTTTTTTCAACCATCTCACCAATTGGCTATGTTTCTAATTAATTATGAATAGAGTTATACAAGTAACGTGTTTCACATAAATTTTCAAATTGCATGAAATTCAGCACGTTCCCCTGGTATTGGGCCACATGTGTCCGACTTGGAAAATTGCTCATTCACGTAGCAGTATCAACATAGCACAACTTAACACGTTCCCCGCTTTTCCGCGGTTGTTAACGGTTGGTTTGGTTAGGTTGTGAGTAGCAGAATTGGGAAATCGGCATTGATGTTCGAATAAATTTTTACCCCTTTTAAGAAATATGGAAACACAATTGCACGAAAACATTTCACCCCGTTTGATAACAGTTATTTCCTAAAGAGGTCGAGAAACACAAAATGCACGTAAAATTCGCGTAATATAAATAAATCAGATAAGTACATGGAACACGTGATTACTTGATTAGCGTAACATAACACAACCTGCATTCTTTCCGCAAACCGTCAACCGCTGCCGTTGTTTTTAAGTCAAGAATGATATAAAATAAAAATTGTACGCCAATGACGCGTGTCAGGGGCTGAATAAAAACCTCCTTGCACGACACAATGCAAGCTGCTTGCATTTGCAGCGACACCGCAATGAAATAAAACATTTCACCGCACGAATTGCGTCATTCATTGAAACGAATCGCTAAGAAACTAGCGAAAAAGTAGGGATGTCATGGCTTATTTAACCGACGCAGCACAAGTGTGTTTATTTTTCCTCAGAAAGGTCACTCGAGAAAGTAGTCCACAGTTTATGCTGCCAGAGCGACATCGCAGTGATACCGAGCACTGATCACGTAAGTCGGTTGCTTGTGTCCAGTACGTGTTGAAAGCATGTCGAGAGCGTGTACGGTAATTGTCGAGAATGTGTCAGGAACGCGTTTAAACCCGTTGGACAGCACAGCCTTCGTTCTCGAGAGAAGAAAGAAATGAGAAAGAAGAAAGAAATGAGAAAGAAGAAAGAAATGAGAAAGAAGAAATAAATGAGAAAGAAGGAAAAAATGAGAGACAGGAAAGAGAAATGAGAGACAGGAAAGAGAAATGAGAGACAGGAAAGAGAAATGAGAGACAGGAAAGAGAAATGAGAGACAGGAAAGAGAAATGAGAGACAGGAAAGAGAAATGGAAAGAAATGCAGAATCAGGTTTAGCCAAACACAAAATTAACTTCACGATAAGCTCTCAATGTAGATGAGAATTGTTCGCAAGATTACTAGGGACACGTTAGAGAAACGTCAAGCTTATAGGGCATTCCAGCATGAATAAACAAACACCTGGAATGCATTTTTGGATAGTTTAGCCATGTGAGTGAATCGTGATTTCATAAAAATTCCTTCATTTTTGCACGAAGTCGCTCGGTAAAGCTTCTCTCTTTCAGTGAGGCTAACAAATTTGATTCTCCGCTCAAGATAATTATAATCATCGGTAGATAGAAAAATATGCACATTAATAATGAAAGTGTTTGGTTTTGTACAGGTGACTTGCTGCGACTACGAACAACTTAGGTATTGTGAACACATAAAACAGGTTGTTCACTTGCAGCATACAAAACTCACATACTGTCGACTCGCTTGTATAGCTTTGCAGGGGTGATATTTTATGCCTTGTTTTCATTTCCCGTTGCATATTTTTGTTCATTCATTATTTCGCTCGATGGACCCATTCTTAACAACGAGGAGACTCCAGCAATATTTAGACGATTACAGTAGTATCGCATAGATATAATGAAGATTAAGGTCATCGTTGAATTTCAGACCGAACGAAAGAATTACGGTTCAAATAGTACATGCGATATGAACCGTAGAAACGTTAGTAACATGATATTAATTATCGTTATATTGGTAGGATATTTTTCCAAAGATCGACAGAACTGCGGTCCAGCAGTCAGTGTCGGTTACAAGAGCCATACCACGCAGCGCATGCGCGCTCACGCTCCTGCAAAATGAGACGCGGCGCCCACAAAGGCATTTAAAACTACAAAGCTTTCTGGAGTCGCGAGGAAATTTACTCACTTTACAGCGCCATATACTTATTCCTCTTTGCTTCTCATTATCGTGTGTAAGTAAATCATGGGGATCATTTTTGGAAAGAGTGTTCATTAGCTTCCTCCACTATTTTGGTGAGTAATGCGATTACTTAAGACTGCCAAAGTGATAACAAGATTGTGCAATTATCGTATGAAGGTACGCAATTACTCGGAAAAATATCAACATAAATCTTTAATTCTATTTCGAGTGGTTGAAAAATCAATTCGGATCCAGAACAAAGAACATTCGTTGAATGTTTAGGAAAATTAGGGAAGACAAATTTACGTAAAAAAAATTCAAGCCTCAGCGAAGTAAGATAATTTCAAGTGAGTACTTCTATCAATAACGTTTACCTCATCAAAACAAATATTTCGGTTAATTAGGAAATTGCACATGAGAAAACATCCATGTATTTATTCAATATATAACACTCCGGGAGTAAAACAGCGGGGCAAGCAATCGCGTCTGTCCAGCGTCAATTCATATATATACATATATACACATACATATATATACATATATACACATACATATATATACATATATACACATACATATATATACATATATACACATACATATATATACATATATACACATACATATACACATATATACACATACATATATATACATATATACACATACATATATATACATATATACACATACATATATATACATATATACACATACATATACACATATATACACATATATATACACATACATATATACACATATATACATTCATTCATATATACATTCATATATACATACATATATACATATATACATACATATATACATATATACATACATATATACATATATACATACATATATACATACATATATATATACATATATACATACATATATATACACATATATACATACATATATATATACACATATATACATACATATACATTCATATATACATACATATACATATATACGTATACAATAATATTATACATATATACATATATATATATATATATAAAGCAAATATTCTCTCTGCAACACTCGAGAGCTCGTCTCCCGTGTAAAAGGTAAAAGCGAAAAATAAATTATTTATCATATATATATATATACACACGGGCACGTTACATTAAGAACAATTACGATACAAAATTGATGAGATAAATAATTTATTTTTCGCCTCTGACAATAAGCTTTTGATCTGCTGTCGATATTTTTGTAGCCAAATGAGAGCGAGTGAGATTGATCAATTTCGAGTACACGGGCCTACTAATGATAAATTCCGAGTGCTAGAACAAAATCCGCACATTTTCCAGAGCTCAAAACGTCAAAAATTGGTGTGCGTGAACAAACACTTTACTGCGTAAATTTCCACTTGAGATAAATGAAGCAAACCTTCATACAGAAAGAGTCACTTGACTTTCAATTGCGAGAAAAAAGTGAAAATTCTTTCCGAGTTGAAGTGTAGAGTGAGCAAGACAATGAACAGCTCCAAGGGCGTGAGACAATTGCTGGAGGGGACACCAAGGGCAAGGCACGTAAACTTCACGGCTTCTGAGTTTACTGTGCTAACTTTTTGCAAATATTCTCTCTGCGACACTGAAGAGCTCGTCTCCAGTGTAAAATATAAAAGCGTTCCTCGTAAAGCTCAGGCACATCAGCAGCGTCAATTTCCACGCGGTTGTACCAATTTCACAAAGTTAAATGCTTTCTCGAGTACAAATAAATTCAAAATATAAGTTGTTCTTAGCAAGTCTGCAATCCATGACATCGGCTTCGTAAGTTATAACCCAATTTAGATTAGAAATATTCCCACGTTCAAGGTTGCCCAGGTCCCCTCTTCTAAAGACGATGAAGAATACTGCTGATATCACACTTGAAATTGTACAAGAGATTCTGTTCCCACCCTTAAAGCATGGTAGAGAACTGCACAGATTGTGATTGTAGCTCTGATATGTTCGGTTCGTACAGTCACTGGCGGACGGCTACACTTATACCAGCTGAGGATAGTATCACTGATACAGTCATGTTCGCGATGCCTGCACTAACGGTCAGTAACATAATCTCTTTCCTAACAGTCAAGGAATTTTCTGCCAGTCAGTAGCACTGATGGGACGACCAATAGCACCCTTGACAGGTGAGGGCGGCCAGAGCCAGTGATGGTTACAGGTACGGGTGAGATGATCACCGTTCTCCGCGCCATTGAACTTGAGCCGTAGATCACAATGGTGAGTAGAAACATTTATCAAGATTATCGGCAACATTCAGGCCGTGGGAATAGCTTCCACTATGGTGCTAGATGATCTTCCTCAGGGTCTCTTCTGGCAGACTGGTCATTTAGAGAACAAGAGCAAATGCTTGGCAGGATATGGCGAATTGATAATTCCCACAGGTAGGGAAAGAATTAATGTAAACGTTTCTATAACACCAGCCGTTCATCTGCTGCTACTAAGTACATGAAATTCTCTTCTTGTGGGTAGTAACAAGATTGTCAAGTTGAATATTAATGCAATCCTTGCGGAAATGGAGCGGTTATTATTTTCTCACTGAAAAAGAACCACCAAAATCGAAAGAAAAATACAGCAGAAATTGCATAGGTAAACTAAATTCGTTAAAAGTTTGCATGTATCTATGATGCCGAAGTTCTTGAGCGCATTGAACTCGGACGAGGAACTCAAAAAATAAGAAACTTGCACTGTGCCTCTGCGTTTGAAAATGAATCTTCAAAAGTAGAGCATAGTTTTTTCATTGGCTTAGCAAAGAGAGGCAGTGTAGGCCATATAAAATTTGCCCTTGCCACAAAATTAGCGGTAGCGAAGCAGGCAGGAATGTGGATGGCCTCAAGGCAGAAGCTTCGGTGCCCATGGGTATTACAGGTGCGGCGAATCCATGGCATATTCGGAAAATACCTTTGCGTGTGTATGAAACCTTACAATGAACTTCACATTTTGTTCCAGAATTATTATTTTCTCGCTTATCTTAGCCACAGACTGATATTATGCATTTAGAGTGTACCCATAAGGTGTTTTCTAACATGTATGAGCACTGCCATGAGTAACAAAGAAAATTTCCTCATATAAATTCTGCTTTTATTTCTCTATTATTGTGTTTAATAATGGAAAAAATTTCCGCTGCCAAACAAATCTTGGACTACCGACTCTAATATTATGAAATGCTATGGCAATTCCTTTCTGCAAAAGTAGCAAGGATCCAAACGGGCTTCGATAATTTATTACAGTGGAAGAGAGGCAAAACATGCTTACCTCACCAGGTACGGTGAATTAAACGTGGGAGGACTGAGCTTTAGAACTTTTCAAGTGTGTGTAGCCAAGATTGCTAATGACATCAAAATGAAGACAAAAAATTAAATTCGCGAGGGAAAAGTTAAAGCTCATTAAGGCTTTTTAGAAAACACTTGGTAAAGAACATAGGCAGATTTGCATTAGACCAATTTCTATAGGAATCTGAGATATTCAGCTTAAATTTTAGTAAAATTAAAAAAAAATCAGTCTACTTTTTTATTTTCCGGAACAGGTAGATGGGAGGAAAAATATTCACTTAGAAACTCGGAAAATAATCTTGCGAGAATCTGCCTGGCTGATCCCTTAGTTCTAAAAGCAAAATCTCCAAGATCAGAGACACGCCTGATCCCTCAGGCGCCTTCCATTCAAGAGGCAGCGACGTACTTATTGGCTTAGTGGCAAATGCGCACTTTCGCTTAGGGGCAAAGACGGTCTTTTCTTACGGGAAAAGACGGTCTTTTCTTACGGGAAAAGACGGTCTTTTCTTACGGGAAAAGACGGTCTTTTCTTACGGGAAAAGACGGTCTTTTCTTACGGGAAAAGACGGTCTTTTCTTACGGGAAAAGACGGTCTTTTCTTACGGGAAAAGACGCGCTTTCTTACGGGAAAAGACGCGCTTTTCTTACGGGAAAAGACGCGCTTTTCTTACGGGAAAAGACGCGCTTTTCTTACGGGAAAAGACGCGCTTTTCTTACGGGAAAAGACGCGCTTTTCTTACGGGAAGATTATAAGTTAGTTTAAGCCTCCCTAACCGCTACAAAAAAGAGCGTATCGAAGAGAGGAAGGAGGAAGGCACCATTTAGTATGGAGATAAGAGAATGAGGAATCTATGCAGAAGGGGCATAGAAACAGTAAAGTTGAGAAAGAAGTTCACGAAACAAGATAAAATTTGAAGAAGAAAGTCAGAGGTGCTGAAAAACAGGACAGTAGTGAACCGAAAAAAGGTGGTCCTTAACATAACAAAAAACATTTTATTTCAACAAAAAGAAGGCCTACCTAACTCTCAGCTCGGGCCCTCACATTTTTTTCTTACGGGAAAAGACGCGCTTTTCTTACGGGAAAAGGCTCGCTTTTCTTACGGGAATAGTCGCGCTTTTCTTACATGAAAAAATGCGTTTTTCTTACGGGAAAAGACACGCTTTTATTACGGGTAAAAGTGTGGTTTTTATTACGGGAAAAGCCAGACAATAGACAAACGACCTGTTCATGGTAGATGGATTGTCACGGCAGTTAACGAAATGCCGATAGTAGATGCAACTTGTTGTGTCAACTTAAGCAACTTAGATGTAGTAGATGCAACTTATTGTGTCAACTTAAGCAACTTAGATGTAGTAGATGCAACTTAACGTTCATGATAGACGCGACAGAATTTTTACTGCAGCCGTAAAAATCCACGGCAGAACATTCAGGCAAAAGGGCGGAAAAATTCAAAAATCATCATAAGGAATAATTTTTTCTGGTTGAAACTTCCGTACATGTGAGCGCAACCGGCCCCCACATATCCTTCTCGTAGCTGAGCCCAATGGACGGAATCCTCCAGGAAGGGATTGAAGATTAAAATTACGAGCACTGCAGTGCGCCACGCATGTGTGAAACGAGGTTAACAAGCCTCTAAGCAGATGGCGAAGTGCAAATAGGTAAGACAGAGATCAAAAACAGTGAATATGATGGCACTGCATAGGCTACGTACGGTTTGTTGTCTCACGGCATCGAGCTCTGCGTCATTGCATAGAAAATAGTAAAATATTACTGTGCGTTTCAATTGGATTTTTTCATTTCAAACTAGTGGAAAAGTTCTCTAAGTTTCAAAGCGTAAGGTTAAGAGTGAAATTAAATTCCACTAAAAGTTAACCTGCTAAAACCAATGAAAAATAAAAGAGGCGAATGTAAACCAGCATCTACACCGTACTTCTTTTTTACGTAAACGGGAGAATAATTTCAGATAATTTACTGAAATCAACTGATTTTTATAGACAAATTCAGAAAACACACGAGATGACCAGACAAAATAAACTAAACGAATGAAAAAACAAACAACGGGAATGTAAAGACTCGTTTCCGAACGTGTAAACAACAAACCAGATAGTATAAAGCAAAGTGAATGTACTACGCCAGTGAGAAGATGCGAGCGGATAAAGACAGCTAGCGAAAGCCCAACGAAAAACCGAAGAAAAGACGCGATGTTTAAGGTTTACGGCACTCAAACAATAAGAAATACCGCTAACACAGAAATAATGGAAAATGAGCCATGAACAACAATCGTCTAACCAAGCCGCAAAACCTCCGCTATGAGATCACGTTCACTGAATTAGGGCGTTTAAAAAAGAATAGCTAAAGTTTAAATAATGAAAATGAGGTAAATGGAGGTATATATATGGTAAATATAACACAAACCCGGGTAAAGTGTCAATGTGAATCTAATGCAATGTTAACCTGAGTCAATATTTGCAGTGATTTTTTTTAGCGTTTTCCAAAGTCATCTGTACATTGTTGTACAAGAGTTTTAAGTGACTTCGCAAAAGGAGAAATGAAAGCCAAGGTGTGTTATTTTCCATGTTGTTTTGCACTTACAATATATCTGCTTAACAGTTATGTTTTTCTCAAGTTCCAAAAAAGGGATAATATTGACCTAGGACTTGTGAAGGTGCAACACTGGCGCCTCGGGGTTTGTGTTGTAATATCAAAGGAAGATGACCGCATCTGAGACAGATTCTACGACGCGAGAATCCTCTCTCAGACCTGCTGTTAGTATAGGTATAGTGTACCGTTCTTCAAATCTGGTGTGTAACGTCGATCATACTGAATTAACAACGATGTAATTTCAAGGACAGAATCCTGAAGTTGAAATTTAAGGTATTAAGACTTGAGTTGCAAAGACAACGTCGTAACAGAAGATAAGGAGCGAATCAAGGAGAAAGAGAGAGAGAGAGAGTCGAAGAGAAAGAGGGAGGGAGCCGAGGAGCAAGAGCGTACCCAGTGGCGGAGGCAGCATCCTGTGAGAGGCAGCTCAGTGACGCCTGAGGCCGGCGACTGTTGTCCCATCGTAATGACACGACTCAAGTCCTGGCAAAATACGGCTAAGACATTGGCAAATGCCGCAAATACTAATCAAATCTTCGTTTAATCTCACTTGATGAATCCTCATAGTAATATATGCTCTCAATCAATGGCTGTCGGATATTGGGGAATTATCCAAGGAAAATCTCGAAATTTGTCACGATCAGTATGTCAAATTTGGCAAACTGCAGTTAAAATCCAATCTTAAATCAAAACAAATCCAATCTTAAATCAAAACAAATAAAAAAAACAAAATACGGGAATGAGAACTGAGGGCTCAGCAGTTATTCTGTTGAGTAATTGCAGTATAAGTCAATGAAAATTTATTAAAATCAAATCCGCGACGTTTTCAGGCAGAGAAACAATCGTTAAAAGAAATCAGAGGAATTTTGAAAAATGTATGAAAGGAACAGTAAAAAAGTTAGGGATTTTGCACATTCCCATACTAGGTGAGGTCAATTAATACTCAAAGTAAAGGATGTGATGAAATCCTTTGTAATGACAATACATTTTGTCCTCATTGCCTAACGACTCCATGACCGGTAATCATGTCATGTATTATAAGTTTTAAGACCAAAAACAAGCCCTTGAAAAAATTCACGTACAAATCTGCAGTTCATGAGCTCGAACTCTCACGTAAACGCGAACATTCCTACACTTCACCGTAGTAAATACTAATTCTATGCAGTAGAGCCCATGATATGCCCTAGAAGTCGCTGAACTTATTCGTGCCCACGAGTAGCTATACTCAAATGTGTCCATAGTTCTAGGTAGTAGAAAAGTTCTGTAGCTCTTTTCAGAATATGAACAGATATTTTTCATAAATTTTGGCAATGATATTATAAATACATAAATGACAGCTTCGTTCTGAACAAAAAGTTAATCAAAAATTATTGAACTATTGCTGAAGTTATAGTGCTTTAACCAGATATGGAAGTTGTTGCAATAATGAGTTTTCAAAAATAGACTTGTCAATTCCTCATAATTTTTGAGACTGTGGAGTTTCATGTCAGTGAGAATCGTTTGTTGAACAATTAATTATTTAAAAATTTAAGTAATTCAACGAAAGAAATGAAAATTTTTACTAAAAATTTTCTCGCGCAGCTTCAAAAAGCTTGGAAACAGAAACGAAAATTATTAACAAATAAGTCGGAAGAATGAAAAACAAGGAAAATTTACCAATGGCATCACTGCCACACAAAGTAAAAGCCAAAGAGGAGTTTCTATAATGAATCAACAGTAGTAAGTGGAGACTGACTAATTTCGGCACTTTAATTTTATCTCTGATAAAGGAGGCAAATAAGAAAAAAATTATTCAAAGTAAACAGGAAACGAATTTAATATTTGCCCACAATTCTGAAACAATTTAGGATCTCCTGAGCATCGTAAGAAAATCGTTTCCTTAGAAAACTTAGGAATAGAAAACTAGATGTGGTTACCTGCGGTCTTAGCTAGCCTCGCACGGCGCCCTGTAATGACAATACATTTCGTGCTCATTGCCTAACGTCGCCATGACAGGTAACCATATCATGTATTTCAGCTTTTAAGACGGAAAAACAAGCCCTAGAAAAAAATTCACCCACAAATCAGTTGTCCAATTTTAAAACACTATAATAGAACTCATTTCATAAGTTTTGTCCGAAGTCACTCTGAAAAAAGGCGTAAAACATGACATTTTTCAGCGGAATTATGTACCTGACGAACACTGGCAGTGAGCGTCTTTCCAGCGGTGAACCCGCAGCGTCGTCGTACTACGCCGCGGCTTGTTACCGCAGGTAAGACCTTTCGGAGGGTCAACCACGCAAACCAAGCCTTTTGGGCTCATTACATAGAGGTCGAGTTTGCTTGCAAGAAGATGGCTTACAACTATTGGGCTCAGCCAGGTGAGTGAGCTAAGGTGGGTGTGGAGTTACCTGTGGGTACGAGGGGGGGGGGGGATGGGGGCAGTTAGACCAGGTAAAGGCGACGCACATGTGGAGAACATACCCATGCACAAGGCTCGAACGAACGGTCCAGAGAAAGACAGGTAGGATGGAGTAGGGGAGGGACAGAGGGATGCTAGGACAGGACATCGTCTCTCGTTGTGTACCCACTGGAGGAGGGGGGAGGTTTGGGGTGGGGCACAGACAGGGCACAGGGGTCCGGGGTCACCATAGCGAAATGACTCCGAGAGTCAGACTATAAATGACCGAGCCAGCGCTGATCTACGAAGCAGTGCGTGATTGATAGAACTCAGGATGGCAAGGGGTGGGGAGGAGATGGGGTTTGTTGTTGTTAAGAGCGGACAGAGAGTGGGAATCGAGTAATCTTACTACGACAACTATCAAGGCTCAGCTTAGTAGCAGCGTTGTAGTTAAAGCCGAAAATAGAGAACCATCTCTCGCTTGAAGAATTGGTTTTCTTCTATCAGGGCTTGGAATATGAGGTATCGGTTCCAAAACGCACCGAACTTATTTAATATCTTATTTGAGGAAAATAAAGCGCGTAAATTTGCAATTGAAGTTTGGATAAATTATAATTCAAGAAGCAAAATGAGCTTCAGCTAACACGTTTGTCCTCATTAATTTACGCACGTACACTGGTGCGTGTGTGCGTATATAACTTTTAAAAATAATTCAAAGGTAGGAAGATTTTAACGGCCCTTAATAAGCGAGGAGGAATAAAAAATTAGGTGCTCTACATCAGTGTTATCAAATGGCTTAGAGGACAAGAGTGCGTACAAGCAGAATCAAAAAATTGTTTGAAGGATCAATCTAGCTACATGCGTTGTGTTAAATTTACTGCTCACACGCGATTCGCCTCTGAAAATTTTTTACAGCAGCTTTGAATTAGTTGCATCAACTGAATAATTGCGTTTTATTTTTAGGAAGTAATGATAGAAAATGACAGCATTACTTTGTGACAAATCTAATCACACCAAACGTAAAAATTTATGAAACTGTTTTCAAGTAGAACGAGCTTAAATCGCGTTACTTTCAAGTTACATGATTCAAACTTTTCCTAGAATAACTTTCTCGTCGTCGCACGAGAAGCACAAGCACATGCAGGCGTCAGAGGTCAACGCGCGGTCAAAGAACACGATTAGAGGCTCCAAAGGGCAGTCGAAGGGGCCCGAGACAGAGTAAAGGGCAAGTTCTAGAAGATAAGGGCAAGTACTCCAGGATAAAAGCAAGTTCTACAGGATAAGAGCAAATTTTGGACGACAAGGGCAAGTTTAAAAGAGAGGAAAGTTCTGGAGGAGAAAGACCAAGTTATGGAGGAGAAGGGCATGTTTTGGAGGATAAGGGCATGTTTTGGAGGATAAGGGTAAGTTTTGGAGGATAAGGGCATGTTTTGGAGGATAAGGGTAAGTTTTGGAGGATAAGGGCATGTTTTGGAGGATAAGGGCATGTTTTGGAGGATAAGGGTAAGTTGTGGAGGATAAGGGTAAGTTGTGGAGGATAAGGGTAAGTTGTGGAGGATAAGGGTAAGTTGTGGAGGATAAGGGTAAGTTGTGGAGGATAAGGGTAAGTTGTGGAGGATAAGGGTAAGTTGTGGAGGATAAGGGTAAGTTGTGGAGGATAAGGGTAAGTTGTGGAGGATACGGGTAAGTTGTGGAGGATAAGGGTAAGTTGTGGAGGATAAGGGTAAGTTGTGGAGGATAAGGGTAAGTTGTGGAGGATAAGGGTAAGTTGTGGAGGATAAGGGTAAGTTGTGGAGGATAAGGGTAAGTTGTGGAGGATAAGGGTAAGTTGTGGAGGATAAGGGTAAGTTGTGGAGGATAAGGGCAAGTTGTGGAGGATAAGGGCAAGTTGTGGAGGATAAGGGCAAGTTGTGGAGGATAAGGGCAAGTTGTGGAGGATAAGGGCAAGTTGTGGAGGATAAGGGCAAGTTGTGGAGGATAAGGGCAAGTTGTGGAGGATAAGGGCAAGTTGTGGCGGATAAGGGCAAGTTTTGGAGGATAAGGGCAAATTGTGGAGGATAAGGGCAAATTATGGAGGATAAGGGCAAATTATGGAGGATAAGGGCAAATTGTGGAGGATAAGGGCAAATTGTGGAGGATAAGGGCAAATTGTGGAGGATAAGGGCAAATTGTGGAGAATAAGGGCAAGTTGTGGAGGATAAGGGCAAGTTGTGGAGAATAAGGGCAAGTTGTGGAGGATAAGGGCAAGTTGTGGAGAATAAGGGCAAGTTGTGGAGGATAAGGGCAAGTTGTGGAGGATAAGGGCAAGTTGTGGAGGATAAGGGCAAGTTGTGGAGGATAAGGGCAAGTTGTGGAGGATAAGGGCAAGTTGTGGAGGATAAGGGCAAGTTGTGGAGGATAAGGGCAAGTTGTGGAGGATAAGGGCAAGTTGTGGAGGATAAGGGCAAGTTGTGGAGGATAAGGGCAAGTTGTGGAGGATAAGGGCAAGTTGTGGAGGATAAGGGCAAGTTGTGGAGGATAACGGCAAGTTGTGGAGGATAAGGGCAAGTTGTGGAGGATAAGGGCAAGTTGTGGAGGATAAGGGCAAGTTGTGGAGGATAAGGGCAAGTTGTGGAGGATAAGGGCAAGTTGTGGAGGATAAGGGCAAGTTGTGGAGGATAAGGGCAAGTTGTGGAGGATAAGGGCAAGTTGTGGAGGATAAGGGCAAGTTGTGGAGGATAAGGGCAAGTTGTGGAGGATAAGGGCAAGTTGTGGAGGATAAGGGCAAATTGTGGAGGATAAGAGCAAGTTGTAGAGGATAAGAGCAAGTTGTGGAGGATAAGGGCAAGTTGTGGAGGATAAGGGCAAGTTGTGGAGGATAAGGGCAAGTTGTGGAGGATAAGGGCAAGTTCTGGAGGATAAGGGCAAGTTGTGGAGGATAAAGGCAAGTTGTGGAGGATAAAGGCAAGTTGTGGAGGATAAGGGCAAGTTGGAGGATAAGGGCAAGTTGTGGAGAATAAGGGCAAGTTTTTCGAGGATAAGGGCAAGTTGTGGAGGATAAGGGCAAGTTGTGGAGTATAAGGGCAAGTTGTGGAGTATAAGGGCAAGTTGTGGAGGACAAGGGCAAGTTGTGGAGGATAAGGGCAAGTTGTGGAGGATAAGGGCAAGTTGTGGAGGATAAGGGCAAGTTTTAGAGGATAAGATGAAATTCCGAAGGAGGACAAGTTCAGGAGAAAAAAGGTAGATGCTTGGTTAGGAGTACGTTTTCAAGAATAAAGGCAGATTCCGATGACTGCAGATTCCGATTGTACTGACGGCCAAACATAAGCCAACTTAGGGATTGGAGATACTCTGTCAATTTGGGGTGGCCATTATACACTAAGCGATGGAGCTCAACCAGCCAAATGCGAGACCACGAACAGCAAATCGCACGTCCACGAATTGCAAATGAATCGTTTGAGGAGAACAAAGGATGGGTTTGAGAGGCACTCGAAGTTCTCCTAAGCAGGATGAAACGTAGGTTCCCGAGAATTGATTACATAGTTTAAAAGGATATATGGTAGGTCTGATAAAAGTAAATGACGAATTCGAGAGAGATAAGTGATGGCTTTGGAAAGGGGAAATGTTGGTTTGAAGAAGAGAAAATGCTATGGGTATTTAGGCCAGATGAAGACTCCGAACACTAATGAAAATCTCAGAGAAAAAAATGGCTAGGATAGCTAACAGTGAAGTCATGGATAGCAAATTTGGAGGTCCCAGCGAGCCAATAAAAAGGTGACAGTCCTGAATGACACTGGCTACACGGCTTCATTCTTGGAACAGACGTAACTTGACGGTCATCTCCTTGCTCTCTAGCGTGCGTCGGTAACCCCATGTCCAATGAACTCCGGCTTGGAGAAAAATTATCTCACAATCTGGGCATAATTCCAAAAAAATAATTAATACGGAAGAAAATTAAGGCCATTAATTATTACAGGAAAATAAAATATTCAGTTTCAGTCTAACCCTTCAGGATCTTGAACCTTCGTTGATATCATCAGACATATGCAGGTCGGCCAATGCAAGTGGCGCACATCGTAATTTTTACGCCCAAAACAAGCCCAAGAAGGAAAAAAAAGTAGCAAAAATGTTAAAATATACCTAGTATAATATGAGTTCAGAAAAGCAGAGCGAAAGTTACGTGAAAGAAAATGTTCGAAAGTTCATCTGGCCCAACAACTCTACGGACTTCAGGACCATGAGATCACTACCTGAGCTGCGTTGAAGTTTCCTGATTCTGATGGCAGGAATCGCTTATTTTTTCAGCTAGGAATTATAATTTGATGAAACAGAAGGTTATATTTGGATTTTATTCAAGGTCATTAACCACAGAAGCGGTGGCCTTAAGAGAGGAAGGAAGAAGGCACCATTTAGTACGGAGTTAGGGGAACCACAAATCTCTGTTCACGATGCGTCCCCAAAGCACTGAGCACGAAAACGACAAAACCGAATGAGAAAATTTATGAAACAAGATAAAGTTCGATGGAGAAAATAACATGTGCTGGAAAAAAGGAAGGTTCGGCCCAACGTCATTCTTCGAATCAGTTTTTTTTAGAAGATGCAAGCTACATTCGAATTTTTTTCCAAAAAAATAATACAACATTCATAAGCTCTATCTACAATAATGCACAAGAGTCAAAGTTGAGTTCATTTCCAATGGAAAGTAATTTAAATTTAACATTCAATGCCCCCAAAATGTAATCGTTGGTTGCCTTCACCAATACGCTGTCTGTAATTGTATAATTATTCATGGGAGTTGAATGTAAATCTCAGTCACGTCTACAATTCGGCACAAGAGCAGGAAATGCGAACGCTTTCCTGCAGCCGCAAAAGCACCTTCTCGGGTGATGGCTGTTCGCCACTGCATTACTGGGAAACTATCACAACAACAATAATTCAAAATAAAATCTGTTTTCAAACAAAAACCTTACGAGATATCGCCTGATCTGGAATATCATTGATTGTGCCAATTTTGCAGTTCTCAAACAATTTATTGACGGTATTTATTCATCACGAACTGCCACTACTGGTTTAAAGACTTTCACATGGATCAATTGTTCAAGCTTCCAATTTTTATTAAGATTTTCCGTTTCTTGATTTCCAATGCCACTGTTCTGCTTACAAATAGAAATTAAGGAATTGTTTTAAAAATTTTAAATTTAACTGGAACTTGATTAGCTGAGATTTCATAATTTTATTACTGAAGTTCAAATTTTATGAATCGAGTGCTTTCATGTACCTCGGCAGGCTCATATTTAAAAGAGCAGTACGTCGTTAAATTCAAAATGACACGCTGTAGATACAGTCAACATACATATAGTTACATGAAAACGAGCGAAAATTCACGTACATGTTTTTTGACGCTCTCCACAACGTAGTGAAAAATATTAGCGGGAGTAAAAGCAACAGCGTAAATAAATTTGAAATGCTCTCGATGTATTTCAAGTTCTTATACCGTGGTCTCTCAAGCTGAAGCTGACAACCACAACTGTTCAAGCAAAGAGTGATACGAGATACAATCTGGCCGGCGTGTGCTCGATGATCCGTTCAAGCGGATCACCGATCACACGATCGTGACAAGATCATCGAGACTCACGTGAGCAGTAAGGAATACTGGCTTGGCCGAAGAAAAAAAAAACAAAACTGATCTAGTTGAACGAATGAGGGGCCTGGGGAAAAAAAGGGGCGTCGCTTGCTGTAAGAAAAGCCCAGAAAGAGAAAAAAGTGCTTCTGAAAGACCCGAGTTGAGGCTTGCTCGGTCAAAGAAGTCACGGCCCAAATGCCCTCTATAATATAAGAGGTTTGGGCACGGGGTTTAGGGAGGCACCGTGCATAGTCCGGCTATGTCTAATGAATTGAAACAGGAAAAAGATTTAATGTTAATGTAAGAAAGGAAGTGCAGTAATTAAGTTCAAAAGCGTTGGTGAAATTATTCAATGCTATTGTTGACGTTATGGTATTTGTTGATTTCAAATTACATTCTGTAATGCCTGTTGAAAATTTGAAATTGTTCAATAATTACTGCGGATTCCTGTTTACTTGTTGAGAAAAAGGAGTTAGATTCTGTTTTAGGATTTAATTCGTATCAGGTTTTGTTTGATTTTGCTTCTTTGAGTCAATTACGGTGCTCGCGCTCAAGAAGACCTTCCGTGAAAATGAAAATACTTTCAAGAAAATATTTTTCCTTCTACTTTCATTACAATATAACATTATAAGCGATCATTTGCTCATTTTTTTAGAGAAACTGCATTATTTAATGAAGAATTGGACCTAAATTGAACATACTTAACCGTACTATTTACGCTTTTTCACGTTATTTTCATTTGGTAGCTCCCACACGAATTCAGAGGCATTAAAATGAGAGAGTGAGGAGGGACCAGCAGTCATAATAATGACATATGCTGGCAGAGGCGCAACTGAGCCAAGTTTAAAGCTCAATAAATGCCGCCGTAAGCCAAAAGGCGTAGGTTGCACTGGTCAATAAATCGTACATGTCGTAAAAGGCGAGTTGGTTATCGCCTTACTGTATCGCACAGACGGGCCAAGTGACGGCCATATATGGGCATGATCCACTTCAGCCCAGTCTTCTTCGTCGTTGTGGGCAACGCCAAAGTAAAAAAGAAGGAACCTGCGTTTTTTTGCTAGGTTTGTCTAATCAAGGGCCAATTTTGGTCAAACGCTGAAAACGTCCATACTTATCGTCACAGCTTCACTCAGAATTAGTATAATTCATCACATAAAACAAAGTTATGAAAGGAAATCATAGGCGTTTCCCGATGAAACACGGGGAAAATCGGAAGATTTATTTCGGGTTTTACAATATTGTGAAAAGGAGCGCTGGGTATGAAAAACAACACCTGTTGTTTAGTTTCGAGATAAATCCATTATTATCATTCGATAAAGTCCAGACACTGAGCGTTGCTTTAGCATGATTATTCTATATAGAATTGAGTTTACGAGTTAAAAAGTGTGTGGGATCTAGAATGCTGAGCAACTCGTGCTTTTGGATTTCTTCCATTGAAATAGGTATCAGAGACATTCATATTAAATATGAAAAACTTGCTGTCAAATTTCATGAATTTATAAATCGATATTTTTTCAGCGAGACAACTCGACGTAGCAAAAACATTCATCAGTACTAAAAGTATTAAATTCGCAGTGGATATGTGAAAAAAGTATAAATAAGAAAAATATGAAAAGAGTGAAAGAGTACATAGCAGTGAATTTTCCCTTTCCCAATACACACTTAGGCAAGTAACAGGCGGAAGGAAACCAAAGAAAATGGATCGTGATTCTAATACTTAGGTTCTTGTATTCTGAATGCGTTTTTTATATCTGACAAAAAACAGAAGCTCGAAAAAGTATGTTAAATTCATCCTCTGCGTTGTACTTATATTTTTTGCCCAAAGTGAGAACTTTACTTTGACACAACTCTTATTTTGCCTTTTGAAAAGTAATCATAATACTTATACTCATCGGCTCTAAAAAACATGAACAAAGCACGCCCAGTTTGGTTATTGAGCAGGTTTCGCGTTAATTTAAAAGAACAATTAACTTCATCATCAATACTCAATCAATGCTCGATTGTGCGGTAACACAGTTTACTGTAAAAGACCTAGCATGACTTCGACTGTTGGAAACTACCCTCCACAAGTTTTGAGGATAAACTCAATAGACCCTATAGAACTAGAGGGTCATCTAGAAGACTCTCGGATTCACAAACCTTATGCACCATGGGCCTCATTTGAGCAACGCTAATCAGAAGAGAATTTAAGCTCAGACGCTTTCATTTGATGATTTGATATGTAAGTGACAGCACTCCCTAGCTTGTGAATTGTTGTCACGAAGTCTTTCAAGAAATCGAAACGGGCCTCATAGAGACGATCAAAAAAACGATAATAGAAATGAAGAAAAATAAAGCAATTCAAATTAAAAATCTGTGAGTGTAATGCAGTTCCAATTCCCGTGAGTTTTTTTTTGCCTTCACATTTCAAATATGTTCTGCTTTTAAAATAATCATTAAATTTGAGACTAACGACATCCGTGGTAAAAGTAGCTTAAAAAAATTGTCATTGTATTTTATTTAATAGGAAAGAAATTAATATTATAACAATTCAAGAACTAATTCATATGCCACAATCTTTTGGACTACAAAAATCTTACGTCAACTAGGATAACACTACACTAAATCAAAAACACGAAGCAATGATCGACGAAAAAAGTCTGCTTAACGGCAGCCGTTGCCGTCACCACACAGCAAACAATAATGCAGGCTCGGTCGAGGACAATAGCGCTGACGCTCGGTTTTCTTCACATGGTGGGAAAAACTGAGCGGAAAGTAGAGGGAAAAACTAAGTTCTGCGCTGGAGCGGAACTGTTACTCGTTGATGCATCCCTGCGTGAGTGCGGGGGTTTGCTTCACGAGGCGGGCTAAAGTGATTCGCTATGTGACGTGAGATGTTGTATGCCAAGGGGTTGTGTCTAAGAATTGCCATGGTGATCATTTCTAGCAACCCAGTCTAACTTTTTCGCCACCTGCATGCACGCTCCGGCAAAAAAGTTAGACTGGGAATCTATAGTTACATGGCTATCGGGATAATTTCTTGTGAAGAATAATACGATATTGATCAGTTTTGATTTGATGGTCGCATGCACAAGTTGCCCCCGTGTGTTTTTGCGATGTGGTATCAGTGACTATTAGGCGATGTGTTTTAAAATGGTATTTTCTATTTGATATTTCATGGTAACGTGTTACATCAAAGCAAATTCATCATTTTCTTGATACAATACACTACCATCAATTTAGTGATATTTACGGGATCATTCATTAGATAGTTTCCATCCCCTTTGACAATAGGAAATAATAATTAAACTAGCTTACTTCAGAAAACATTCAATGAGTTGCTTCAGATGCGGTTCATCATTTGAGCCAATTTTATTAGTATTTCAAGGAAATTAAAATAATTGTCATTATTTAAGTACTATGCTGAATTAAAGCAAGAATTGCAAATTATTTTTCGTGTGATAGGCTTTAGAGAATATAAAAATAAAGTTGAAAGTCATAACTTAAATGCATGTTTAGGTGAGAATGCATTAAACTACACTTAAGCACCTAACTGTAAATTACGTCCTAGCTGCAAATTACGTCTCTACTGTAAATTACGTCCCTACTGTAAATTACATCTCTACTGTAAATTACATCTCTACTGTAATTTACGTCTCTTCCGTAAATTACGTCCCTACTGTAAATACACCCGTAGTAAATACGTCTTCGCTGTAAATTACACCGTAACTGTGAATTCCATCCACTCTACAAATTACGTCACCGCTGCAGGTCACACCCGACACACCTGATGAGACCCAGAACTCGGGAGAGAAACGCAAAACGGTAGGCAGGAGGACGGATTAGTATGGGCAGTGCCCCCTTAGTAGGCCCCGCAAAATGGCACTGTATTCCCCCCTCGCGCCGCCGGGGTCAGGGCATTTGTCTTTTGTGAGGTCTAGCCGGGCCACACCGCCCCTGTCCGCTCTGGGCCTCTAGGGAGCGCCGGGCTAGACGTGGTCGCAAATGGCGGGAAAGGCGCGACTGCAGAGCACGACAAATTTTGACCCCCTAGCAACTTGTGCTATTAATTAATATAATGATAACGTTGGGGGCGGGGTGCGGGAATCCTGTTGTGTTACATTGATGGACGACATTCACTGACAGCCTTCAAATTATGATGTAGACTTAATTACGCATTTTAAAATCCCTATACTTAATAGTACAAATAGTTCATTTCCGTAGCAAATTTTTAGGTAGATTTTTAATACAAGCTTGTGTTCTTTAGATGACTAAGTATTTTGTTCAGTTATTACAGATTGACACTGAAAATGGAGCTGAACTCAGAAACGTTTTACAAAATGAATGGATTCTTTGCAAATATTTTATTTAGACCTTATAAATTTATAGTATATATGATTTCCATATTGACCGTGTTTTTCGTTTTGAAGTTTCTGAAGATCCTTGGAGAAAAGAAAAATGACTTTCATGAAAAAGACTTTAATATTGACGTGACTTTATAGTACTTCAAATTATAAACCTACTGAGAGACGAATTGAGCTTTCCCTAATATTTTCCTTTTTGGTGACGTTCGCCATGAGTTAGAGCTTTATAAAAATTAAGAAACTCATAAGTGAGAGAATATATAACACGAAAATATTGCAAGACCTTGAAGCAGCTTTGCAAACACGCAATTAATAGAGCCAGTTTCTCCGGTGCATGGTCAAATTTCCAACAAGGAAAGAACGTATTTACTCGCAAACGTTACTTAGTCGGCAGTCACAGAGGAAGAGTCGACTGAGGAAAGTCAAGCACAAATTCATTCTTCTTAAAGATAGTTCAGATTGAAGAATACAATAATACAAGTAGAAGATTGCTTTTAACTCTGTGCTTCGTCTTTGCCACCGGCAACGCGAAAATCTGTTTTCTTCTTGAAATCACGGATAATCGCAAATAACAATGAAAAGAAAGGAAGTTTTAACAGCTAATACCTCAGAAATAATATCTTAGCCCCCTGTGGCAGTGCAGATAAATATTTAGGCTATAATCGCTAGGGCACAGGAGAGGAAGGCTGCCACAGAGCAGAGAAAAGTAGTGGGGCTCACCACTGCCAGCGGCGGCTGCTATTGGTCGATGAAGAAAGCCCAAGAGAGAGGCACCTCCTCCAATAAAAGGTCAAAAGTAGCTCATGGCAAGGAAAGGATGAAATGAAGTTTAGCTTCGGGAGAAGCATTAAAAGATTTGTAATATACGTTAATCGCTAAAATATAGCAAGAACAGCATTCTTCTTTTTCCTATCGGGCATCAGAAATTTCACAGGACCCACACAGCCTAGATCTAACATAGTACACAGGTAGCGCACAGTAAAATGTATAGCAAAACAAAATTCATCCGGAGTACAAATTTCATTCACTGCAAGTTCATCCCACGTGTGGGAACTAAGTATGAGTTTATTTAACACCTAACATAATAAAATCGTCAGAAGAAAAGAACATTGAGAGAAACGACAGGAAAATTTTTCGCGCCAATCAGTCCCTACCCTACAAAAATAGCTGTCTAAATACTACGACTAGCAACAGACAAAAATAAAACAAGGAAAAATCAAGGCATTTTCGCGCCAATAAGCAGCACCAATAAAAATAGCAAAAAACTTTTGGAGGGCAACAAGTAATGCTAAATGAAAGACAAAAAACAAATTCGCGCCAATTCTGGCAGGGGAGGCAGAGCCGCACAACCTAGCCAACACAAGCCAGTTTGTGCGCCTGGGGACCGTGGAGAGGTGAATGCAGGTAAGTAAACCAGAGTGTCCATTGTTTTTGCGTATTTAGATGTCCACGGTCTCCGCGATGAGGTCAATGCAGGTACAGGAACCAGTGTTTCCAGCCTTGTAGCACATTTAGGTACCCACAGTCAGGTACGCTACTTGCTTACTTTTGAAGCGCACTTGTCTGTATGACTTGTCAACACACACTTGGCAGCATGACTTCTCAACGCACACTTAGCAGCATGACTTGATACGTGAAAAAGCACCAGGTAATTTATTCATTTACAAGTCCCATACTACATAAGATATTTTCCCTAGCAGTAACCAAGCATACACCAAGTCACAAGCTTTAGCGCGTGCATTTACTGCGTCCCATAAACATCACTAGCCTTAGCGCGTGCATTTAACGCGTTCCAAAAACATCACAAGCCTTAGCGCGTGCATTTAACGCGTCCCAAAAACATCACAAGCCTTAGCGCGTGCATTTAACGCGTCCCGAAAACATCACAAGCCTTAGCGCGTGCATTTAACGCGTCCCGAAAACATCACAAAATTGGGCGCGTGCATTTAACGCGTCCCGAAAACATCAAAAGCCTTAGCGCATGCATTTAACGCGTCCCGAAAACATCACAAGCCTTAGCGCGTGCATTTAACGCATCCCCAAAACATCACAAGCCGCAAAACAACTTCGTCGTAACCAAGAAGAAGAACTCGGAGTTGCGGAGCACCGGTCAGACAGGACCAGGGTGCTAGGCACAGTACCCCACATGGGGGGGGGGGGGGTGTAAAGTACTGGAGGGGGTAGATGCAGTGGGGGGGAGGGGGTGTCAGTGCACAGTCCAGGAATGTTTGAGGAAAAAGTGGCACGGTGGAGGCACTGCCGCTGGGCAGGAATGTGGTGTGGGGGCATGTGTGTGCAGCTGTGTGTGTGTGTGTTTGTTGGGGTATGTGTGTGTTTGTTGGGGTATGTGTGTTGTATTTGTTGGGGTATGTGTGTTGTATTTGTTGGGGTATGAGTGTTGTGTTTGTTGGGATGTGTGTGTTGTGCTTATTGGAGTATATGTGTTGTGTTTGATGGGATGTGTGTGTTGTCTTTGTTGGGATGTGTGTGGGGTGTTGGTTGGGATGTGTGTGGGGTGTTGGTTGGGATGCATGAGGGGTGTTTGTTGGGGTGTGTGTGCAGCTGTGTGTAGTGTTTGTTGGCGTAGCTGTCATGAAATTGGAGTCCGAGTAACACAACGCGTGTACGTGAAATGAAAATTTGGACATTCCTCGCCTTAGAAGAAGGCACTTCATGAAGTGTGTGCCTACCAGCCGTAAGTACAGCAGCACGTATGACAATAGAGGAAGATGACAAGCAGGTTTTTAATGAATGTTAGACTATTGAAAAGCATGGTTGTGGTAGCCGCAGGAAGCAGTGAAACGAATTTTATCCCAAATTTTCATAAGGAGTTTTACTAAGCGAGCTGCACAGTTTAGCATTATGAAATAAAGGAAATTCAATCGTGTAGGTCAGATGAATTCAAAATCATAGTTGACTATTAGAAAATAAAATTTCTGATACCATAAATATCCGAGTTCGTTCTGCAGTCAGTACAAATGAGCGACGGAGTTGATAAACTCAGTGATTATAAATAATTATCTTTCATGTCACCCAGAGTAATTTTTACATTACGTTACTGGTATGGGAAAAAAAAAGTTTAATATTCAAAAATTCTGCGATGAGTCAAAAGACGATGTGAACTGGGAAGCTAAGGTCCCTCGATAACGTTCCGTTTCATAAACCAAAATGAAGTTTGAACATGCTACGACCAAATATAAAAAATGAAAACTGATTTAATTAACACGTTGGTAGCGATACGAGCCGCAGGTATACACGGAGGAAATTTTCGCAAGGCTGCTGATTGACCAGTAGTCACTCGAAATTTATAACTACTTAATCAAAGCTAAATGAGGGCACAATCCAGTTAATGTTCGCTACTTTCAAAATTTCTTAAAATAACTAACTTTAAATTTGAATTTAATACTGAACTTCAGTTTAATCAATGGCAATCAACGTGTCAAATCTTCACATCCGAACGACAAAGGGCTTAAATTTTCGGACACCGAAAATAAACATGCAAACCGATCAAAGAACGAGGCTATGGCGGGCTTCTAACGGACGCAATCACAGAAGTGTTCTACTTCTTCGCCAGGCCTGACCCACCGGTAATGTTCTGAGCTGGACCGCCTAATGAGCGAACACGGTCTAAGAAAAACGAATCCAATATAAATTAGTCTTAAATAAATTATTAATAATAATAATTTCATTTAATTATTGATAAATTAATTATTAAAAATATCATCCATCTATGATATCGTACAAGAGATTGTTATGAAAATCTTCCGATTTTTACTAGCCTTAATTTCGATAGGATAAAGCTAAAGAAATATTTCAGAATTAAACGGTTGTGTGGTGGCATAGGCATACAATATCAATAAATTTAAAATTATCGAAAATAATTTAGGTGAATACTATACATTTAGAGCTAGACCGGCTTGACTATTTTAAGTTCCATTGACTACTTTATTTAGTGCTGGAGCGACCAGCATAATTAGAGCTGGACAGACCCAGCACTAACACTTGAGGCTGTACTGACCAGTATTGATCTCACACTGCCTTACTTCCCAAACTTCTTTTTGTCTCTCTAATTGTGAGGCAGCGAACGAGTTTTTTAGTTTCGCTAAGTTTCGAAAAGTCATATCTGGTACTAGGAGTACCAGACGAGCGATGGCATTATTCGCGAACATTGGACAAGTTACACGATTCAAACATCATAGACTCAGTTTTGAAAAACTCAGTTCAGCAGATTAACTCAATTTACGATGAGAAATTTAAACTGAGTGTAAAGTTTATTTCGAGTGTCGAAGTCAGTTTCACCTGATTTTCACAGTACTTGTTAGCTTGGCGTCTGTTCAAAATGTAGAGCAATTGTATTGCTTGTTGACGCCAGACAGCTTCAATTTAAAAAAAAAATCAAACAAAAAGTGTCTACGCCACAAAGAAAACGTGCTCCCGCATTGTGGAAAACGTATGGTGAGCCAGTGCCTCAACTGTGATGGACGTACCCCTTTGTCAGTAGAGCAAAAAACTGAGATTTACGCACCAAAGAAGATAAAATTGGTCTTTCAAAGCGAAGGGCAATGGATGAGAAGATCATATCTCCATTGAGTGGAATTTGAAAAATTGGACATGCCCGACATCATCGGACACGGAACACCATTAGGTGCTTTTCGTATCGCAAAGAGGGACATGAACCACTAAATCCTCGAGCTGGCCATTTAGTGGCTAACGTACAGTGAATGGGTACGTGACCCAGCGCACTGTATGCATACGGAACCGTTTGTTGCTTCTTCAAAAGTGATCTATCGTACGGGACAGTACGTTGTTTCTGAAAGATTAGATTAGATTATTAGTTAGTTTAAGCCTCCCTATCCTCAACAAATGAGATCCAAAGAGAGGAAGGAAGAAAGCACCATTTAGTACGGAGTTAAGGGAACGCGAAATCTATGCAGAAAGGGCGTAGAAACAGTAAGATGAGAAAGAAGTTCATGAAACAAGATCAAAGTTGAAGAAGAAAGTAGAAGGTGCTGAAAAACAGGACAGCAGTGAACCGAAAAAAGATTTTAAGTAACAAAACAAAAACCTATTCTATTTTAACAAAAAGAAAGCCTACCGAACCTTTAGCTCGGGCCCTCACATAGTCCTTCTTGGGAGCGCTAATTCCCATAGATACAATAGTTGTCTCACCCTGAGGGGAGTAATATATCGTAACATATCGTCGCTTTAGATTTTAAGATAGTGCATAACAACTCAGCACACATCGCTTGAGAACATATTCTGATGTTTATTAAGAACCCTCAGCTTACATGTGTTGCGCTCGAGAGCACGTGCAGATGTTTATTAAGAACCCTGAGCACACATGTGTTGCGCTCGAGAGCACGTGCAGATGTTTATTGAGAACTCCAGCACACATGTGTTGCGCTCGAGAGCACGTGCAGATGTTTATTAAGAACCCTCAGCACACATGTGTTGCGCTTGAGAGCACGCGCAGATGTTTATTAAGAACACTCAGCACACACGTGTTGCGCTCGAGAGCACGCGCAGATGTTTTGTTAAGAACACTCAACACAAATGTGTTGCGTTTGAGAACACGTGCAGATGTTTATGAAGAAGACTCAACACACATGTGTTGCGTTTGAGAACACGTGCAGATGTTTATTAAGAACACTCAACACACATGTGTTGCGTTTGGGAACACGTGCAGATGTTTATTAAGAACACTCAGCACACATATGTTGCGTTTGAGAACACGTGCAGATCTTGGACGTTTGTTGCTCATAGCCCAAGACGCCATCACACGCAAAGGCATGGGACATGGCTCCTCGCAAAGCAGGAGGCCTCCGCGTGGGGAGAAATTGGACGCGCGGTGCTGGTTTTAAAGGAGATGCAGAAAGTTGATACCCCGCACGATGTTTCTGAAGCTCAGTTGTAATTTGGACTTGCACAGCGAAGGTGAATAACCTTGGGTTAATTGCTTCCTTTCGGTCCAATAGGCTGAGTTGAGATACAGAGTTCGGTTAGGGTTCTGTGGGGCTAGAAACTGATGAGGGATTCAAAGATAAGCAGAAATTACCGATTCAATAGAAAAATACATACTGCTCAAGTGACAGCGGTTAAATTAACGGTATAAACACTGAAGATACTGCGAGTTCAATTGAATGGCTCTAAAGCAAAAGAGAAACCGAGACGTTCAGGCGCATAACTACTTTGTTATTTTATGAACAAACGCCACGACTTTTTTAAAAAACATACAAATGCTATTCAAGTCTCTACAGATGATTTAACGAGGTGGCAGAATACCGAAAAAAACGAAGCTTTCCTTTCGAGAACTACATATGGAGTGGCCGTTATCGTAGCGTTTTACATGATGAGTTCAAGACAGTGGCTTGTGTTACCAACCACAGTGTGACTCGAGCTGGATGACAAGCGCTAAGTTGAGAAAAGTTGTTCACAATACAAAGCTTAAATTGGGCGCTCAGCTTCACAGACGCATTTATTTGTAGCAGCAATCGTTTTTAAGCTTTTAAGCAGGACGGATGGCTGGATGGATGTTGTAAACGGATGGATGTAAGGATAGATGGATGGAGTAAAAACTGACGGGTGGACGGAGGCGTAGAAATGCAAGCTCACCGAGAAGTAGCGTCTCTCTGACCCATCTCTTTCCCTCCTTTTTTTACATTAGCAGAGGAGCCTCTTGCTCCGACAAAAGTAGCGCGGAGGTAGAGGAAACAGAACCAGGGACGTTCCAGTCCAAAGAGTAACGCTCTGCCTATGTGCCATGGAGAAAAGAGCAGAGTGGAGGATAATCCAGGAGGGCGGAAGTTGTCGACACGGACATCAGGTGTGCTGGTATGCCCAGACCAGGTGCACCTCATCGCACTACGTAATCAGGTGGCAGGTGTACTTAGGGCGATTATATGATCAGGTAGCAAGTGTACTTGAGGCAATATTATGATCAGGTTTCAGGTGTATTTGAGGCAATAACAATCAAGTGGCCAGTACACTCGAGGGGATATTATGATCAGGAGTCAGACGCACATCTGCTCAACTTATCTGGAGCTAGGGGCTATTTGATGTATAAATATTTCTATACAAACTCTGGCAGGTGCCAGGTGCACTTGCGTTTCTCCGAGCAGGCTTGCTAAGAAGACCTGCAGCGTGATCATAAGCAGAACAGGTGCGCCTCTCAGAACACGGCGGCGGTGAAAACGTTGAAAATTAACAACAAAGCAATAATGAAATAAATTAGATTGAGAAAAGGGGGCTTACTGATGTAGAACTTCTCGAGTGTTCAGATATTCACGGGTCACCTGCCTAGTGGCTACGAGAGGAAAATACAGATTGTACTAACTAAATGAAGTGTAAGGAAAATATGATCCGTGCTATTATTATTATCGTGAGCTGCACATTTTCGGGAGTAATTTGCAATAAAATACCAATAGTTACTGGACGAGAGGTGGAATCCAGGTTTTAATTTCGAGCGCTACATACAATAGACAAGAATCAGTGACTTAATACTACGCAACTTTTTCGGTTTATTAGTTTAATGACTGGAAATTCGAAAAAAACATAATTGGATAAGTTTACGCTGATAACCACACCTTTAAGAGGCCATGAATTGCTAGAAAATCCGGCTCCTGACCAGCAATTTAGTTCCAACACTTAAAAAAATGCAGCCATCTAACGGCCTCTCCCCTGCTCGTAGAGGTTGCCAATAGATGCAGAAGGGGAGGGGGAGGTTGCCAATAGATGCAGAAGGGAAGGGTAGGTTGCCAATAGATGCCGAAGGGGAGGGGGGAAGAGGATGCCAATAGATGCAGAGGGGAGAAACTGAGTACGTTTGCACGGGGAAGGAAGACGAAGTAACCTGCGTTGCATCAGGGGGGCATGGCCAGGAGAGGGGAAATGGATGTCAGAAGGCGGACTCAGAAGGGAAAGGCGCCCGCACCGAACAAAGGAGATCCCACCAAGAAAATCGAACAAGAACATCGAGAGCAGCGAGCGGAGATTGTCACCAGTCAGAGGCCATGGAGGAAATGAAGCTGACAAGAGCAGGCGCTACTGGAATCAGGATTGCATTACAGTAATAATGGTGAAACTGATCCAAGTGGCTGGGACTATACCGCAGACAACAACGCGCTGTGGACGTGCAAGATAGAACAGTAAACGATTAAGTTTTTAAGGCAAAATGAGAAATTGGAAAACAAGATAAAGGCTTGATGAGGACAAGTGAAAAATTTCGGAAGGGTGTGATTATTATTATTATATAAGAAAGTTTTAGCCTCCCTTAACCACGACAGAGATGTTCCAAGAGAGGAAAGAGGAAGGCACCATTTAGTATGGAGTTGAGGGAACGCGGAATCTATGCACAAGGTGCACAGAAACAGTAAGCTAGGAAAGAAGTTCATGAAACAAGAAAAAAGTTGAAGAAGAAAGTAGTAGGTGCTGAAAAACAGGACAGCAGTGAACCGAAAAAAGATGGTCCGTAACAAAACAAAAACCTATTTTATTACAACAAAAAGGAAGCCTACCTAACATTTAGCTCGGGACCTCACATGGTCCCCCTGGGAGCGCCAATTCCCATAGATACAATAGTTGTATCCCCCTGAGGGGCGGAAGGATGTGAGTAACGTTTTGAAGATGCGCAGCAGACGATTGAAAGACGAGTAAATGACGTTGTGGATACGATTATAAGGAGTATTGAAGACGCATAAAAATATGCATCGGCAAGGTAATGCTGCATTAAAAACCTAATGATACTAGATAGGACACGCATTCTCCATAGGGTTGTCCAGATATTTAAAAACAGAATTAGGTGGAATCGTGTCGGATAACAAAATAGAAAAAAACTTTGGAAAATAACCGGAGACAGTTGACAGTTATGGTAAACATGAGCTGTATTAGCGCACTTTTTCCAAACCCACGGTATACTCAAAATGGCAGGACTTATTGTCTCTGTTCTACTTAAGTGTACCAACTGTGATTTTTACCATTTATGTTAGGATGAACATAAATCTACATTACATCCCAAAGGAAGTTTGTCAGTCAACTTCAATTGGGCAGCCCAGCTTCTGTGCCCAGGAATTTACACTCAACGACAATCAGTGCCCTCATCGTTAGAAGGGAACTCAAATTCCTTTGACTTGAAAGCATGCCCGTTAAGCGAAAAGAAAGTTCCGATGCCAGCTAGTGGAAGCGTTGGCGGAGAGGGAGAGAACCTCGGCACCAAGACTTGAGAGATGGGTCGTGGGTCCATCTGTGAGCCCTGACGTAACGAGTCACCTGGAGTGGAGGTGTTGGTTCGCTCAAGATGGAACAGGTAGGTGTTGGGTAGGTAGAAACTCGGAGCTAGAAGTCAGAGGCCGGATTTTAGGGTAATTTACCTTTTTTTAGCGGTGTTGCTGGTTCCGATAAGTCGACTTGAAACAACTTACACTGTGAGAAGATGTGCCGCAAAGACGACGGAAATTGTTTAATAATCCGGTTCCAAAGCTGAAGGCAGAAATTTGAGGGACACAGAGCTTGGAGTAAATGAGCCAAGATTCTTAAATACTACACCGATTAGTAAACTTTTTCTTACTTAGATGTATAAATTTCTGTTATTCAGTTCATGAAAATTTCGCTAAGTTATTACGAATCTTTAAAATCTGTTTGGATGCAAATTAAAGTGTGACGAAAATGAAAGTGGAAGTTAATTATTAATGAAGGCGCACTTCACAGCACACAAAAGGCGCCTCACAGCACGCCTAGGCGTCCGTGTCCACACGATTTGGGACCTTGCCGCCAGCTGGCGTCACGATCACGAAACAAATCAAGGACAAGACACAAATTTCTAAACACGACTTTCGTTGCCTCAAACCTGGGATGCTTATTACTAACCATCGTTGGGTGTCTCTTTTTTTAAGGTACTAAGTTACCCCTTCACTTTCCAAAGTGCTAACGATGTATCGTTTCTTATCGTTCCACAAGATAACGTGATATATTTGGCTTCAGCCTACCCAAATCGCTTTGTGTTATAACACACATTTCACTATGATTCGAGAGCTAGATTTACATTAGAGTTTCTTTTGAAATAGCAAGGGCATACCGGAGAAAGATTGGAGGACATTTTTGACATGGTTTAACGCGCTGAATTTCTTCATAAATTGGAATTTAGTCCAATTACTTTCGTAGGGAAGCAGATTAGATTAAATTATTAATTAGTTTAAGCCTCCCTTTCCGCAACAAAGGCTATCCAAAGAGAGGAAGGAAGAAGGCACCATTTAGTATGGAGTTAAGGAAACGCGGAACCTAGGCAGAAAGGGCACAGAAACAGAAAGCTAAGAAAGAAGTTCATGAAACAAGAAAAAGTTGAAGAAGAAAGTAGTAGGTGCTGAAAAACAGGACAGCAGTGAACCAAAAAAGGATGGTTCGTAGCAAAACAAAACCTATTCTATTTTACCAAAAAGAAAGCCTACCTAACCTGTAGCTCAGGCCCTTACATAGTCCCCCTGGGAGCGCTAATTCCCATAGATACAATAGTTGTATCCACCTGAGGGGCGTAGGGAAGCAAAATAAAAAACGATCGTAGAAGCAGTTATGATGGCAGTAAAAGCATCTCCTATCGTCAGCTGCACGATGCAATGCGAAAATGTGCTAAGATGAGACCTTCTACACACAAAGTTTACAAACTAGCTGTAGTAAAAGCCTACACTAATTTCACGATGAGTCGCTAACCCTGCATGAGTTACCTGGAGTTACCAAGTATGGTTGGTCCTCTGAGGCTTACTCTTCTTGAACAAATTTTCTGTTTCTTAGCGATGTTACCTCAACGCCATCAACGTTTCATTTTGATCATTCAGTGGAAACCACGTCTCGTTCAAGCAAGCAGCCCCAGGAGAGATATCTAGCAGTAATTCCTAGTGCTGCTTGTGGCCGCATTCATCTTAAAGGAGGCCGTCTGGGTACGGTCTTGATAGAAATCGGGATATGTGTTGATTTTCTGTTTTTATATGCATCTTATAGAGGATTTTCTTGCGCTTCCATTGGTACTTTCCGTTTACGTCTACTCCGAATAGTGCGCCCACCAGAGGGGGGGGGGGAAAGCGATGGGGGTGGCGTGACCTTGAACCTTCCATCCCTCATTATTGGGGTCAATTGAGCGTGTTTCTCTGCGGGAATGGCAATATAGTTCGTTCATGGGCTACTCAAAGTGCTTTCATTATACAAACGAAACATTTTAACGCTGAGTAAATATTTTTTTATAATTTTTTGAAAATTTCAGAATTTAGCTGCTCTGCCGTATTTATGATACCGCAGCTTTCATTCATAGCTCGATGACAACTGCAGTATCATAGCTACGGCTATGGCGAGCACACCAATCCAAAGGGCTTAAAAAGAGCTACAAAACAAAGGAGTTGACTTGAAAAAAATACGTATTTTGGTCGAAAAAAAAATGAAAAAATAAAAAAAGTGGTTGTTTTGAAGAATTACACGGATTGTCTTTTGTTGTGTATTTTTTCCTAGAGTTACAGAGCTACAGCAATGTTAATTATATCAATCGAAAGGGCTTAAAAAGAGCTACAAACGCTCAAGAGTTCATCGTAGAAAATTTTGTAGTTCAAAAGATAAAAAGAGAAACAATTATTTTGTGAAAAACACGTCTTTCTGGAAACATGATAATTGGGTTTCTCAAATGTATCTTCTTCCACAATTTTAGAGCTACATGAATGGTTTATATACCATTCGATAGGGCTTAGCAAGGCGTATCCATAAGGGGCAGCATTTTTTTATACATCTATTATTTTGAAAATTACACGACATGAAAAAAAATGAAAATAGGTCACATTTATTTTAAAAAAAATTCCCGAAATCCACAAAAAAAGCTATCAAAATTCCCTGCCCCTTATGGTTATGTAGACATATAAGCAATCTAAAAACGAAGTACTGGTTCTGTAACTTCAAAATTGTAGAAGAAGATAGATTTTACAAAACCCCCTATTTTATCATATTTTTCGACAAAAAAAAAGTGCAGCTAAAAATTTTTTGTCGAAATAACAAATGACCTATGCATCATTTCACACCTACTGTGAAAATTTCAGAGAAATCCATCCATAAATAAAGGACTTTTTTTTTACCCAGACGGTCTCCTTAAAAGCACTACAAACATCACACAAAAAAATTGTATGCAACGAGTATTTGAATAAAATAATATTTGCAAAGAGTGTCAGTAAGCATTCCGAGGTACAATACTCACTGCAACTAATATTAACGACGGTAATGATACCTGTATATTTTAGAAAGTTTTTCGACAAAAGAGGCGGGGACTCTGAGAACAGGAAGAAAATTTCCACCGCACGCTGGCTCGTAGTTCCACAAGGACGAGTCGTGGGCCCCTTATAGGCCCGTCATTAGAGAAAATAACCTCGGCTGAACTCGGCCTAGCCTTCCCATCTTCCAGAGATGCCTGGGGCGCCGGATAACAATTGACAGAACTCAGAAAATTCAACTTCAGTCATGGAGAAAATTTCGATCGGAAAACTATTTCTTTCATGTTGTCCAACATATGAAACATCTTAGGAACAGAAGAGTTGTTCGATTAAACTTATTTGTGTGTCATTGTATCTATCCAAACATTTTGAGGTTAAAAAGGGCAAATACGAATATGATGTGGCTCTGATAAGTTGAAGGTGCAAGATACCTGTACCTCTGGCATGATTTTAGAATGCAATACTTTTCAGAGCTAATTTTTCAGGCTAAACACGGTTCTAGTGCTAAATACTCTTTGATTCACGGACTGCCGATTTTCTTCACCATATTTTGGGCTTTAAAATTTTCGCATGGCACGTGTACGGAAGAAACTTCTTTGTCTTCTACTTTGGTATTTCCGTTTTTGCCTCAAATGATGGTATCAGGGAGAGGATCGTAAGTGTTGGCACTGCATACCAAATGAAATAAATAAATTATTAGGTTAAGCCTCAGATTTTATCCGGAAATTCTACAGAAATAACTTTGGTGCAATAAAACGCGGAGCATCACAACCATCTACAACTCTTATGGCTCGAACTGCCATGATCCTGGAGACTTTTCATCCGGCATTTGACGCGGCAAAGGATTTGGGCACAAGCAACGGCCGGCAGACCGGCCGGCCGGCGAACTTTCACCAGCTCAGCCGGACCGGATGACGTGGGAGGAGAAAGGACTTTAGTGCGGGCAACCACATTGCGTATCTCTGCGTTTGCGTATTGCAATAACCAACGGACGATTTCTTATCACGTGAAATACGTATAAATTCGCTGAACAGCAGGGAATTTCAGATTCATTAATTTTGTTAAGATTTGTTTTCCATGAAGATTATGAAATTGAAGTTAATTTCTAACAAGTATAGTAACAACACAAAAGAATTAGTGAAGCAATTTAAAAGATATCGAATTGCCTAATGATTACTACGCACCTTAAATGATACTGAGGGTGTTTTTTCTTGAATTACATGAAATGAAGGGCCTTCTCTTGATGGGTAAATTATGGAATTACGTTAGTTTATACGTTAGAATAATTTTTGTTACTAAGTTTACTAAAACTATTCCATTCAGCTTGTTAGGTTTATCAAAATTCTTCTGCTCCTCACGCTTTCGTCATTCGTTTTCTTTTTTTAGCAATGACAATAACTTTAACCAATCAATTCTTTTGTAAAAATGATTATTTTTAATGTATTTTCATGTTTAAAATCGATTCGAAAACATTTTGATTCTAAGGCCACAAAAAAATATTTTGGAGTGCAGGGCCTATTTTCCAGGTTGTAAACGTTGGAATACCACTACTTCAGGTGTAACTTTGCTGCTTAATTTTTAGACGATTCGAGAAATCACACTAATTACAGATATCGAGAAACAACTATAAAGCAGAATGCGAATAGAATCTAAACAGACGCTGTAGCTGGTTATCGTTATCAACTCTCAAGAGTTACTCCTAGAAATTGAAAAAGTAAGCTTTTAGAGTTATTCGATGACTTTTCTTACTTCCAGTTTTTGCCCTCGATACAGATGTTGCGTTCTTGTATAAAAACCAAGTATTTCGGCGAAGCCCTCAAAGCGACATGATATTCACAGAGTTCTATCCGAGTGCGCTGTTCCAGCTTGCTTCTAGTAGAATCATCTCAAAAAGATGAAAATTCTCAGGATTGTCACCTATTATGATGCTCCAGTTGTACAATTTATTTCTACAAGCAATATATCGGTAAAATCATTATTTAGAATTAACACAATTAACAAGCGGAGATTTAACTATGCAGTTGCGGGCGGGCTAAGTTTAGTGATCTCCTTTGGTAAACACTCCCAAGTTTGTCACCCAGAGCTAGTAATATGCAGTGATTGACGCTGTTTTTTGATTGTTACTTGTAACGATGATGACAGACAGCATGCGAGGGGAAATTGGGTTGAAAATTCAGTCTTCAGTCAAGGATTAAAGTCTACGCGATGTAGCAAATTTTTTTTACATGCCTTTGTTGTGCTCAAAAAAGTACTTATGAATTTATAAGACTGAATAGATGGCGGAAACAAAAATTGCGAGCAGCTCGGTTTGTTTTTAAGTAGAACTTTGAAATACAGGAGACAGACAAAAAAAAATGATAAAAATTACTATACTATGGTGGCACGCTCAGCAGACATAGCGCAACAAATATCAGAGGTTTGAGTCGAGTGGTCAAAACATTTCGCAATGATTTAGACAGAAATTTCAGCACCACGGCAATCAATGTGCATAGAGAACAGGAAACATACATGAATGCAAGAAGACCAAGACGGACGGCCAAGTCAGTTTTGACACGTAGGATTGTCCGCAGCATTGGTAGGATGACTAACGAACAGGACGAAGAACACAGCTCCTACACGTCGTGTAATTAGCGCATTCCTGTCGGCTTCCTGACGCACGCTCGGGACAATCACGCGTGAAGACGTACGTGCTACGGCTAATGTACGTGTAACAGTGGTGTACTGTTATGATGCATTTAAATTAATTAACAAAGCAATAAATCTCGCAGTAGCATCATTGAAATAACATAACTAATTCTATTTACCGTGAATACATTGAATAGAATCACAACCGGTTCTATTCATAACTGATAGAAATAACGTAACTGATTCCATTAGAACTGATTCTGAATAAAATCATAACTGATTCTATTCATAACTTATAGAAACAACATGACTGATAGCATTTATAACTAATACAAATAACATGACTGATCGCATTCATAACTAATACAAATAACATAAATGATTCTATTCTCCGTAAATACGTACACCTACAGAACAAAGTTCTGAGGCGGGGAAGACCTGCAAGTGGCAGACCGAGGAAGACCTGCAGTGAACCGAAGCATTCAAGAGTTGAACAACATTTGAACTTTGAACTTTTTGGTACATTTGGAGAGAAGCACCTATATTATTAGATGAAACACATTCATTCTAACGATTGAATGGAACAGGGTAGAATAGAGACCCAGACAACCTGCTGAGGTTATAGTGGAACCTAGAGGAAGAATGGAGAACAATAACAATAGAATTAGCCCTCACAACTAATGCAAGACAGGAAGTTCAAAGGGCTGCGTAACATTTGCTCGTTCGACGGCGCTGTAAATTCACGAAGGTCATTTTAATTCAGGACGATTTCATCGTTAAATTTGATCGATAGATGAAATTATGACCCCATCATAAAAAAGTGCAATTCGAAGCCCGTAGGATAAACCCGAGTAAATGGTAATGAAATTTAAAAACTTGGCACGCGGTATGCAAATTTCTGAGAAAGCTTTCTATCTCAATTAACAAGATCCTTTGTTTCGAATATGAACGGTCGTACGCGCACGAAGGTACCGAGCACGGTAACAAAGACGCTTTTTCAACCGGTTTACGCAGGAAAGTTTCGTTGACCTCGAAAGTGTCGAATTGATCCGACTCATTTGCTCGAAGAGAAGACTTCGTCCTGAACAATGATGTCTGAATATCCAAGTTTGGAACTTTATTCAAGACAAGGTTGGCACCTAAGTGTTCCAGGTTTTCAAAATATTTCATTTTAACCGATGATGTCTAAATATTTTAAATTGGAACGTCATTCGTTACAAGATTGGCTTCAAGTGTTCCAGACGTCTTGATGACTTCATTCTAAGCAATGATGTCTAAATGTTGCAGGTTTGAACGTCATTCAAGACAAGATAGGCTTCAAAGTGTTCCAGGTTTTTAAAATACTTCATTCTAAGCAATGTCTAAATATTCCACGCTTGGAACGTCATTCGTGACAAGATAGGCTTCAAAGTGTTCCAGGCTTCTTGATGACTTCGTCCAGGACAAGATAGACTCAAGTATCGTACGTCGTGAAAACATATCTCAGTGCAGTACATTTAAAGACAGTGAGCTATTGCACGCTCCTAAAATTCAGTTAATTTCTATCTTTGCTGGCGGAAACGCGTCTACGCAAAACATCATTTCATTTAAACTTCTCCAGAGCCAGAATTAGTCCTTTAATTAACTAAAATGAAGAGATATAATAACTTTACAGCAAATGTTTCTTTCAGGCAGGAACGAACTTATAATGAACCACAGAAGAGCAGACAAATAAAGTTACCAGATTTACAAATGATTTTGAAAAAAAGCTCAAGGAGAAATTTTTCGGTGTGTGTGTGTGTGTGTAAATATTTTCAAAATAATTGTTCCCTTTCTTCCTTAGGGTAATGATGGTTTTTGACTCCTCTCCAAGTCATTGAGATTATCTTCTTGTCCTAGCAAAGTTATTGAGACTTTTATCCTGTGGTACCATCAATGTTTTTGAAACTTATATCTTCTTGTTGCACCAAAATTACCGAGTCATTTCTTTGTCTCAGCAAGGTTTTTGAAAACTTTTATCCTCTTGTTCAAGCAAGGTCATCACGACATGTGCACTCTCGTCCCATCTAGGTTATTGAGACACACAATCTTCTTGTTTACACTCTCGAGACAATCATCGCTTCGGCAATCGACACTTCACTCTCGCCAGATCCTAACACCCCACAACATTGCTATTGACATCAGAGAAACAGGTCCACGTTGTTCAAAATTTGCTTCAGTTCTAGATGGACAAAGTTAGTATTGTAGCACCAGTAGTGCAGCCAGGGGGCCATGCCCACCCCGAAATGTTGAGCTCGGAGCCAGTTTCAGTCGCGGTTTTAAGTAAAGGAATAAAAAAATTGCTCAAAATTAATGTCTGGCTCCCCTCGAAATTATTTGTCAGGGAAATTTTGAGGTGGCTGCGCCACTGCATGTGCAGCACAATTTGATTACAGAGAAGGAGAAATGAAAGATGATGACGACCCAGTGCACAAGCATTTCGCTGAATTTCAGTGGCTGTACATTTCGGTGTTTCATTTAAAGACAACAGAGAGAAGCATACCGAAAACAGTACCTAGCTTCGTACGGCGTACGTAGAATTCGAGTACTTTTGTCTCCGAATGAAAAGTGAAAAAAATACGAAATCCAAGGCTACCACTTTTTCGAGGACAAAGCCAACGAAAAAAATCCATTCTCGATTCCTTCATAAAACATGGGAAATTGGAAAAAGCGGAAGTACAGAAACAAGAGACAAGATAGGCGCACTGAAGGCAGAGCATCTGTTCAATGACAGCTGCTCAGTAGACCCTGCTGGTAGAGGCTGTCATGCGGTTAAGAACAGCGGTGCTGCAGCAGTTGTGGTCACTACGAAGTAATTACGGAGCACATGGGAGCAACCGCCAGTGCCCACCCCGAAGAATAGGAAGAAGAGTCTTTGAGGCATATATAGGAAGCAGAGTCGTACAGAATCTTAAGGGTCTTAAGTATGAGGAGGCTAGTCGTATAGGAATAGGGAGGATAGTCCTAGAGGAATAAGGAGAATAATCCTAAGGGAATACGGAGGAAAATTTTGGAGGAATACGGAGGAAAACCCTAGAGGAATACGGAGGATATTCCTAGAGGAATACGGAGGATATTCATAGAGAAATAAAAAGGATAGTTTCAGAGTATCAGGCAGGAAGGATAGTCTTAGATGTACAAGAAGGAAAGTTTTATAGGAATAGGAAGACAAGTCCTAAAGGTACTGGCCCCGGTGAAGCTATCCATAACAAGTGAAATAGTGGCGTACTCAGACTCGAACATCTTCCCAGGGGTGAATACTTGGAAAGAAGCGCGGATGTCCCCCTCAAAAGATGACGTGTGTGGTACTTCTCATATCGAGATCAATGGTCGATTAATCTGCGATGCGAATTCAAATTAAATGTTACCAGCGATGCCCATCCCAGTTTTTATAGATAGAAAATTTATTTGCACCAGTACTTATTTCATTGAATAGGCTCTTTTTGGCTAGAAGCGAGTGCAAAAACCTTTATTTTTTCACAGACGCTTGTATCTTGGCAGTCGCATCTCTTGGTAGGCTTCACCGCAGAATTTTCCACGGGTCCTGTCACGCCAGGTACAAGGCGCACGCTTTCGTGTTCAACAGCACTCGATTGTTGTAGGAGAGGGAGAGGAGCTGCAATTATGGCAGCCAAGAACCACAAAGATGTTGTTCCTCCAGTTGCGGGCTCCGGAGGTTGGAGGAGAGGGCTTAGGGCAGAGGTTCTCAGCCAGGGGTAAATTTGCCCCTGATTAAATCAACTGGCGAAATCAGGGGTAAATTTCGGCGTTCTGTATTTAATACATAATGACGAATATGATGGAGGAAAGATTGAGAATGGCTGGTTTAGGGTCTCTTAAGCAGGAGCATGTAAGAAACAACTATCGAACGTAATTCTGAGTTAATTCAGTTCAGTGCTTTTCTGTTCTCCGCAAAATATGTTCTGCATCTTTTAGGCTTAGATACCAATAATGAATCCAGTACCAACTAATGACCTCTGTGGTAAGATTGATTGAAAATCTAATGTGGAAAATAACAGGTGCTTCAACTTAATTGCGCGATACTTCTTGTATACTTCTTGTATACGATACTTCAAATTAATCTTGGCGATTCTTAATAGGGCCATAAAATTATTTATTATTTTTTTTAATGCAGAGCAACTGTTTTGTCTCAAAGGTTAACAAATTTAAGCCCGGACTCGCGCGCGCTGTGGACGGCATTTGCAACGGCGAAAATGGCGACGACTTGACGACCCGCCCCGGAAAATTTGCGGAGTTCTTTCAAATCACTGGATGGTCCATCTCGCAGAATGTGAGAAATTTATCGCCATCAGATGTAAGTCTTTGTTGTGAGACATTAGCTATATATTCCAAACCGAGATACTATGGCTTAACATATAATCGTAACAATTCCTGAAATAATCACTTTTTTTCTTATATATAATGCATGCGAGAAAATTCATATTACCTGTACAAAACCACGGTACCTGTCAGAAACGTGAGTAAACTTAGGACGTGTCAACACTTTTTAATGATTTTCTTTTGCGCCACAGATTATTAAAAATTAGCTAATCTATTACTGTAACGTTTCCTCGTTTGTTTTCGTTTACGATTGACGTAGAGAAATTCAAGATATTGACATCATCTTTATAAGTAGCGTAAAAAAGGTCACCGTTAGTAATGGGAAAGTTTTCGCTATCAACATTTATAAATTTTTGTTACCGAAGCAGGTCATACGCTGAAGTGGCACCAGTAAGTCAGAAAAATAAATATCAATTGATCAATAGTTAAAATTGATCAATAGAACAAATATAGAGCAAGAAGTTAAAATTGATCAATAGAACAAGAAATAACTGATATTGATGACATTAATTTATAAATCAAAATTTCTGAGCAGAACTTACCTTGTCCCAACATAGTTTTTTAGACATTCAAATACAGAAAAGAATAACGTATAAATCTACAAACACGTTTAAAAATCAAACTATATATATTCGTATTCCACCTTTTCTTCAATATTTTCTTCAAGAAATAAAGGAGCTAGGAAATTCCAAGTACAAGGCACACTCAATTGGCCAAAAGCATCCGTTAAACCTCTGTCGTTTGAGACAGACGTACGCACCAGCGCTCGTCTTGGCAGGAAATTATTGATAGTGATAACGGAAACACTGATTTGTGGGTGAACATTTATGACAGTTAAATAGGTGATTGCTTGAAAATGTAAGAGTATTATGTACAAGATTTTGGACAAAATTAACGCTCAAGAGAACGTTTAGGATTAAACAGAGTTTGCAAACAAGATTGCATTCAAGATTGACTAAAGATTATATTTATGATTAAGTGATTTATTAAAGGTTACATTCACGATTAAGTACAGATTGCATTCACGATTGAGTGAAGATTGCATTCACGATTGAGTGAAGATAGCATTCACGATGGAATGAAGATGACGTTTATGATTGAGAACAAATTTCGTTTAAAATTATTTGATTTAGATATTACGCTCAAGCTTAAATAAAGATTACACACAAAATACTACATTCACAAGATTGTGCTAAGCTTAAATAAAGATTACACACAAAATATTACATTCACAAGATTGTGCTAAGCTTAAATAAAGATTACACACAAAATATTACATTCACAAGATTGTGCTAAGCTTAAATAAAGATTACACACAAAATATTACATTCACAAGATTGTGCCCAGAGAACACCTATGGTCACGTACAAGACTACTGGTAAGTGTACGAGTACGAAACAGCGTGAGTAAAACGCAAGTACCTACGTAAACAAAACACGTACCTACGTAAACAAAGCACGTACCTAGGTAAACAAAACACGTACCTACGTAAACAAAACACGTACCTACGTAAACCAAGCACGTACCAACGAAAACAAGAAACATACCTTTAGTGCACAAAAGATGCAGGCGTCCTGCATACAAGCGTGGCCAGCGAGCTCCCTGAAGCTGCGTCTGAATATGTCCAGGTGCCACAGCACCTGAAATGTTGCGATAAATACTTTCATTAGAACAATTATTTACAGTGTTTGACGTGATATGTTCAATCAAATACTTCCATTAAAACACTTATTTACAGTGTTGGACGTGTTGCATTAAATACTTGTATGATAACATTAATTTATGCAGTGTTGGACGTGAAATGTTGGATCAAATACTTCCAATTACGTAAATGAAAATACTTTTTATCAAAAAAACTTCCATTGCAGAAAAAATGTATGTGGTGAGCATGGAATACATCGAATGCTCCCATTTAAATAATAACTTACGCGATGTTGAACAATATTTCAATGAATATAACTTCAGTTATAATAATACAATATCTAAACTTTGAATATTTCTATGGGAACAATTTCCCTAGTGGCGTTGAACACGAAATATGGCATCAAAAACTTCCGTTGGAAATGATTATTTATGCAATGTTAAAGATGAAATAACTAAAAATTAGTGAAGTTATTAGAGCGTGTATCTTTTACACGGCTTAGAAATGAAATGGTGTTTAAAGCATGATGGGATATGAAAGTCAAGAACTGACAAATTATTATTTAATAGAAATGCACGAGGTTCTTGAGCCAAAAAATTTCCAAAATTACAACTAGAAGACCTACGGTATTGAAATTAAAGATAAAAATTTCTCATAGTGATCATACCAATGATATTTCGACTACTCCAACGAATGAGGATGATAAATTAATGCTGCGGAAAAATTATATTCGGACTTAAGAGCGTGTTTTAAACTAGCAAACCTGAAATATTTTATTTCATTTGGGGCGGGTGGCACAGAAAAATGCGCCACGTTGTAGTGCTTCCATCACACGGAACATTATACTCCAAACAAAGTATGCTAAGAAATGATATATTCGGCATTTCCAAGTCGTCGAGGCGCACCACCTACCACTAGTATCCGCTGACGCGACGTCTTCAGGAAATATAGGCACCTGGGCTTCGGAACTGAGAGTTCAGTTGGGCGTAAAGTAATTTTATTTTTAAGTTCGAATGAAATGAACACCTGCGGTACTCCAGGGCATTCCAAATGTACTTTTTCGGCAGATACACATTTACCGTACAAACACATAAACACTCATGGGACCAAACACGAACAAACATGTGTTCAAGTAAATACCGAATCACACCTTAGCAAAAATAAACACAAACAAATCAACTCAGATTCACCCCGGCAGAAGTGAAGACAAGCAAGCATATTTGTACGCAGACAAACAAGCGCACGTGTAGCAAAGCAGCTGTAAATTTATCATAAGTATTAAAGAAATATCGCACAGGAATCAAAACTTAAAAAGCATCGCCCAGCATTCAGAACACAGGGAGTTCCGTTCACCACGCGGCAACAGGCCGTGGTGACCACAGCGTTGTGACGTCAGGCGGCAGCCCCGCCTGCGTTCGGCAGCGTCAAGTTGATCGCGTCGTGAACACCTCGCAGCCAGCGTAGGTGTTGTGGCTAGCGGCACGTGCTGGTTGGGATGTTGTGGTGTACAGCCACTGTTGAGTGATTTGGTCACTGTTGTGCAGTGCATAGTCGCTGTAGTGTGGAGTGCACAGTCACTTAAGCGTGAAATTAGTTCAGAGGGATATCAATGAATTTATGCGAGTAATTGCACTACAGTGTTTAAAGAGCGCAATTGGAGCAGTGTAGTCAATCTTTTGTAGCACTTGTACTGCACAGAAGCCAGAATTTCTCAAATTATAATTATTGTACGAAATCCGATGTGTTGTGTCACTGAGCAGCGACAATGCAATACAAGCAGGATGTGCGGTGCACTGTCCCCGTAAGCTTTTAAAAACAAAGTTTGCTGCTAGAAAGCGAATCGTCTTCAATGAAAAATATTGCCGTAAGCATTCAAGTTGAATTATCACTTTTATGCCCATCACGAGACTTAT
Organism: Morinoia aosen; assembly: GCA_030386875.1. Lineage (NCBI taxonomy): Eukaryota > Metazoa > Arthropoda > Malacostraca > Amphipoda > Talitridae > Morinoia > Morinoia aosen. The sequence continues at coordinate 19,021,075 of CM059563.1, forward strand.
CGTGTGCCTTCAGACTTTCGTCGGCTGCGAATTAGAATATTTCATTTTCATTTAAAGGTGAAAAGAGGCAAAACAAGCGAAGGAAAGGTTCGCGTAATTGCTCGAGTACCACACCTGTCTGCAAAGTGAGAATTTCTAACGTGATTCATCATTAAATTCTAGTCCAATTGTTTTCGAAGTAAAAATAATCGAATCTGAACCCCAAGCAGCTTTTAATGAAGCACGCGATAGTGTTGGGGACATCCAAACAATTCAAACTTACGTCTTTGTTCTGAAGATTTCCGTTTCAGCAATTACGATCCAGCAGCCCATTCCAGAAGGCAGGGCAAGCGCACCCTGTTCCCTTCTACAACCATGCGACACTATAACCTGCGCATGCAAAAGACGACGTCTCGTTTCCGTCTTCAGTTGCGAAACGCACAGCGCAACGTAGTGCAAGAAGCGCGCCTGTCACGCACTGCGCGCAGAGGTGTGTCTTGTCACTTGCGTGCACGACGGAGCATTGCTATAAGAGCACGCACGTGCATCACTACACGCACGTGCGTTGCGTGCAGAGAGACTGACGCGCGTGCGTCCAGCGATCGCGCGCCGTTGCTCGCCGGCCTTAATAGTACGGTAGCCCTGAATACACTGCTGGAATATATGTATCGGGAGTAAGTGCTGAGCGACTCATGCAGAGCATTGAATCTGTCGAACAGTATGTACTTTTTTCGGTAAAGTACACAGTACGAGTTCGTTAATGAATGCATAGTGGTCCTAAAATGTGTTTATCTGTCGCTAAAAGTATTTTTTTTTGTCGCGAAAGAACGTATTTGTGGAGAAAAAAATGGGCGTTTGAAGTGAAAGAAATACTCTTTTTTGAAAAAGTTCATGCGAGATGCACGAAAAGAAGCTAGCAACCGCAAAACATAAGAAAAATTTTAAACGTAAATTAAAAAGAATCAGTAAGAGAAAATGGAGTGGATGTACTTCCCCGCCGTATAGTTAAAGTTCCTGCCTGCTGCCAATAACCTATGTACATGCTGCAAATAAACTTCGTGTACGTTGCCAAGAAGCTTCTGATATCTTACAAGGAAATTGTTCTCGTGCTTCATAGAAGCTACTCTCGAGCTGCAAGGAAACTGCGCCCAGAGAGGATGGAAACCCTTGCACGTACACGACAACGGAAATCGCAGGCGGGAGCGCCGCGTCGTGGATACAGCCCTTGACTTGCGAGGCAACAACGAAAGTGCAAACAGCCTTACAATTATTGTCCACAAGCGGTAGTATCATGGATACGAGTACCGTCGTCTGGGCCAAGTCTCATAAACATGGAAAGTTCTCGCACAAACGCGGAATGTGAAGTGTTCATAGGGATTGTATTGAGTTTCTGTTGAGTGTTAAAAGGAAAGAGTACTCTTTCTTTTGGGACTTTAAACGATACGAAATTTGTCAGCAAAATTTTAAGCACGTAGCTCAAATACGATGGTATTGACGCTGAAAAACTTGTCAAGTTTAAAGTGTGTCTGGCCGAGAAAGATAAAATTCCTAGCAAATGCAAATTCGGAAAAATTATCGTTACAGCAAGGCAAGGCTTCTGCAAAGGAAAGTGAGGCACTCGACGCTGTGTTAGTGGATTTGTGTACTTAGGTGGTATGTGCATATTATTATCTGGCACGAAAATACAAGCAAAAAGCGTGAAAAAGCGCGATAACGAGCAAGAGACATCAGGAGATGGAAGTGCGACATTTCTCCGCGAATGGGGGTACAGCTTTCATACTCTTCAGCTTTTCAGCCGTCTTACAGACACTTTTGCGAAATTCAGAATTTACATTGGTCCCTTCTTTGGAAGAACGAGATTCTCTCGTGAGATCGAGCTATTCAGTTTAAAAACGGCCTACATTTCCTAAGATGTTTGTAAAACCTGACTACTAAGCTAGAGAACGCTCGCTCAAAAACATTTAAAATTCTGTAATTGGTCCTGTAAACCTACTGAAGAACTTTAAAATTCTCACGCTGTTTTTTCTTCAACATTACCTATAGTACATCGTAATATACTCTAATGCTGTCAACATTTCCCAATTGGAAGCATAATGTTCTTGAACAACAAATTGATATTGGCAGTATAAAATATGTACGATAATCGAAAAACTACTTTGTTGAACATCTATTTCACGAACTACTCGGTATCCACGATAATTTGAAGCCCATTCAAGTAGTTCAGTTACCTCCGGTCAGTTTTTCATGTGTCACTCAGCATTACTGCCACGAAACGAGGCTCGTATCAACGATACGAGAACCGCTTGACTTTAGCAGGTCACAGCGAGCGTTGGGGCTGAGCTGACCGTTAGGTGGTCAGGCAGGAGAACTAAAGAGGCCGGCCTACGGACGGGGACTGCTGACTGAAAAAATCTAATAGTCATCGAGAGGTGAGGCGCATACAGGAATATAAGCGGTTCCTGAAATGCAGGGGCGTGCTTTTGAGAAAACTATTCGAAAAACAGTCACCATCAGGTACGTTCATTTATATTCAATTTTTTACAATCACCGAAAATTCGTACATTTATATTCATTTTCGCACAGTCATTGAGACGTTTACTCTGAGTGTCATCTTAAAAGTGGCTTAAAAATTACCGGAATAACCCCAACGAAAGAAATGATATAAAATGACATCCCTCACATCAGAAATTGCGAGTGTGGATGCATGAATTTTTCATGAAACGTAGAACTCTCATGGCACTATTCTCCAAATCACCAGCATGGAACTGAAAAAGGTTTGTTGTTCCTGGGAAATAAAAATGGATAAAAGGAGGCTTCCGTGAGAGTGCCGCGAACTTATCGTGAGATACAAAAAGTGATCTCGACCGTGGGAATAAGGCGGCATTTTTTGAGGGTGAAGGTGACAAGTGGGAGGGAACTACATTCTCACCGATCGTCCCACGTACAGCCTCAAAAATAAGAAATATAAATGTCACCAGGGTATAATTCTGGTATCTGTGATACGACTCTTCGGTATAGGTGCGCACAATTATTGTTATCGAACTTGAAAATGCGCTTCCTACTTGTTACAGTGTTGTGGAAGGAAAGTTTTTTTTTATCGTGACTGTTTTTAGCTTAGACTGGAGTGTGAGTTTTGAAAGTACTTTAGTTTTAGACCGCAGTTTTCGGATTGCCTGTGGGTCGATTTGCCTATTTAAAAAAGCTCGATAAGATTTTTCGGTTTCAACAGTTTTCCTAAACGATATTAGCTGGAAAAATGAAAGCTAGACGCGATGACTTGCAAGTCATAGCTTCAATCAATTCACATAGCAGAACGCAGAAAAAATTAGCTGTACGGGCTGAGGCATCTTACAGTAATAATGTGAATACGTCATTTCACACGTTCTTTCATGAATATTTAAAAAGTGTACAGGAAACCAACATTGAAATTTGATCGAGCTCTCGAAACGAACATTAAAATTAGACAGACGAGAATACGAGATCTTCGATGCAAATATTGTACTAAAATATTTCATAGCTTCAACACACGCGTTTTTACTCATGTTTTCGATGCAAATTCGTTTTTCCTACGAGATAGAATGAATAACCACTCAGAATTATCATCAACACCTAACGAATGATGATTTTGACACCCCGTAGAGAGCGATGAATGAAGCGTCGATAACTGCACTCGGAGAACCAGACCTCTCACGCAATAAAACAAGATAAAACAATCATGGCGCGAAATGACCGCCGGCCGGAGCTCACGATACAAAGCGTTCGTTGTTCTCGAGGTAGCTAGGATACGCTGCAGCGCTCGGGAGGAGTAGAAGGGGATGAAGGAGTAGAAGGGGATGAAAGAGTAGAAGGGGATGAAGGAGTAGAAGGGGATGAAGGAGCAGAAGAGGATGAAGAAGTGACCACAGAATGGCAACATGGGAAAGAAGGGCAAGGTATGTGTGGTTTTCATTGTGATGGGCTTTTGTTTGGGCGTTGATAAGAGGAAGGTTTGAGGAAGACGGTTTTGTTTAGGAGGAAGAGAGGGATCTTTGGGAGCATGGTTTTGCCTGTGATAAGGAGAACAGGCGTTGAGAGGGAGATTGTCTCTCGCAAAGGACAAGGGGAAGGAAACAGAGAAGCCCCATGTATGGTGGGCTGACCTTTGGGACAAGTTGTGTCTCGCTTCAATGTCAGTGGAAGGGACAACGTAGGTTTATTCACTTGATAACCCGTTTTATTCAGGTTATAAAGCAGCACTATCACGCGTGAACAATCCATGTGAAAAGAGACAAAGTCGGCTTATTCATTTTAGCGCTTCAAAATTCCAGTATAAAGCAATACTAATATGCGTGAACAATTTATGAGGGCAGATAAAAAGTCCCATCAACTGTGCACATTTAAGTTAAGAGCTAAATCTTGAACTCGGAGACAAGTTTTCTCAAATTCTCTCAAGCGCTCGAACAAACTTTATTCAGGTGAAAATGTCGAAAAAGAAAAACTACGAGAGAGAGAGAAAAAAAATAAACACCACATTTTCAAAAACGCCAACTGCATAAACAACAAGAACTGCACCGAGTATAAGACCTTTCAAGCGAAGTATTACCGGATAGCACGGTATTTCCATCAAAATTCAACATCTCGACACCAGGAGTTGGAGCATCAAACCCAAACACCACGAGCCGGGGCATCAAATCCAAACCCAAGAGGTTGGGGCACACAAAGGAGACGAGGTTGACTGACCGAAACAGAAGTGGCTGGGGAAGGTTGGGGGATGGTCAGAAAGTGTGGGGAGTGGGGAGAGGTGAGGGGGGAGAGAGAGCTGACCACTGGTCAAGTGGGTGTGGTCGAGCGACTTTACTCACCCTGCAGAGCAGCTGAACGCCCCAATTCCCCACCCAATTCCCCCGCATTTCATCTCTTTCCCTCCCCCACAGACTGAAGGGAAGAGGGACGCGTCTAAGGCGAGCAGCTATACTCGTCGAGCAGCCTCTAGAGACTGTGTATGCACTGTTTACTGCGTATTTCGTTTTTTCAATAATATTTTTCATTCCCGTATCGGTAGAATGCGACGACGCAATACAGAAGTAATCGAGAGGCACTCCGTACGGAATATATTCGATATGTACGTACATGAAATGTAAGTAACACATGACGTACATGTGGTGCGAGTAATATATGATATGGAAATACACGTAATATAATTGTTAGATTCAATAAGTGTGTACTTAGTAGTATAGATTTTCCCAGCCAACTGAGAACTTTCTCACGATAAGCAATGTAACATTCTCTAGAAAAACCATCACAACTTGATGTCTTGTTTTCCCTAAGTTGTCTTCAACTTTTGTAGCCGTGAGCTTTTTGCTCGGCGCGTCTTCAATTGCTTGATAATAAGTTAGTTTTAGTCTCCCTAACCACAACAAAGACGTTCAAAGAGAGGACGGATGAAGGCGCCATTTAGTATGGAGTTTTAAGCGAACGAGGAATGTGTGCACAAGGTCTGTTCTCGCACAGGATCCCCTGCGCATAGAAATAGTTGAAAAGGAAAGTTAGGAAACAAGACATAAATTGAACAAAAAAGTCAGAGGTGCTGAAAAAAGAACAGCGCTGAATGAAACAAAAAACGTGGTCCTTAACAAGATGAAAACCATTTCATTTCAACAAAAAGAAAGCCTACCTAACGCTCATTTCGGGACCTCACATTTCCCGCCGGGAGCGTTAATTCTCGTTGATACAACAGTTGTATTCCCCACGGGGGCCCGCACGTCTTCAAGCGGGTATCAGTCACTGGTGTTGTTATTCCACTCCCCAACACGCATGGCCGACACAAAACCCCCATTTTGAGATAACTCACTCATGTGCTCAAAAATCCCTATTTTGAGACAACTCACACTCATGTGCTCAAAAGTCCCATCTCTTTCTTCTCACGAAGCCAAGGAATTTTATCTAAAAATCTTTCCTCCGGCAGAACCCCGCGTTTAAATCCACATTCCAGGTTTTGGTGGTGCAGCCGAGCACGGCGGGTCTCCGCTACAATTAAACCGAGATAAGTGTACCACAGTGACGTGAGGATAGACTTCGTGTTTGAGTAACGCTGGTGTGTAGCAGTAAAATCACGGAGCGACATAGAACTTGACATGAAGTTTTTGAAGAAATTGAGCTAACGGACGGACAGTAAGGTGTAAGCAGTCGATGCAAAGAAAATGTGGAAATGTTACGTATGGAATGAATAGGAGGTAAGGCAGAAGGCGCTGGAGTTGGAAATGGTTCAAAGAATAGAACAACGAAAGCGGCAGTAGGAATTTTATTCGTGATATTAGAGTTGGACTACGGAAAGTGACAGGTGCGTCTAGGTGAAGTCAGAAGCGAGGTGAACCAACGAAACCGTAACCGGAAAAATACGTAAGTGGCAGTTGTCTACCTGACCAGCGGCATAACCAACCTAACATCACCGAGGAATTTATGAAAGTTTCAAAGAGATGCACAACCATAAGACTATCTTGGCAACATCAAGTATTTTATTAGAGAATAAAAAATAAGAAGAGCGACATGACGAACTTGACGACACCGAGGACATTGAAAGCGTATCAAGGATTCGAGCCAGTCGACATTAATGCTCACATCCTAATTCGAGAACAGCATGCAACATGCACCAGACATTCTTCCAGTCAGGAAAATGTTTATTTTAGGCGCATCACAACGCCAAACTGAGAACTTATCAGAAGGCGAAGTGCGGAATGGTGAAAAGCAGACGTGAAAAATAATTAAGAGCAAAGTGAGAAGATATGAAGAACCGAGATGAGAAAGGATCAAGAAACCAAGAGATAAATGATCATGAGCTGGAAAAGGGCCAAGAGGCTGAGGGAAAAGTTCTCAGGAGTCAAATTATCAAGCGTCACAAGTTATCAGGCATCAAGTTATCAAAGTGATCAAGATCTTATGAGAAAAATGATCAAGAGCTTATGGGAAAAATGATCAAAAATATTAATTGGAACCAAAATGAGAAGTGATCAAGAAATTATACGATAATTGATGAAAAACCACTTTGCGAAATGATCAAGAACCTACGGGAGAAGTGATCAGGACCCGAAGTGAAGACTGAGTGCCAGACAACCATACAGTACAGTTGGAGCGCAAGATAACAGTTAGAAATATACTACAGCTGGCGGAGATGAGCTGCAGCGACTATGCACGATACGTCGAGGTGAGCTATAGAACCAAAGATGCCGAGAAAACTAGCATAAAAATGTTGAGAAAACTGTGCCCTCTAGAAAACAAACACATGTCAGACAACCATCACCTTCGCAACACGAACACGATAGAAAATCACAACCTTAAAAGATCTATCTGACCTGCCCTACTTAGGAACGCAACAGCGCGCTCCTGTGCTTGGTAATCTGTACGGATTGCTTGTCAATTTCACACCGCACACCGCAGCAGGTTGAAATCAGAGTTATCTTAATTTGATCGATCACGTCATGCTTTATCATTACGAAAATTATCTGCGAAAGACGCAATCGATGGGTACCGGTTTCGAGTCAACAAGGTTCCGTTTCGAGGTAAAAAGGTTCCGTTTCGAGGTAAAAATGCTCCGTTTCGAGGTAAAAAGGTTCCGCTTCGAGGTAGAAAGGTTCCGCTTCGAGGTAAAAAGGTTCCGTTTCGAAGTAAAAAGGTTCGGTTTCGAGGTAAAAAGGTTCCGTTTCGAGGTAAAAAGGTTCCGTTTCGAGGTAAAAAGGTTCCGTTTCGAGGTAAAAAGGTTCCGTTTCGAGGTAAAAAGGTTCCGTTTCGAGGTAAAAAGGTTCCGTTTCGAGGTAAAAAGGTTCCTTTCAAAGTAAAAAGGTTCCTTTCAAAGTAAAAGGGTTCCGTTTCGAGGTAAAAAGGGTCCGTTTCGAGGTAAAAAGGTTCCGTTTCGAGGTAAAAAGGTTCCGTTTCGAGGTAAAAATGCTCCGTTTCGAGGTAAAAAGGTTTCGCTTCGAGGTAAAAAGGTTCCGCTTCGAGGTAAAAAGGTTCCGCTTCGAGGTAAAAAGGTTCCGCTTCGAGGTAAAAAGGTTCCGTTTCGAAGTAAAAAGGTTCCGTTTCGAGGTAAAAAGGTTCCGTTTCGAAGTAAAAAGGTTCCGTTTCGAGGTAAAAATGCTCCGTTTCGAGGTAAAAAGGTTCCGCTTCGAGGTAAAAAGGTTCCGTTTCGAAGTAAAAAGGTTCCGTTTCGAGGTAAAAAGGTTCCGTTTCGAGGTAAAAAGGTTCCGTTTCGAGGTAAAAAGGTTCCGTTTCGAGGTAAAAAGGTTCCTTTCAAAGTAAAAAGGTTCCTTTCAAAGTAAAAGGGTTCCGTTTCGAGGTAAAAGGGTTCAGTTTAGATGTAAAAAGGTTCCGTTTCGAGGTAAAAAGGTTCCGTTTCGAGGTAAAAAGGTTCCGTTTCGAGGTAAAAACGTTCAGTTTCGAGGTAAAAAAGTACAGTTTCAAGGTAAAAGCGTTCAGTTTCGAGGTAAAAACGTTCAGTTTCGAGGTAAAAACGTTCAGTTTCGAGGTAAAAACGTTCAGTTTCATGGTAAAAACGTTCAGTTTCATGGTAAAAACGTTCAGTTTCGAGGTAAAAACGTTCAGTTTCGAGGTAAAAACGTTCAGTTTCGAGGTAAAAACGTGCAGTTTCAAGGTAAAAACGTTCAGTTTCGAGATAAAAAGGTTCAGTTCCGAGATAACAAGAGTCATAACGTAATTATGCGACGTTTACAGAGGCACAAGTCGTTCATTAGTGGCACACACGAACTGCCATTCGATGCCGCCTCACTGCAGTATTGCTGCAGACCATTTCCTGAAGCAGACAGCGGAGCGAATTCTTCTGAATTGTTTCGGCTTCTATATCGATCGCAGCGCAGGCGGAAGACTAGAGCCGCTCTGGGAGATTGTCTTCCTGTGCGCGCCTGCGCACTTCCGACCTACAATTGACGGAGCTGGTAGTGGTAGTACGCACCTCGGTAGGTAGCACTACCTACTACGCTGACGGTGGTCCAGAGACTTAAGTACTAAAAGAGAACGTCATATCTCAGAAGGTGCCTTCGTATGAAATTTTTCGTAATAAATTTCTATGCGGTCATGTAGTGAGATTTGTGTTTGAATGTGTGAGGGCTTCGGCTCGATGTAGTCTTGAGTCACCGTAGCACAGGCTACGGTGACCTACTATGTTAACACTGCTACTTGACCCATGCTTGAGAACGCCTCAGCCTTACCGGGACAAAAGATGTGGAATGAATGCGTATTGGAAGCAGTAGAAGAAAAAATACTACTGAGACGTTCAGTAAAATTGTCATCTCGTAACTGGGGAAAACAACTTGGGTAGAAATACCAAAGCGACAGCTAAATGAACTTTGACCGAAGTTGTCGTTAACTGAGTTTATTATAATTATTTTCGTAGTCAAGTCATCAAACGAAATTTTGTTAACTGAAGTAGTTTCATACTACGCTTTGCTGAGATGGGTACTTCATACCATTTTTGTCATGGTAGGTCCTCAAAATCATTTATCCCTACAGTCACATGATGACATAAAGCTTTGAACTGTCTTACGGTGATTGGTGGTAACCTCGATGGAAATTCTTGCATCGAATTTCAAGGATAGCAATTTACAATAACGGTTCTTATAGAAGTATAAATACAGGCACTACCTTTTATTTGGTGCTTCTTACATCATGCGACGGTATTTGCGATGATTGCAATTCAACAGTTGCTATTGTCAAGAAGCGCAGCGGAGTACGTTTTATGTCGGTGGCACTTTGTGCTACTACAAGGCTTAGTAGTCTTGACATGAGCGTCATTTTTGAGCATTAGAACAATATCGATCATTTATTGGTGTTAATCCGCGCATTTGATGGTCGTACTTTTATCTCTATCTGCATCAACGCTTGATGTGGTACATCGATAAATTAATTCGCTGTTTTGAAGAAAGCCGCTTACAGCGTACAGCTGCAGTGACGCTTCCACCAGCACTAGCACCGCTGCAGTGATGCTTCCATCAGAACCAGCTCAGCTGCAGTGACACTTCCATCAGTACTAGCACCGCTGCAGTGATGCTTCCATCAGCACTAGCACCGCTGCAGTGATGCTTCCATCAGACCGGCTCGGCTGCAGTGACACTTCCATCAGTACTAGCACCGCTGCAGTGACACTTCCATCAGCACTAGCACCGCTGCAGTGACGCTTCCATCAGCACTAGCACCGCTGCAGTGACGCTTCCATCAGCTCTAGCACTGCTGCAGTGCACTTCCGCTGACAGTATTACATCGCTCTAGAACATTTCTCTAATTGCTGATCATAGCGATACCTCACAATGGTGAGAACCTTAATAATTGCTTTCCAGGTGCCGTACAAAAACGCACAAGCAAACTCGTGACCCGAGCGATGGAAGTTCCCCGTGATCCGAGCCAGAGAAGCTCCAGCTGTTTTCTCCCTGCCGCAAAAAGCTCTCGAGACGATATGCGCTCAGTCGTAAACGTGAGCAATGCTATTGAACACTCAATACTTGCTCTGTAACTGATATTATTTTTCCCCTATTTGATGTGTTAGTGGTAGCTTAGTTTAATTTCAGCATTCATTTCTCAGATTAGATTAGATTATTAGTTAGTTTAAGCCTCCCTATCCGCAGCAAAGGCGATCCAAAGAGAGGAAGGAAGAACGCACCATATAGTATGGAGTTAAGGGAACGCGGAATCCATGCAGAAAGGACATAGAAACAGTAAGATAAGAAAGAAGTTCATGAAACAAGATCAAAGTTGAAGAAGAAAGTAGTAGGTGCTGAAAAAAACAGGACAGCAGTGAACCGAAAAAAATGGTCCTTAACATAATAAAAGCATTTTATTTCAACAAAAAGAAGACCTACCTAACTCTCAGCTCGGGCCCTCATATTACCCCCTGGGAGCGCTAATTCCCATAGATACAATAGTTGTATCCCCCTGAGGGGTATTCATTTCTCAAATCTTGACAAATTTACGATAGAGTCGCGAAAGAGTTCAAATCATTGCTTGTTTGTGATCGGTCGCCTTAATTTGGTTCACAAGTAATCGTATGCTATTTCATGCAAAATGAGAAGCGTTTTACGTGTATCATAATGATGTAAACGCCGATATTCTGTATTGTTTCTGGAATTATTTTGCTAGATTGATTTTGTGTTATGTTATACATACAAAGCAGCCCTTTTTGAAGCACATGCATTAAAGAGCGTACACGTTAATGGTCGACTTAATGTGAAAATATCTCAGGGGATCCGAATCATCAACAATAATTTTGCTGATCGATTAAAGTTTTTACTTCACGTTAACCGCAAACAACAATGAACTACAGGTCTCTAAGGACAGTAAAATAATGAAACACTTAGCACAGTAATTAAAACTTGTACTACATGAAGCCGATCAATATAGAAAATAAAATTAAAAAATAGAGAAATAATACTTGGTGCCATTCTAATTGAAAAATGAACAAAAAATTCAAGCCTTCAATAATAGGTACAAATTAAAAATAGGTGTGCAGTGTGTGCCGGTGAAGCCATAAAGACTAAACTTGAACTAACCAAGATACATCAAGACAACTAAAGAGTAGGTACAGATAAGTTGAAAAAAGGAAACATTCACTTGCATTTCAGAAGGTTATGTCGTGACTGCCTTCTCCTGAGCACGGCGGCCCGCGCCCTTACAACAATTGCGTTTCCGCTGCGGTTGTGACTGGCGGCGGTCCCTCAATAACGCGGGAGAAAGTGCACGTCGGGACAGCGATGGTGTAAGGGTACGGAGTCAAGGGTGAGGTGCCAGTCATCGGAAGGTTAGTTCCAGAGTGAATGACAGCAAAACGAAGGTTCATTTCAGGGTAATGGATAGCAATGTGAAGGCTCAGTTTAGGATAAGCGGCGGCAAACCGAAGGCTCAGTTCAGAGTAAGACAAACTAATATGAAGGCTCCGTCAGGGTGAATGATAGTAATGTGTAAGCTCCTTTCAGAGTCATTGATGGCAATGAGAAGGCTCAATTCAGGATAAACGATAGCAACGTAAAGTCTCATTCCATGCTAAATGGCAGCAATGGGAAAACTTATTCCAGAGTAAATAGTGGAAATGTGAAGGTTTCTTTCACAGTAAATAATGGAAATGCGAATGCTTATTTCACAGTTTTCAAAATGTGAAGGCTATTTTCACAGTAAATGATAAAATGTAAAGGCTCGTTTCAGGGTAAATAGCAGCCATAGGAAGGCTCATTTCAGGGTCTGTGGCAGTAGTTTTCAGTCTCTTTTAAACAAAAGAAGCGATAATCTTCAGTTCCATTTTAAGATACAGCGGTAGAAAGTCGTTCACAGTTTCCGGCAGGCGGCAGTAAGCCCAAATTTCACTTTAGATGCAGTGGCAGTAATCGCTAGATTCATTTCACAATACGTGGCAGTAATCTGAAGGTTCATTTCAGGGTAAATGACAGTAATCTGAGCGCCCATTGTACAAAACATTGCATACCGGAGTCACAACAGTCCCAATGATCAATGAAAGGAACCAAAAATAACTTGCCCTTTTCAGGATGAATGGCACACTTTCAAAGACCAGTTTCCGGGGCCGTTAGAAAGGTGACGGGCAGAAACGGGACAGGCATTCGTGATAAGTTTAATAGAGACCGTTAATTTGGGCGAGACTCTTGTGTAAAATAATTTTGGCGAGACACTCGTGTAAAATAATTTACATTCTGCGGAAATTATTCAAAGAAAAGAGAATATTTTAGGATGAGCATTTTTACAGCAATGAAAGATATATTGTATATTCAATTTCCGAGTTATGCGATATAATCGTATTCGAAGCTCGACTTACACGGATAAAAATTAATCTCAATTTTTCATAACGTAATTAAAGCTTCGTATTAGTTGAACAATTGGGTTTTATTCTCATTTTGTAGAAGTTGAAAATCGCATAAGACGGAGTCGCTAAACTCGAGAATCGACTGTAAAGGCGATAGAACCGGAAAACCATTTCCATCGTCACTTGAAATATACGTATAAAAAATGAACCAAAGGAACAATGACTAGCAAACACGCCAGGCGAGGATACGTGACATGTCTTCGATCTATCAAACGCTTTTGTATTGCAGCGAATTTTGTTCAAACATGAAAACTCATAGCGATATCTCCACAAATTTTGCAAGGAGAATTTCCAAACTGTACTATATTAACTTGAATGCATTTCGTCTCTCAAGTCTTTCACTGACGAAGGAACAATCTTTGATTTGGAGCCAATACTCACAAGCAAAGTTAGAATTTTACATTTCAACAATTTGCTTCTAATTAGTCTAAACTTGATAATACGGAAGAGAACGAAAATATTCGTATACAATGATTAGGACAATATTCATACGGTGAGCTGCACACGTCGATAATCTGTCAACTATTTCCCCAAAACCGGGTGTCCCAAAAAAAAAACGATACCTAATTTTCAAGAGCAGTAATTAAAATCTAGTTAACTTATAGAAAATTGAAAAGTTATATTTTGTTTCTTAACATTTGTTCCATCTCAGTGCAAAATTTCAGAATTGATTCAATTGTTTTCTTTAAGCATTATTTTATATGACCGACACTGAAAACCTGTTTGCACACTTTTGTTAAACTTCGAGTTTATGATATTAAAACCATGTTTTTGATAACTTTTAACCGTTTATTAAATGTAAAATGCCACTAAAATAAAAAACAATCGAAATGTTCCTCCTATTGCTCGTTTGTTGTAAGGAGATTTGGAACATTTGCCGCACACATCATCAATTTGCATCACCGGCCAATTTGTTGCAAGGATATGATGCTCTCGTCAAACTAGTGATGGCGAGAATGTGAGGTGAATGCAACTGCGTTTTGAAAGAAACGGAGGACACACCTAATGAAACGAACAATAGGAGGAACAATTTCGATTGTTTTATATTTTAGTGTCATTTTCTATTTAATAAACGGTTGAAAGTTATTGAAAGCATGGTTTTAATCCCATAAAATTCGAAGTTTAACTAAAGTGTGTAATCAGGTTTTCGGTATCGGTCATTAAAAATAATGCTGAAAGAAAACGGTTTGGTCAATTCTTCTGGAATTTTGTACAGAGGCGGACAAAATGTTAAGAAACAAAATGTGACTTTTTAATTTTTTGTAGGTTTGATAGTTTCTGAATTACAGCCCTTGAAAATTAGGTATCGTTTTTTTGGGGGACACCTTGTAGGTATATCCGAAGTCAGTATTTTTAACAACACATCCTGAAGTACTATTTGACTCCATAATTTCTAAAGCAGTATTTAAATCTAATTTTCAAATACAGCATTAAACCTGTACATTCTGATGCAATGCCTGAATTCATGTACTCGGAGGCAGCATTTCAATTCAAACATAGAGGAGGTGCTGGCTACCCACAAGCGAGTTCGGTAGCCATACAACCGAGCTCGGTCACGCTTCGCCTGCCAGCCAATGAGCTGCGACGCCTCAGCGAGGTCCTTCTGATGGCCAAAATCCTCCTGACTGTGCGGAGCATCAAAGCAAGTCCCACACTCCCGGTTGTGAGAGGAGCGGTGTCCAACCAAGGGGAATACGGTTAACGATACTAAGGAAATATTTTCGAACGATGTATTAGCGGCCCAATACAAAGAAGCCGAGTGGTTTTGAAAGGATAGTATATTCCAAACTCAATATAAGTTCTTCTCTTTTGATATAATGGAATTTTCAGCACCAAAGTTATAGAAAGTAGAAATTCCACGAAAAAAATGGGATAGAAAACGCATTCCATTATGAAGAGGCAACAGATGCTACGCTATGTACCTTCCCTCCATGACGTTATTGCCGACAAAAGCGCACAAAATCGGCCGTGAAATCCGGTAACCGCCGAAGAGATCCCTAATTTTAGCTGCGGAAACCGCGCACACAAGGCCTTCACGCTCACAATCCGACGTTATCGAGACAAAAAAATAAGCCGATCTCGGAGATCAACGCCTCTTTTGTGCCCAAAGAGGTTGTTTAAGTTAACAATAAACATTCTCTATAACTCCAGGCCCGAACAATGTGTCCCGTTGTTCCTCGTAAAATCGAAAGCTTTTTCCCCTCCACTTGACTCCAAAACGAAAAAATGCTTACGTTGGACTTGAATGGTAGACAAACTGTGACTGTTCAACACGAAGAGCAAGAACACAGTACTAACAAACAAGCACTGATAAGTAGCTTGACGCTTGGGAACCTAATCTTGAATTTATTTTTAGTTTGAGCTTTCAGCATAAAAAATTCTGTCACACGAACACTGAACGAATGCTCCGGTATCTGTGATACACACGATGGAACATTGAACATGTAGAGGTACAAGACGACGAATAAAGATCCAGTAGTTGGGCGTCTGATTTGATCAGTAGTCGATGAGCTTGGGGCAGATTTTATCGCTGAAAACTTTCGAGCTGAATTTTTATCATTGATGTGCGCATTTACGTTAGAAATTGTTCTTTGATTTATTCGTTCGAGGTGGATATCAGTGCTGATATAATCGTCCGCGCTTAATTTTTATAGCCGATTTATTTATACGCTGGCGCTGGATTTCCCATGACGAGGCATCGAAGCAGAACGCAATCGCGAAAACAAATGGCGGCCGAAAAGAACTCCGAGCACATCTCGCAAGAAAATCGACTCTGTGAATCACGATAAATCTTTTTAGGAGCGTCAGCCTCACTGAGAAGATTGATATCAGTTTTCTGAAAATCTTGCCGAAAGTTTAGAACTCGAAACTTTCCAAAGAAATTTGGTACTTCGTAAATTTGGAAGAAGCTCGGGATGAGAAAGAAGAATGTATATACAGGGTGTTTCAAAAATACACGGCATAATTTCAGGTATGTATTTCCCACATGTAGACAATCAAAATAGTTCATTACAACATATGTCCGGAAATGCTTCATTTCCGAGTTATGGCCTTCACAACATTGAAATTCACCGGAACGTTTTTCTTTCCGCAGGTCGTTGCCGTCAAAGGACACATTAAGAGGGCACTCTGACAGATCATTCCTAGGCGAAGGTTAAATTCAGTGTTGTGTTTGGCGTTCGACTGTGTGTCATGTACACAAATCAGGAGCTGGCAGAGATGCACTTGATCTACGGTAAGGCAGACGGCAATGCTGCGCTGGCTCGTCGTTTGTACCAGGAAAGGTACCCACAGCGACAATGTCCAGATCGGAAGACATTTGTAAGTCTCCATCAGCGTCTGTGCGAGTATGGAAAATTTGACTCTCCTGGATTGGGAAGGGGACGACCAAGATCTACAACTCCAGAAGAACAGGAGGAGATTCTGGAGATTGTGAACAGAACTCCTTCTATCAGCACACGAAGGTTAGCGTTGCAAGTGAATGTTCCCCATACGACTGTCTGGAGACTGCTGAAAGAGTATCAATTGTATCCTTACCATTTGCAACGTGTACAGGCGCTGTCACCAGCAGATTACCCTGCACGAGTTAGGTACTGTCAGTGGTTCTTGCAGCAATGTGCTGCAAATCCGAACTTTCCTGCCTTAGTATTATTTACAGATGAAGCACAGTTCACACGAGATGGCATAACAAATCTCCACAATCAGCATGTATGGGCGTATGAAAACCCAAATGCAACTGTTGTATCTCATCACCAGGTGCGGTTCTCCCTCAACATGTGGGCCGGTATCATTGGTGATCGGTTAGTTGGACCCCATGTACTTGTAAACAGACTTACGGGGCAGGCGTACACAAACTTCCTGGAAAACATCATACCTGATGTTTATGACGACACTCCATTGATCGATCGTCAGCACGCTCACTTCTTGCATGACGGCGCTCCTGCACACTTCAGTCGTACGGCTCGCCGGTACTTGGATCGAAGATTTCCTGATCGATGGATAGGTAGAGGTGGCCCAATTGCTTGGCCTCCACGCTCACCTGATCTGAACCCTCTCGATTTCTACTCGTGGGGCCATTTAAAATCATTGGTTTATTCGTCTCCGGTGCCTGATTTGGAATCCCTTCGGAATCGAATTGTGGCACGCTCTGAGGACATACGCAACATTCCTGGAGTGTGGGATCGTGTTCGCAGGTCAATGAGACATCGATGTGAGGTCTGTATTCAAGCAGGAGGTGGTCATTTTGAACATCTTCTGTAATGGCAACGACCTGCGGAAAGAAAAACGTTCCGGTGAATTTCAATGTTGTGAAGGCGATAACTCGGAAATGAAGCATTTCCGGACATATGTTGTAATGAACTATTTTGATTGTCTACATGTGGGAAATACATACCTGAAATTATGCCGTGTATTTTTGAAACACCCTGTATAGGCATTCAGTCAGTACTACGGATGTTCGTTCCGTTTGAGAGGAGGTTGTGTAAGGTCAAGTTAATGGAAATAGATTTGTTCTTCAAAATTGGAAAAATATGACGTTTTCAAAACGTAAATCCTGGATAAAAATTTAAAGACTAACGCATTTAACGCAGTGAACGGGACATTTCTCGGGACGAATGATTACCTTTAACAAAATGGCGCAACTTCAACACTCGATTTTGAATGATGCAGTAGTTAACGAAGTTATTTTTATAATATAGGTGACTTTTCATTACGTAATAAAAACTGACTGAATAAATTATGTCTTTAAACAGCTCACATTAAAATTCACTAGGGAATAATTCATGACGTGTTTGCTGACGATATAATAATGCACGTCCATATTCATGACTTACAGACACAACATGTACGCTAGCAAACTCTTCTAAATGCCCACAAACTAGCGGGCGTTCCTATAGTGGACGTATAAGTTCAATATCCAGCCCGTTAGTTGTACGCAAAGTATTTTTACTATATATCTAAAATCATTACCACTCTGATTGCGACGTGAGCCACCGGTGGTTCACAGAGGGAATTTTCGTAATGCTGCTGATCGACCAGTAGTCACACAATTTTCATCATAAATACTTATTCAAAGCTAAATAATGGC
Source organism: Morinoia aosen (assembly GCA_030386875.1). Classification (NCBI taxonomy): domain Eukaryota; kingdom Metazoa; phylum Arthropoda; class Malacostraca; order Amphipoda; family Talitridae; genus Morinoia; species Morinoia aosen. The sequence continues at coordinate 19,038,987 of CM059563.1, forward strand.
ACGATTCAGTTCATATTTGCTATTTTCAACATTGCTTATTACAATTGACTTTGAGTTGAATGTTAAACTTCAGTTTTACCTACCAAAATCAAAGTGTTAGATGGAAAGGATACTAAAATTTCAAGCGCAGTGGTGCAGTAATTGAAACGATCTTCAACCCCCAGACTCATACAAAAAGTTTCGTGCAAATGCTCAAAATGAAATATGCCTCATCATAAGGCTCCTCATTCTGAACATGCTAGTGCGAGCGTGGCACTCATACACATATAAAACTTGTAAGGAATACTAGATTACCACGAAAAAACAAAATGATAGATATCAAGCTTGAATGAAATAAAACATTTTTTCCAATTTTAGAGCCATATTATCTAGCGAAAGTTGGTCCAGGGCTGAAGTGGCGCGTACAGTTTGTGTGTGTGGGGAGAAATCGGCGCGCATTCAAGTGTACGCTTCTCGCTTGCGTTACACGCATCTTTGTCTGGTGGTGCGTGCATCTTTGTCTGGTGGTGCGTGCATCTTTGTCTGGTGGTGCGTGCATCTTTGTCTGGTGGTGCGTGCATCTTTGTCAGGTGGTGCGTGCATCTTTGTCAGGTGGTGCGTGCATCTTTGTCAGGTGGTGCGTGCATCTTTGTCAGGTGGTGCGTGCATCTTTGTCTGGTGGTGCGTACATCTTTGTCTGGTGGTGCGTGCATCTTTGTCTGGTGGTGCGTGCATCTTTGTCTGGTGGTGCGTGCATCTTTGTCTGGTGGTGCGTGCATCTTTGTCTGGTGGTGCGTGCATCTTTGTCTGGTGGTGCGTGCATCTTTGTCAGGTGATGCGTGCATCTTTGTGAGGTGGTGCGTGCATCTTTGTGAGGTGATGCGTCATCTTTGTCTGGTGGTGAGTGCATCTTTGTCAGGTGGTGCGTACATCTTTGTGAGGTGGTGCGTACATCTTTGTCAGGTGGTGCGTGCATCTTTGTCAGGTGGTGCGTGCATCTTTGTGAAGTGGTGCGTGCATCTTTGTCAGGAGATACGAGTACCTATGCTAAGTGGAGGTGCATCACGGAGAACAACGAACTCAGGCATAAAATCACCTGCTGTATTCGAACATTCAAGAGTTCCATTAAGGCATGACTCAAACATTGCAATATCTGCTAAAAAACACAGAAATAAGACATAATGAATAATTCATAAATAAATAAGAATTGCTGACTTACGTAGAGTCTCCATTTCACGAGGGCCCACGACCTGACTGATCCAGTGGCATCCAAAGAAGCCCTAGCACATTTTTGTCGTAAGAGGACAAAAAAAGAATACACGTACCACACAATCAGAACACTTAGCACACAAGGCCCACACCTACAGCTCACAATAAATAAATCAACGTGCACACAAGGCGCGGATCCAGGTACTAAATGTCAATGATCCCTAAGATTTACTACGAACCATAAATTATAAGCAAGGAGTACGAGCATTTCTTTCCACGTCGCCGCTACGGAGAGTGCGGCGTGGGAACGGTCATCCCGCCACCGAGGGCTCGAGTCCTCAGTCATCGTGCGTCAAGATTTTAATAAAATTCAATGGAATATTACCCTATTTAAAAGAATAAGAGCATATTCAAGACATTCAAATGAACTGAAGTGGCAGCTCACAATGTTGAAATGAACTTCAATGCGTCATTATATAATTTAGAAGAACAAAAGCAGTATTGAAATGGATTGCAGAGTCTGCTCCTGATGTTCAAGATACTTCAGTGCACTATTATGCCGTTTGAATTAACAACATCGAATCATCAATGCACACGACTATACATTTTCATTACATTTACTAGCGTTTATGGGGGAAATATTCGAGTAAGCTGTTGTGTTTTTATTGTGTTAAAGAAGTTACAGTGTATGTTTACAACACAAAAAAACCGAGTTCCGTATTTATTACGTTTAAATGTGCTACAGTGTACAAGTATGTTAAATGCACTTGAATAAACTAGAATATATTTTGATAACATTTTATCGAGTTATAGCACATGCTTATTATGTTAGAATGTGTTGACGTTAGAATGCTTATGACGTTAGAATGCTTATGACATTAGAATGTTTATAACATGGAATGTTTATGACAATGGCATATTTATAACACAATGCGTATAACACAAAAAATGTGTACAACATTAGAGTGTTATTAAAATGAAAATTTCCACAACAATAATTGTATCTTCCAGTGTTTAAAATAATAGTTTGTTTATAGTATTAAAATGTCTATTACGTTTAAATAGCGTAGGGGAATGTGATTGGGACAGAACCTGTGACTTCACGATTAGTCGACATCACTAGCGTCATTTCACATGGGCCTGCAATGCCATAAACAGCGTTTATGATCGTGTGTCATGATTCATGGTAGCGTAAATTAGATAAGATAAATTAGCTTTAGATTGTATGCAAACTGCAATGGCAATTGAAAATTATTGATATGATCGTGTATCGCGATCCATGGCAGCATAAATTATTCTAGGTAATAGATAATTTAAAATTATTGAACACTCGTGTAGCTCCCAGCATCATAACGTCGGAAAAACTCTGCCCAAAAGAGCAGTGAAGTTGCCACGGCGAGTCGAGGACAACGCAGCTACATTTTTTCCTCTACACGCATTGTCCAATTGAACATCTATGACGCGGGGAGCTTTGAAGACGCCTCGTCATGGGAACGCGCTCCTCAGAACGAAATGCTGCGCAAAATGCGCGAGGCTTTAGGCCTAACGAGATTTACGGGCCTAGGCGTGGCCAGACTGTCCAGGAATTTCGTGAGAGCAACAACACGAGATGCCAATAAAAAGAACAGAGCCTCTTTCACAGGGTTTCAAATGCCGTGAATTTTTAGCCCTCTAACACCCTGGTCTTGTGATCACGTTGGCTGAAAAATAGGTTAATTGGTGACTTATGTTCTGTAAGAATACCGACTTGCGCACAAAGTCAGGGAGAATTATCATTAATATGAATGAAATCTGAAAATTTAAACTTTACAATACTTCACAAAAGCATAGGTAATAATGCAGTTGCAGTAGTATGTGATGAAAATGTTCACTGCAGTTACTGGAGTTTCAATACAATCCTTTATTACATTAAGAGCAAACTGTGATGGAACCTTTCATTCATTAGCTAACATATCTTCTCCAACGAAGGGACTCTTAAGGCAAAATACGATCCTACAACAAATTGGAATGATAGAACATTAATAAAATACATCGTTTATTTATCGGTTTGTAAACCATATAATTATCCAGCGGACAGAACAAGAAGGATTGACATTATCCATGATAACGAATGTGCATAATTGTATCATGAATGATCGAAAGAATGCATCACAAGAACAAACGTTGTGCATGTTAGTATACGACTATACGTGTATAATATCATACTTCACTTTAGGATAGCATCGTTTGAATTAAAATTATACACGATTATTTCACATGTATCGCACATAATTATACCACATATATCATACATGGTTATACCACACATATCATACATGATTTTACCACACATATCATACATGATGTTACCACATATATCATACATGATTTTACCACATGTATCATACATGATTTTACCACATGTATCATACATGATTTTACCACATGTATCATACATGATAATACCACATGTATCATACTTGACTATACCACATGAATCATACTTGATTATACCACATGAATCATACTTGATTATACCACATGAATCATACTTGATTATACCACATGAATCATACTTGATTATATCATCCATGACTGAGCCAGTCTGCGGATGGTACCATACCTAACATGATCATGTCGGTAAATGAGCGAGAAAGTAACGAACATGAATATTTTTTCTGCCATTTTTTTGCTAATTCGGAATGTTTTTGTTAATTTGAAAGCTAAAACTGGACATAGTTGTCCCTTTGTCACGGGGAGGCATTAATATTTTGTTCCTATTACGCCGAAGTGGTACAGAAGGTACTTCAGGGCTCTTATTTTACTGAGCCTAAATGTAAAAATGATAATAATTTAGATTAAAATTTTTAGATTAAAATAATTTAGATAAAAATTTCGGCTTCATTGTAAATACACGCAGTACTTTCTTCGTTTCACTGTGTAATAAAATAGTTTTGATTAATTGAAATACCTTAGTGCAATTTTGTGCAACAAGCACTGCATATTTATTTCCACAACTATCATCGGAAAAAATACTTCAATACTTCAAAACATTCAAGAGTAAAACATTCAAGAGTAAGACATTCCTGAAAAAATAATTTCCCCATTGACTCACAGACTAATGTTAAAGTTTGATATCAGTGTTTTCCATGTAAATAAAAGGATAATTCAAAGTCAAAAATTCATGTCCCGAAGACTGAAATGAGGATTGGAACATCCCCATCCCCTCAAGGCCGCCGTATTGCGGTGATTCACGAGACTGCTATGGAAGCAATCATTGAGCGCCTACAAGATTCCCTGAGCGCAAAGATTGGCAGCGTGACTTGGCGAGAAATGCTGAGAAAATTACAGCTTCTTACGAGTGAGAAAAACTTGCTAACAGAAGTGAGAAGCAAATATATCGTGCCGCTGGGATCGTAAAATGGATACGCGCACGGTATAAAGTATGCTACGAAGATGGGAAATCAAACTGCGAATGATGGGAATGACTGAAGAACGACGATGCAGGAATGCATCATCTGTGTACGTCAGCAGATTTGGTCCAAATGCCGACGATCTGGTACAAGTTTTATCAAAACTTACTTTCATACATCCAACTGAACTGTATTTTTTCAGGCCAGGCTTTTGATTTGCTGAGCGAAATTTACTATGAGATCATCGCAGCTTCTTAGGAGATCAAAAACCTCATCGTTAGAAGAAAATCATCGTAGAGGTTTCTAAGATATGTGTAATTCACACACACGTATTTAAAATCATTAGCGTTTCGCTAGCCCTGAAAACAATTTTCGATCGCAAAATTGAAGGCGAAGTCTTGAAAAAATACAGGTCGGTAGAAAATTGAAAATCTTTCATTAAAAATCCTGTCACACTTGTGAAAATGAGTGCAAATTAGCTACTGGCTTTGTATTAAGGTGTGACCAAAGCATTAAATTTCAATACTTAGGTGACGGTTAGTCGTAACAATTAATGCCACCTGCAGCAATGATACAGCATTAGGTGCCCTTCAAGCAACCCACATGGACTGGATGAAGGCCAAACTGTGGTGAAGGTTGAAATTTGCCGACTTCACAAATAAATCTATAAAAGTTGATTTGATGTACACTATTATATCAAAAATCAAAATCAGTGGAAACATTTTTCGTTGATACCCTGCATAAAAAGAATTATTGTACAAAAGTTTCTAAGACGAGGGTAGGAGAGGTAAATGGCAAACTTTGACGTTAACACGTTTCCTTCGAAGGGATCCACCGGTGGTCACTGAGGGGATTTTCATAATACTGCTAACCGACCTGTAGTCACTAACTCAATTTTCATTATCTCGATGAAAGTTAAATGAAGGCGCGATCCAGTTAATATTTGCTATTTTCAAAATTGCTAACTACAATAGACTTTAAATTTTAATTGAATATTGAACTTCACTTTAACTGATCTCAGGAAGCATGTTCATTTCGACGCCTATCCATAAATAAAAATGAAGGCAGCCAAATCCCGTTGAGCTGACAGACAACGACCAAGTACTGTTGATTCTTTTGGTGAGGGAGCACTCATTGAGAAGCGCTTAGTTTTCGCCTGTCAAGGACCTCCCTTTTGAACTAGAATGATTTGCGATTAATGATGAGTCTACAATGAAAGCCACCGTGAGAATGTAAAATATGCGCACAAAATCTGAATAACGATTCCATTCAACACCTGAAACGAAAAAATATGAAATACATTATGACGAATTTTTAAAATGTGAGAAAAATTCCTCCCGAGCAAGGCACAACAAAACCACTTCATTGTTGCACAAAAGTGAAGTGCAAGGGGAAAGTGAGGGGGGGGGGGGGGGGGGGGGAGGTGTGGGGATAACACGCTATGAATAAGGGGTCAAAAAGGACTTGATTATCATGAAATGATGTCCAGTGTGCGCCATATGTTGCGATTCTCCAAGTAGAACTCGTCATGCTGGGGAGGAAGGGGGCAGTCAAGGCGAGGTCTTGTGTATTATTGTTATTGTGTGAACAGGGAAGGAAGGAGGTGCTTCAGGGGGCGGAAGGGCACAATGGAAGGGTGGGCGAGTCGGTGTAACAGTGCAAGATGACGCATGGAAAAGAGCTGAATTATAAGCCAGATTAGAAGACAGAAAACCAACGTAATTACATTACCATAAGGCTGGCAGAGGCAAAGGAAAAAATTGTTTTAGATGAAAAATTTAAATAACAGCTAGAACATCACAATTAAAAGAACAAATTACTTCATATAAATTGGAAATATAGTTTTGATATAAATCTCTTGCCTGTGAAGTAAAATCGATGTGTACTGGAGGCTAAGAGGCATTCGGTCAGTTGGAAATCACGCCAGGTTGGAAATCTAGATTAGATTATTAGATCATTAGTTAGTTTAAGCCTCCCTATCCGCAACAAAGGCGATCCAAAGAGAGGAAGGAAGAAGGCACCATATAGTATGGAGTTAAGGGAACGCGGAATCCATGCAGAAAGGGCATAGAAACAGTAAGATAAGAAAGAAGTTCATGAAACAAGATCAAAGTTGGAGTAGAAAGTAGTAGGTGCTGAAAAAACAGGACAGCAGTGAACCGAAAAAAGATGGTCCTTAACATAATAAAAGCATGTGTTGGCTAGGGCTATCACATAGTCCCCCTGGGAGCGCTAATTCCCATAGATACAATAGTGGTATCCCCCTGAGGGGGATTGGAAATCTAGACGAAGTAGACATTGTACAAATTAGACATTTTAAAACACCGGATATTGAACATGCCGTACAAACATGATATTCTTTACATGATGTTCAGTATGTAGGTATTCAATCTCCACGTCATTCTGAGTTCTGGACATTTTATACATTGAAACATTTTGAGAATTGAAACGGCAGGTCACTGCTACATGAGGTAGGAAGCAGATCACTCCTTCAAATTAAAATTAGAAAGAATGTCTTTATACTCGAACTTAGCTCCTGCGACCACAATACAGCCGTCTATAATTCAACAGTGCAGTTCGATTTCTTTTACTCTACCGGAAATGCTGCGTGATGGAATGGACAGTCTTATTGTTTTGCAGAACTATAAGTCGTGAGTCCGTAATGAAGGTGCTTATATAGCAAGAATATTGGCGAATGCACATTGTATTATTACCTTGAACTTTCACTCATTTTGTGCTTCAATTTACTAGAGGAAACTTCCACACACCTACCAAACACACCTACCCAAATTGCCTGCATCAGATTGGACTGTAGAGACTGTCGCTAGACGCACATTGTATGATAACGTTTATTCTCCCCTTGCTGGCAAATTTGGTATTTTCAAGAGCATCTTTCCCAATTAATAAATTTCATGATTTAAACGAGAGCGAAGCATATTTTCAGTTCAGCCAAAAACTGCTCGTCCGTTGAAAGGATTCATGATGATAGTAAAGTGGTTGTAGTTTACATTCAGCTCAGCATCCTGTTCCAAACATTGGGCTTCTTATATACTGTATATGATACTTTTCTTCCATCATTTTGTTATCAGCGTATAAACGATATAAATTCACCCGATACTTAATAGTATAAATTCTATCAGTTTCTTTTCACCCACTGAGTCAGGCGAGCCAGACTGACAAGTCTCGTGCATTGTTAAACATGCGGGGTATTCGAGATACAAGCACACCTGCTATAAAATGCAGTTTTCTTACCACCCACTTCCTTTCATCGACAGCATTAGGCGGAGCTACTGCCAGTTCTCTCCTCAATAATCTTTCTGCACGGTATCCGAGACATAGACACGCCCGTTGCCGAACATTAGACCCGAAGCTCTTCCAGACAATGGTAAACTCGCCAGTTCCCTCGGCTCGTAATGGATGAACGCACAACGTAGGTTACTCTTGCTTTCGTAATGCTGAGTAGGTAATGAAGCGGCAACGCAAAACTTTCACAATAATGACGAGGCAACGCAAAACGTTCATGCGCCGACTGTTGAGGGTTCGCGCAACATCGGCTTGTCGGAGCTGTTGCACAAAGCTGAGAATTCTCCAAGTAATCCGTTACGTTTCCAGCCAAGCCTCATTGTCGTCTCCAGATGCACCTCGACAATGAACTATTTGAACGCAATGTGACTTCTCAACTTCGTGGATTCGGAGAAGATTCGACATAAAGCTTATTTACTCACAGCATTCCAAGGTAAACTTGAAAATCGAGCTTTGAGAAAACTAAGCAAAAGCGCACAAACCTGAATAATATAATAATTTTACCAGCTTTTGGCAAAATTTAGATCAACAGAAAAAAGACGAAATAAAAGACTATGGAAAAAAAACTCAGCATCAAAACATGAACTTACGAAAGGTGGAATGGGAACATGCGCATGGACATATAAATAAATAAAATCCCAAAATATTATTCAGATTTACCAAGCAGCATTTGTTGCCAGAAATAATGACCAGCATCTCTAGCATCTTTCACATGATACTTTCTGTGAAATTTAGTGAAGTATCTCTTTAATGCAAATTATCTGCTCAGTACCCACTCTGTGTTTAAAATCGGTGCCAATACATGTACATTTTAGCGTAGCACGGTCCTCGCAGCATTGTAACGTTCGAAAGAGGGTAGTTCGCTGTAACATCTTCAATGACGGCTGAGACTGTCGTGTGGATGCTCAAAACTGCAAACCGTAGCGCAGTTTTTTTTTGCAAAACTTTACAGTTTTGCGCAGAACGGCAAACGATATTTGAGCCAAAGCAGAATAACGTAGCTACCCAACGGACAGATACGTTGAAAAATGTTGTTGTTTTCTCGGCAGTTTAACGTATCCAAGAATGGATTAATTAACTCGAGCAAAACGGTGCGATCAAGCTGACCAAAACGGCTGCATCACATTCAACTGAACGGTTTGATCAACTCGAGCAAAACGGCTCGATGTAATCGAGCAGAACGGTGCGGTCGAGAGGAACGCTAGATCAGGCCGAGCTCCAGCAGCATCTCTAAGAAGTGCGGACGTACTGTAGACGTGCCCGCAGGGCTACGCGCCCAACTATGAGGAAGTAGACGGTGCCCTTGACTACGCATGCGTATTGCGGCAGGGATCAGCGTGCCCCAGGCCGGGCAAAATTTACGCTGTGTGAGAAAAACTAACAACAGACTGAAGAAGAGAATTGATTCAAATGAAGTTTAAATTCAAGATTGGGCTTCCACAATCGTTTTGGTAAAGGCACAATGTTATTTAATCGACGGGATACTTTCAGAGGAGCCAGTATCAATTTATGAACCAGGACTGAGAAAGGAATTCAAGACACGTTGAGTTCCCTTTCACGAGAAGCGCACCATGACCCCTTGAATTCCGTCCAGTCTCTGATATGTTCAGTCTCCTGATACATTCAGTCACATACCAGGCTATACAGGGCGTCCAAAAAAACAGACCATCTTTGAATTGATATGAAACTCCAGGGTGTGTATGAAACTCTAAACGGAATGATTTGGTAATGAGACATTATTAAAGTAATATAGTTTTTTATTTTTAGACTTTTGAGTTTCATTCATACCTCGGAGCGAACGGGGAGCTTTTTCAATTCCAAGTTCGGTCTGCTTTTTAGGAGGGGATACCCTGTATATTGACTTGACCCCTTTCCCGACGGACAATTTAATACCCACGACGGCCGTGGGGCACATTTGGGGCATCGCAACCCCACAGGTCCCAGCCACGCCGCCTCCCCACGGGGCCTCTTAGATGCGTTATCCCCTCCTCCAATACCTGTAGCTTTTCCTCCTCCCCCCTTACTTTTCCAAGTCGTCACACCAGCACTTGTCAAGATGAGTTTCTTGTCCTCCTGCGTATTTCCCTGATAAAAATTGTTTACATTGGTGAATTAGTTTTTTTTACAAACGCAGTATTTATGCATTTCGATTCGTCCATAACTTCAAGTCTTAGGTATGTTTTGCTTAAATTAGAAACAAAAAAGTACAAATGGTTCGACCACATAAGTGTCAAACAGTTAATTTTCATACGTGGAGAGCTGTTTCCAGCTTTTTAGCAAAACGTTTAGCATTGGGCATGAACAAGGTAACGAGATAGCTACAAGGTAACAAGTCAATCCAATCTCAGTGTATTCCTCGCTCTAAAATGCACCAAACCTCATGAAGCCTACAGCCCTAACACGATGCAAACCTGAAAGCTACCAAGGCTAGAGCTTGAATTGAGCAGACGTGTTTTTGCGAGGCAAACAGAGCTTGCGTCCAAGAATGATGGGCGCAAACATGCACCAGAGCGTCACTGGCGAGGTAGGGTTCTATTGAGTGTTAAAGCATACGCAAAAGAATTACGAAGAGCAGAGATCGGAATGCATCATCTTTTTCAAAGGTATGTACGCGCAGCTAAGTACACGTAGTAAAAACAACTTGTTTGCTCAGATGAATCATCTTTGAAGTATGAAGTTTTCTGCTGTGAAGCCAAGCAGAATAATTCATCGAATTTCTCATATTTCAAAAATGAGGCTCATAAACAGTTGCTAAATAAACGGATAACAAAGCGTTCAGTGTACATTTTTCGCATATCCCACCCAATTTTTTTTCGCAATGCTGTATAGCACAGGCAGCCCAAAAATCTTTCCTGGGTATTTTTTTTTGCGCAAGCGTGCTTGGGTAGCAAATACAAAATAATTGATTTGTTTGTGATTTTTCGGCAAAGGAATTCGTTCATGTTGTACTCATGAATGGCACAGGTTTTAGGAGTTAAAGTTTTCAATAAAGAATGCATCTGTTCCAGAGGTAAAAAAAATTCTATCCATAAAAATAAACGACAGGAAGTATGTTAAAAATTCAAAATTATGCAAAAAACTGTATTCATAGTGAACAACTAATCAAACCGGTAATTCGTTTATCATGATGCAAAATATAAAATACAATTTGAATGAGCGCATAATGTTGGTTCTCAAATTACACAAAATATACAAGAAAGATTCTGAAAAGCTATGAAAAACTACACGATACCATAATAAAAACTGACGCGGACAACACAAATGCAAATCAAAACAGGCGAAAGCTAGCGGTGCCACAGGTGCACGCGTTCAAAGCCTCAATCGTCCTCAAGGAACCAGTAACATCGAATTGGAATACCATGTTTCGATAAGCAATTAAAATTTGGAATAAGTAATGACAATTTAGGCAAACCTTAATTAGAAAATAATAACAAAAATCTTAATTAGAAAGCACTGAGGAAAAAAGCAGCGGCTGCGACAGGTACATTACGCACCCTGGACACCTGGAAGACAGCGAGGCGGTTGCCCTTCTCGCTTTTCATAGCTGTAGCGGGACCTCCAGAGCTGGGCATGGCTGGCACTTTCTCGGGATGTGGGAGCACTTACAGCACTACACAAGTCCCTCTACCCATTGTTTAAATATTCACTTGAATTCGATTAAACTAACCACACCAAAGCAATGGTTTTTCTCACAAAACGCTCAAAATCTGGGAACGGCGCACACCTGCACTGAGTAATGGACAGGTAAAGACTGACGCTATTGGCTATCTTGGAGAGCCAATTCGCGCAAGCGACACGACGGTGCGGTTGCCAGGTTTTGGCGGGTCAAAAAGAGGCATCGTACCTGGTCACGTATTTCTTCATCTAAGGACAATAAGACCAAAATTATCACTCCAAAGCAAAGAAAATAAATTGCGATAGCTTTCTATGAAGTCAAATCTTTACTAGGAGTAGCTTCATTTGAAAGATTATGAAAGATTACAAGGGTCTAATCTGTTTCGCTCTGGCGTTGGCATCATGCCCACCTTTCCTCTACACTTTCCTAGGAAACGCTAATGCAAATATTTCCTCTCACTACCCAGAACTGCGTAGCTCAGGTAAGGCAATACCCAAAATAGAGACAACTTCATACGTGGCTTATGAAGAACGCCGGCATCATTAACACTAAAAACGCAGTTTTGAAAACACACTAACACGCATTTAATTCCCATGAATCACAAACGGTGCTAAAACGCACAGGCGTTACAGGCTTTATGAGTAGAAAATAAGCTTCACTAAGGCAGCATTTTGTCAAAAAATACCAGTTTAGGATTGCGCGTCGGACTCGGCAGCGGACAAAAGGGTCAACGCTTTGGCCTGTGGCACTGCGCACGCCGCGCTGCTCGGACGGGCTACGCACAGCATCATCAGCTTGCGCATGCCGGGCATCCTTCCTGCTCGTGCTCTTGTTGAAAGTGTGCAGCTCATGCTCGTATTAAAAACGCGCTGCTCAAGCTCGTATTGAACATGTACAGCTCATGCTCGTATTAAACATGTACATTGCACAGCTCATGCTCGTATTAAACATGCACATTGCACAGCTCATGCTCATATTAAACATGCACATTGCACAGCTCATGCTCGTATTAAACATGCACATTGCACAGCTCATGCTCGTATTAACCATGCACATTGCACAGCTCATGCCCGTATTGAACATGTACATTGCACAGCTCATGCTCGTATTAAACATGCACATTGCACAGCTCATGCTCGTATTAAACATGCACATTGCACAGTTCATGCTCGTATTAAACATGCACATTGGACAGCTCATGCTCATATTAAACATGCACATTGCACAGCTCATGCTCGTATTAAACATGCACATTGCACAGCTCATGCTCGTATTAAACATGCACATTGCACAGCTCATGCTCGTATTAAACATGCACATTGCACAGCTCATGCTCGTATTAAACATGCACATTGCACAGCTCATGCTCGTATTAAACATGCATATTGCACAGCTCGTGCTCTTATTAAACATGCTCAGCTCATACTGTTATTGAACATGCCCAGTTCATGCCCTTATTGAACATGCCCAGCTCATGCTCTTATCAAGCACGCACAGCTGATGCTCTAATTAGCGGCATCATTCCCGACGTTTGTGTGAGCTCGTCCGTTTTTGTTGGTGCTCACACAAAACAAACGTCCGTCTGTTGGCGTTGGTTTCGGATACCGTAAAACTTGTCTTCACGTCAACGCTTTCGCGATCTGAAACTCCAAGTTTTGCATCCGATTTATCGTACTTTCGCGCTTTGAAGACACCACATTTTTGGATTTTTTTCTCAGCAGTGTGAGCTATAATTACTTTAAAAATGGTTGAGCTAGTCAGAATTATCCAGTAAAATATGTCTTGCACCCTAGATTCCTACACTTAACGTTAAACGAAAGTGCGTGTTAGCTCAGATGTTCTTAATTCGTACATGTACTATGCAACTATGAGGTGTCCTGCTATAGGGGTGTTGTCAGTAATGAATTGAATTGCAAATCAGTTCAAGCCTCTTTAACTACAGAAAAAGTGTTCACTAGAGAGGAAGCAGGAACGTACTGTTAAGCATGAAATTAAGAGAACGGGAAATTATTATTATATTAGATAGTTCGAAAATCCTTTAATCAAAACACAGGTGAACTTGCCAAGAAGATTTTATTAGATGTTAGTTCAAGCTTTCCTAAAGGTAACAAAGGCGTCCCACAAAGAGAGGAAGGAGGAAGGCCCCATTTAGTATGGAGTTAAAGGAACGAGGTGTCTATCCCAAAGTGCGTAGAAACAGGAAGTTGAGAAAGAAATTTATGAAACAACATAAAAGATGAAATAAAAAGTAATAGATGCTGAAAAACAGGACAGCAGTGAACCGAAAAAAGGACCACCCGTAACAAACAAACAAACTATTTTAATTTAACAAAGGCCCACGTGACCATTAGTCCGGGACCTCTCATATTCCATCTGGGAGCGCTTATTCCCATAGATAAAATAGCTGTATCCTTTTGAGGGGCGTTATTTTTATATCCCATTTTTTTGTCACCATAGAGGTATAGCTCAGGGCCGAAATTAGATTAGTCGTTAGTTTTAGCCTCCCTACCCAGCAATAAATGCGATCCAAAGAGGGGAAGGAGGAAGGCACCATTTAGCATGGAGTTAAGGAAACGCGGAATCTACGCAGAAAGGCATAGAAACCGTGAGTTGTGAAAGAAGATCATGAAACAAGACCAAAGTTGAAGAGGAAAGTAGTAGGTGCTGAAGAACAGGACAGCAGTGAACCGAAAAAAAGTGGTCCTTAACATAACAAATACATTTTATTTCAACAGAAAAGAAGGCCTACCTAACTCTTAGCTCGGGCCCTCACATTGAGCTCAGGGCCGAACAGTGTGAAAATTTTTCTTAGAGTTTTAGGCGTGTCATATAAATTTATAGATATGCTATTTTTATTTTATATTATTCAACGTCAGTTCCTACCAAAACGTAAATGAATGCCGTATAGAATATGGTCAGACACGATTACTCGTATTCTCTGGCCTCATCACATTTTCGACATACCTATAGTTAGCCATAGCAAAAAATGCTAATGACAGTCCTGGAAACACAACGTTATTGCAGACTGAGGAGTCTATTTTTGAAGTACTGCTCTATATGGTTTTGAAAATCTCTGGGCAACAACGTCAGTGATGCAGATGTTCAGAAAAAGAATGCCGAATTATTATTTTCCAATATTTGTGTACGTAATTAAACCATTTCATGGTGCAGCATGAGAAAAAGAATACATCAGTGCCTCTTGCGCTCAGAAAATGCGGTGCAGCAAATGTAACAGAAAACTGTAGTTTTCTACTCGACTTATCAGCACAGACTCTAGTACTTGGTACCTGAAGCTCAGCCGCAAGGCAACGAACTATTCTTAATTCTAAAATTGAAAAAAGGGAGTCCACTTGTATACTTTAAAGAATTCTAAATGATGTAACAGTTATATGAGGATTTAAACACGTGCACCTTTCTGATGCAAGAAGATATGATGGAAAACACAGTTGTTTGACCACACCAGCGGTATTAATTCAAAGAGTTTCTTTGGTTGCGCACGATATCATCTTTTACATTATAAAGCACCAACAAGTCACAAGTCACAAAGCTCTCTACTTCTTACTTCTTAGAAATGAACATTTCTCTTTTAATAATCGTGCTTCTTAAACACCGAATCTGAATGTATGAATCGAATGGAAATATCAATGTGCATCAGTGATTTCTCTCCGTTGGGAAAGTGAGAACTCGGGCACAATTCCCCACTCTACCCAGGTGTCGGAAATGGGTACCGGCTTGACCGGGAGTAACCGTCAGTGCATCCTGATGTTAGTTATAAGGCATTTGAAATACCAATGTACAGGATGATATGTATCATGCTTAATTGTTTGGAATAAAGCATCCTTTAATAACTCATATCCCACGAGTTACAGTACATTGATTTTACATTCGATCCATTCATATTTTTTAAATAATGATTAACAAGAATCATATGGCACGACCAATCGGGAGAAATAATTCTATCCGAATTCCTAATGTATTAATTTATCTTACTCATAGAAAATAGGAATAATTAACACGTTAACTTCTGTTGGTGACACCGAAATTTAAAATTCAACTTCAATTAAATACAATTTAAGTATTCATCCATTAAATGAGCATAAAATAATTCGAAAATCATCGTCTGACTTCAGTTGGGTACGAATGAAAACACGACCACTGGTGAGCTACTTACATTATAGATACATATTTTTTCAGTGACTACTGGTAGGTCACCAAGCAGTTAACGTATTCAAAAAACACTTATAAATAAGGCTAAATGAAACAATGGATCATCTGACCTTGAATTCGCGACTCATAGAAGAGACTATACAAATCAAGTTAATTTGAAACGATGTGCTCAATTCGCAATGGTTAACACATTGACAATTTAGGTTTAGGATGCGTATCCCGCGCTGGAGCCATAATGACACCCAAAGGGCACGAGGTGAGGGCGGTTGAACCCCAACTCAAAAAAGCCTTAGCCTTCTTGAACCCCAGCCTGAACCTGCGTCATTCCGCCCAGCATGACCCAGTAAATCTATACGTCAAAATGCCTCACGCCCCTCACACAACCCACTCATTTTAATGACTAGAAATTAGCGCCCAACAACCTCAACGGCCTTGGACGACTCGGTCTCGGATGAGATTTAACTGCACAGGCTTGTAATTCGAACTTGTGATTCTTGGGTACTTTTCTCCCTGTTGGCTATTTTTTGAACGAGTTGTGCTTTTCAAATGAAAATAAATGAGATTATATTTCGTTCAAATAAAAACTTTGAGATGGAGACTAATGTAAACGCTCGTGTGGGTGTCCGAGAACTTCACGCCCTAATGGCAATACATTGCATGTTATGTGCGGCAAGTGAATTGGATGCACAGTTCAAGAAATGAGCGTAAGTGAAGTTAATGAAAGAATTATTATTTTCATGGCTCAATTTAACAAAAAACGAATAAACGGACGTTTTTATGAGTTTGAGATTTACGAGTACATTCGAGACTTGTGAAAATTCAACAATTGAATTCGATTCTCCTTAAAAAAGTGACGCAAACCTTGTCCTAAATTGATCCCACTACGATTCGATTCACTACGAGTTGGGTATGTAGTGAACAGAAAAAAAGATGGCCAGTCATAAACGAAAAACTTCCATTAGTTTAACAAAACTAATGCTTTTAAAACTTTCGGCTCGGGACGACACATGTTCCCCTGGGCGCGTTTATTCTGACAGATACACTTGTTGAACGTCCCTGAAAAATCCCTTTTACGCGTAAAAAAATATTTTGAAAAGTCCATCCTTTGTCTTGAAGCGGATCTAAAAAACGCTCTGCTAATGAAAAAATCCAAACGTCTTCACAAAACGAACTCGACGGTCGAAGAAGAAATAAAGAATCTCAGCCCCAAATCATTGTGCGAGATGAAGCCCTTGACGGAAGAAAAGAAGAACACAAAGAAGATGAAGACGAGTCTCCGGTTGTTCACTTCACGGTCCGAGAAGAAAGAAGATCGACGCCAAGGTCAGAGGTTGCCGCGAAGTGGATGCGGCGAAGCAGCAACCGCCAATTACAGAGGAGAGGTCACTTAGCGACACCAGAGCGGCTCTCCGCTTAGTGCAGACAACAGCTTGCGAACGAGAACTTTCCGAATCGTTTGTAGTCGAAGGGAAGTGGGATTTGCTCAGGAGAACACGAAGAGGTAAGTGTAATTTGCTCGAGAGAACGCAAATCTGGGATGCTTGCACTAGCTGGAGATTCATCGAAGGTCAAATCCTTCATTTCTGGCATTCATTGGAGGATATCAAGATTTAAATATTAATTTCATTTGAAATTGTCGTCATGCACAAACGTGAAGAATATCTTACGCATTACCATTATGATAAGTAAATAATAACTAGATTCGGAGCGCCAGTCTATTACAATAATACAGATCAAAGCTTTAAAATGAATCACAGAGTGTTGTTCAGAAGGGAGGTCTGCTGAACATTCAAACTAGTGAAGAACGGCGGATACTTCTGATGAATGCATGAAATACAAATTACATATCTATACTATGCATCAGTTCCCAATGAAAAACGAAAATTGAAAACAGTAAGTCGCAATACTCAATTTTGGGCAACGATTAGCGCTTTCAAATTAGAACTTTTGAACTTTTTAGGTAACGGTTAAAACTTTCGGTAACGATTAAAACTTTTGGTAACGATTAGAACTTTCGGTAACGCTCAGAACTTTCGGCAACGCTTATAACTTTTTCAGGAAGCTAATTTAAAACTTTCGCGCACGCATACCAGGGTCAATTATAATGCACAGGTGGAAGACCAGTGAGACTTGCCCAGCTGGTCCCATCACACGCACGTCAATATGCCTGCGGAAATAGCGAGATCGTCAACGAATCAATACGCTGAGTACGACAGCACATGCGGGCTGAGGCATGAGTCACGACAGCAGTTGAGTGTGAGTCACGTTTGTTTAGTGTGCCCTGAAGGTTCCTTGTGTATTCATTGCGCAATTAATTGCGACGTTTTTGTCAACTTGTTTGCCGTATCTAAAATTTCGCCGCGACGAAGCATCTAGTCACTTAACACATTTCCTGCTAAGTGACACACCGGTGGTCACTTAGGTGATTTTCATAGTGATGCTGACCCACTTGCAGTCAGTAACTCATTTTGTACCAATACTTAATGAATGCTAAATAAACGCCAGACCCAGTTAAATGTTTGCTATTTTCAGAGTTGATTACCACAATTGACTATAAATTTGAATCTAATGTTGAACTTCAGTTTAACCCATCGCAGTTAACGGGTTAAACGATATTTTTGAAATTTAAGGGCAGCAAAAATCAAGTTGGAAGTACAAGTTCAGGCGATGTTTAGCTCGCATTCTTACGTTTCGAAAATTGTAACAGACACTAAATCTTCGTTCAGAAAGTAAACAGCGTTTTTTATTCTCAAATGTCTCATGAAACGAGTACATTAGGGACAATTTTTCTTCAAGAAGATCCATATACTTGATGTGCACAACTCGATCACAAAGAAAATTTGAAGCCTAGCAAAAGCATTAACTACTCAAGTATGGTTATCAAATTATTTAGTGACAGGCAATGCGGTAAGTACTTCAATTAAAAGGTTCACGAGCACCCCGGTATTTTCTAGTCCTTAATCAATTTATTCATCTAGATTTTATTGTAACTCCTTATATTTTACCGTAAGTTAATTCTCCATTATATTACACCCTGTGTTTCATTAATCTTATTTACTCGTTCAATTTAAAAGATAGCCAGAAAATCAGC
Organism: Morinoia aosen; assembly: GCA_030386875.1. Taxonomy (NCBI): domain Eukaryota; kingdom Metazoa; phylum Arthropoda; class Malacostraca; order Amphipoda; family Talitridae; genus Morinoia; species Morinoia aosen. The sequence continues at coordinate 19,057,744 of CM059563.1, forward strand.
TCTAATTCATTAAAACGCTAAAATACGCAAGCGTTGAAAATTTAAAAAAACACTCGAGAAATAAATAATAAATTCGAAATAAGCCGTTTCACCTTAAAAAAGCAATTGAATTGAACAAATAAAAAAGTGTGACGTAAATTTGCCCTCACGCCGCCAATTACTACCAAGAAACATCACGTGGTTAATAAATATAAAGGATAAATATAAATTACACGACTGCTACTCCATCAAAATATAGCAATCATCAACAGCCAAGCAATCAATTTTAATTCATCACGAGTTTCATTAAAGGACTCTCATAAGTTTCAACAGCCGTACACAATTGCGTGATCACACAACTCAATCTTCACTAACCTTTTAAAATCGGAATTTTTTCTTCTCATATTACCGCTATTTTACCCTCCACCATTGAACTGGCACCGGCGTCAGGTAGTGAGCGACATCCCAAAGCAAAATGAACTGCTTCTCGGCAAAGAACATGAATGAACTCATTAGGAAACGAATTAAACAAACACTAAAAAACATTTCGGCTAATTCGAAAGAAGACAGTGTTGTCCTAAGGGACGTTAAAGGGGCAAAAGATGAACCTTTCAAAGCCCTTGATGTCATTTTGTGCGCATGGCAACACATCATCAAAGCACCAACGCACGCTTCTAACACAACACGTAATTTTTCCCACGATGAAGCCTGCTGGGCTGCAACTAACGAGGTGAACGGCGCTGGAAAAACGGTCTGAATTTTGGCATCGCAGGTCACCAACATTTTGCTTTCACCTTCCTCTGATCGCACGGAGATGAAATTCGGAACTGAAGAGTCCGAGTTTCTCACGCGTTGAGGACGGTAGTTAGAAATCGTGTTATGAATGGGAGAGGAGAGTGAGGGATGGGAGAGGAGAGAGAGGGATGGAAGAGGAGAGTGAGGGATGGAAGAGGAGAGTGAGGGATGGAAGAGGAGAGTGAGGGATGGAAGAGGAGAGTGAGGGATGGAAGAGGAGAGTGAGGGATGAGAGGGTTGAATGAGAGAGCTAGGAAAAAAGAATTAAGGAAGAGAATTGAGAAAAAGAAAATGAAGGCAGAAGGGACGAGAAATTACGTGAAAACCAAGAGGGAAAACGGAGAGGAATAAAGAATGGGAAGAGAAGGAAAGGATGAAGAGTGAAGAAAGAGTCAAAGAATAAAGACAATGTGAGACGGGATGAAAAAATGGAGGAAACTGGAAATTAGAATAAGTAACGCACCACAAAAATGAACGATAAAGTTACACTCTAAGTCGTGGTAATAACCAAAAGAAATATTTCAATTTCAAATATATTTTCTGCAATGCAATTTTCTTCTTAAGCAACAGGAAAAGCTCGAGGGACTCGAGCTTGAGATAGTGTAGTCAGGCAGGAGAGAGAAACTCGAGTTACGTTACATTTTAATATCAAGAGACACTAAATTTTTTATTATTTGTGCAATAAGGAACATCAAAAGAACTAACACACGCTGACCTGACACCAGCAATAGGTCTTCGGTCGCAATCATTCCTCACGTCATCAAGAAGCCAATATTATTGAAGTAAAACAAACAAATATTTTTAGTCTTGTAACCTACTTTGACACAGGATATTTATTTCCAAAGCTAGGTTAATGCGAAGAAAATGAAGTATATATACATAGCCACATATAAACGTGAACTTCAAAGACCACACTTTCACGTTATTTAATATTGGTAGACTGAACAACTGCCGAGAAGCTTCGTCTGGTCACCCCTGAGGGGGCACCAGTCTTTGTCCCTCACACAGGGGGCAAAGACAAACCGTACAAACACAGGGTAGACAAACCATACAAACCTAAGCCTATTGTTCAGCCTAAGGGGTGTGAACTACCAACATTTAATATGAATCCAAGGATTATGGCAAATCATTAGTTTATTAATCAGTCAAATCCTTCTCCTCGGTAAGTGTATTGAATTTGTGAGGTAACCTTCTCCAGGATTTTAGGCAGGTACAACAGAGCGGGCTCTAGAGCAGGCAGGTGAGTGTAGAGCGAGAGATGGGAGAGGAAGAGAGGGAGGAAGAGAGGGAGGAAGAGAGGGAGGAAGAGAGGGAGGAAGAGAGGGAGGAGGAGAGGGAGGAGGAGATGGATGGATGGGGAGAAAGAGATGGTTGGATGGGGAGAAAGAGATGGATGGATGGGGAGAAAGAGAGGGATGGATGGGGAGGAAGAGGGGGATGGAGGGGGGAGGAAGAGGGGGATGGAGGGGGGAGGAAGAGGGGGATGGAGGGGGGAGGAAGAGGGGGATGGAGGGGGGAGGAAGAGGGGGATGGAGGGGGGAGGAAGAGGGGGATGGAGGGGGGAGGAAGAGAGGGAGGAAGAGGGAGAAGGGTGGAGAGAGCGAGAGACCGAGACGCGCAATACTACGCAGGTGAACTGCCTCAGGGCAGACGCTACAAGCGTCCCCGCCTCCCCCCACACTCTCCCTCTGGAGGGAGTACTAGTGTAACTCCCCCTACTCCTTCAGCTCCCTCCTCCTGTCTCTGCGGGAGTCCAGAGAAGCCCAGACGAAAAAAACGAAATCTTTTAAAGAAAAATTTACCAACTTTTCCTTCTGAGAATACTTGCCCACGATCGACGTTTGCGTCGCTTAGAAATTTTGCTCATCATTCCTAACCATTTAGTTGATTTTAACATTAATTCTCTTGTACAGTAATGCTAAACTTCGCTGGTGAAACACTGTATACAATAATAATAATAGTAATATTACAATATTCACCTAACATGCTAGCCTTCTAATAAGATAACAAAAAAATATCCCTCCCTCATGCTAATCGTCTTTAATGCTTTTAAAAGTTGAACGTTAAATTGAGCACATCCGATAAAAATTAGATAATTAAACATATTTTCCAGTGCTCTTTACAAAATGTAGTAAGACCAGATAGCTATTACTGATTTATCACAGTTTTGACCAACCAAAATTTCGTTTTATTCGACCTGTGGAAAACAAAAAAAAGCACCAAAAAGTAAATAATAAGGTATCGAAGAAGACTGCTCCAACTAGGATATCTGCAGCAAATTGCTTCCTCAATCCAGACAATTTTTTCAACAGATTACGACGGAGCAACAGACTGCAGGTATCTGTGATACAGCAGAAGATAAGAATGAGAATCTTCCACGTGAGAAACTTGGCAACGAAATTTTCCTTAACTTCAATACGTGAGTCAGCAAGGTGAGGAGGGAGCAGACGAGTGAGAAAAAGTGGAGAATAGAGGAGGGAAGAGGAAGGTAGAGAGAAAGAGCAGAGAAGAGAAGGAGAGGGAAGAAGAATGGTGAGGTGAAGAGGAAAGGAGAGGCAAGGAAAGGAATCGAGAAAATAAATGTTCAACACAGAGAACAGAAGAAATTGAGGAGAGGTAGACGAGAGGTGAGGCTCAACCAGAGGTAGCCAGACAAGCTTCCTCTCCTGGGAAGGGGGGGGGAGGGAGAATTGAAGGGGGGGGGGGGAGGGGCTGGAAGCAAACAAACCAATAGGCTTGGCTGAGGTCATCGGCCTACTCTGCAGGTCCTGCATGGCGCACTTCGGGACTGCAGGCTGCGGGTTGCCTTCGCAACCCACGGTCCCGAAATTTCTTGGAAAGGCTGAAGATTTAATGTAAAATCCGCATGAATACTCTGATGTACTTCGTCTCGGTTTCGAGACTTTGTAGGTTGAAAAAACAGGCACTACACAGTTAGCTTCCAAGGACAAAAGACCTCTTTAACAAATTAGATCGTATTTTAAGTTGGTTTTAGCCTCCCTAACCACACCGAAGGCGTTCAGCAGAAAAGAGGGACGAAAGTGCTGTTTCGTATAGAATAAAGGAAACAGAGAATTATGCACAAGTGCAAGTGTCCCTCACACCCTGCGAATAGAAACGGAAAGAATGAAAGGAGCTTCTGAAGCAAGATAAAAGCTTATAAAAATGTTCTGGGTTCTGGACAAAGAGCAGCAGTAAGCTGAATAAATACTTCGGAATAAAACATTAAAGTATTTAAGGATATTAGACTCGAGTTTAGTTTAAGATTCCCCAACCAGAACAAACGTGCCAAATTTCAGCAGAAAGAAGGCCAACCTTACTTTTAGCTCGGGACTTCACTAATTTAGGGTGCCGTAACCTTTGGGAGCGTTAATTCCTATCGCTGAAATATTTGTAGCCCCATAGAAGTGAGAGCTTCCGATTACACTTTTTCACAATAACTATTGAATTTCCAGATGTCTTCATCATTCACATTTAGTTCATTCACTGAACATGGGCATCCACAGTTCACTTCTCCTTTGTGCTCAATTTTAGTGTCTGGCATCAGTGATGTTCTCACGATACCTGTTTTTAAACACGGTGGCAACGTCGCGGTATACATGCGTTTCATTAGGTAGATTGCTCATTTACGTACCGGTATAAATGCTCAACATTTGAATAACTTCATTGTTATATTTGATAGGTTTTAGCAAACAAATTGAAATATTACCGTATATTTATATACTTTTCAATATTTTAGAAAGGATAGAAACGTGTGCAAGCAGTAAAGTCAGTTTTCATTTCTGCTACGTCCGACCTAACACCAGCCGCCCAAACGCTGGCATCCTATTATATAATTTAAGAAACGTGCTACCGTACTGTTCTTCCATCTCGCAATTCAAAACCACTCCATCCATCCGAAAAAGCTGAGCGTGCACCGCGAAATCTGTGCGGGGACACAAAGATAGATATCCCGATGTGAACATTTCGGTATCTAGGATACGCAACAAGAACAATAGCTGCAGTCTGCTCTGACCCACGTGAACATTTCAGTATCTATAAGATACGACACAAGAACAATAGCTGCAGTCTGCTCTGATCCACGTGAACATTTCAGTATCTAGGATACGACACAGAACAATAGCTGCAGTCTGCTCTGACCCACGTGAAAATTTCGGTATCTAGGATACGAAACAAGAACAATAGCTGCAGTCTGCTCTGATCCACGTGAACATTTCAGTATCTAGGATACGACACAGAACAATAGCTGGAGTCTGCTCTGACCCACATGAACATTTCGGTATCTAGGATACGAAACAAAAACAATAGCTGCAGTCTGCTCTAACCCACGTGAATATTTCAGTATCTAGGATACGCCAGAAGAACAATAGCTGCAGTCTGCTCTGATTCTTGCCCCCACACGCACAGCCAGGCGCTTGACCCCAGGGGTCCCTGAAGGTTAAAGGGTGCTCCGTCTGGCCCTCTCAGGGCACAAAATGGCCCCACAGCAGTCAGCCCTTCCATTAGACCTGCGTACGACGCGGAGGAGACGGGTGGTAGGGCAGATAACACTTTTTCTTCAGTGAGATGGGACACGGGAAATCTGAAGACTTTAGAATTGTAAATTCGTGGTCGTTGGATGATTTTGCAATTCGGTTACTCTTCTTCAGTCGTGAATGCAATGATGCTGTTGAGATGCAATGAATGCGCATCTTGCACATAATCAAATCGTCAGTCCCATATTTTGGATGCTCGAAATGACGAAAAAGAGACATAAGCTAACTTTTTGCGCAACTAAATAGATTTAATTTTTTTCCACTCAAAATTCACCTTAACATCAAAATAATTTCCTGAAACGAACATTATATTTCATATCAAATACAAAATAAAATACTGTATTATACAATCACACCTTAAATTACGCAAATACTGTGCTAAAATATTCACTAAGTACAATTAAATACGAACAAGTTATGTATTTTAAATTGGAACTTTATTGACTTCACTACTGACTTGATGGTATCTAGTGTCTACACCTACTTGAACTGCCTAGGTAGAGCACCTACACGTCCTGTTTATGGATTTTACCTATTCACACTCATGTAGACTACACCTATTTGAATTGCCTATTTACTACACCTATTTGAATTGCCTATTTACTACACCTATTTGAATTGCCTATTTACTACACCTATTTGAATTGCCTATTTACGACACCTATTTGAACTGCCTATTTACTACACCTTTTTGGAAATGCGTATTTACTAGACCTATTTGAATTGCCTATTTACTACACCTATTTGAATTGCCTATTTACTACACCTATTTGAGCTGCCTATTTACTACACCTATTTGAATTCCCTATTTACTACACCTATTTGAATTGCCTATTTACTACACCTATTCGAATTGCCTTTTTACTACACCTATTTGAATTGCCTATTTACTACACCTATTTGAATTGCCTGTTTACTAGACCTATTGAATTGCCTGTTTACTAGACCTATTTGAATTGCCTGTTTACTAGACCTATTTGAATTGCCTGTTTACTAGACCTATTTGAGCTGCCTATTTACTACACCTATTTGAATTGCCTATTTACTACACCTATTTGAATTGCCTATTTACTCCACCTATTTGAATTGCCTATTTACTACACCTATTTGAACTGCCTATTTACTACACCTATTTGAATTGACTATTTACTACACCTATTTGAATTGACTATTTACTACACCTATTTGAATAGACTATTTACTAAACCTATTTGAATTGCGTATTTACTACACCTATTTGAATTGCGTATTTACTACACCTATTTGAATTGCCTATTTACTACACCTATTTGAATTGCGTATTTACTACACCTATTTGAGTTGCCTATTTACTACACCTATTTGAATTGCCTATTTACTACACCTATTTGAATTGCCTATTTACTACAACTATTTGAATTGCCTATTTACTACACCTATTCGAATTGCCTATTTACTACACCTATTTGAACTGCCTATTTACTACACCTATTTGAATTGCCTATTTACTACACCTATTTGAATTGCCTATTTACTACCCCTATTTGAATTGCCTATTTACTACACCTATTTGAACTGCCTATTTACTACCCCTATTTGAATTGCCTATTTACTACACCTATTTGAACTGCCTATTTACTACACCTATTTTAATTGACTATTTACTACACCTATTTCAATTGACTATTTACTACACCTATTTCAATTGACTATTTACTACACCTATTTTAGTTGCCTATTTACTACACCTATTTTAATTGCCTATTTACTAAACCTATTTGAATTGCCTATTTACTACACCTATTTGAATTGACTATTTACTACACCTATTTGAATTGCGTATTTACTACACCTATTTGAATTGCCTATTTACTACACCTATTTGAATTCCCTATTTACGACACCTATTTGAACTGCCTATTTACTCCACCTTTCTGGAAATGCGTATTTACTAGACCTATTTGAATTGGCTATTTACTAGACCTATTTGAATTGGCTATTTACTAGACCTATTTGAATTGCCTATTTACTACACCTATTTGAGCTGCCTATTTACTACACCTATTTGAATTGCCTATTTACTACACCTATTTGAATTGCCTATTTACTACACCTATTTGAATTGCCTATTTACTACACCTATTTGAATTGCCTATTTACTACACCTATTTGAATTGCCTATTTACTACACCTATTTGAACTGCCTATTTACTACACCTATTTGAACTGCCTATTTACTACACCTATTTGAATTGACTATTTACTACACCTATTTGAATTGACTATTTACTACACCTATTTGAATAGACTATTTACTACACCTATTTGAATAGACTATTTACTACACCTATTTGAATTGCGTATTTGCTACACCTATTTGAATTGCCTATTTACTACACCTATTTGAATTGCGTATTTACTACACCTATTTGAGTTGCCTATTTACTACACCTATTTGAAGTGCCTATTTACTACACCTATTTGAATTGCCTATTTACTACACCTATTTGAATGGCCTATTTACTAAACCTATTTGAATTGCCTATTTACTACACCTTTTTGAACTGCCTCTTTACTACACCTATTTGAATTGCCTATTTACTACACCTATTTGAATTGACTATTTACTACACCTATTTGAATTGCCTATTTACTACACCTATTTTAATTGCCTATTTACTACACCTATTTTAATTGCCTATTTACTACACCTATTTTAATTGCCTATTTACTACACCTATTTTAATTGCCTATTTACTAAAACTATTTGAATTGCCTATTTACTAAAACTATTTGAATTGCCTATTTACTACACCTATTTGAATTGCCTATTTACTACACCTATTTGAATTGACTATCTACTACACCTATTTTAATTGCCTATTTAGTACACCTATTTGAACTGCCTATTTACTACACCTATTTGAATTGCATATTTACTACACCTATTTGAATTGCCTATTTACTACACCTATTTGAATTGCCTATTTAGTACACCTATTTGAACTGCCTATTTACTACACCCATTTGAATTGCCTATTTACTACACCTATTTGAATTGCATATTTACTACACCTATTTGAATTGCCTATTTACTACACCTATTTGAATTGCCTATTTACTACACCTATTTGAATTGCCTATTTACTACACCTATTTGAATTGCCTATTTACTACACCTATATATTTGAATTGTCTATTTACTACACCTATATATTTGAATTGCCTATTTACTACACCTATTTGAATTGACTATCTACTACACCTATTTGAATTGCCTATTTACTACACCTATTTGAACTGCCTATTTACTACACCTATTTGAACTGCCTATTTACTACACCTATTTGAATTGACTATTTACTACACCTATTTGAATTGCCTATTTACTACACCTATTTGAATTGCCTATTTACTAAACCTATTTGAATTGCCTATTTACTACACCTATTTGAATTGCCTATTTACTACAACTTTTTGAATTGCCTATTTACTACACCTATTTGAATTGACTATTCACTACACCTATTTGAATTGCCTATTTACTACACCTATTTGAACTGCCTATTTACTACACCTATTTGAATTGCGTATTTACTACACCTATTTGAATTACCTATTTACTAAACCTATTTGAATTGCCTATTTACTACACCTATTTGAATTGCCTATTTACTACACCTATTTTAGCTGCCTATTTACTACACCTATTTGAATTGCGTATTTAAAACACCCATTTGAATTGCCTATTTACTACACCTATTTGAATTGCCTATTTACTAAACCTATTCGAATTGCCTATTTACTAAACCTATTTGAATTGCCTATTTACTAAACCTATTTGAATTGCCTATTTACTACACCTATTTGAGCTGCCTATTTACTAAACCTATTTGAATTGCCTATTTACTAAACCTATTTGAATTGCCTATTTACTAAACCTATTTGAATTGCCTATTTACTAAACCTATTTGAACTGCCTATTTACTAAACCTATTTGAACTGCCTATTTACTAAACCTATTTGAACTGCCTATTTACTAAACCTATTTGAACTGCCTATTTACTAAACCTATTTGAGCTGCCTATTTACTGCACCTATTTGAGCTGCCTATTTACTACACCTATTTGAATTGCCTATTTACTACACCTATTTGAACTGCCTATTTACTACACCTATTTGAATTGACTACTTACTACACCTATTTGAATTGACTATTTACTACACCTATTTGAATTGCCTATTTACTAAACCTATTTGAATTGCCTATTTACTACACCTATTTGAATTGCCTATTTACTACACCTATTTGAATTGCCTATTTACTACACCTATTTGAATTGCCTATTTACTACACCTATTTGAATTGCCTATTTACTACACCTATTTGAATTGTCTATTTACTACACCTATTTGAATTGCCTATTTACTACACCTATTTGAATTGCCTATTTACTAAACCTATTTGAATTGCCTATTTACTAAACCTATTTGAACTGCCTATTTACTACACCTATTTGAGCTGCCTATTTACTAAACCTATTTGAGCTGCCTATTTACTACACCTATTTGAACTGCCTATTTACTACACTTATTTGAATTGACTATTTACTACACCTATTTGAATTGACTATTCACTACACACATTTGAATTGACTATTTACTACACCTATTTGAATTGCCTTTTTACTACACCTATTTGAATTGCCTATTTACTACACCTATTTGAATTGACTATTTACTACACCTATTTGAATTGCCTATTTACTACACCTATTTGAATTGCCTATTTACTACACCTATTTGAATTGCCTATTTACTACACCTATTTGAATTGCCTATTTACTACACCTATTTGAATTGCCTATTTACTAAACATATTTGAATTGCCTATTTACTACACCTATTTGAATTGCCTATTTACTACACCTATTTGAATTGCCTATTCACTACACCTATTTGAATTGCCTATTCACTACACCTATTTGAATTGCCTATTTACTACACCTATTTGAACTGCCTATTTACTACACCTATTTGAGCTGCATATTTACTACACCTATTTGAATTGCCTATTTACTACACCTATTTGAATTGCCTATTTACTATACCTATTTGAATTGCGTATTTACTAGACCTATTTGAATTGCCTATTCACTACACCTATTTGAGCTACCTATTCACTACACCTATGCGAAATACCTATTGACTACGCCCATTTGAACAACCTATAAACTGCACCTATTTGTTTTTTACCTGTTACCCCCGCCGTTGCGACTTAATTATTGACCCCGCCCATATCTTCCCTACCAACACTACCTCCTATTCGCTTTTCAAATCGACATTATCCAGTTTCCGAACCTGGTGGCCACGCCTAATGCTAATAGACTTTATCATTTCCCCTCAAGAATTACCGCATCCATTTTCAAGCGCGAAGTGGACTAAACTAAATAACGTCTACGTATTTTGGGCAAGCAGAGGTATTGAACTATCACAACGTGATTAAGTCCTCATAAGCATGTAAATGCAAAGCAAAAATTATGCAAATAGAAAAAAAAAACTTGAGTCGCGTTCTTTACAGAAGTGAATAGCTGTAGTCAAGTTGACACACTTAAACAGGCTATGCACATACCCATAGTTTAAAAGACATTGTCATTAGTACTTGAATTAGTAAGCATAATCATAAATGATGGACAAAAACAGTCAAATAATCATAATGAAATCAATTCAACTATTAAGGAATATGAACCAACTAACGCATTGAGAAATAAGAGTGTGAAGTCAAATAAACTTGGCCAAGTAAGCGTAGCCAAGGAAGCATAGCAAAAAAAAAGAATCCAAGTCACATAGTCAAGGAATCACTTCTAGACCAACCTAATCGAATACGCCAGCCAAAACTCCACAGAGTACGACGTAAAGTGAATACTAAACAAATCGTATTTCAGGCTTGTGTGTCTCAAACAAGAGCATAGTTTGACTCATTAGCACATTCTTCTTCGACCTCTGACGAGATCCTCGAGGCCCATGAATATGATAAAAACCCATCGCATAAGACTTTAAATTTATCGAAATCCAGGAAATCAGCGAATTAAAGTTCCCGGAGATCCGAAGCAGCCAACATTTCACGAAACTAGAAAGAAGTAACCCAGATTCTCGATAGCGGGTTGGGATTTAGACTCCACGAACTAACGATATTTAGATTACAGGGGACTCGAAATGATTCAAATTCTAGGCAACTCTAAACGATGAAAATTCTAGGGAATAATAAGTTATTTAGATACCAGAGACTATGAGGCATTCCAAACAGCATTTATTCACAACATCAAAGATTACGTTTTAACAATTTGACTGCAACGTGAGCCACCAGTGGTACACGGAGACAATTTTCATAACGCTGCTGACTGACCAGTAGTCACAAACTCAATTTTCATAAATCCGCAATCAAAATCAAATAAAAGCACGATACAGTTAATCTTTGCTATATCAAAATTTGCTCACTACAACGGATTCGCTAACTACAAATTTGAGTTGAATATTAAATTTTTTAAGCCATCGAGGTCAACGCGTTTAAATTCTCAAAACAGCCCAGACAACGATCGTCATTTCCCCAAGTGATGCATGGCTCCTGCGCGTCACGTTAAACAAATGGAGGAAACGGATTGTGTCTCACGTGGGACATCTAAGGTGAACTCATGCACAAAATATGAGCACGTACGTCTCCCCGACGCCGGAGAAGTCACGTAGTTCTTGACACACGAGCACGACGAGAAAGACAAACGGGCGTCGTACCCCAGAAACGTCAACGAATTCGATATTTTTTAGTTTACAAGTAAGCTTGAGTTTCAAAACCAGCGTGCAAAGCGAGCTGACAGTTGAATTTTCTTCCAATGCCCAAAATACTCTCATACATATCTTTTTACATGCTAGAGCAGTACTTTTGCACATGAATGTTTTATGAAGTAATTATGCAGACAACACAAAATCGGCAATCACACATTGTTTTACTCCAGGAATGCCAAGCAATGAAATATGCGAAGCCCATGGGTGTGTGGGCATTCGCAGTACTATAGGGAAAGGACGGTGAGTTACAATTTTCGAAGCACAAATGACCTACATGAAATAAACTTTGAAAACGCTCCCTAGAATTTAAATTTTGTAAAATTTCTTGATGCAAATGTCGATGAAACGTAACGTGAAACTCGTTAAAATTACGACCAAATTAAAATTGCACCGTAAACGTCTTGATTCGTTTACTGAAGGTCGCGTTGGCAATTCTTTGACGTCCCCTGAACGACGTAAAAAGTGAAAATTAGAAGGTGACCATATAAAATTGAAAATCCCCTTAGAGGAATATTATAATTCAGATTTACCATCAGTGAGAACATTTTAGGAAGTATCCCAAGGCGAAGACAACAATTATGAAGCACCCACAGACGGAGATGATAATTCCTGATGTCCCCACAGACGAAGACGATAATTTTAAAGTAACAAAAATGAAAGACAACAAATATGAAGCACATACAGGCTGATACATTCATTCTGAAGTACCCTCAGGCTGAGACAAAACTCACGAAGTACCCACAGACGAAGACAACCTTTGTGAAGTACTCCCAGATGAAGACAATAATCCACGAAAGCTCATTCGCAGCAGTGTTTTCACCCAAGAAACGCGAAAGCTGACGGTGTCTACGGGCAAACACAAGATTGTTTGTTTTCCAGAGACTCCAGTGAGCACAAAAATGGCGGAGAGCAAACACGGGGCAACCGCCTGATGGTTGTCTGCTACCCGTTGCCTGGCCCTGTGTCTTTGTCGACTAGCTTACTCATTTTCGGGTTCCTTTGTTGCGGGCTTTGGTGCATGAAGTTGCAGAAAATAGTACAAGAGAATCAGTGGGGTAATTGAAAAAGTAGTGTCTAGATAACGTACGTGTAGTTATAAGGAAATAAATGTTTGGAAGCCAACAAATTGGTTGGATGAACATTGGGTTTGGCCAACTAAGTTGTGCGACCGGAAAAACGATAAATTAAACTCGATGAGCACTCAACTGCATGTTTAAGCTAAAACTAGAAATAAAATCCACAAAAAATCTGAAGTAAAATTATACTAAAAGTATGTGAAATCACATCCGAAAAACAATAGCAGTCGATGCACGACACCAGACTTGCTACACTAACGAAATACAGTTTATTAGTTTATTAGTTAGTTTAAGCCTCCCTATCCTCAACAATGAGATCTAAAGAGAGGAAGGAAGAAGACACCATTTAGTATGGAGTTAAGGAAACGTGGAATCTATGCAGAAAATGCATAGAAACAGTAAGATGAGAAAGAAGTTCATGAAACAAGATCAAAGTGGAAGAAGAAAGTAGTAGGTGCTGAAAAAACAGGACAGCAGTGAACCGGAAAAAGATGGTCCGTAACAAAACAAAAACCTATGTTATTTTAACAAAAAGGAAGCCTACCTAACCTTTAGCTCGGGCCCTCACATTGTCCCCCTGGGAGCGCTAATTCCCATAGATACAATAGTTGTATCCCCCTGAGGGGACTAACGAAATACATGTGAAGACCAACGATAGAGTGCAGAGAACTATATTCCCGACAGCTTATAAATTATATTACATGCTCGAGCCTCCCTCACCGCAACAAAAGCGTTCCAAAGTGAGGAAGGCATCATTCAGTATGGAGTTCAGGGAGCAAAGAATCTATGTATAAGGTATCTAGAAAAAATAAATGAAGAAAGAAGTTTACGTAACAAGATACAAGTTGAAGAAGATAGTAAGTACTGGAAAAGAGAACATAAAGCAGTAAACCCATAAGAGATCGTGCGTAACAAAACAGAAAACCAATTCTGTTTCAACAAAAGGAAAGTCTACCTAACCTATAGCTCGAGACCTCACATATTCCGCCTGGGAGCGCTAATTCCTCACCTGAGGAGCTCGGCATTTCGTAATGATTTACCTCATATCAGTTATGATATTTCCATTTATTTATCCAAAACAGTTCGAACATTTACTTCTTTACGAGTATAGAAAGCCGGATATTAACTCTAACGCGACTTTACACGTACACAATCGTTTGGAATATTCACAACTCGTACCTGCCAACAAACTCTCTCTCCATATCTAGAGAAAATATTTTCATAACAATGCCTGTTAATGGATATTATAAACAACAATCTTTAACAGTTCCTGCTTTGTCTGAAACTTTTTCCTCAAAGTCGAGGATAAAGAGCGTCTTAGAGCGTATACATTCAAGATGTTTTGCTGAGATCATCTCTCCAAAACTTGAAGAAAAAGGCGCTAGGACGTGAGTGTGTGTCGCGTGTGGTGTCGCGGTAGTGGAGTTGGAGTGCACTTCTCATCGTCACAAATATTGGCTTAGCACTTCACGCCGTGTGGAGGTGAAGGATCGAGGCAGGTGGGAGGGAAAACGTGGCTGATGATTTGAAGAAAAGGTGGCCAGGCTGGGCGAGGCTGATGGGAGGCAAAGGAGGCCGGTGGGAGCAGAAGGTGGTGGGGAGAATACAGCAAAGAACGCATCAAAAATAAAAACAGTTTAATGGCCACAAATGATAGAAGTCCCGAAGGCTTATCTACAGCGGAAAAATTCAACAGTATCTTTCGTGAGGCCACGTGCAGTCCCCGTAGCATAGGATAGACACACCCTACTAACCTGAACGTGTTGCCTAACCCATGACCTCTGAGAGGAAAATCATTACACCGCTACAATATGGGTACATTGGCACTGACCAATATAATGCAGGTCTGATACGTTCTCGTGGATTAGATTCTCGGATAAGAAGTTAGTTCAAACCTCCCTAACCACAGGAAGAGGTGTTCTCAAGAGAGGAAGAAGGAAGACACTATTTTGAAACCTATTGACTTCGAGTTGCACCTCAGATTGAAAAGGAAAGGAAGTCCTCCGGCGTTAAAGCAAAGAATTTTCAACAGTTATAGAATCATAAAAAACACGAAATTATAAGATTCGAATTATAAGATTCGAATTATAAGATTCGAATATGTCTTTATATGAACTGCATAAAATGAGTGCAAAAACAAACAATAGTATAAATGTTTTTGCTTAATTTGCATGAACATCTGCTTTTTTATTCTAGATACTGAAGACTGAACTCAATAGTGAATTTCATTACATTGTTTCATTTATGAAAATCATAGAATGAAGTCAAGACCTACACTGGCAAGTATGTATTGTTAGCATAAATCGCAACAATGACACATAAAAAAGCAATTTTTTGTTATAAAAACTACATCGAGTGCACCATGGTAAAGTCACTTATATAAAGATCATCAAAGGCAAGAAAATTTAAATTACTTTGTTTTAATTTTACGTTCAAGTAACGGGATTCGAATGCTAACGGACGTGACTTCAACGTTTTTGGATCACAGATAAAAGAAGAAGCTGAGGACGCCACCACGTGAGAAAGTGCTCAGAACTCGCCGCGCAATTAAGTGCAGGTGTAAACTGGATACCATTGAGGCAACTTGGACACAGAGGGACGCAAAAACGCAAATTGGCACCCGCGTCCGGAGAGCAAATGAACCTCCTCCGCAAATGATGGTGGGAGCCAATCCTCTCTGCAGCGCAGCTTTTTCAGAACCGAAATTTCCATGAGAAAACTCTACTGACTCACTCGCACACTGGCGCAGGAAGCTGAAATAAAAGCACTCACAGATAACCCTTGAAGATACTCTGCGTTCGGAAACTTGGGTAGAAAACTCGAGCGATCGTGGTTGATTTCGAGCGCGTAAGTCAGGAGTTCATATCCGCGGCCGACAACTGAGGAGACTGTGGCAAACTCCGTGATCAGTATCCGTGTTGTCATTTGCTCATCATCAGAGAAAAATGCTCGCCCTATCTTCGGTGGACCAAGATTTTATTCTAATATTTTCGTTGCAAGAAAGAACGCCGAAACCCTGAAAAGTCCATCCGTCTGAAACTCCGTAAAGGGTATCTGATCATATTTGAGTTACACGTAATCGAGGTGAAACTTAGCATTGCCAAAACCACACAGGTATTTAATGAAGGTGTACGTAAGCGAACACCGTTAATCGCTGCTGTGTGACTAATACAGAATTATCAATTGATATTATCATTGCTGTTATTATCCTGGTTAGTTTATGGCTCCCAAGCCCTGACAAAGGGGATATCAGGAGAGCGAAGAGAAGGGATCATTCAGTACGGAGTGTGTAAAAAGGGGAATCCATGCACAAAGTGTGTTCCTACTTAGGCTAATAAGCGCATTAGAGCGTTAGGAAAGAAGAGGAAGAAAAGACAAAGAAGAGATTATAAAGAAAGCATGGAAACTGAAAAAAAAGAAATGCGAGTACAAAAGACAGAAGTCCGAAGGCCTATCTACAGCAAGGTAACCTAACAGTATCCCCTGGGGTACCAAGTTGAAAAGCACAGGATAAATTAACTAACCTAAACCTATTCCTCACCCCATGCAACTTGAGGGGGATAAACATTGAAGATGCAGTCGCTGGCATTTATGATTAATCTTTATTCGAAAGACGCAGCTGCGTATGCTAAATTTCGTTGGAAGATTCATTGCCCGCAAAGCACATTCGCTTGTCTCCTCCACGCTGCCTAGGGCAACGGTGAGGTCATGCATGTTCGGTGCGCGTAAAATGGACAAACCAACGACCGAGATCAGGCATGCGTGCTGGGCAGCCTCTTGCTAGTTTATTACCTGGAACCAAATCTGGAAATTGTTGTTATTTAATATGGCTCCAAAGCTACGATGGACCACGTCCAGTACTAGTTAGTGAGAATTCTGAGCTCAAAATTTGTACCTACATTAGATTTTTTAAAGAAATTCTCTTTATTCTTGATTACGCATTTTGATTAAACCTCAAATAGATCACTGAACAATGTCACTATGCACTGAAATTTCTAAGGCTCATATTTTTCTAGGAGTTAGTATTATATAAGAAAGTTTTAGCCTCCTTAACCACGACAAAGATGTTCCAAGAGAGGAAAGATGAAGGCACCATTTAGTATGGAGTTGAGGAAACAGGACTGCAGTGAACCGAAAAAGGATGGTCCGTAACAAAACAAAAATCTATTCTATTTCAAGAGAAAGAAAGCCTACCTAACCTTTAGCTCAGGCCCTCACATAATACCCCCAGGGAGCGCTAATTCCCATAGATACAATAGTTGTATCCCTCTGAGGAGTTTTTCTAGGATTAATTGAGCAAAAAACAAATGACATACAAAAATTAAAGTCGTATAACAAAGTACTTGGACACGCAGTGTTGGCAAAAAGAAGCTACGATCACTGCTGGCGCATTCAAAAAACATGTTTTTTTATCGTATTATTCAAATAATGGTCCGAAATAAATTTGTAGTTGGTCCAAATGTTGGTTTCCCCTCAATGTAACTCCAATGGTAATATTATTACATTAAAATTAAATCAGTTCACAACTCTCTTGCTACAACAAAAGCGATCTCAAGAGAGGGAAGAGCAGATACCATTTATTATGGCCTGCAGAAAAGAGGGAATCTATACATAAGCTGTGTTCCCACACAGAATACCCAACGCATAAAAACAGCAAGTTAAGAAGCATGGGAAAAATACAAAGAATAAATAGTGGAAAAGGCATGAAAATTGAAAAAGTCGAAGTGGGAACTAAAGATAAAAGTCTAGAACGGATTTCTGGAGCTGAGGCAACCTAACAGTATTGATCTTGTGGATGCATTACCCATGGTATAGGGTAAACAAACCTACCTAACCTGAGCCTATTGCATAGCCTATGCCCCTGAGGAAAAATACGCCAAAAGAAGACAAACCCAGTCAAGTAAAATAAAGTGAAACTAATGTCTTTTGCGACGTTCAAAATATCTGCTTCGAAAATTTTAGAAACGTAAGCTGGGCTTTAATACGTTGACGTTTGGGAGGTTGCCAATGAACCTCATTTCGACTTGAGCTTTGAAACTTATATACCGAGTAATTTTTTCATAATTTTAAATTCAGTAAAGGCAAAACTAAACTATTTATCCTCTCCGGTAGCAAATTTTAGCTCAGATGCCGAGAAATAACAATGTTCAACATAATTAATATTATTAATGAAAATTTTTCCCTAAGTATGAATAATTTACTCACAAATCTCCCATTGAAAACTCTCAACTGAAAATGAAGGTATAGTTTAATAGTCAAGTGATTAAGATCAGCGCTATACTTTTCAATATAATAAAAAGCTACACGAAATCGATGCGTGCCACATTATATTGAGCCCTACTACTACAGCCAAAACTACCTAAAAAAACATGTCAATACATTCTGCTCAAAAAATTACAAGCATTTTAAAAGCTACGTATCTACAATACACCCAGCAAATTACAGAACACAAACACCCCTCATTCCCAAACTTCCATCTCACACGCGCTCGGAATACTTGAATAATCCCTTGAAAAGCAATGAAATCAGCGTCGACATTTCAGATCTTTATTTTTTGTTGATCCATACCGCTCTCTAGCATTGTGTGCCGTAAGGCACTACGAAAGCACAATTACCTACGTCCGCTGCACGAAAATGTGAAAGCCAGACCCTAATCTGGTCCGATCTTTGGAGGTGAAATGGTGAATAGATGCTGAATCGATCGCAGATCAGCTGATAGAGAACGAGGCTGGGAGATAAAAGAGAGAGATGGCGAGCCTGATACGTTTGTTTTTCATAGCCGATATGGAAAAGGTATAAACACGAGATCGGTCAAGAGCAAATCGTGCAATGTAATCAAAATAACATAGCTTAAATGTAATGGCCGGATGTTGGTCAAGGTCAATATGTGGACCGGACAACAAGCACCTTATATGAGGGTGCTTACGTAAATATATGCCTTTGAACCCAAGGCACATATAAAGGTGTGCGCCATAGACCTTATATAAAAATAGGGATGTGAAAAATTCTCCCTTTTCTTCAACTTCTACCTTGCCTTCTGAGTACACGTTACTTTCACAATGTTTGGCTAGAGAACCCAGCCAAGGGATGATGTTTTCCATCTGAGAAAGAGCTGAAAAAGTTAAAGAGCAACACGTCCGTTTGGTAAGAGTGCTGTTGTCTAGAAAACACGTCCTGCGTGTCTTTTGGGTGTTATATCAAGTTCGGATACTAAGCGTGATGGAAAATAAATGGATAACAAGCGTGGAAATAAGTCCGAAAATTCAGCGTGATAGATAATTTCTGAGCAACAAGTTCAGAGGACAAGTGTGATACAGTGCCCCTTCTGACTCGTATTTTTATGTCAAGGCACACAAGGTAGACGATCATTGCATATTTTTATAAGGCGATGAACGTAAATCCTCAGCAAGATTTTCAGCAATCATAAATATTCTCATCGTGCAGGATTTCTCCTGATCGTTCATGTAAATACTGAAAATAAATCCTCGTTTAATCGACGCAGCCATACAAGAATGAATAGCAATTCATAGCAATATTAAAATCAATCAAAATAATTCATATTTGCTCACAAATTCTGTTTCCAGTTGATTAGATAAATTAGTGTAAGCCTACTCAACTGCAACAAAGGTGTTCCAAAGCAAGGAAGGAGGTAAGTTACATTTAGCATGGAGTCAAGAAATTTATCTATGCAAAACGTGAATTCCCACACAATATACTCTGTAAATAGAAACAGCAAATTAGAAAGAGAAGTTAAGTAACGAGAGAGACGATTAGATGTCAGTTTAAGCCTCCCTAATCGCGAAAAAAAGGTTTCCGAAGAGAGAAAAGAGGAAGGCATCATTTAGTATGGAGATAATGATACGCGGAATCTATTCAGAAGGGGCATGGAAACAGTGAGTTGAGAAAGAAGTTCATGAAATAAGATAAAAGTTGAAGAAGAAATTCATACGTGCTGGAAAACAGGACAGCAGTGAACCCAGGAAAAGATGAACCGTATCAAAATATTTTTTTGACGAAAGGAAGCCGTAAATTTTCCCCGTGGAGCTCTATCCCATTTTTATATTAGTTGTACCTCACAAAAATACCTTAACATTAAATCAGAGTTATACTAAGTCTCATCTCATTTTTCTTTACCTGCATGCTATACAACGATACATGATCTTTTCTCCCATGAAATTGCATATAAAACCAACCATTTTTTTCGTATGACACTAACGTGCTTCATACCAATTATTTCTAACCTCAAAGACATGGCAACACAAGTACATCTGCAGCAATGCCTACGATTAATTAATGAGGACTGCAATTTAAAGCGGATTCATTGTTATGCGTCACGCACTACGCAAATCAGGCGGACAAAAAAGGTCATCATTGCCAATAGGAGCTGTGACCTCCTTACAAGCTGCAGGACGGATGTGGTGAAAAAATAACGTTACGCTAAATGCGGGCTATCATTGGGTGGCCAGTGACCGTCGTCTTGTCGCAGTTCCCAGGGCAGCCACGGTCAGTGTCACGGTTGCAGAGCTCTCAACCACTAGGTGATGTTGACTTATTATCAATTCGAAATGCCTGATCACTGTTGTCAATGACTCGAAAGTAGGTGTGGGGGCTGCAGACCTACCGAGACGCTCTCTGCGATGCGAGGATGCGCAAAACAGGGGTTGAAATTTCAAGACTTATTAGAGGTAAACGTATCTTCACTGGATATTTCTTCCCCTGCTGAGCATATCTCCCCTTACTGAACCAGAAAAGTCAGATGTAAGAGGAAGTGTAACTTAATGGAGATAAAGCGTCGAATTCAAGTACCAGAGGACTCTGAGAAAGTTCAGTTGACACGCTGGCCCTCAAACCATGGGTCTCTATACAATGAGGGAGAGGGTGAACGAAAAAAAAACGTTCATTTCCAAAAAAGTCGATACGTGAAATGCGTTACTACCAAGTGGATTTTGAATATTTCTCATCATAAAGGTCTTAAATTCGTAGCCAAACCACAAGAAGTAGACAACAGGGGTGCCTCTGCAGCATTAGTGTGGAGACTGGAGAGCAAGAATGAGGGGACCAGAGTTTGTGTGGTCTTTTTGACCTATGACGGGCATCGACGGTCGTGATCACCGCGACGGTAATAACGCAAGCAACGACTTTGTGGTCACGGCATTGAGGCAGGCAACTAATTGGCCACACATACCACGCCATATCAAGGACACCAGCCACTGTAATTGACTTTCTCCGCATACATGCGCGAATTTCGTTGCGACGATTCAAAACATGTTCCTGCGTCTATGTTTTTCTTTGTAACCTATAGAAAAATCCTGAGACGGTCGTCAGAGGGAGCAATCATAATAAAATCATAATAATCTTAGCCGCGTTGGTTTTCTTTTTCATCCTAATAAAATTACATAGAGGAGCTTGGGAAGGTCGCCTGATTCACAGCGAAGGACAAAACTACACCAATAGTTTCCTTTTTATCAATCACAAATTAGTAGCAAAATTTCGTGTAGTAAAACCTGGTACATTCGTCGGTTAAAGAGTTGCAATGTTTGGTTATTTGCGAGTGTTCTACGTAATGACAGTTCGGATCTTTGCTACGGGTATCTCTGATAAATGAATGTAAAATCAAATGATCCAGTTAACTCTCAAGCCCTGTATATGTCATAATAAAAATTCAACGTTCATCTGATGCTTTTACTACTACTTTGCACGCAAAATCAACCGCAAAACACGAAATTTTCTGAAAGTTTATTTTTACAGACTCAACTTTACGAAAAGTAGAAAAATCAAGACACCTTCTCCGCATAGAAAGCGTGCCGTTCAATAATGAAATAAAAATATTAACGATAAAGGAGCCATCACCACAATATTAATTCCGTTAAAACAAAATTCACATCAAATGGTTATATTCATAAATATACCTCCACAAATTTGCCATACATTCTTCATTTTGTGATTAGTATAGCTTCTAAGTAAAGTTATTGGGTGGACGAGAGTATCCTTGCTACGTAATATTTTTGAGCAGAAGAGTGGACTCCTGAGTAATACTCTGGAATGTGCGAGTGGGTCACATAAACCAAGTAATGTTAGGAGGTTGACTCATTTCTAACGATGTTATGAAACAGACAAACTGATCCGTGCTTCATCGCTTGTTTCCGTGGAAAAATTTAGATTTCGCTGCACAAAACACGTACAGCACGATTGCAGCCAGTTGTTGAGCTTTTCCACGACTTTTAATGTTATTTATCTTTATCTTCTACATTCACTTCTCGCATTCTTACTCAGAAAGGCTCGTGGAACTATATTTTTCAATTCGAAGGCACGTGCGTTCGCTTCACACAAAAAGGACTGGCAATCTCTTCTTTTGTTATACGAAAACACATCAAAATGTTAGAAATTTACATAATGGTCACTCTGGGCTGTTCATTGATGAAAATACACTACTTAGGTGTAATACTTAGACTCTAGTGCGTGTATCAGGAGAAGAAACATGACCTAATTAATATATTGTCACATTAAGAAATACTAAAAAATTGATCACATAAAATGAAACAAAACTCGGTAGCACACTATTGAAAGAAGACAAAACGATTTTGATAGCGTTGATGGTAGGCGTCGCTGAACTTATTCGGTCCCACAGGTAGCAATACTCAAATTGGTCAATGTTTAGTTTACCTTCGGCAGGGAAATTAAAGATGTCGTTGCTGATAATCACTAAATGAGCACATTTAAAAACCTTTTACATGAATGACATTATGCTCGCTGATGCGTTATTTTCGAATTATTTAACTTTGAAGTTGGCTGTCGCGCGCCACAGGAAGTGACCGCGCCAAGCGTAATTTAATTAATAATGGAAGCTAACCCCCTATTATAAACGTAAAGAGGTTGGGTCGTGAGGGTTAGCCACAGTTCTTTTAGTGAAAAGTATAAATAAAGCTTCTAACCCACCCGTTAGGGTGACGATCGCAATCTTGTTTACATCGGCACAAAGATGGCGGCGCCCGTGGCGGCGCCCATCATCTTCCAGTCGATGTAAACAAACGTCACTAGAAACCTTTATTAATAATTTTCACTAAAAGAACTGTGGCTAACCCTCACGACCCAACCTCTTTACGTTTGTAATAGGCATGTTAACTTTAACTAAATTACGGCGCAGGCGCGCGGGCGCGCCGGCGCCAACTTCAAAGTTCAATTATTCAAAAATAACGCATCAGCGAGCATAATGTCATTCATGTAAAAGGTTTTTAAATGTGCTCATTTAGTGATTGTCAGCAACGACATCTTTAATTTCCCTGCCGAAGGTAAACTAAACATTGACCCTCAAATTTGATCATTGTATTAGACCTAAGTAATAATCTACTTCTGTATCGCTTGTGGTAAATAAATTGTTTGTTTAAAATGTTTGAAATTTTCACAAAACACTTCAGTCTCCGATTCGATACAAATTTGAATGTCGACAGAAAACTGACACCAGGATAGAAAATCACTAGATAGTCTACGGAAATGACACGAACAGTTTAACTTCTTGTCCAGTAATACACCAACTGGTATTTCGATTGGTAGAATGGTTTGGAGCAGAATAATTAACAATGCGTTAATTGTAGAATATATAAGTGATACAAATTAAAAAATACAGGAGAGTTATAATCGTCCTAAATGATCACCATCACTATCATCACCTAATCATGAGATATTATAATGTAAAGTTTAATTATATTATGTTTATATAATTGTAACAATCACTTATATCTATATGTTACTGTACGATGTAATCATCTATCAAATTAAATTAATTATAAGCTGATATAATTATATAACCATTATAGATAATTTCACCATCACACGACGCAATTTTCTAGGATTTAAAATGAAAAAAATTCACCACAGATGAACGGCTCTCGCCTCAAGCACCATTCCGCACGCATATAAATGATAGCATACATTACTACAGACGCCTCAAAAATATCATTACTTCTAGTTACAGATGATAAAGGGCAGCAAGGCGAGTGATCAATGGTTCTACAACGACCTCTTCATGCTCAGCGTGAGATAGAGAAACTATTTCGATGGCTACAGGTAATGAAGGACCTATTGATGCTGAAGATTCTGACGGATGGGACAAGTCGCAGGGTAGCTACTACAAGCATGTGACTTGAGGGTGGAGTGGGCAGGTGTGGGGTAGTGGAGTGGGCAGGTGTGGGGTAGTGGAGTGGGCAGGTGTGGGGTAGTGGAGTGGGCAGGTGTGGGGTAGTGGAGTGGGGAGGTGTGAGGTAGCAAAGTGGGCAGGTGTGGGGTAGTGGAGTGGGGAGGTGTGAGGTAGCAAAGTGGGGAGGTGTGGGGTATGGGTGCGGGGGTGAAGGTGTGAAGATCAGGGGTGTATAGGTATGAGGAGAACAAAGGTATAACGGTTGAAAGTAATGCGTAAGTGGGTATGAGAGACACAGGTTATCAGAGCAAGAAAGAAATGCAGGAAAGAAAGGCATAGAAGCTTACCAATATTAAGATATGAGACGTATTAAGGTGCACGCCTACTGCGATACGGCATGCACTAAAATGTGAGACGCATGATTATATTAATTATATGTGAGGCGCATGGGTTGAGTATGCGACGCAATGGAATGTGAGACACATCGGAGCATGAGGCACATCGGAGCATGAGGTACATCGGAGCATGAGGTACATCGGAGCATGAGGCACATCGGAGCATGAGGCACATGGGAGCATGCGACACGTTGAAGCATGGGACATATTTCAGAAGACTCATTTGAGTATGAGACGCATACGAGTATGAGACGCATACGAGTATGAGACGCATACGAGTATGAGACGCATACGAGTATGAGACGCATACGAGTATGAGACGCATACGAGTATGAGACGCATACGAGTATGAGACGCTTACGAGTATGAGACGCTTACGAGTATGAGACGCATACGAGTATGAGACGCATACGAGTATGAGACGCTTACGAGTATGAGACGCTTACGAGTATGAGACGCATACGAGTATGAGACGCATACGAGTATGAGACGCATGCGAGTATGAGACGCTTACGAGTATGAGACGCTTACGAGTATGAGACGCTTACGAGTATGAGACGCATACGAGTATGAGACGCATACGAGTATGAGACGCATACGAGTATGAGACGCATACGAGTATGAGACGCATACGAGTATGAGACGCATACGAGTATGAGATGGCCTGGAGTACGAGACGTACTGCGGACGGTACCGAGCGCATTAGGGTATGACAGACACGAGGTGTACGAGAGATACAATGTTGTTAAGGTGAGGTCTTTGACACAAGGACAAGAGACACAAAGGACTGTGCGGTGAGAGAGCGGCCTGATGAAAACTGCGGCTAAGGACTGCTGTTGTTTCAGAGCGTGCTATCTATTATACATACTGTAGCACCGACACACACAAACACCCCATTTTTCAGTTTATTATTGTTTATCATCCCTTTTTGATAGTGGTTTATTTAAATCATCGCTTCCATTGCTACAAAATATTGCTTTAGTCGCGCAGTGCAAGATGGCACTCGTTACGCGGAATTTCTGAATAGTTTTTATCAACATCAAGTTTGATGTCTAGTTTGTTTGAAGCCTTATATGCCTGTACCCCCTTGGTGTGTGTCGTATCACTGATACTGGCCTAAATTTATATTATTTACTTTCTTACTTCAATACTTCGTACATACATATATGTTTATTCAAATGTTACCTTATACGTAAGATAATTCAGTCGTAGATTAGATAAGAATGGACTCCCCTTCCAACATCTGCAAAAACGTTCTTGAGAAAAGAAAGAGGAAAGTACTATTCAGTGTGGAATTGAGGGAATGAAGAATTTACGTAATGCTTTTTCCTCCGCAGTTTGCGCATCGAAATAGTAGTATTGAAAAAATCGTAAAATAAGTTTAACGAGAAAGTTTAAGCTGTTGGAAAACAGAATAAACCAAACAGATAGGCAGAAACAAAACAAAAAACACTATTTCATTTCAACAAAATGACACCCTACTTCAATCTCAGCAAACGACCTAACTTCTTTCCACAGGAAGAAAAAATTTCCAGTTCAAAATAGTTGAATTGCTCTGAGGAGGCAGTCCGAGTTAAACAATGAGCGTCAGACAAACCTGACAAGTCTACCTGTGCCCACCAAATAACAGGTAGTCAGTAACGTTCATTTTTGGCCCATAAAAAATCGACGAGGAATGCTGCCGGTGACAGCAGGCAGGAGACGCAGGCTCCGTCAGTAGGCCTAGCGTAGGCTTAAGCGACGAGTTTTTAAAAGCCCTTACGTAGCTTTTCAACCACAATGGCACTGAAAAGGCATTAACATGAAACTCAATCTTGAAAAAGTTTTCATCGTAAGGTTTCTCTTTGTTGAACATAAATATTATGGGAGACGTACACGCTTTTGAATGAAAATAAGTATAAAATGATGTTCGGAACGTACCTACCCTAGAAGTTGTCCTTTCCAATTCGAGCGACATACCAAGATGCCTAACCCTGTCTTACTTTTTAAACGGGGCATCTATGATTTTATCCATCCAAGCTCCTGTATAGGGCAGCCAAAATCGGGCAAAAAGTTAGAGTGGGAAGAATCACCCCATTTGTAGACAGAAGAGAGAGCACAAAGAGCTTATTATGGACATAAACACTAAGGTGTACAATTTAAATACAGTTTCATAGCTTCATAATCGTATATGCTCACGGAAGCGATTACGTTTGAAATTCGCGCATTAAACGCACACGAATTTTATGGGCCAAAGTTTCAAATAATTTACGTCATCGCATCGGTGCGGCTGCTAGCGCAAGTCTAAATCAACAAGGCTACGATAAGTGCTGTTACGCGTGAGTGGTCTACTTGCTCACTGCTCAACTGTTACGACTAAGGAATATGGTTCTACATCCAGTACCAGTCGGGCACATACCAGCACCAGTTGGACACACACCAGCACCAGTTGGAAGCACACCAGCACCAGTTGGACACACACCAGCACCAGTTGGAAGCACACCAGCACCAGTTGGACACACACCAGCACCAGTTGCACACACACCAGCACCAGTTGCACACACACCAGCACCAGTTGCACACACACCAGCACCAGTTGCACACACCAACACCAGTTGCACACACCAAAACCAGTTGCACTCACCAACACCAGTTGCACACACCAACACCAGTTGCACACACCAACACCAGTTGGACACACCAACACCAGTTGCACACACCAACACCAGTTGCACACACCAGCACCAGTTGCACACACCAGCACCAGCTAGGTGCACACAACAATACCAGTCGGAGAACGAGATCACCTCCGCTCAGTTTGGAGTTGTTTACGCAGAGCGTGAGGGCGTTTAAGTGTGTTGCGGCATCACACGCCCCTAGCGCCGTACGGGACAAGGGGTGTTGGGAGTGTAGCGTGCGTGCGTGTGTGGAATGTGTAGTGGCCTCTGCAGGAGCGTACGCGATTGCATGCTTAAGGTAAGGATTAGTATTCGTGATTAACGTTCGTGACTAGCGTTCATGATTGTTTTTTTGCGACTTGTGTTTACGATTATTATTTGAGACTAATATTAGTACGTAATGTTCACTGTTCATATATGTTTTGCTCAAAGTACGCCGTCAATGTGTACCATTTATTTTCGAGATCAAAGTTAGCGATTACCAAACGTGATCAACATTTGCCATTGATTTACGTGATTAATTTTAGCATTAATATTTTCGAGAGTCATTAGCGAATACTGTAAAATGTGTAGCTGATACTCGCACACCACAAGGGCGATTAAGATTCGCTAATAATTTCTGCGATAAATACTTAAATCTATAAGTGGTATTATTATGGATGATCAATATTCATTTTAACACAATTTATAATTAGAACAATGTCGAGCGGAAACCTCCTACGTGAATGAGATTTTATCACATTGATTAAACTCTATTTTTTCATTCATTTCTATTCTATTTTTTCATTCATCGGACGTGCCAGTTCTAATACCAGTTCACCATTAACTTTTTTTTTCTAAACAAGTAGAAAATCTTTGCTGAACTCATTTTACCAACAAAAGTTACTTAATTTCTGTCAATGATTTCTAAACTCTTCAGTTCAGTATCAAAACCATTGAAATTAAATTATTCATTTACAAGTGCCGTATGTTGGAAGTTATGAATAAATATTGATATTGAATAAATATAAGTTATAAGCTAAAAACATGAACAAGATTGAAGGAAAAATGGCAGAACCGAGAGTTAATCAGGTCAAGTTCCCGTGCGCTGCCTCACGTGTCTGTGTGGCGGCTTGTGGAGACACTCGAGTCCAACAACGAATTTTACCGGCAATTTAGTAGAGGACCATTGCAAAAATACACCAAAGTTATGTTTATTTTCGTGAGAAATAAAGAACATCCAACATAAAAACACTATAAATCAGTGTAAACCATGCATACATGACAACACAGCGCAATTTATGCAAAGCTAAAGAATAGTGGAAACATTCTAGTTACTTTAAAATCGCACGCAACATGTACGAAAAATTAGTGCAAACCATGCATTCACTATACCCCAACGTAAATAATAAGTACATTGGAAAAGAGCCCAAACCATAGACAATGCGAAATGGAACCAAAAGCAATCCCGCCAAGGTAGCCCGGCCAAAGGGACGCAGGTTGAGGCAGAGCGCGAGGTCGCTAAGAGATCACTACTCAAGCAGCGTTGAAGTCACCAATTTGGTTTCCAGTCCAGCCTGAGTTATGCTTAGGTGACACGCATGACAGCCCTATTAACTGTCAGCCCAAAATAACATTCCTTGTGTCTCACTAACAATAAAAAGTCTTCCAGTTTAGCTTTCTGCGAGAAAAAAGTTAATGAACTGTTAACCGTCTCCTGTTATTAAGGTAGTGCTATTTATTTCATAAAATCACTTAAACTAGCTACAGCCTGCCTTATTCAAGTTTCGATATTGATTTGATATTCGTAGTTCAATTGTCAGCAGTTCGTGTCATTCCGGTTTTGTTGTATACGATAGAAGTAGTTCAACTGTTAACAGCTCGTACCATGCCAGGTGAGCTATTTCATACAAAATTAGCTCAACTGTCAATAGCCCTTCTCTAGTTTAAATTTAGCACACCCACGCACTTCAGGCCTGATCAGGGTCTCCACTCTCCAGTCCAAAGACTGTGACAAATGGGGCAAAATGCCATGGAGGGCCAAAAGACCTATAAGGGTGGGACATTGAGCAGCCATTCTTTGTGATTAATCGTCGACGGGCGAAAGGCCCACGATTGTGATAAATGGAGAGCTGTTAATACCGGACCCTGATTGGTTATTCGGCCTGATCCTGAAGGTATCTTGGATACGCAAATCGGCTTACCTAATGAAGGACAAACGTTTTATGCGGAGGAAATATATATTTTGTCCAGTGCGTCTTTTCATGAAGAAGGTGAACTAATTTAAATAATTTTTTAAGGCAGATAGTTTTCTCCGAATTAAGCTCGTATTATTAACTAAAAAAATACAAACCTTGCATTTTTGGCATTTAATGGGATTACGAAAAGTGACTAAGACCTGAACTTTGATAAACGTTTCATCAAATGATTAGAGTCTTTTTGCATACTATAGGGGCTTTTGAGTAACATAAAACTTGAACCCCTGAAAATAAGTAGCAGTATAATCCTTTCACTCGCAGACATATAAATATACCTCAAGCGCTCCTCTGTCAAGAATTTAAATGACCGCTAAATTACACCAGTATTGGTCATGATGGAGTACAAACCAAAACTTTTTCCTGAGAGTCAGCCGAAGCCCAACCATCAAGTGGTAGCTGAGACGTGACGAGCGTAAGTTTTACGACGCCGTAAATAAGGAAAAAACAGCGACTTGACACCTGCTCATAAATTTGATAGGTCTTTGTTTAAGCAAAACAGAGCAGCAAGCAGAAATGTTGCTCGCCTTGATAGCGCAGTATCACTGATCCGCGCGTTCCTCTCAGATTTTGGCACAGAGTGGTTGAAAAACGAGCTACAAGCAGATTTTGGCACAGATTCGTTGATACGCGAAGTACATTCAGCATTTGATGCAGTATCGTTGATACGTCAAGCACATTCAGTATTTGATACAGTATCGTTGATACGCAAAATACATTCAGTATTTGATCCAGTATCGTTGATACGCAAAGTACATTCAGTACTTCATGCAGTATCGTTGATACGCAAAGTACATTCAGTACTTCATGCAGTATCGTTGATACGCAAAGTACATTCAGTACTTCATGCAGTATCGTTGATACGCAAAGTACATTCAGTGTTTGATGCAGTATCGTTGATACGTCAAGTTCATACATTCAGTATTTGATGCAGTATCGTTGATACGCAAAGTACATTCAGTGTTTGATGCAGTATCGTTGATACGTCAAGTTCATACATTCAGTATTTGATGCAGTATCGTTGATACGCAAAGTACATTCAGTGTTTGATGCAGTATCGTTGACACGCAAAGTACATTCAGTGTTTAATGCAGTATCGTTGATACGTAAAGTTGATACATTCAGTATTTCATGCAGTATCGTTGATACGCAAAGTACATTCAGTGCTTAATGCAGTATCGTTAATACGTAAAGTACATACATTCATTATTTGATACAGTACCACGGATACGCAAAGTTCAATTAAAATTTGTCACAGATTCATTGAAACACGATGCGCATTGAGAACTAGATGCTGATTTATTGATACTCAACGTACATTCAAAAATTGAAACGAAAGAGAGCAATGGTACACTTCACTTGTTGGGAAATCTGTAGAAACAATAGAAAATACTTGTAAATATTATAGAAAAATGACAACTTATTGAGACAGTTTGTATTTTAGTGATTGGATGAAATATCTCAATGCTATTGAATACCTTGAGTGCACTAATGAGCAAGTCAAATTATACTTGAAGAAGTAACTTACTCGTTAGTTTTCAATCATAAGTACTGATTTTTACGACCTTGTATTAAATAAAACTTGCGTGGAATAATTACGTATTTCAGGAACTTACAGTACTTGAAATTTGCTTAATTCAGGCAGTGAGCCTCTCTAGAGCGGTGCCAGGAGAGAGGCGGAAGAAGAATATATCAGCTTTTCATACGGCAGTAAATACCTGCACATAACGATTACGACGGAGATACTTCAGAGTACGGGGGCACGGACCCCATCTCTTCTTTCCAAGGGTCCATAACAGAAATTGAATCACGAGGCAGGCAATAAATTTGAAGACCACATCGCCATGTAAGGCGCCACATTCTTCCTTAATTAAAATGTCGTACGTCAAGCGGGAGTGGTACGATGCGTTCGTGTATAAATAATGTCCAGGGTCTTAAAATCATGCCATGTAAGGCACTTGGAAATAAACACAAATCATAAACATTGAATGAGAATTGAATTTTCACACTTTTTTCTACCTGGGAGATTCTTGAAATTAAATCGGGTGAAATAATTGGGATATAAACACAAGGGATAAACATTGCATGGCAATTGAATTCTCAAACTTTTTTCTATCAGGAACATTCTTTAAATAAAGCGTGTGAAATAAATATGAAAAAATTTGAATGGACAATCTAGCTTCTGTGTGTTCTGTTAAGCTCACTCGCTGACTCATGGACTCGTCAAGGGCACTTCGTGACTTCGCTTAAAAAGTTAGATTAAATCGCTTATTGCAGCTGACAAAAACTTATCGAAAATAATTTGTCCCACCTCACCAGACACGATTGTAGGAAATGGGTTAGTCGGAGCGTACTTCACTTACATACACACAGCTTACATTGGCTCATGCAACGAGTTTTCATGCTGCAGATTCTGTTGAAATTTTAGCGTCCTCTCCGCAATGGGAGCACGTGTACAAAAATTTTGTCGTCTTCTCGGTGATGGAATTGCAGGAATTTTACAGTATTTTCAGCAATGGAAGCACAGATACAACAATGTTACCGTCTTTTTGGCAACGGAAGCATAGATACAGAAATTTAACCACCTTTGCTGCAATAAAAGCAGGTATACAGAAATTTAACGGCTTTCTCGGCGATGGAAGCACGTAAGCAGAAAAATAAAAATCATTGTTTTTAGCGCATGTTAAGTTCTTTCTAAAGCTCATTTGCGTTTACTTACGCCCTCCTGTACCAGCCACAGCTCTCAGTTCCCAGAAAATGAGCTCAACGCCTGAAAGTGGGCGGACTAATGGCAGCCTTTAAAATTTAGAGCGAAATTTCCCTTCAAAAAACAGAAGCCGTAAATTCCATTTTAAAGAACCGAAAAAGGGAACGTATCGTTAAAATCCTTCCTCAATTCATTTACATGTTTCAATATAAATGGACGATTGATAATATCAGCTTCACGAAGTTTGCGAACGAAAACATTCAAAAGCAGACTTTCTGGAGGCGAAATTTACTGAGCACGTGGTACATGAGGGGCCATTTGGAAGCTTCGTGACAGAGTGATTCTTGAAACTGATAATCAAACCGATTAGAAAGAGTATAATCCCTCTATCACTACGAAGAAGTTCCAAAGAGATAAAGGAGAGAGGTACCTTTTAATATGGAATTAAGAATACGGGAAATCTATGCACAAGGTGTGTCCTCACCTCCTACGCATGTAAACAAGATTCAAAGAAGTCAATGAAACAAGTTAAAAGTTAATGACGAAAGTAATAGGGGCTGAGAGAAATAATCAGGGGTGTATTAAGGGGTGCATAACTTAATGAAGATGGTCTGTAACAAAGCAAAACATTTCTTCTACTTCAACATGAGCTCACTTTCAGCTTATGATCTTACAGTACATCTCCCGTTAAGAGCCTGATAACTGAATAGAAATAGTGACTAGGTTACAGCAATCTCAGTCACAGGGTACCACTACTTGTGACTCAAACCCAGCATTCAAAGAGTTATTAGGAACACCGGGTGGAAATTTGCAGTGAAATATTTAGTTGCTAGCTCATTCGAATATTGCGGGATTATCTGTTAGAGAAACTAAATCTGTTCCACGAGAAGTAGAATGGCTCTCGAGGTCAGCGTCCCTGTATAAAAATGACAACACACGCGCACGAAGAAGTGGCACTCATAAGTTAGCAGTGATACTATGAGACTGCAAACTTGAGACAAAAGCAGACAGAAAGACAGTGTAAAACATTGGAAAGACAGTGAACAACATTGGAAAGACAGTGAACAACATTTCATGCTAGAACAACATTGGAAAGGAATGAATCCTAACGGGGACTACGGAGTTTTCTCAACCACAAAAGATATAAAAGAAGAAAAGCAGGAAACAGTCGACATCGTCTTCAAGAGTTGTGCAGGATATGGTGAGGAGATTTTATTAGTAATCGTCATTCTTTTCGGGCAGAGTGAAATTAGAAATGAAACTATGGGCATTTTGAAGGTAACTGATTTGAAATTAAATCTAAAAGACTATCAGCAGCGCTACGACAAAATCTAGGACACGGGCTAGGACACGGGCTAGGACACGGGCTAGGACACGGGCTAGGACACGGGCTAGGACACGGGCTAGGACACGGGCTAGGACACGGGCTAGGACACGGGCTAGGACACGGGCTAGGACACGGGCTAGGACACGGGCTAGGACACGGGCTAGGACACGGGCTAGGACACGGGCTAGGACACGGGCTAGGACACGGGCTAGGACACGGGCTAGGACACGGGCTAGGACACGGGCTAGGACACGGGCTAGGACACGGGCTAGGACACGGGCTAGGACACGGGCTAGGACACGGGCTAGGACACGGGCTAGGACACGGGCTAGGACACGGGCTAGGACACGGGCTAGGACACGGGCTAGGACACGGGCTAGGACACGGGCTAGGACACGGGCTAGGACACGGGCTAGGACACGGGCTAGGACACGGGCTAGGACACGGGCTAGGACACGGGCTAGGACACGGGCTAGGACACGGGCTAGGACACGGGCTAGGACACGGGCTAGGACACGGGCTAGGACACGGGCTAGGACACGGGCTAGGACACGGGCTAGGACACGGGCTAGGACACGGGCTAGGACACGGGCTAGGACACGGGCTAGGACACGGGCTAGGACACGGGCTAGGACACGGGCTAGGACACGGGCTAGGACACGGGCTAGGACACGGGCTAGGACACGGGCTAGGACACGGGCTAGGACACGGGCTAGGACACGGGCTAGGACACGGGCTAGGACACGGGCTAGGACACGGGCTAGGACACGGGCTAGGACACGGGCTAGGACACGGGCTAGGACACGGGCTAGGACACGGGCTAGGACACGGGCTAGGACACGGGCTAGGACACGGGCTAGGACACGGGCTAGGACACGGGCTAGGACACGGGCTAGGACACGGGCTAGGACACGGGCTAGGACACGGGCTAGGACACGGGCTAGGACGCGGGCTAGGACGCGGGCTAGGACGCGGGCTAGGACGCGGGCTAGGACGCGGGCTAGGACGCGGGCTAGGACGCGGGCTAGGACACGGGCTAGGACACGGGCTAGGACACGGGCTAGGACACGGGCTAGGACACGGGCTAGGACACGGGCTAGGACACGGGCTAGGACACGGGCTAGGACA
Organism: Morinoia aosen; assembly: GCA_030386875.1. Classification (NCBI taxonomy): domain Eukaryota; kingdom Metazoa; phylum Arthropoda; class Malacostraca; order Amphipoda; family Talitridae; genus Morinoia; species Morinoia aosen. The sequence continues at coordinate 19,092,530 of CM059563.1, forward strand.
CGGGCTAGGACACGGGCTAGGACACGGGCTAGGACACGGGCTAGGACACGGGCTAGGACACACGCTAGGACACACGCTAGGACACACGCTAGGACAAAAGCAATGATAAAGATCACGATAAAGATCACGATAAAGATCACGATAAAGATCACGATAAAGATCACGATAAAGATCACGATAAAGATCACGATAAAGATCACGATAAAGATCACGATGAAGATCACGATGAAGATCACGATAAAGATCACGATAAAGATCACGATAAAGATCACGATAAAGATCACGATAAAGATCACGGTAAAGATCACGATAAAGATCACGATAAAGATCATGATAAAGATCATGATAAAGATCATGATAAAGATCATGATAAAGATCATGATAAAGACCATGAAAAAGACCAGGACAAGGACCAGGACAAGGACCAGGACAAGGACCAGGACAAGGACCAGGACAAGGACAAGGACCAGGACAAGGACCGGGTCAAGGACCGGGACAAGGACCGGGACAAGGACCGGGACAAGGACCGGGACAAGGACCGGGACAAGGACCGGGACAAGGACCGGGACAAGGACCGGGACAAGGACCGGGACAAGGACCGGGACAAGGACCGGGACAAGGACCGGGACAAGGACCAGGACAAGGACCAGGACAAGGACCAGGACAAGGACCAGGACAAGGACCAGGACAAGGACCAGGACAAGGACCAGGACAAGGACCAGGACAAGGACCAGGACAAGGACCAGGACAAGGACCAGGACAAGGACCAGGACAAGGACCAGGACAAGGACCAGGACAAGGACCAGGACAAGGACCAGGACAAGGACCAGGACAAGGACCAGGACAAGGACCAGGACAAGGACCAGGACAAGGACCAGGACAAGGACCAGGACAAGGACCAGGACAAGGACCAGGACAAGGACAAGGACCAGGACAAGGACCAGGACAAGGACCAGGACAAGGACCAGGACAAGGACCAGGACAAGGACCAGGACAAGGACCAGGACAAGGACCAGGACAAGGACCAGGACAAGGACCAGGACACGGACCAGGACACGGACCAGGACACGGACCAGGACACGGACCAGGACAAGGACCAGGACAAGGACCAGGACAAGGGCCAGGACAAGGGCCAGGACAAGGGCCAGGACAAGGGCCAGGACAAGGGCCAGGACAAGGGCCAGGACAAGGGCCAGGACAAGGGCCAGGACAAGGACCAGGACAAGGACCAGGACAAGGACCAGGACAAGGACCAGGACAAGGACCAGGACCAGGACCAGGACAAGGACCAGGACAAGGACCAGGACAAGGACCAGGACAAGGACCAGGACAAGGACCAGGACAAGGACCAGGACAAGGACCAGGACAAGGACCAGGACAAGGACCAGGACAAGGACCAGGACAAGGACCAGGACAAGGACCAGGACAAGGACCAGGACAAAGACCAGGACAAAGACCAGGACAAAGACCAGGGCAAAGACCAGGGCAAAGACCAGGGCAAAGACCAGGGCAAAGACCAGGGCAAAGACCAGGGCAAAGACCAGGGCAAAGACCAGGGCAAAGACCAGGGCAAAGACCAGGGCAAAGACCAGGGCAAAGACCAGGACAAAGACCAGGACAAAGACCAGGACAAAGACCAGGACAAAGACCAGGGCAAAGACCAGGGCAAAGACCAGGACAAAGACCAGGACAAAGACCAGGACAAAGACCAGGACAAAGACCAGGACAAAGACCAGGACAAAGACCAGGACAAAGACCAGGACAAAGACCAGGACAAAGACCAGGACAAAGACCAGGACAAAGACCAGGACAAAGACCAGGAAAAAGACCAGGACAAAGACCAGGACAAAGACCAGGACAAAGACCAGGACAAAGACCAGGACAAAGACCAGGACAAAGACCAGGACAAAAACCAGGACAAAGACCAGGACAAAGACCAGGACAAAGACCAGGACAAAGACCAGGACAAAGACCAGGACAAAGACCAGGACAAAGACCAGGACAAAGACCAGGACAAAGACCAGGACAAAGACCAGGACAAAGACCAGGACAAAGACCAGGACAAAGACCAGGACAAAGACCAGGACACAGACCAGGACACAGACCAGGACACAGACCAGGACACAGACCAGGACACAGACCAGGACACAGACCAGGACACAGACCAGGACACAGACCAGGACACAGACCAGGACACAGACCAGGACACAGACCAGGACACAGACCAGGACACAGACCAGGACACAGACCAGGACACAGACCAGGACACAGACCAGGACACAGACCAGGACACAGACCAGGACACAGACCAGGACACAGACCAGGACACAGACCAGGACACAGACCAGGACACAGACCAGGACACAGACCAGGACACAGACCAGGACAAAGACCAGGACAAAGACCAGGACACAGACCAGGACAAAGACCAGGACAAAGACCAGGACAAAGACCAGGACAAAGACCAGGACACAGACCAGGACACAGACCAGGACACAGACCAGGACAAAGACCAGGACAAAGACCAGGACAAAGACCAGGACAAAGACCAGGACAAAGACCAGGACAAAGACCAGGACAAAGACCAGGACAAAGACCAGGACAAAGACCAGGACAAAGACCAGGACAAAGACCAGGACAAAGACCAGGACAAAGACCAGGACAAAGACCAGGACAAAGACCAGGACAAAGACCAGGACAAAGACCAGGACAAAAATCAGGACAAAGACCAGGACATTCGCTAAAACAAAAACTATCATAAAGACTATAGAAGAAAGACTAGGACACCTACAGCGAGAAGGACTGTGACGGAGACATAAGTCAAGACCACCGTCAAGACCAGCAGCACACGAGGCAGGCAGTCGCACGGAAGCTCAGCGACGGCGGCAAGAAGTATTTTTTATTTTCTGGAGCAGTGGTGAAGGCGAACGAGCGGCTGGGGGTCAGGGGTCAGGTACGGGGTCCCCTCCCCCTATTTGAGGGGCATGGAGACGAGGGAGGGAAAGGTAAGATATACGAGAGGGGGGGGGGGTGTGAGGGAGCGGGAGAGTCGAGACAGTGGAGGAAAGGGGAAGGATGAGTAAACAGACTGACTGAGGTGACTGAGGGAATGAAGAAAGGAGAAAACAGGTAAAGGAAATAAAAGGAGGATCAATTGGAGGAGATTACCATTCACAGAAAAGGCGTTAAAAAGAGCGAAACGCTCCATTTAGTTTTATGAACGGGGAAATTATGCACATGGTGTGTTCCCACACTATGTCCCCAACACACAAAAATATTGTGTTCGGAAAAAAGTTCATGAAACAAAATTAAAGTAGAAGAAGTAGGTGCTGTAAAGCAGGATAGCAGTGAATTGAAGATTGATGGTCTTTGATAAAAAAATTACTTTATTTTTATAAAAAGAAAGCACGCATAGTGCTGAGTTCTAGACCTTACATTTTCCCCTCAGTTTGCTAATTCTAATAGATGCTCCAGTCGTAACCCCTTAACACATTCACCGCGTTTCCGCGGCTGTTAACGGTTGTTTTAGTTAAGTTGTGGGTAGCAGAAAAGGGAAATCGAATTTATTGCTTGAATAAATTATTCTTCCTAGTAAATTTGAAAAATACGATTGCACAATAGCATTTCACCTCGTATGGTAAAAGCTATTTTTTTAAAAAGTCGCGGAACAGATAAAAATGTCATTCATTTAACCCGGTATATGAATGGGTAATTTACCAATTGGTACACATGTGCCCAATACGTGGGGAACGAGTTAAAAGAACTAAGGACAAGAAGTGAGAAGAGAAGTAAAAAGGAAGGAGCAGAAAGGCTTTGTGGCATTTCCGTGATCAAGAAAAAATGTAAGGAGAGACGCTAGCAGAGGCGCGGTTTGTTAGGGACTCCCATTATTGTGAGGGAACAAAAAATGCAACACAAAAATTTGTTTCTGAAATGTTGGACTTCAAAAATGTAGCAAAAATTGTACACGTGGGTAAAAACAAAACAAAAAAAAAGTAATACAAAAATTTGTTTCTGAAATGTTGGAATGCAGAAATCATTGTTCACTTTTGACTGAACAGTATTTCAGATTGATATTGGCGTGGCTAAAATGTTACCTAAATTTCAAATAACTTGCCATTGGCTAAGCTCTTCGGCTGGTAGAACGAAATCCATGAAATCTACTTGAAGAATAGGGATACTCAACCAAATTATATTTGTTGACAATATTACTTGCCGTAAATACATTTCATCTAAGAAGTATTTTCTACCATTTTCAGAACGACGTAGTTAGTACGTGCAATAAAATGATCTTCAACTTCCTTTGTTGGAATACGGAAGGTAGCACCGGCGTACGACGTGCAATGACAAGTTGATATATTAGTGTCGAGCGTAAAATGCGAGTGGATGTGAGCAGGGTGAATTTTTACTACAATGTTCTAACTTTTATGTTATCGATAAATTCAAGTTTTCAAGCTACATATATGTATTTGTATACTTGAACGCGTATGTCACTATAGGATAAGACAAAATTCGTACCAGAATACATTCAATAAAACACAATATCTTAAGATGCACACCTACTTTGCTCCAGGATCTGCAGCTTCTTCTGATGGCTTTCACTTAAGAAATGGGGGGAGAACAGAGTACAGTCAATAAATAAGAAAATGACACTTCGATTCAGAAAGCCCATGACTTGAAACTAAAGCCTCCTACTGAGTTGCCAAGACGTAGGCTTAGATCATACTTCACAGTGACACGAGAGTATACCCTCTCTTCTCTTCAGAAACATGTTTATAACGGAGTCCCATTGAAGATATTTCCGAAGTCTCGCTGACCTCCACCAACAGTAACTCCATGCAATTTAAGGCTACCTAATACGGTGTCTCACGGTCGGTCATTCTTCAGGACAAACACAAGGGCACAATTATAATCTATTGAAGCCATTACCTGCACGGCGCTGTTGAGGAAGCAGTTGTTCTGCCCAGGCTCGTTGAGGAGGCCTTTGGCTCCCACCATCGAGTCCCTCGGTGAGGTGAGGTCATCACTGATCGGCACTTTGACACTCGTAAGGGCAGATCCAAAGATGGTCGAGTTCCAAAATTTCTTCTTTTTCATGGGTCCACGACCCAGAGTGTGCATGAGGAGTGCATCGATGCTTTTGCCGCCATTGAGAGACTGAGGGTGATTCGAGTTGCCGCTGTCGTTAGAGTTTGCGTTGTACAATTGAGTGGACGGTTGGTTAGAATCTGCGGGATTTTCGAACGACGGACTTTGAACGAAGGTGAACTGTGTCTCTTGTGGGAAAACTTCACGAGACTGTGTGAAATTGTAACCAGGGGATTGAGGAAGGTTGAACCCTGGAGATTGAGGCACGAGACCAGGAGAAGTCGGCATTGGGGATGATAGAGGTTGGGCGGAATCATAGTAAGGATTCCTCTCCTGTTCCTGGTAACCTCGAGTGAGGTTCTCATCGTACCTAAAGTAGAAGTCATTGGGTCTTTGAGCAACTTGGCCAGTGTAAGAAGACCCGAGCTGCTGGAACTCCTGGCCAGGACCAGCAGGAGAGCGGATGTCATACATGCGATGGAGGTTCGCGATACCAGGAGACTGCATGTCACTGAAGCTGAATGAAGGCTGCGAGTCACTGAAAGTTGGACTCAGAGCATTGTTATTGTTTGGAGTATATTGCAACTCGTCGACAGCTGAGCCAGGCACGAGGGCAGGGCTTGTGAGAGTGTCTGTAGCAGGAGCATCTGTACCGACACCATCAGAAGATGGAACCCCTGCGAGAGGAAAAGCGCTTGAAATTGCAGGTAGTGGAGGTGGAATATGTCTTGAGGAAAGTTGATCCCACGATCCCCCCAGCTGGTGTTGCCGGTACTTCTCCAGGGCTCCAGTTGAGTCTCCGAGGTGATCCCAAGACCCACTCAAATGACTTCGATGGGACACCACATCCCTGGGGAATGTTTTGGTTGGGGAGAGAGTGAGAGGCGCAGAAGGAGAGGAAGCAACCGTAGGCATGATTTCAAGAGAAAGGAAGCTCTTCTCGACGGGTCAAGACAAAGAGATGTCAGATGACGGAGACAGAGAGGGATGAGACTTTAGAGCCCGTCTGGAAGAAGGAGTCCGGAAAGTCCAAGTTCACCTCATGGTCACGAGGCCGGGGTGCATTTTGGCGGTGACATCATGTGTCCTCCTTCCTCATCACCCGCATTCCTGAAACAAAAGCAAGGGAAACTGAAACCAGAAAACACGGAACCAATAAATTCAAACAACGAAACGTTTCTGAAACAGAAACGAAGAGATAAATCGGTTCGATAACAATGCTAGTGTAGGATTCAAGCCTAGACTGAATTGAACTATTTATAGCTTATTTGTGGTGTCTGGGGAGCCCTCATTTGTTCACACAAGATACATATGTCGATAAAACAAGAGGTCCAAGTTCCTTAATAATGGTTTTTTAAATTGTCTTGTATTTAAAATCAGCTTTTTCATTTCAAAAGATAAATTCGTATCTCGGCATCCAAATACTTGAAAGTTTAAATTCAGCCCCGTGGATACAAAAAGGAATACACTTTCCTACGCGTCAAAAGTCTAGAGGAAAGCGGCAGTCTTTGTCGAGAACAAATAAACATAAAGTTAGAAAAATTCACTGGCATATACGAGTCTCGTCCCAATAGCCACACTTCGGTTACCGGAGATAAATTTGCCTTGTTTGGACTGCCCGGAAACGGAAACAAAACCTTTCGAAGCTGCGTCGAAAACCTTTAAGCTGCGCTTAATCCTGCTGACGAAGAAAATGAGTGAAGAGTTATTATTATTATTATGATTATTGGGTTTTTCCGCCGTATGAGTGAAAAGTCCTGTTTAGGTGCTTTAGTTTCTTGAATACGGTATAAACACAAGAAAAATCATTCATGAGAAAGCTCCAGGTACAAAAATGATAGTTTCACTGTACTACAGGACGATTGCCTTTTTTACAAGCAGTGCGAGCAATGCCGACCTCCAATCCGAGTCAATTATTTTCTTCAGAAGAAACACGGTTTTGTTGATCGAAAAAGCAAACAAACGTGATTTCGAAACGCATATCCACTAACAATGAAAATTTGTGCATCAGAAGTCTATAAAACACAATGAATAAAACGCGGAAATAAGAAGTGAGTATGAGTCTTAAAATGTGAAAATTGATTAAGTAATTAGCAGGCACACTGTTTGCAAATTTCAAATAATAAGCATATTCATTAAACAGAGTAGATAACACAAAATTACCGCGTGCATACTGTTCTGTAAAACCAAATAATTGCCATGTCAACTAGGTCTGATAAATTCAAACATCAGAGGCAGAAACTAGTATCAGGAACGTTAGAGACCTTGGAAGTTCAAGTTTTGAGCAGAGGCAGCGAGCGGCACACATGTGATACCATTATTATGTCTCGAACTACATTAGTCACTATCGTACCTTCCTTCCTATTTTCGGTCCCGTAGCCTTGATACACATGTTATACCAACACTATGGCTCAAAATTCTTTGGCCATTACCGTATATGATAGCGACCGGTATCGTATACGATAATGACAAAAGAAGTTCGAGCCTTAATGTTGGTACAGTATCATATATGGATCAAGGCTACGGGGCCGAAAATAGGGAGGAAGGTACGATAGTGACCAATGAAGTTCGAGACATAATGTTATCACATGCGTTTCGTGGCTTCAGGACCAAAAATGGGAAGGCAAGTTTCAAGGCGATAAAGGCGATTTTGGTTCCCTGGCATTGATTTTCATCAAAATTCATGACAGTATCAGATAACGATATTCTTCACGACTGCAGCTGGCCATCAATAATAATATTATCACACGATAGGGCAATGCACTCAGATCTGACTACGACACCAATAATTATTATAGTGGCTACTTGCAAGGCGTTCTACAAAAACCGAACACACATTTTAAAAGCACTGTATTCGCTAACTCATTGACCTATTTTATTTATTTTTTGTTTTATGCAGGAATTTACCCTCGTCAACGCTGTAAAAGATTATGTATATTAGGTATTAGACTGTATTAGAGTGAATCCGAAATGTAGAAATGCAAGGAAAGGTGTCAGATCCGTCTTTATAAAGTCAACGATTTTAGTGAAATAATCGCTCTAAGTTTTTTAAAGCAAATTATATTATATATGTAAAATTTGTACATTTTACAAAGTAACTTCATCCTTTACGATGCAACTAACAAAGAACCAAACGTTCATCGCGAATTGTTTTGTCAAAAAGCGAAATTAAAACTTGTGAAATAAAAATTTGAAGTAGTCCTCCCAGATAGAACGTCTACTTGAAAGCATTGCACACGACACGGCGTGCATGTAGTGCTAATTGAAGGAGACGTTCTATCGGAGAATAAAGGCTTCTACGGATTTTTATTTTATCAGTTGTACCTTCTTCTTTCGGCGTAACAATGAACGATGAGCACTTAATTGTAAGTTCCTCGTGAGTTGCATTTTGAAGAGAAAATTTCCTTGAAATTGGATGCTTCTGACATCCCTGCTATGGTATTTCGGATACTGAAAAATAAAAGCTGAAAGGGTTGTATATTTTATAGCGAGGCAGCTCAAAAGCAATTAATTCGTTGAAACAACCGTTTTATAAAAATTGATTTGATACCTTTCCATAGAATTCGCATGGTGACAGTGAACGAAGTACGAGTATCCGCATTCTCTGACAATTCGTTACGAAAAATTCCTACATTAAACTAGAAAAAGAGGAATAAAACAGGTTAATACATTAGCAACGAGTATATTTTTGAAGATTAGTTTGCGAGGGACGCATCGTAGATGATTCGATACCAAGGCACATACAAACAGTTAATCATTACAAATATAAAAAATAAAAAACAAGCATAGAAGTTGAACAGAACGTTAACTCAATTACGACCGGCAGAAACAGGTCTTCAGTTTTCACCTAAGTTTTCCTTACACGGGCATCGTGAAAGTTCATCAGAAGTGAAACTTTATTCTCCCCTTTAAAGGGCTGACCGCGGCTCATCTGCCCTAACGCTGACAAATTTGCAGCTTAATAAGCTGAGCGGTCAGCGCACCCCTGCTGGAGGGTGACTCGAGTACTGCCTTATATGGCTCTTTAAGGCCCAGAGATCATATATGGAAGTCCCATCCTCGCCCATATAGGGAAGCGATCTCTGCGCTACGCCTCAACTAACCCGGTGAAGTGACCGGAAGCTTGAGCAAAGGCGACAAGCGACATGTTGGAACTTGACGTCAAGAAACCTTGTAATGCTCAATTTCCACTCAAAGAGAGGTCCATGCCTCTTGAGGAGTTAATTAACTCTCTCTGTCATAACAAAGGGGGACCATACTTCTTAATTCGTTAACTGCGATGGGTTAAACTGAAGTTCAATATTCAATTTAAATTTGAAGTCAATTGTGGTCATCAACTTTGAATATAGTGAACACTAACTGGATCGGGCCTTCATTTAGCTGTCATTGAGTATTAATAAAAAATGAGTTAGTGACTACAGGTTGGTGAGCAGCCCTATGAAAACCACCAAAGTGATGACCGGTGGGTCACTTCACAGGAAAAGTGTTGAACAGCGAAATAATCCCTTCTTCTCCTCCCTAGGAAGGGGTCCATGCCCAACAGACGATATGTATGGAAGCCCCCTATAAATCATCAAAAACTCGCAGACGGGCTGCGGACGTGCGAATATTGCCCTTAGCTGTGGCCTACGTGTGCTGAGCGTCACTAATTGGCGCGTTTTGACCCGTACGTGACGTGAGGCATGTTTAGGTCAGCGAGGGGTGTGTGCTTGGTACACGTGTAGTACACGCAGAAACGGCGCATACTGCACGTGACGGACATACTGTAAATGCATAAATATATACGTCCAAAAATACATAAATATGTACATAAAAAGATACATGGGGAGCACCATCCGTGACATGACCTCACGTGAGATTCGCATTACGTACTTTACATGGGTTTCGCATGAGGGCTAAAATTGAATTGATAAAAAAGATCAAATTGAAAAATTTGGACCAAATGAAAACAGCGCGTATAAGCAACCCGGTGAAAAGAAGTGTCGGCTGCAGCTGTTACAACTGCAAGTGTCGGCTGCAGCTGTTACAACTGCAAGTTTCGGTTGCAGCTGTTACAACTGCAAGTTTCGGTTGCAGCTGTTACAACTGCGTGTGTCGGCAGCAGCTGTTACAACTGCAAGTGTCGGCTGCAGCTGTAGGTTGCAGCTGTTACAATTATGTAATTCATTTCGAAAATCTAACACCTGACGACCACCTCAATTACTAGGACGACCGCGCTGAACTTTACGGTTCAAAACCGCAGAATGGAAACTGACCGTTACGTCGAAGGCCATTACACATGCGCAATGCCACCGTACTGCCGAGTGCAGTGCCACCGCACTGCCGAGTGCAGTGCCACCGCACTGCCGAGTGCAGTGCCACCGCACTGCCGAGTGCAGTGCCACCGCACTGCCGAGTGCAGTGCCACCGTACTGCCGAGTACAGTGCCACCGTACTGCCGAGTGCAGGGCCACCGTACTGCCGAGTGCAGGGCCACCGTACTGCCGAGTGCAGTGCCACCGTACTGTCGAGTGCAGTGCCACCGTACTGCCGAGTGCAGTGCCACCGTACTGCCGAGTGCAGTGCCACCGTACTGCCGAGTGCAGTGTCACCGTACTGCCGAGTGCAGTGCCACCGTACTGCCGAGTGCAGTGCCACCGTACTGCCGAGTGCAGTGCCACCGTACTGCCGAGTGCAGTGCCATCGTACTGCCGAGTGCAGTGCCACCGTACTGCCGAGTGCAGTGCCACCGTACTGCCGAGTGCAGTGCCATCGTACTGCCGAGTGCAGTGCCACCGTTTCACCGCTATAAAAAATACTATATTGGAGCTTTTGTTCCATTATTCTATCCTCTACGACTTATGCTGTATTATAGCCAACTATTGGTTGTTTTATATATACGTATATATACTGTATATAATGTAAAAGAAAACAAAAGAATAAAATAAATTGTCCAAACATCTTTCGGAATTCTTTTAGCTCTAATACCGAAGATAAATTTATTCAGGTGACTGAAAAATACAATAAAACACCGAGCGATTAAAATCAGACCACGCTACCGCCAGTAAAGAAAATCGTGAACCGAGCATCAGGGTGGCGAGGCAACTTAAAGGGAGTCGTGATTTTGGAGAAGACGACGGAGGCAGAACGGCGGTCGTGACGATACGAGAGTCTTTTTAAGGCATCTAATTACTCTATTTTGAGTCATTCCGGAGCTGTGAGCAGCAGTGTCTTTTTCCAGGCTATTTGTGGCTTCCAATGCACGATGTCTTCACAACCGATGATGGTTATATTAGAATTATGAAGATGACTCGTGATCTAAATGCCAGTTAATTGGCAACTGTTGAAGAGACTAAGTCACTTAGATACCATTCAACTGACGATTGTTGAAGTTACTAAGTAACCTAGATACCAGTCAACTAACAAATGTTGAAGGTACTAAGTAACCTAGATACCAGTCAACTGACAAATGTTGAAGGTACTAAGTAACCTAGATACCAGTCAACTGACAAATATTGAAGTTACTAAGTAACCTAGATACCAGTCAACTAACAAATGTTGAAGGTACTAAGTAACCTAGATACCAGTCAACTGACAAATGTTGAAGGTACTAAGTAACCTAGATACCAGTCAACTGACAAATGTTGAAGGTACTAAGTAACCTAGATACCAGTCAACTAACAAATGTTGAAGTTACTAAGTAACCTAGATACCAGTCAACTAACAAATGTTGAAGGTACTAAGTAACCTAGATACCAGTCAACTGACAAATGTTGAAGGTACTAAGTAACCTAGATAGATACCAGTCAACTGACAAATGTTGAAGGTACTAAGTAACCTAGATACCAGTCAACTGACAAATGCTTAAGATATTAATTAACGTAGACATCAATTAACTGGCTAAGGGTTAGAAACACGTCGATTTCAATACACCAGTATATTGGCGGCTATTAAAAATCATTATTAAAAGACCTCACACCTACTCTCTGAGAGCGCTAACACTCCTAGAAATTATTCAGGTAATTTTATACACTTGAGGGTTTCTCGCTTTTGACTTCATCAACTTTTGGAATGAATAAGGAAGTGGTAAAATGTGTGACCTTGTGTATTAAGAATGTTACCAGATTCATTATCTGTTTCTGGGGGTTACTAGACTGTGAACTCTCGATAAAATAGGGAATAAATGTTATGTCATTGATAAGTATTCTATTTACGAACTGTGCTGTTAATAATTACGTTCATTTTATAAAAATGACCTGTCATCGTGACATGGTAAATTATGATGAATGAATAAGGTTCACGAAAAACATGACGCGATTAATCTCAGTTTATTATTTAAAGGTAACAACATTTGAGGGGATCAAATGTAACCCCTTGCGAAGCGATATTCCAGGGGATGTAGATAACTCCAGCTAAATAATAGGATATTTACCATTTATTGACATTTTTATTTCAGCTGTTGCAAGGTTCGAAATGAGATTTCTTTAGGGGTGTGTAGCGTGAAAGTGGCTGGGCAACCCATTTATAGAGACACAAGGCACCGCTGCAACTAGCTGATCCTGCAAACTTTGGTTGGGCAAAGCACGAAATTTTTCACGCACGAATTACCCAGCATCTCAAAGAAGGAAAATATCTTTATCTCAGCAGGGCAAGAAAAACGCAACACAAGCCAAGAGATGCCCTTCACGATAAACATGCGAGGCTCAACGAAATTCTAAGCTTAATCTCAACCAAAGGCCAAAATTTCCTTTTACATAGAAAAAATCCAAACTTTAATAGAACAAAGACCCAATTCGAGAACATTTAACCGAATGCCATAATTTTTTCCAATAAAAACTTCAGACTTTATTTGAGAAGACGCCCCAATTTAAGAATTTTGGAGAGGAAAAGGTCTATTTTACAATCCTAGATGAGGTCAGAAGACGGCACTAACAGAGTCCGACTCCAGCGTCCAGACTCGAGTCTGCAGCGACAGCACAGCGGCTGTGCTGGAGGTGACAAAGGCGTCTCGAGCTGAGGTAAACAAAGGACGGAGTACGGCGATGGACGGAATAGGACAGGCGGTGTGCTAGGACAGACAGCGGACGGAATAAGATAGGCGGTGTGATCAGGAGAGGCGATGGACAGAGAAGGACAAGCGGTGTGATCAGGATAGACGGCGGACGGAAAAAGACAGGCGGTGTGATCAGGACAGGAGAGGGACAGCGAAGGACAGGCGGTGTGCTCAGGACAGACGCTGGACAGAAGGACAGGCGGTGTGATCAGGACAGGCGGCTGACGGAAAAAGAAGGGTGGTGGACGGAAGAGGACAGGCGGAGAACACAGCATTAACAATGGAGACAGGACAGGCGACAGAGAGACAGGTAAACTGCGTGTGAGGCATTGCGGAGAAGTAACTTAATCGAGTGCCTTCCTTGATGAAATCAATCTACTTATATATTTTTTTTCTCTCTTTTTAAACACGAGAAAAAGTTGTTTTGAGAAAAAACCTTATTGGGGAGGGGACAAAGCAGAAATTATCAACGACCATTTCCATGAAAATATTAAAAATACATTTTCTACGTATGATTGGATAGAACCAACTCGGCAACGATCGCTTGAGTTATTATAAAGTTGAAATTTGAGTAGTATTTATCATCTAATATCATAAGAAATATACAAGTTGCAGTGGCAGACTTAATCAAGGGCTGGTCACGACTGGAGCAGAATTGCAACAATAAAAAACAGCGGTGCTTTTATCAAACATTATTCCAGGACTTTAGTGGGGGCAGGGTTGTGTAGAGGGGAGATGGGATGTGTAGGATGGATAAGGGATGTGTAGGATGGATAAGGGATGTGTAGGATGGATAAGGGATGTGTAAGGGATGTGTTGGGTGGATAAGAGATGTGTAGAATAGATAAGGGATGTGTAGGATGGAGAAGGGATGTGTAGGATGGAGAAGGGATGTGTAGGATGGAGAAGGGATGTGTAGGATGGAGAAGGGATGTGTAGGATGGAGAAGGGATGTGTAGGATGGAGAAGGGATGTGTAGGATGGAGAAGGGATGTGTAGGATGGAGAAGGGATGTGTAGGATGGAGAAGGGGTGTGTAGGATGGAGAAAGGGTGTGTAGGATGGAGAAAGGGTGTGTAGGATGGAGAAGGGGTGTGTAGGATGGAGAAGGGATGTGTAGGATGGAGAAGGGGTGTGTAGGATGGAGAAGGGGTGTGTAGGATGGAGAAAGGGTGTGTAGGATGGAGAAGGGGTGTGCAGGATGGAGAAGGGGGTGCGCAGAAGGGAGAACGGGTGTACAGAGGAGGGTGTGAAGAAGGGAGGTGGTGGGGCAATAATACCTCACCAGACCATGGGAGTGGCACAAAAGCCACACCCACAACACATCTCCACCCCAAAAATAAAAACCCGATGACAAAGCGCAGTGTGCGGCCACCAATGATCCGTAACGCTGCGGTGATCGGGCAGATTGGATCTCACTTGGCGCTAATGTTGCTGCTTAAATCCAAATTTATTGTGAGATTCGTGTCGTGAAGTGCCATAATCGCTTTATGAGCGCCCTAATCACCGTGACTCTTATTTTGCTTCAAGCATCACCGTATTTAGTTGTTTTTTGATATTGTAGACATACGTAATTTTACGCGCAAAGTGTGAACGCAGAGTTATGAACATGGACTGCGTGTACACACCTTAAGGTATGCGTGAGTAGAATAACACGATGTCTACGTAAGAACAAATTGCATCTCGAAAACAGAAAGATTGCAATTTTTAGATCTTACAGGTGCAATTTTTAGATCTTACAGGTATAATTTTTATCTACAGTTTATTTTTATTTAGAGTTCAAAAAGATCTCTCCTTCGAAATCCAGTTGTTACAAAAATTGGATTATGTGCGACCCGGACACAAAGTATAGTACTTCATTTGGCACAGCTCGCTATAGTTGATTAAAATTTAGCTCATGAACTCTATCTCCAGAGGAGCTCTGAGGCCCCAAGAGAAGCGTACAGGTGTTAACGGAGGTGGAGAAGGGAGAGGGTTGAGATAAGTAATTGGTATACAATCTCAGTTACACGCGCACAAAGACGTAAGAAAGTTTGTCCCTTGTGAAGCTCCTTCTGCCAGACGCACCACGTGGGCGTGGCTTGCGGCAGCGTAGAATGTGGGGCACCTACGCGCATTCAATTCCAGGTACCCATATTTCACAACATTGACTACTTAAGTCAACTCCCAACTTGTTTTGATTCACGAATGCATGCATCCTAGATATACACTCAGTGGAAACGCCGTACTGAAAACCTGCACACGTTATTGACAATGGCTTCTGTTATGAATATAGGAAAGAGTTTAGTAGAAGCTCGGCACCTTTTCTTACATATTTGTGCACACAGTTGTATTCCCAAGCTTAAATTTTACAGTCGGGTTAACAATTGTTTAATCAAAATTTGACTGGAATTACATAACAACAAATGCAGTTAAAAAAGAGAAAACGAGGCATTGAAATATAAGGAATACATGCTCAAACAATAACAGTGATACAAATGAGACAGAAGCAAAGGCAACATCACGGAAATCTAAAAACAGGAACGGTGAACCAGGTGCAAATTACAGGGAACGTTTCAGTGCGCAACTTCAAAACCGAGAACTTCGCGATAAAACAGAAAGAAGGGAGCGAGAACATTGTAGTGAGAAACTATGCACGAATTCGAGCAGAACCGCAGAAACAATTTCGGCCAGTGTATAAACGAATTCCAGTAGAAATGTAGAAACATGTCGGCCATCGTATAAACGAATTCGAGCAGAACTGCGAAATTAATTTCAGTCATTACACAAGAGCATGCAGCACACGAGACACGGGTGCTTCCACTGATCTACGTAGGCTCTTTTCTTCCAGTTGCCTTGACCCGGACCTGTGCCCCCGTTGGGCTCTTCTACCCCGTGCCTACCTCCCTCTCTTCAACCCTCCCCCTACTACGGAGATGCCCTTTCCTTTTTCACCGTCTGCTCTTTGCAAGCAACCGCACGCTAGCGGGTCAACGAAATTTTTTTATTCTTTTCCCTTGAACGCATCGGACGGTCGCAGGACGTGGGTTCTGCGTACTGCAAATCCTTTGTTTATGCACGTGTCTTTTTACAAGTTCATTCAGAGCACCAATTAATTGAGCCATGAACACGATACGAAACTTGTAAGACATTGTGAGGGCACAGAATAAGTAAAATATAAAGTAGCTGATAATCGAGAACTTGGTAACGGTGTGTAGGTCAAAGGACATAGATAAGATTAGATGTTACTTCAAGCCTCACTAACTGCAACAATGGAGTTCCAAAGATTGGAAGGATGAACACGCCGTCATCTAGGATGGTGTAAAAGGGAACATGAAATCTAAGCAAAAGGTATGCTCTTGAGCATAAAAACAGCACGTTAAGAAAGAAGTCATGAAACAAGATAAAATTTGATGAATAAAATTGATGGGGATGAAGAAGGAACTTGTTGGGGCTGAAAAATAGGAGAGAAGCTAGTGAATCAAAAGAAAAAAAAATCGTCAGTAACGAAACATAACACGCATTCTATTTCAACGAAATAGAATAGCCTATACAACAATCAGATCGGGACCTCACATTTTCCCCCTGGGAGTGCTAATTCCCGTACCAAGTACCATGGTGGTATTTCGAGACGGGTGATCTGAATTTGCGAAGAATTTTAGTGAAAGTAAATGGTGAAAACACACCAATAATAGAGAATAAAAACCATGGAGGACGGACACAAAATTATGAGAAACATTGAATTGTGTCGCGTTAAAAAAATTACAATCCAGTGAATTTTTGACGAATTTTATTTTTTTCTTCAGCATGCTAAGCCTTGCACACATCTCCTAGGCAAACAAGCACATCACACAGACACACGAGTACACCACACAGTTGACAAGTACACTACACAGCCGCAAAAGCACACCTCACAACCACATAAGCACACCACACAACCACAAAAGCACACCACACAACCACAAAAGCACACCACACAACCACAAAAGCACACCACACAACCACAAAAGCACACCACACAACCACAAAAGCACACCACACAACCATAAAAGCACACCACACAACCACAAAAGCACACCACACAACCACAAAAGCGCACCACACAACCACAAAAGCGCACCACACAACCACAAAAGCACACCACACAACCACAAAAGCACACCACACAGCCACAAAAGCACACCACACAACCACAAAAGCACACGACACAGTCACACAGCCAAACAAGCACACGACACAGTCACACAGCCAAACAAGCACACGACACAGTCACACAGCGCACTCTCTTCACTAGAAAGTGAAGGCACAGAAGCACGGCGGCGGTTCACACGGCGGCACAAAACCTCGACGCGAGTCCTTGTGACCACGGGCGCAAAAACTGGACCGCCCTCGGGCCGTGCACGCGTCTTGTGCGGCGCTGCAGCGTGGCGTGCTGGTGTGCTGAGTGACGTGCTGACTGACGTGCATAACTTAAACGCACGCTGTGGTGCAGTGCTGAAGTGCACGCTGGTGTGCAGTGCTGAAGAGCAGACTGACGTGCAGAACTGAAATACACGCTGACCTGCAGACCTGCTCTGCACACTGACTTGCAGACTTTTCTGATTGAATATACTAAAAATAGCCATTATATCGCTAAACTTTGACTCTTCCTTTGCAGTCTGAGCTTCAGATGCCATGGGAGAGCATTAATCAAAATAACGCAATAGGCAGCTGAATTATCAGCGTTTCAATGCATTTACAAGACCCGCTAAAAACGTAAGCAGCAGACGACTCTGGCAGCTGACGTCAGGGTTGATATAGACATACTCATGGAAGACACCAACCTAAATAAAAACAAAAACCATTAAAAAATTGATAAATTCCCCGTGGGATTTTTTCGTGTTTTTGGGAGCTTTACTATCTGTTTTTTGTTTATTATTTTAAATTTTCATTGCACACCTATTTCTTAACTTCGTCATCCGTACTGAGCCTCATGTGAACGTGAGTAGGTATACGTCCGAGCGAGGTAGGGGCTGAGGTAGAACAGGTTATCCGCAAATGATGCTTGTAGCAAGTATAGCCGGCAAATCATAGCCTGCAGCAAGTAGCCTGCTTATTATGGCCTGCAGCAAGTAACCTGCTAATTATGGCCTGCAACAGGTAACCTGGGCAGAAGTCAGTAACCTGCTAATTAAAATCTGCAATGAGTGACCTGCAAATTCAAACGTGCAGCAGGTAACCGGAAAATTAAAACTTGCAGCAGGTGACTTGCAGTTCGGAACCTGCAAAGATCGACCTGCAAGTAAAAAACTTGCGAAAAGCAACCTGCAAATCAAGAACTTGCAAAAAGCGAGCTACAAATAAAAAAAATGCAAAAAGCGACCTGTAAATCAAAAACTTGCAGTAAGTGACCTGCTAATTATCTGCAACAAGTGACCTGTTAATCAAACCCTGCCAAGGATGACCTGCAAATCCACACCTGCAGAAGGTGACCTCCAGCAAGGAACACGCAAGTTATATTATAAAAACCACCGACATTCCTGGAAGACATTAGGAACAATTAAAGTCGTTCTGGTACTCCAGAGGCTTCGTTGAAAAGGTCACTCACATTGCACAACGTCATTTACATGGTACACATCATCGAACCATTTCGTTCGAAAGAAATTAACTTAGTCTTGCAAGAATTAAAGCCTGCATCAGCCTGCAAAAGAAAGGTGGGCTGCACATGACCCAGCGTAACTTGCCTAGCAAGTCAGAAGTAAGTTTCCTTGTAACACTAGGGTGGCCAGTACTCATAGGGTAGATTTTTTTCCACAGAATTTTCTTGACGGGACCCCCTGAAAAGGTGAGGTTGATAGAAAAAATGATACTGGTAAAGTTTCAGACCATTTGAACATCGTTAACCCGTGCCCCAACGGCCTCAAAGTTCTGAAAAATAACGAAAAATGCCATTTTTCAGAACTTTGAGGCCGTTGGGGCACGGGTTAACGATGTTCAAATGGTCTGAAATTTTACCAGTATCATTTTTTCTATCAACCTCACCTTTTTAGGGGGTCCCGTCTAGAAAATTCTGTGAAAAAAAATCTACCCTATGAGTACTGGCCACCCTAGTGTAACACGTTGACTACGTTGGGTAAAACTGAAGTTCAGTATTCAACTCATTTTATTTCAAACATTGTCAGAATTTTATAAATACCAAACATTATCTGGGTCCATTAAATACCATTAATTTAAAAAATTCTTAAAGCTTTCTCAAACGACCCATCGGTGCGTCGTGTCGCAGTCAACGTGTTAAAGTAAGTTGCTTCTGACTTGCCAGGCAAGTAACTCTAGCAAGCAAGTTGCTGCTGCAGGTAAGTTGCTGATCAGAACACTCGGCCCACCTCCTCTGGTGTCCAGCCTTCCCGCCGCCGCTTACTGCCCCCACTTGGAGTGTGTTGACCTTTCTTTTCCATTGTTGCACGCGCAGAATAATGATACAAATGAAGCAACACAGATACGACGATGCCAGATAATGGGAAGTCCTCTCAGTTCTAAGCCGTGAATATTTCTCATAGAAGACAATCGTCGGCTGAAAAGACGCAATCCTTAATTCTCGGGACGCAATCGCTAACTTTACGAATTACCCGCAGGTTGGAAAAGAATCAGCAATTTCAAATCAAGAACGAATACATGAGCCAAGATTAGGTTAGATTATCAGTTAGTTTTAAGCCTCCTTATCCGCAACAAATACGATCTAAAGAGAGGAAGGAGGAAGGCACCATTTAGTATGGAGTTGAGGGAACGCGAAATCTATACAGAAGGGGCATGGAAACAGTAAGATGAGAATGGTTATGAAACAAAATCAAAGTCGAATTATGATTATAAGATTATAAGTTAGTTTAATTAAGCCTCCCTAACCGCTACAAAAAAGAGCGTATCGAAGAGAGGAAGGAGGAAGGCACCATTTAGTATGGAGATAAGAGGACGAGGAATCTATGCAGAAGGGGCATAGAAACAGTAAGATGAGAAAGAAGTTCATGAAATAAGATAAAAGTTGAAGAAGAATGTCAGAGGTGCTGAAAAACAGGACAGTAGTTAACCGAAAAAAGGTGGGCCTTAAAATAACAAGAAACATTTTATTTCAACAAAAAGAAGGCCTACCTAACTCTCAGCTCAGGACCACACACTTTTCCCTAGAGAGTGCTAATTCCCATAAGTAAAATAACTGTAACCCCCTGAGGGTATACAAGAATCAAACGCAAATTTATTGTAAAACTGATTGTTATATTTCAGGCGTTCATGGACGACATATATAATGAACAAAAATAACAGCTTATTCAATCATGAGTGAAAGAAGTGGAAACAATAACATCCTCACTCGAGAAATGTAGTTTGCAAGTCGCTGTCTCTTGTCTGGCAGTGTTTGCTCTATAAGGCTCCAGAGCTGACCTTTCTCATCTAGGACATGCGCTGTGTCTGTCCTCCATACTCCAGGTGGTGCTTCTTAATTTGTGAGGCGGAAGCTGCAAACAACTTACGTCGCCGAAACGATTCCGCTGGTAGTGTTAAATGATAAGTTTTCAGGTGGTCACCGGTGGTCACTGAGGGGATTTTCATAATGCTGCTAACCAGCCTGCAGTTACTAAATCAATTTTCATAAGCACGTAATAAAAGCTAAATGAAGGCAAGATCTATTTAATGCTCGTTGTTTTCAAACCTGATCTCTAAAATCAACTTTAATTCGATTTGAATGTTGAATTTCAGTTCAGCCCATCGCAGTCAACGTGTTATAGAAATGGCACTATCCTCCGGCCCCTAAACGTCGGCAAGAAATAAGCACAAAGATTAAAAAATGCATCACGCAGCGGGGTGCGTTAAAAGCCTCCGAATGATGCTGAATTTCGACGCAAGGGGTTTATAAAGACTGCCGTAAAAAGGATCGGGGACATATGTCAAAAAGAAGGCCAGGCTCGTAAGAGGCTTACAGTGAACCTGCGTCCTGGTCAGCATCCCCTAATGCGGACTAACTTTGGATCCACATTATTCCCTAATGCGGACTAACTTTGGATCCACATTATCCGCTAATGCGGATGGACTTTTATTCTCCCAACTAATGCGGATCGCTACGAGCTGGTTAAGCCGAGCTCCGACGTGATTCTGGGGCTTAATTTCCTTCGAACGGGAGATTTAAGAAGAGATGTCAGAGCTAAAATACTGACTTATGATCGGCGGGAGAAACAGCGTCTCGGCGACAGCGTCTCGGCGCCGCCGTCTTTTGGTCACCACCCGGATAACCGCACCCTCAACTCCGATCACACGTTGATCTCCAGCCCTACCAGTTCTTTGTACTGATTTTTTGGTCATTTCTGAATCCGCACTTACCCCACTGTACCTTTTATTAGGTAATTTCTGAATCTAACATTATGCCGCTTTACCTAATGTATGGTAATTTCTGAATCAAACATTTTTCCTCTTTACCTAATATGCTGCAATTTCTGAACCTGAAATTATACCCATTTACCTAATATGCTGAGATTTCTGAATCTGCCATTATTACGCTGTAGTTAATTTGCGGTACTTTGCATGGTACGTAAAAAAATGCGTCGCAAAGTAAATATAACACAACCAATCGTGGACAAGCCTCATGGTTAAACGTTGAAAATGTCTGTTCCCATGTGATGGAATGAATTTTTTTTGGTTCAGTGTTCAACACTTGGGTTAATGGGTTGGTAGGGTTATTGTGCGCAACTAAATCTGGAATTTACGAGAGGTTTTCGAAATTTTAGAAAGAAAAAAATGTTCATTTGATTTCAATGTCACCAACTGAATTAATTCCGTATGAATGTGAAATTTTCATCGGAAAAATGATTGTGGGACTAGTTCTAAACAAGAGTTAATGATAGAACAGCACGAGGTAGATTTGTTCAGCAAGTTCAAGTTCATTTTTGTTCCCAAGCCTGCGTTCATCTCAACTAATTACCGGCTAAGTGTTGGTCATGTTCGGGGCGGTGACGTGATGAGGTAT
Organism: Morinoia aosen; assembly: GCA_030386875.1. NCBI lineage: Eukaryota > Metazoa > Arthropoda > Malacostraca > Amphipoda > Talitridae > Morinoia > Morinoia aosen. The sequence goes on from CM059563.1 coordinate 19,114,614, forward strand.
CCATTTATTTAAATGAATTATGTAGCACTGAAATAATAATTTCTTTAGAAAAGTTTTGCAGCACTGAATTATTAATTTCTTTACATGCATAAATTTATTATGCTCTAAAGTTATCATTCATTTAAATGAATAATGAAGCACTTAAGTATTCGTTTCGTCAGATGAATTTAAGAAGCACTGAACGGCACTTTCTGAAATGCGATCTGGTTGTCAGCCTAGGTGCGGCTGAAATGTCAACCATTTCACTCTGTCGTAGCGGTACCATTGGCAATAAAAGTTCACCTGTCGACTTGTCCACCTTACTTGCAGTTGCTTTTGTGCAAGCCAGTTATGAAATTAGTGCACACAGCATCTACCAAACCAGCACGGGTGCCAAATACCGTACGTTTGAGAAAAAGAACTCAAACTTTTCAGCAAGAAACAACAACGGTTGGCAGACCAGTCAACAGGTAATCTTATGCAACGATAGCATTCTGGAACCCTACTGTTTTAAAAATAATACCGTTTCTACACTACTGTTTTAAATATGATATAAGAAATAATAATACAAATTTCACAGATATTTCACAGTTTTACCAGTCCATAAGATATTATGAAAGTGGATCTTTCAGTTCAAGCAACAGTGAAATCCAAAAAGAATGGGTAAAACCTAAATTTTGTACTGCATCATATTGTATCATTAAATACAGCAATCGTATGAAGAAGCTCATTGCTATTTTTCAGCCAAAAGGCTAGCAGTTTTCAGAATCAAATATTTTATTCCCAGAATACATACACCGGATTCAAAGTTCACTAAAAATGTGCTCATGGTGCCCGCGCGAGGAAAATGGGGAATGAATTTTACTTGGAAATGGGCATGTGGGTGGGAACGGAAATGTCTTTGCGCTTCGTAAGCATTTCCTCGACAATAGAGCACTGAAAAAGTCAGATAAACTCGTACCTTGATGTTTGCTCAAGTAGGCAAAACTTAAATGATTCAAAAACTTGATGTTTGCAGGAATTAAGCTAAAATATATAAGTCTAAAATATTAATTGGTATTAACGCAGTTGATAAAAAATTACCCAACGATTACTTTCATCAGTATTTTTGCACCATTTAGATAAATGTAGATAAAATGTATTCAGGGATGAAAATATGCACTATTACACCTGAGCAAGAGGTTGGTTGCACAGTAGGCGTACAAATAAGGCATAGAAGTAATAAATACAAGTGCACCTTTACCAGACAATAATTAATATAAGTGCACCCTCACCAGACACCTGCAATAGCTTCGCCGGTGCACCAGTTGGTTAGTAAATGTAGAAATATCATCTGCCACAATGACGATAAAAGACACAAAGAACTCCTATGAGACAACTTCTCGTGAGATTCTCAGATCTTGTGCGACCACAGAGTTCCCAAAACAACAGGAACGACTGCCGGTAGTTGAAGTATCGGGCCTTATATTATTATTACATCATAATTTTAATTTGAGAAGTCCCTAGCCACAACAAAGGTAATCTCAAGAGAGCGAAGAGAAAAGATCATTTGGTATGGATTGTAGAATACGGGAATTTTTTTGCGCATGGTGTGTTCCCACACCGGATACCCTGGACATAGATATACCACTTTAGAAAGGAAGAAAAAGATAAGATGAAAAAAGCGAAGAAGGCACGAAATCTGGAGGAAGTAACATGGGTACTAAAGATAGAGCTCTCGAATGCCTATCGATAGAAAAGGTAACATAGCAGTATTTTTCCTGGGGGCGCCAGTCTCCACAGCGTACGACAGACAAATCTAACCTAAAACGTATTGCTTATCCTGCGTACCCTGAAGGGTATAGGTCCTAACATGGACTGCCATGCTAGTGGACTGCCAGCAGTAGCCAAAGTATCCAGAATGTGGACTGGCAGCCCCTGAAAGCGTATCCTGCCTGACCTTAAAACTTGACCACGACGTGAGTGGCAACGGATGAAATTTTTATAAAGCTGCTGACCGACCTGTAGTCACTAACTCAATTCTCATAAATGGTATACAGGGTGTTTCAAAAATACACGGCATAATTTCAGGTATGTATTTCCCACATGTAGACAATCAAAATAGTTCATTACAACATATGTCCGGAAATGCTTCATTTCCGAGTTATGGCCTTCACAACATTGAAATTCACCGGAACGTTTTTCTTTCCGCAGGTCGTTGCCATTACAGAAGATGTTCAAAATGACCACCTCCTGCTTGAATACAGACCTCACATCGATGTCTCATTGACCTGCGAACACGATCCCACACTCCAGGAATGTTGCGTATGTCCTCAGAGCGTGCCACAATTCGATTCCGAAGGGATTCCAAATCAGGCACCGGAGACGAATAAACCAATGATTTTAAATGGCCCCACAAGTAGAAATCGAGAGGGTTCAGATCAGGTGAGCGTGGAGGCCAAGCAATTGGGCCACCTCTACCTATCCATCGATCAGGAAATCTTCGATCCAAGTACCGGCGAGCCGTACGACTGAAGTGTGCAGGAGCGCCGTCATGCAAGAAGTGAGCGTGCTGACGATCGATCAGTGGAGTGTCGTCATAAACATCAGGTATGATGTTTTCCAGGAAGTTTGTGTACGCCTGCCCCGTAAGTCTGTTTACAAGTACATGGGGTCCAACTAACCGATCACCAATGATACCGGCCCACATGTTGAGGGAGAACCGCACCTGGTGATGAGATACAACAGTTGCATTTGGGTTTTCATACGCCCATACATGCTGATTGTGGAGATTTGTTATGCCATCTCGTGTGAACTGTGCTTCATCTGTAAATAATACTAAGGCAGGAAAGTTCGGATTTGCAGCACATTGCTGCAAGAACCACTGACAGTACCTAACTCGTGCAGGGTAATCTGCTGGTGACAGCGCCTGTACACGTTGCAAATGGTAAGGATACAATTGATACTCTTTCAGCAGTCTCCAGACAGTCGTATGGGGAACATTCACTTGCAACACTAACCTTCGTGTGCTGATAGAAGGAGTTCTGTTCACAATCTCCAGAATCTCCTCCTGTTCTTCTGGAGTTGTAGATCTTGGTCGTCCCCTTCCCAATCCAGGAGAGTCAAATTTTCCATACTCGCACAGACGCTGATGGAGACTTACAAATGTCTTCCGATCTGGACATTGTCGCTGTGGGTACCTCTCCTGGTACAAACGACGAGCCAGCGCAGCATTGCCGTCTGCCTTACCGTAGATCAAGTGCATCTCTGCCAGCTCCTGATTTGTGTACATGACACACAGTCGAACGCCAAACACAACACTGAATTTAACCTTCGCCTAGGAATGATCTGTCAGAGTGCCCTCTTAATGTGTCCTTTGACGGCAACGACCTGCGGAAAGAAAAACGTTCCGGTGAATTTCAATGTTGTGAAGGCCATAACTCGGAAATGAAGCATTTCCGGACATATGTTGTAATGAACTATTTTGATTGTCTACATGTGGGAAATACATACCTGAAATTATGCCGTGTATTTTTGAAACACCCTGTATACCGAGCCTTTCCCTCTTTTTTAGTAGAGGGTGGCTGAGCATCATTGATATGATACTTTACAGGGAAAGTACACGATTGGGGTTCCCCAGGCCCCTAGTCACGCCCGAGCTTTAACCCTTTAACGTCCGAATTTTTGTACTCATATTACCGTTAACACAACCACCGTCACTAAACTGGCGCTGGCATCAGGCAGTCGTCGATTTCAGGATGAGAAAGGAACTGCCACTTGGCAGAGAACTTCAAAGAACAAGTTAGGGAACTAATTGAACAAGAAATACAATATATTAAGGGTATTTTTGAAAGAGGACACTGGTGTCCTCTGGGGCGTTAAAGGGTTAAGGCCTTATTTTCCTCTCGTTTAGTGCTCAGGTAACATTCCTTGAGGACAGTGACCACACTGCAGGCAGCGACCCTGATTTGCCGCATCAGCGTTTTTCTCGCCAACTGCCGCGTACAGGGCTCGAACCCGTGCAGGAAGCACAGAACGCAAGCGCTCTGTAAACTCGGCCACTGCAAGGCCTGCAATTCTCATAAATACTTAATCAAAACTAAAATGATGGCACAATCTAGTTAATGTTAGCTATTTTTGAAATTGCTCACTACAATTGACTTTAAATTTGAGTTGAATAGTGAACTTCAGTGAAACCCATCGCTGTCAACGTGCTAATTGTGGACTGTCATGCTGGTGGACTGCCGGCGGCAGGGAGGTATCCAGGCTACGCGCCTAATGGGCAAGCATTAGCAGCCGCGACGCTATCGCTGCGCTAATAGAAACTTTCAAGCTAATTTGTAGAGACAGATAGCATTAAAAACTTGTACCAGAGGCCATCACGACTGTGGAACTATGGATCGTATAATATTTATGTGCTAATGCTGTCTAGGCTAAGGAAATAAATAAAGAGAGACGAAAAAGAAGATAGAAAGAAAAATAAAGGAAGAAAGAAAGCTGAAAGCACCGAGTTAAATGATTATTTAAAAGACATTTCCTACAGGTATTAAACTCACGCGAGCGTATAGGGGAACGAGCAAAACCAAAACGGAAGTGAATGTTCTTAGGAAATATCGTGCCATAGAAGTTTATGATCAGAGTGGCCTTGCGCACACACGGCAGTCACCACGCGCCTAGTCATAAAAGGAAATTTGTTGACGACGCAGGTGTCAAAAATAAAGGCACAGATGTCAAAAATAAAGGCACAGATGTCAAAAATAACAGCACAGGTGCCAAAAATAACGGCACAGGTGCCAAAAATAACGGCACAGGTGCCAAAAATAACGGCACAGGTGCCAAAAATAACGGCACAGGTGCCAAAAATAACGGCAAAGGTGCCAAAAATAACGGCACAGGTGCCAAAAAAAACGGCACAGGTGTCAAAAATAACGGCACAGGTGTCAAAAATAACGGCGCAGGTGTAAAAAAGACGCAGATGTCGGAAAACGAAGCAGATGTCGAAAATAACGATGCAGATGTCGAAAATGATAACGCAGATTTTGAAAATAACAGCTAAAGTATTCAATAACGATGTTTTCCGACTTTTTTCAAAACTTGTTCTTAGCTTGTAACCGTATCTTTTAATTTTTAGCTAAAAAACAACTAAACACTTCACCAGTGGAGTGAATAGAGCAAGTCAAGTATTTTCCTGCAGGCTCGTTATGTGAGAATCAACAGAATGAACATCAATAATGTTCAACAGATTTTGAAATAGGTAGTCTTTACCCCGTAAGAATCACGTGAATAACCTTTATTGCGCGTAATAATAAAGTTAATCACGAGTGGAGTACTGAAATTAGTGATCCACGATTGCTGCGTAAACCCTGCCATGAGTAATCCTTATAACGAGTTATTCAAGAGCTACTAATCCCCAAATATCGCGTAATCCTGATAGTAGTAATATTTGTTTTGAAAATAAGCTACACTTTTTGCCTCTAATCTCTCGCAGCAGGTAAGCCTAACGCGTTAACAGCCTTAAATTCTGACGAATAACTCATGAATAGCGCAGTATTCTGACGGGATTCGTATAGTGAAAAGCGTGTAATCCTGACAAATAATCCCCAAATAACGCGTAATTCGTGTACGAGTAAGCCCCAATTAGTGCGTTATCCTGACACGAATAAGCCCCGATTAATGCGTTATCCTGACATGAATAAGCCCCGATTAGTGCGTTATCCTGACATGAATAAGCCCCGATTAGTGCGTTTTCCTGACATGAATAAGCCCCGATTAGTGCGTTATCCTGACATGAATAAGCCCCGATTAGTGCGTTATCCTGACATGAATAAGCCCCGATTAGTGCGTTATCCTGACATGAATAAGCCCCGATTAGTGCGTTATCCTGACATGAATAAGCCCCGATTAGTGCGTTATCATGACATGAATAAGCCCCGATTAGTGCGTTATCCCAACATGAATAAGCCGCGATTAGTGCGTTATCCTAACACGAATAAGCCCCGATTAGTGCGTTATCCTGACATGAATAAGCCCCGATTAGTGCGTTATCCTGACATGAATAAGCTTCGATTAGTGCGTTATCCTAACACGAATAAGCCCCGATTAGTGCGTTATCCTGACATGAATAAGCTCCGATTAGTGAATAATCCTGACTTGAACAATCCACGAACAACGTGTAATCCTGGCAGGAGTAATCATCACAGCGTGTAATTCTGGCGATATTAGTTTTCAATGTTTCATAAGGCGTGATATTCCGAGATGCGCAACTTATGCCGTACGTTATTTAGAAATCGAACATCAGAATTCGCAGAAAACAAGTCTAAAATTTGAGTGAACTATGAACACCTCGTTAAAATTACTCCATCACAAAACTTTCCGTGCAAAACTTTGCTTGTGTGCGAACTAAATTATATTCGTAGTTTTTTAACTGTTGAAAATGAGGCTCGGATTTCTGGCCATCCTTGCCTCATCTCATTCGAGAGCAGGAGAAAAAAAATGAACAAATCCGGTAAAATCAACATCGACGTCTGATAACAGCTCACAGAAACTACATTGGGGATCCTACAGCGTGGCATGTAGAGTGAGTTCGCCAGCTTGTGTCAGCGATCTACAAGATATTCACCGAGTTACATTAACATCTTACACCCTCACTATCCTCCACTGTTCTATACTTTCTTAAGTTTGCCACACTCATTCAATCTTTACAGCATTCGTCCAATTTTTGCTATGTATTGTCAATCTTAACCATATATTTTCAATCTTTACCATATATTTTCAATCTTTACCATATATTTTCCATCTTTACCATATAAAACGTTCAATCTTTACTGTTTACTCACTATCTTTACCACACATTCTCAATCTGAATCATATATTCTCAATCTGTACCATACATTCTCAATTTGTATCATATATACTCAATCTGTACCATTCATACTCAATATTTACCTCATGCTTTATACATACACTCAAAATCTTTACCGTTCTATCCCATCACCCACAGGCAAAGCTCACCCATCACCACCATTACCATGCAGCGCCACCACCCAGAGAGAGCTAGTCTGGGCATGCCACCCACTGCCCAGCCTGGCTATCCAGCGGACATCTAAAATGGAATTTCCGCCAATCTACCCATGATCAACAGCCAGCATTTAGCTTTGTCTTCTACTGGTTTGTCGTCCAGTATTTCCATTGGGATGTCAGTATTTCCATGTTAGTCTAGCATTTCCATTGGTTTGCACGAGGCACCCACCGGTCTATAGAAATTATATTTTAATTTTCACTTTCTGGTATTCTTCTCAGGACACCACGTGCCAACTTATCTTTTCCATCCATCCATCGTCAGCCGACGTCATACACAGACTCGGCAGAACATAAGAGTATACTCCATCGAAAAAAGCATTCAAGAAAATGAACATTAATACACGACTTTCCTAATACATAGACTTATGAAATAAATTGGAATATTAAACGTATTCAAAAATGGACGTGACCACTACATGAATGAACTCTAATTTACAAAATGATACTCAGGATAATCACTTACCGGTAATTACATAATGCTTGACGTCGATCCAAACACACAATGAGTAAGAAAACTGATCGGAGGAAGTTTGATGCGAGTGGTGGTATTGAGGTCCAGATCCCGAAATGAAAGGAGAGTTTCCTGTTCATTGAGAAGCGGCATTGAACTTTAGACCTCTTCTGTACGTCCAAGTTTGCTGCGACGCAGACAATATGGATAAGATTGTGGATAAATTTTTTTTTCTTAGGCCATAATGACAGACTGAGGTGCTGCCATGGTCAGTGACCCACAGCATGACTGAACATTGCAGAGTAATTAAGCTATATAGGATGTCCACAAAAAATGTTTCCACTGACCGATGTACGTATATATGATACCAGAACCATATATCAAAATTAAACTGTTGTAAGGTCCGATATTATACACATATATCGGCCATTACAACCATTTTTTTTGCGGACATCCTGTACGCTCTCATAACTCCGACAATACTGTCCACTTGCTTTGGAGTCCCCGTCCACTTTAAGCTTTCAGCATTAACAAGACTAAATCTACCATCATCATTTTTAGTAATAACTTAGAGCAAGGTTTAAAATTTCAAACGTTGGGTTTCAAAGAAGATGGTTTAAGTAACCATTTTGCGTAGAATATTTCATAATAATTTTAAACATAAGCAACCTAACCCAATGGGTCACAGTAGCTTCAGTCTACGTATAAACTGCGAACCCTACCCTGTAGCGAAAAAAACTTTTGCATTACCACGACGGCTTTAGACAAACACACTATATGCACTGCAAATGTGGGGCTTAAGTAGAATGAAATTAACCAACTATAGAGTTGTCTGAAATTTCTGTCTCGGAGATCTCAAATGAACAATAACTACACATGTTAAAGTTAGAAGTTCATGAGGAGAGTGATTAATTATAAACTGAATACTAGTTGATGAAATATTCTTCGAATGTGATCTGAAAACACTACATTTCTTTTTACTTTTCGTGCAAAAACGGAACAAAACTTTACTGTTATGGCTATGACTCATTACGGGGGTTGAATGAATACAAACATGATGGTTGCATTGCGACACATACTAATCAGCATGCCTGCGAGCTTACTGAATATTAATAAATACAATTAGAGTACAAACTTTGCGCAATATTGCTTAACTGAAAGCTAGCTCCATTTAATGAGATTACATAAGAGTACGAACATGAAGAGATGTAAACTTCTTCTGATGATATATACCTCCTTAAATCAATGTACGTTTCGATCAGCAATAAGTTTTGTGTTAATATCATCAGCGAGAGTTCAGAGTTGTACTCCAAAGCATTGTGGTTATAATTGAGGTTTCTAATTCTCATTGAACTGGGTATGCACCGGCCACACCCACTCCAAAGTTCGTAGATGTGAACCTTGCACCAGTAGGCTAGAAATGGTGCAGAATGAGAAAGGTTCACCGACTCCAAGCCGCGGGTTCATTTGATGAATAAGTCATGAACTTAGCGGTGACGTAGCGCGGTATAATAGATACGAAACCAGAGCTGGGACGGCTTTCCAACTCAATAAAGAGGAGGTATAATGGGTAAAAAAGCAGAGCAGGGACGATTAGGCAACTCAATAAAGAGGAGGTATAATGGGTACAAAAGCAGAGCTGGGACGATTAGGCAACACAATAAAGAGGAGGTATATTGGGTATAAAAGCAGAGCTGGGACGATTAGGCAACTCAATAAAGAGGAGGTATAATGGGTACAAAAGCAGAGCAGGGACGATTAGGCAACTCAATAAAGAGGAGGTATAATGGGTACAAAAGCAGAGCTGGGACGATTAGGCAACACAATAAAGAGGAGGTATATTGGGTATAAAAGCAGAGCTGGGACGATTAGGCAACTCAATAAAAAGGAGGTATAATGGGTACAAAAGCAGAGCTGGGACGGTTAGGCAACTAAATAAAGAGGAGGTATAATAGACACCAAACCAGAGCTGGGATGGCTTGGCGACTCAATAAAGAGGAGATATAATGGATGCCAAACACGATCTGGAACGGTTTGGTTTCTCAATAAAGAGAGAACGCTTCACTCCTTGCGACTCTATCGGCAAGAGTGTGCTTTGTGTATATAATTTAGGGAATAGCATAGAATATTCAGCTAAAATTTGCGCATCGTTTTTTAGAGCACAGCCATCGTAATGTAAAACTTTTACATTTTCATCTTTTTTCCTGAATTTTGAAACAAACAGTTGTGGACGTAAATAAATTTTAGCGTAAGACTTCCTAGCGTCAATAAAGGCTATCTGAAGGTAGTGGAAAGAAGGGATCGTTTAGCATTAACTGTGAAAAAAAGGGGAATCTATATCCAAGGTGTGTTCCCACACAGGATACCCAGCGTACACAAACAGCAAGTTATCAAGGAAGCGGAAGAAAATACAAAAAAGAGATAGCAAAGAAGGCTTGAAAACTCAAATATGGAAACTGAGCACGAAAGGCAGAAGTCCTGAAGGTCCATCTATGGTAAAGTGAGACAACCTAACAATATTCCCATGGGAGTGCCTGTCCCAATTATATACGGTCGATAAACTGCATTAATTAACCTGAACCTATAGCACGGTAGAGGAAACAAGGTACGTAGAGACATTTCTATGGGGGAAAATACACTTCTTCTTGTTCGGTAAGCCAATTGAAAGGCTTCATTTCAAATCAACTTCATGACGTCACCAAAATGCAGTGTCATTAGGCCAATAGTGGAAACGGATTTGAGGGTAGCAGTGCTACCAGAAGCAAAATGAGCGCTGCTATTGGTTCGTTGCCGTGACGTCGGAAAACCCACACAGTCGACGAAAAAAAGGCAGGTGTGATCCTACCTTGTTTCCTCTACCGTGACCTATAGCTTATCATATGCCCCAATTATTATTACATAAGGAAGTTTTAGCCTCCCTTAACCACGACAAAGATGTTCTAAGAGAGGAAGGAGGAAGGCACCATGCAGTATGGAGTTGAGTGAAAGCGGAATCTATGCACAAGATGCATAGAAACAGTAAGCTAAGAAAGGAGTTCATGAAACAAGATAAAAGTTTAAGAAGAAAGTAGTAGGTGCTGAAAAACAGGACAGCAGTGAACCGAAAAAAGATGGTCCGTAACAAAACAAAACCTTTTTCTGTTTCAACAAAAAGGAAGCCTACATAACCTTTAACTCGGGCCCTCACATAGTTATCATATGCCCCCAAGGGCATAGGAAATGTCCAATGGGCATAGATACCCTATGCCAATCGGGCATAGGGAACGACGTCGAATACATCAGCATTTTATTACCTTTTAATTCGTTTTCATTAATTAATAAATTGATCGGAATTCCCTTCATTCCTACAAAAATGAATGCCGGGAATCAGAAATTGAAAAAGTGACTGAATTCGAGGACACTCAATTCGACATTGCTCTTACGTAAGGTAGTTCCAAATTCGTTGTTTTTCATTTTCTCCCTGTAATTTAAAATTATTCGATGCAATTCCTAAAGATATTCTTTTTAAAGTTTTGACATTCATAAACTACATTATAATTTGAGTTGACATGAGAAACACGAAAAAATAGTCATTATAATTATAATTGTACCCGTCATGAAATATACTAAAATATATGCGAGGAAAGTCATACGTTTATCTTCTCAACCACACTTTAAAAAAATACCGTAGCACCAATTAGGTCACACCCTACAGTAGGTCACCGCCGGTAGCAGTCATCTTAAAATCCAATAAATCCCGATTTGAGAAAATTTTAAAAGTAAGAGTGCAAAAGATGAAGATCAAGATTCCATCAAGCCGTAGCGCACTCTCACAACTCCTTTCTCCTCCCCAAGTTCCACTGTCTCCCATGCAGGTCGCTGCCGGAACACGATCATTTGGGCTTGATTAGTAACGTATACAGGATACGCCTTGGCATGTCAACTTCAGCTGCTTGTGTCAAGTACCAGCCTGTCCTCATGGTGTGGTTCCAAATGAGGTGGAGACATGGGAGTACATTTCAGGAAACCGGCACTTAAGAGACAAAGTGGCACGCCTAGCAGATGTATGTACGTCTCAAGGTGCTCATTTCTTATGACGGAATATTCTTTGCGAATATCAAAATGTGTAGCTTTTAAAGATCACAAGCTCTGATATTTAAGGTTGGCTACATAAAAATAACTTGCCTACAACACATACATGCTCGTTTGTTATGAGTATTAATATTAAAAGTGCAGCACAAAATTCTATCATTAGTTTAAAACCTCATCAGTTGAAATCGATTTGATTTTTGTATTGAGTTTTCTGTATTACGTATCATGCACGTAAGAAGTTAAACAGAAAAATACACGCGACATCTTCGGTTTGAATCACAATGCCTCACAAAAGACTTTAATTTCAGCTTCTATCCATTGTCGTCACAAAACTATAATTAAATATTATCGTGAATCTTTGTGTTCAAAAGGCAAATACTGACAGAAGCGCTCCATCATTTCTTTAGCCTAGTAAGCACAGCCAAAGCAACCAATTGATACTTTACAAGATGCCTATGCAGATATGCAGCGCACGTCTGCGCTGTTGTCAAACTGTCTCTACCCTAACAACGCACCAAACAACGTTACACGACCGCTGAATTTAAGGGACGTTGCATGAAATGTTGCATGGCGTATAACTTTGAAATACTCATACGAAACGTAATATTTGATGTTTTAGGATATCACTATCGCTCACTCCTTTCTGAAAAGCCCACAAATGTGCAGTATCCTTGTTAGCATTCGTGAATTTCGCCAACTTTGATAAAATCACTTCGTGTTCACATAGTGCCTGATCACGAAATGTTCATACCTCAAATTTGGGCGCCGGTAAATGATTTTAATCTCTCTAATCAACCTTGAAATTCGTATCTTCACTAAGCTTCCTGCCCCCAGTTTGCTGGTGGCACACACTGAGTTGATGAGGTGCTTCTTTAGATTATTAGTTAGCCTCCCTATCCTCAACAAGTGAGATCCAAAGAGAGGAAGGAAGAAGGCCCCATTTAGTATGGAGTTAAGGGAACGTGGAATCTATGCAGAAAGGGCATAGAAACAGTAAGATGAGAAAGAAGTTCATGAAACAAGATCAAAGTTCAAGAAGGAAGTAGTAGGTGCTGAAAAAAACAGGACAGCAGTGAACCGAAAAAGATGGTCCGTAACAAACAAAAACCTATGTTATTTTAACAAAAAGAAGGCCTACCTAATCTTAAGCTCGGGCCCTCACATTGGCCCCCTGAGAGCGCTAATTCCCATAGATAGAATAGTTGTGTCCCCCTAAGGGTGATGAGGCGCTTCTTCCCACTGCGGTCCCTTGGCTGGCTACTGAGTGCGTAATATCACGTGAAATTAATGCATCCTTGCCAGGCAACGTCAATTGACGTCGAAGATATTAGCATGGAATCATTTAGGGTGAGAGATCGACAGCAGCTCAAACACCAATTGGTACATTCTAACTAGTACCCAATGAAATAGAGGTACTTAATAAACTAAACTTTTTTTTCGTTCAATGAAAAATGAATAGTAAGATCTAGCGCTTGGGACCCTTGAGAGTGTAAACCAATTATTGCGACACCCTTCGTATCCAGGATACAAGCTCGGTTGACAAAGACACGACAACCGTCTTCTCGCTTGGAAAGTTAAATCAAGTTCAGACGTCGAGATTAGGCAAATAATTCAGTAAGCAATTCCTAATTACAAGAACGTTAACTCGATCATCATCACGTATGCAGCGAAATTCAAACGCAAAAATAACAGTGTGGACATTGCTGTCAAGCTCTCACGTTGATTGTTTTGGCCAGGTGTCGGAGATGCGGGAATAAATGCAGAATTCAGCTGAAGGTGGCCAATAATAACCCCACTTTACTATCAGGTATTAAGGAGGAGGCAACTTAGAACTTGTTGTGCAGGAAGGAGATGATGTTGCAATTTTAAGCTCAATTTTTCGGCGATAGATGTTCGTGCGGTTACTAAGACAGGAGTGACTGCAAAAAAGATTAGATTAGATTATTAGTTAGTTTAAGCCTCCCTATCCTCAACAAATGAGATCCAAAGAGAGGAAGGAAGAAGGCACCATTTAGTATGGAGTTAAGGGAACGTGGAATCTATGCAGAAAAGGCATAGAAACAGTAAGATGAGAAAGAAGTTCATGAAACAAGGTCAAAGTTGAAGAAGAAAGTAGTAGGTGCTGAAAAAACAGGACAGCAGTGAACCGAAAAAAGATGGTCCGTAACAAAACAAAATCCTATTCTATTTTAACAAAAAAGAAAGCCTACCTAACCTTTAGCTCGGGCCCACACATTATCCCCCTGGGAGCGCCAATTCCCATAGATACATTAATTGTATCCCCCTGAGGGGGACTGCAAAAAAAGATAGCTTTGATTTTAAATGTTGAAGCTAAGCTTACTGGAGCCTTCCTGTGTTTCAGATATAGGAAGCGCTTCATTGGATAAGGTATCAGTGCTACGATAGGGAAAAGCGTAGTGTTTGATGAATGCCTTTTGTATTTCAGATATATTAAGTATTGGCTTGGGTATCAGGGCTACCATAGGCAAAAGTATAGTGTTTGATCAATGTCTCCTGTGTCTCATATGAAGCAATAGTTTGATGTACCGAAGAGCTTCCGATCTCATTTTGAGTCGGTACATGGAAATCAAACTATAAATCTAATCTTTTGAGTCCCTCCGAATGATATTCGTAATACATAGGTCTCAAGACATCTATCAAATTTCTAATTTAAAAGACAATTAGTGCAAATATCATGGCATACACGAGTAGTTCTATAGGGCTTTCACACAGCTTGAAACATCACACAACAGCTAGGAGCACAACATCTCACAGCTACCACCAACATCAACAGGTAGGCGGTTGTTCAGTCGACCAGTTTTTCAAGCCATCGCAGCTACCGTCTGCGGGGCGCGAGATTAACAAGATTTTTTTAGGCGGTTACCGCCGCGATGTGACCGAAGCTGCCGGACAAATTGCGCGCGTCGGGCAACTTTATCCCCCGTACTTCTCCCCCTCTCCTCTCTTGTTACTTTTAACTTCGGTGAGGATGAACTAGTGGCGAATTTAGGCGTTGGGCTTAGAGTGTATTGTACGTTGTTTCGGGTTGATTTGAGGTGGGAAGATGAGGGTTATTGAAGTTGTTAAATATTGGACGTGAGGCTAGATGGTTCACTGGTTTTAATATTGTCGTAGTTATTATTATTTTTATTATATAAGAAAGTTTTAGCCTCCCTTTACCACGACAAAGATATTCAAGGAGAGGAAAGATGAAGGCACCCTTTATTATGGAGTTGAGGGAACACGGAATATATGCACAAGGTGCAAAGAAACAGTAAGCTAAGAAAGAAGTTCATGACACAAGAAATAGTTGAATTAGTAGGTGCTAAAAAACAGGACAGCAGTGAACCAAAAAAGGTGGTCCTTAATCAATATAAAAACATTTTATTTAACAAAAAGAGGGCCTACCTTACTCTCATCTCGGGCCCTCACATTTTCCCCCGGGGAGTGCACATTCCCAAAGATACAATAGTTGTATTGCCCTGAGGAGGGTGTTTCCAAGAGAAGAAAGTAGATGGTCCCATATAATAGGGACAAAGACATCATGCATGAAACACATCTCATCTAGACATGTGCCGTATTTCACACACCCAGAATAATTTCAAACTTCACACAGAACAAATAAAGGCCAAATATTTCACTAATTAAACCGATAGAAGTAACAAAACAGTCGATTTGAGGGGCTTATACAGGCTGTCCGCTAAAAAAAGTAACCGATTTAGAAATGCTGTAGTTTGTGGAAATATTAGTGCTAGAAGGCGGAAATAGGTTTCATTGAAAAGAGTAGGATTTAAAGTTTTATTTTATTGAAAATTTTACGTTCTACACGTTAAACATTCAATTTAAAGTTATATTTTATTGAAAATTTCACGTTTTACATGACCACCATCAAACTTTTTACTGTTTTAACTGTAGAGAACTTGCTATTTTTGGATAGCCTGAATTATATTTATTTCAATTATGCACAGTGCCGGGAACATTCCGCTCAGCGTAATTGGTTTGAGCAGTTCTTGTAGGTAATCGTGTTCCACATCTGGCTTGAAACTGACGAATTGTAGCGATCACGGATCAGTGTTGAATTTTTTCTCCCACGACAAATTGTCTCTGTTTGACTGGAAATTGTGCCAATCTTGGGGCTGATAAACCGCAAATGAAATGGAAGTTTCTGAAGATTCATTACATTGTATGAATGATACTAAATAATACTTTAAATCTTATTCTTTTTAAGGAAACCAATTTCAGCCTTTTAGCCCTAATAGTTTACCAACTACATCGTTTTTAAATCGGCTACTTATTTAACTAACACATTGCATAAACACACCCACCAAAGGTACCCTGAAATAGGTAGGTACCACGCGACATGCCGGCCTCACACGCGTATCATGGCTACCGTACTGGAACCGAAACGCAGCTTGCCATCTGTTACGGTGCGCCTCCCAATTCGTTTTTTCTCCATGCCGCCGCCTGGGACCGAGTGGTTACGACATGAGAATGACCTTGTTGAGGCCCTGAAGAGTGGTTTGTATGGCGCCAAAATGCTCAATTGCATAAAAGTTATGCTTATAATTTTAACCCCGTGAAAAACATGAGACGGCATTAGGGCATTTGTTCAGAAAAACCGCCGTTCTGCAACAAAAACCAACAATTAAATTTTAGTGTGGTTGGGGGGAAATTATTGATATATTTACCAAAATTTCAGATATTTTGTATTGTTTTGAGTACCCAGGGATGGCGTTTGAAGGGAACTGAAACATGTAAATCGAATAGGTTTCTGTGCCTCATTCTAATCTATATTTTGGTTTATATTTCCTAATTGAAAACCGTGGAGTTTTATCTAGAATCTTGAGTGCAGAAAGTGTGAATAAAATTTTATACGCTAGCTACATATTTTGATAATAAGTGTGATGTTCAAGAAAGTGTTTGTGACAGAAATAGGTATTCAGCCATTTTGAATGAATGCGCAGAGACAGATGCAATGATGATCGAAAACAACAGAACAAGTAAAAATTCGCTGAACTTCATTTGTCAGCAAGATATTAAGTTTAAACACAGTAAACGTCTCAGAACAATTAATTGAATAACAATAGAAGTTGAGTTTTCCATACCAAGATATTTTCACATATAACGAGGAACTTTCAATATATCCCAACAAACAACAATCCTATATTTCTAAGCCCTCTGTACAGGCGAGTTTGGGTGCGGTTTGACTGTATTCTAGGACGGAAGTCCGTCTCGTAGTATTTTTACGATCACCTTTTCCTCACGGTTCCTCAAGGTTAAGTGTCGTCTCATGCACAACTCAGCAAACAAGCTCCGTCCCCAACTCCAAACAAAATCCTAGAAAGTCAGTAAAAACTGAAAAAATCTGAAGAAACAAAGAACTGGCCGGTTAGTTTACCAAGTGAGCACCCATCTCGCACCTGGAAGACCGATAGGCAGCTTTCTTTTTTTTTACTGCACATAAATATTAGCTACGTGAGCGCCTCACCGGCCGGTCTTAGCTGGTTTTGTCCCCTGGATACAAGCCGAGAAAAGCTTGACCGCCTGTTGGTTTCGGATATAATGCAGGACATTTTAATTTTAGTCGAGTTTTAGTCATTTTAAGATGAAAATCTTGCCGTCTGCGAAGGAAACTTTAACACTAGTCAAGTCTTGCCGTCTGACCACAGTAAACTTGCCACAGTGAATTAAAATTGGGAGGTCTAAGAATGGACAATAAGCCAAAAGCGAACGGTTGTCTTTGTCCATCTTGTCCAGTGGGACTGTCGAATACAGTAGGGTGTCCGGTTCCCTACAGTTGAGATTATATAGATTATAAATTAGTTGAAGCCTCTCTAACCACAACAAAGGCATTTCCAAGAAAAGGAGCAGGAAGGCATAATTTAACATAAAACTTCTGCAAACATGGGAACTACACATGCATAGGTTATATCCCCTAACCCTGATCAGAGAAACAACAAGATTAAAAGAAGTTTATTAAGCCAGGCCAAAGTTGAGTAAGAAAGTGGCTGGTGCTGTAAAAATACACCATTGAACCAAAAAGAGATAGTCTGTAACCAAACCACAACAAAAATATTCTTTCGAAATAAATGGATAGCCTACCTAACTTTCAGTACGGAATATCACCAGTTATTCCGAGGTGTGTTGGTTTTCATAGATACAAAAATTTTATTCCCCTGAGGGCTCTCTCCATATTGACAACGTTCAGTTTATGCTACTTTTTTCTATATGAAAGGTAAAATTCATTCAATTTTAAATGTCTGCATGTTTCATATAAGGTATTAGGTTATTCTCAAATTTTTACTGAGTGTGACTGTTGGATAATGTCCAGTTATTAGCGGACAAAGCATCGACGTTTTTAATTATTTATGTTTTAGTTTATATTTTTCAACTATGATCGTTTGCATTATATTGAAGGTATGTTAATTACCTGTATAAAATAAAAGCCACGTTAATATAATTTGTGGAACATTGAAAGCATGTTGATATAATCTGTAAAGTATTGAAGGTATTACACAACTGGTATTGGGCTTAAATTTTTCCTTGGGGCACCCTAACAGGTATTTGTCTTTCTCAGATAACCACAAACTGTAGGGCGTTTTTTCTCGCTTGTGCCCAGTTCGTATTTGTTCTCTCTGGTTGCAACACACAATCGAAGTTTGCCCATCGGTCGCCCAGCTACTCGATAAGATGCCTCCCTACGTTCCGCTTGGCCGACGCAGGAATCTTCTACAGCTCGAGTCCTCCAGCCAAGTGTGAGACCGGCTGATTGGAATGTGTCCAGGAATCTTAAAAACTTGAAAAACCATCATCAGTATGCAAAAACGGTCCACATTTGGAATTTTCCAATCAGTCACACCGAAAACAATCAAGCGAGGAGCCGTAGGAATGGTTAAAGGATTGTCGAAAATCATGCCCAATAGTTACGAGACCTAAAATATTAAATTACGATAGGATCAGTTGATTTCTGACCTAAGACATTACTGGATGTTCTTTATGCCTGGTATTCTTCAGTTAAACTATAAGTAAACTGTTATTTCCCTGATTATCTGTAGAATATTTAACGTATGCTGATTATCTGTACAATATTGAGAGGTATATTGTTTATCTGTACAACACTGAAGGTACGTTAATTATCTGTGCAATAATGAAGGCATGTTAATATAATTTGTACAACAATGAAGGTATGGTAATTTAGTCTGTACTATACTGAAGGCATATTGAGTACAAAATTGAAGGTACTATGATTATCAATACACTATTGAATGCATGTTGACTACCCGAGCAACATTGACGGCATGTAACATCGGTTTCAGAACTCGGCACAAAATGAACGCAAGGCCCGACTCTGATTCACCACATTCTCACCCCCCCTCGAGTTATTCGCAAAGCTGCATCCCGGCCTCTACTGTCACGTCTCGGGAAGGCGCCTCAGGGCGACGGGAAGCGTCTCCTTGGCCTTCGGAGGAGCGAGGTGGTCTAATTTACGCGGGTCGCCTTCCTTACCTACTACACGGCCTCGGGGTTCAGTTTGGAATGGGTCTGAATCAGAGTTGACTACACTAAATAATCTGATGATCGTGTTGATGTGATCGTGTTAATCGAGGTGACTTGAAATTGTATTTGTTCGATCGCACAGTCTTAGGCTATTGCCGAGCCTGGAGCAAAGTTTTTTTTTCCAAACTGAATGAAATCTCATTCTTTATAGATCGATTTTTCAGCTTTCTATTCGAACTGATTTCATGGCTGAACGTACAAGCAAATGTTCAGTATCCATTTTGTCTGATATTGTTGCACTATTCACGGTAGTGGACTGACGTAAGAGATTTGAAAATTCCCGATGAAGATGCAAATTTCGGCGTGTGCACACTGAGATTCGCAGTAGACGACAATGAGACCGTACTTCGGACCATGTTTTTAAATCAATAACTGCATAAATGGACACAGGAGCGTAGATGCAAGGAAACGTGCGCGTCCTTAATACTCAGTATTCAGGGAATGATTTTAGGATTAAATGGTGCCTTAAATGAACCCCTATAACATCAAAACTTACATATCAAACGCATTACATTAGCTGAAAAATCACCCAGTACGTGCCACTCCTAAAATATTTGAACGCCGAGTAAATTCATCTTTCCATTAAGGAGACATTGCTTCAACGATTTAATGGTTTCTTGAAGAAACCCCCAAACATCAAAACTTGCATATCAAATGCACCATATCGCTGAGAGATCGTCCAGTCTTCGCTGCAGCACTGCTGAAATATTTGAGCACCGTGTAAATTCAGCTTTCCATTACGGAGACATCGCTCCCACTCTTGCAAGACTTGAACTCAGAATAAATAGAAACATTTACCGTTCAGTTAGCCATCAGCAATACCATTGCAGGCCGGAGAGAGCTGAGGAAGGAGACTGGTATCACGGCTACGATAGCACAATCACGCGGGTGCCCCACTCTAATCCAACTTGGACCGCTGAAATTCTTAACATTGCCAGAGGGTAGCAACTTCACTACAGCAGCTCAGTCAGTCTATAAGGCTTTGGTCGTAAAAATGTCCGTTCAAATGTAGCTATCGAAGATTGGAGGTGCGTGCGTGAAATAATTTGAGTGCGATTGTACGTGTCTACAAACAATAGGTACCACAATAGGTTATTAGTTGGTTTAGGCCTTCCCAATCGCGTAAAATGCATTTAAAAGAGACCATTACAGGAGGCACCATTCAGTATGGAATGCAGGAATCCGGAAGCCTATTCACAAGGTGTGATCCCACGCAGAATACATTGCCCGTGGAATCAACAAGATTGAGAGAAGTTTATGAAACATGATAGAATTAGATGAAAAGAAAAACGTACTATGTGACGAGAAAAGAAAAGCAGCGAATCGAAAATATATGGGTTGAAACAAAAATAAAAGCCTAGTTACACCATTCTCTTATAGCAAACGGAATGACTACCTAACTTCGAACTCGGGACTCCACATCTTCTCCTTAGGAGTAGAAATTCATACAGAAACAATTATCCCCAGAAAAGGAAATGTCCATAATAATAGGATCATTCAGTTCTAGAGAAAAAAGCCAATGCAACAATAAAAATTAACGAACAATGTTCATCTTTGACGTAAGGTATTAACTATCTGTATAGAAAAATATTTAAATACTAAACGTTTTCCGAACTACTGTAGACCTACAAATCTAAGCCCACAACATATTCTTGCAACAAATGTTGCTGAGCATGTGGAGAGTGGACCACTGATTCCCCAAGGCACACTGACGAGAACAGACGCTATGAACACATCCTTCTCAGTGAAGCTCAGTCATCCTACAATCCCTGAAGAGCGCCAAGTCCTCAAGATGCGCTAGACTGCAGGGCTTCACAACTTCTCTATTGTCGTGTACCCCCTAGGCTGAATGGTGTATCATCATGTACCCCCAGCATAGTTAAAGGTTAGATTATAAATTAGATTATAAGTTAGTTTAAGCCTCCCTAACCGCTTCAAAAATAGAGCGTATCGAAGAGAGGAAGGAGGAAGGCACCATTAAGTATGGAGATAAGAAAATGAGGAATCTATGATGAAGGGGCATAGAAACAGTAAGATGGGAAAGAAGTTCATGAAATAAGATAAAAGTTAAAGAAGAAAGTGAGAGGTGCTGAAAAACAGGACAGCAGTGAACCGAAAAAGGTGGTCCTCAACATAACAAAAAAAAATTTATTTCAACAAAAAGGAAGGCCTACCTAGCTCTCAGCTCGGGCCCTCACATTTTTCCCCTGGGAGCGCTAATTCCCATAGATACAATAGTTGTATCCCCCTGAGGGGGCACAGTTAAAGGTTCAAGAAACTATAAAAATACACTTAATGATAATTATATATACTTATACGGTTGTTTGTAAATATATATATTGAACATTTTAACATTTGAGGTATGTTAAATGTACCCCCGGTTGAGAAGCCCTGCGCTAGAGTAATCCTCTTCAGCGCACTCCCCTCGTAGGACCGGTGTCCCTACAGAAGGAACAAGGGTCCCACTCGGGACTAGCGTCCCACTCGGGACTAGCGTCCCACTCGGGACTAGCGTCCCACTCGGGACTAGCGTCCCACTCGGGACTAGCGTCCCACTCGGGACTAGCGTCCCACTCGGGACTAGCGTCCCACTCGGGACTAGCGTCCCACTCGGGACTAGCGTCCCACTCGGGACTAGCGTCCCACTCGAGACTAGCGTCCCACTCGAGACTAGCATCCCACTCGGGACAAGCGCCCCACTCGAGACTAGCGTCCCACTCGGGACAAGCGTCCCACTCGAGACATGTGTCCCACTCGAGACATGTGTCCCACTCGGGACTAGCATCCCACTCGCGGAAAACGACTAACTCGGGACAAATATATAAATCGGGATAAATATATAAATCGGGACAAGAGTGCACGTACACTGGCCACCAGTACTGAAGTGCGACCCATGTAGTAGCTCAAGCGGCCCGAGCGTACGCAGCACACCCGCCCCCGGCAACTGATGCCCTCAGGGGAACGCATCTCCCCCTTCATTTGGCTTCCCACCTTCTCATTATCCCTGCGAACGATTATTCCAGTCTTTCCTCGATTTCAGTTGAGTTTCCAAGGCTCTATAGTCAATTTTCCTAATTCTAATTCGTGAACTCAAGTCATTGGTCACGTATTCTAATCTTTAGTAAATCCTCTTAGCATTTAGTCATGTATCCTAGTCTATAATATAGTATCCTTGTCTTTAATCAAGTCCTCTTGTGTTTAATATAGTATCCTAGTCTGTAATATAGAATTCTAGTGTTAAGACAAAAGTCCTACTCTTTGGTCAAGTTTCATAACTATCAGCCAAGTTGTCACTGCTCGTGGCACCCACCAATAACATATTGTGATTCTTCGAAGAGGTCGACCTGCTCAGAGGCAGCAGCGATGCTGAAAGCTTTTCTATGCAGGATCTAAAAACGCAGGTCTGCTTACAGTAGTATATCGGAGAGCAAGTTAGTTGAGGCTTCCCATTGTATTAACCAAGGTGAATTACCGACGGTGAATTGTTCACAATGACAAATATGTTTAAAGCTGACCTAGTATCGATGGTCATTAAATTCATTCTATACTTACAATGGTAAAAATCGAATTTTTATGAACCCCTTTCAAAATATGTTTTATGACTGCGTTAGTGCGACCAAAAACAACAAAAAACTCGAAAGAGTTTATGATGCACGAATATAGTCTATCGGTGACTCCGGACGCTCTAGAACAAAAGACAAAAGCTTTTTTGCTACCTTTCTCGATCGCTAAAATTATCCAGTTTTTTTAGTTTATGTCTCAAACCAAGTACGTTATTCCTTTTTTGTGAAAATTGAAGAAAGATCATTACAAGCGCCTCTCAGGCATCTCATACGAGGAAGAAAATTGTTCGCATGTCTTTTCGACAGACCTTCACAGACGAGAACAAAGTCCCAAAAATTTTTTTTAGAAATCCTATCATACTCCAGAAAAATGTAACCGGAAGTTCTCAGGACCAAGGAAATTCAGCGGTCGTCTCTCTGTTCCTACAAAGGAAATGAAACTTTAATTTGTTACGTAAGGGCTTTTACTGCGCTTGATGAACGTTTGTCGCGAGTTCGAAGTTTATGTTGGCTGTTTTCAATTGCTGACTCAAGATGCTACTTATTACAAATTGGTATAAATATATGAGTTTTACTTGCGCGAGTTTTACTAGCTCAACTACTTATTGTAATAGCATTCCAAGTGATGACACTAATTTATCTACAACGTAGGTCATCTCGAAAGCTAGATGATAAAAAATTCTTGACTCACACTACAAAAATTTCAAAATTTTGCTGTAAAGATCACAAATAAAGCAATTCAAACGCCGCAAGAATTACATTATTTTCAATCTGTGTGAAGATGAGGGTTTGTTGTGTAAGCCATACTTAGTTATTCTATGCGCTATCAATCAAATGGTTAACAAGAAAATATTTCATGGGGGTAATTTCACTCTCAGTCACCATGCAAATCGATATGGAAATTAAAGTCACGGCGGTCGTTACACTGACTCCTAATTATCTAAATCCTAACTATTAAACCTGGTTTTTCGATATTCTGATTATCCAGGTCCTGGATATTCAAAACCTGAATTTCCAGGTCCTGGATATTCATACCCTAATTCAGCACGTAGTGATTCAGCGCATCATGATTGTACAGACTCCAATTTCATAGAACTTGATTTCACAGATCCTGGTTCTATGAATGCCGATCCTACATGTAAACCAATTATAAACATCTTGATTTTATACATCCCGGTCCCACAAAATCTGATTCCCGTGGATCTTGATTCTACACAAACTACGTTTACATAGCTTGATTCCACGGTTTCTAACCCTATCCAACCTGATTCTACGGTTTCTAATCCTTCGCAAAACGATTCCACGATTTCTAACCCTATGCAATCTAATTCCTCAAACCCTGATTCTTCAGACCTGGATTCTGAAAATCTTGAAAAAGATTCTTGTAAGTCCTGATTCAATTGCTCTCCAATTTCTAGAATTATTACAGGTGCGCAACATCGCCTAATCTCAGCCCGAACTCTGCTAGCAGCGCACAACCTCCAGTGCAACAACTGCCTGCTGCAACTCCTCTTTACAAACAGACACTTAGCGCATGCGCTATTCCTACCAGTCGGCAGCAACTACCTCTGGAAAGCTGTACTCGCTCCCACTACCTCGACCGACACCTGTCCATCCTCAACCAACCTGCCTCTCTTCACTCGCGCTGTCTTCTCTCCATCTCTTCCAGTTTTTGCGTCTCTCACTCTAACCCCACAAGCTTACCCCCGTCTGAGGGGGTGGAGAGAGGTTGTGGTGTCTGCCTTCCAGGCGCCTCGAGTACTACGAACACCCCTACTTTCACCCCCACTCCAGCACTCCCTCCAGTCTTCCAGTCATTGAGGCACGGACTGGCTGAGCAGCCGCGGCAGCGCGGTACTGGCCTGGCTTATTCGTCCACATGCCGTGAATCTTTCTCAAAATTTGTAAGTTAACGTGGATTGAAGCACAGAAATTGGGATAAGTTAGTCAATGAGCTTCGTACACTCGTAAAAGAAATTTTCAAGAGGAATTGTATCAGTCTAACTGATTGAAACTGGAAACTTCACGCAATGGTTTCAATGCTTTGGTAGACTGAAGTCAACTATGTTTAATGCGCATGAAAACTCTAACGCCTGGAGGGGAAAATTCAGGTGTGGGACGTAGTAACTTACTTCTTTGTCTTTGAATTTATCAAAAATTTCGTCCTTAGCATGCACAGAAATAAGCTTGGAGTAAAACCTCGAATGATGTCAATGCCCACTACATCTCGGGGATATAGACAGCTTTGATGCGCTACAGCTGGTGGTACATTTGATGTAATGAACATGCATTACTGTATCCCCACTGCAGAGTATATTGATTTTCCTAGATACAACCGAATTAGAAAAATTGTAATGTTTGCTTTCGAAAAATACTTGGTCCAGCTCGTAATGATACCCAAAAAAGACACTAAAAAGGTGTTCATTATAAAAAGAATCATAAGCAAGTGGACGCATAAATGCTGAGTGCCGCAAAAATGTTGGAAAAGCAAAATTTTCAGAGGGATCTTGTCGACTTTGAAGAATCTCTAGCGTCAAGTGTTTGGAAGAGTTCTAAAAATATTAACATCTAGAAGTTTCAAGAGTTTTAAAGAGATCTAAAAGTATGAACGTCTCGGAACGCGTCAAGGACAACCTAGTAGACGAGCAGAACCGAAGTGCATCGGCCTATTGGTGTTTGCTCGAAGTCAACAAATGTGCAAGAAATGCCACTGAACTCTACTGGATTACACATGAGTGCTCTAGCAACAGTGCAGAGCATTTTTTTATAAAAGACAATCCATTATAACACTTAGTACATCACAATAGTTTGGGTGCCTCTAAATAGACATTGCATGTTGTAAAAAGTATCAACAGCGCACAGCATTTTTTGTAAAACACCTTTCCATTATAATATTTAGTACATCACAAAATTTGAGTGTCTCTAAATGAAAATTGTTTGTTGTAAAAAGTGTCATCGCAACATCAAACACAACCGCCTTGGCAACGCACCGGAAAAATTGAAAGAAAAATTTCATAATTTTTAGATCATTACTATTGAATTTGAGCGTCCCCGAGTTGAAAATTTTGTATTAACAAATCTGCATTTTTATGAAGAGGAACTAACACGTTTCTTGTGAAGAGTCACACTGGTAGTCATTGAGGGGATTTTCTTAATGCTGCTTACCAACCTCCATTCACCTAAACAATATTTATAAGTACTCAATAAAAGCTAAGAGGCACGATCCAGTCAATGTTGGTTATTTTCAAAATTGTTTTCTACTATTGACTTTCAATTTAAATTGAATATTGAACTTCAGTTCAACCCATCGAAAGAAACGCGTTTTATCAAAATTTGAGAGATCCAGATTAATAACGGGTTAGGAGATCTATTTTGAAGGCATCCTCCTTCCATCGCAGCTTAATTGTAGATTTAAAACGTCAGAATTTGTATTGCTTGATTGTCAAAGAAGCCAACATAAAGTGAGCTGAAAATATTTACTCACCTAAAGCTGAAAAAAATAGCACACCAAAAGGGTTAAAACGATGACATCATTCTTGTGGTTGAAGTCACTAATGGGGGTGAGAACAGAGTTATATTAGCTAAATGCACACAGTTCATTAACACTGTCAATTGTCTGAGTCATCGCACTAGAAAAATATGTACCACAGAACTTCAATACGCACTTTTTCAACGCACGACGACGCACACTTCCGACGAGGTGTAGGCCGTGAGAAATGAAGCAATTGTTCTAAAAGTTATAAGCTATCATTTATATTGAAGTTAAAATTTCCTCCACTCTTAAAATTTTACTGCATGTGCGAGTCTTTTAGTTGAAGTAACCTTGGTTAGGAATGGAACGTTGTAGGTAAAAATCCAAATTCGAAAGAAATTTGACCGTAATCCGTATCCTCCAAAAATCCAGTTGATTCGCCAAAAAAATCACAAGGAACATAACTTTGTACCTCAAAGTATTCCGAACGCAGTTCTATCATATTTAAAATAGAATAACAAAGCTTGAAGCGGCACTCACAATATTAACAATTTAACACCACCCGAAAATAATCGATTAACGGAAAAGACGCAGCGACGGACAGACAATACTGCGTGACGGCTCCCAGGTTGAATACAACAGCACAAAGCAGAGCTACGCAATCCGATTGTGCACTATCATCATTAGAGGGTAGATTAGGGCAGAGACAGCAGCCGCATGGAGCTCGTGTGCGATATATTATCAACGCCGTGTGCGAGCTCGACTGATTTACGGACGGTGATTATTAGTTAATGAAATTAAGGGACTGCTTTTATTAGTTCACGATGTTAAAGGGCTGCTTTTATTAGTCCACGATATTGAGGGACTGCTTTTTATTAGTGAATGGTATTAAGAAATTGCTTTCATTAGTTCATGATATTAAGGAATTGCTGTTATTAGTTCATGAAATTAAGGGCTACTGTTATTAGTTCATGATATTAAGGATTGCTGTTATTAGTTTGTGAAATTAAGGATTAATGTTATTAGTTCATGAAATTAAGGATTGCTGTTATTAGTTCATGAAATTAAAAATTGTTGTTATTAGTTCATGAAACTAACGATTGCTGTTATTAGTTCATGAAATTAAGGATTGCAGTAATTAGTTCATGAAATTAAGTATTGCTGTTATTAGTTCATGAAATTAAGGACTGCTGTTATTATTAGTTCATGAAATTAAGGAATTGATGTTATTAGTTCATGAAATTAAGGATTTGCTGTAATTAGTTCATGAAATTAAGGATTGCTGTTATTAGTTCATGAAATTAAGGATTGCTGTTATTAGTTCATGAAATTAAGGATTGCTGTTATTAGTTCATGAAATTAAGGATTGCTGTTATTAGTTCATGAAATTAAGGATTGCTGTTATTAGTTCATGAAATTAAGGATTGCTGTTATTAGGTCATGAAATTAAGGATTGCAGTTATTAGTTCATGAAATTAAAGGACTCCTATTTAACGTTTACAAATTTGAGCGACTATTGTTAAAAGTTCTTATTAGAAAGGAACAGATTTCATTCATTTATGAAATAAAGGGACTGCTTTCATCAGCTCATGATATTAATGGACTGCTATTGTTAGTTCGTGAAGTTCAGGGACAGCTAGCATACATATGTTTATGAAATGGAGGGACTACTATTATACTGTGACCCTGATTATGCTGAACCCTGAACTGAATAAACCTAAAAGTGAGTTAGTATTGTTTGCAACGCTTGTTTTACCTCGTAAATTTTTCAAGCCATCTAGACCTATGCTCCCTAATTGTTGACATCTGGCATTCAGAAATTTCCTCGTTACTTTTTAGAGATTCAAAATTCATTTGACTCTTTTTTGTGCATAGCATTAATCTTGCAGCCCAGAAACGCAATCTAGGGAACTGATCTTCGCCAACACTGAGTTTAATGTTCGAAAGACCGATCCTTTTCTAACACAAAGTCACATGGGACTTTGAAGCTACTTGGACAAAGATTTTGAATAAGCATGTAATTTTAAAATTATGATTTCGCAGGTGTAAATTAGCTGCCTCAAATTAAGAAGCACGCGAATTTCATGTAGCGTGCGTAGTCAGCTGATAAATTCATTGTTCAGTAAATAATTAAGACTTTGCATTTTGCCACAACGAAATAAGGGCTGCTGGTGGCCACCGCGACGCTGACCTTTTCTCGTCGGATAAACTTTCTGTCCACAGATCGATCTGATCGTGACCTCCTGATCCTGACCTCCATATTGTCCGCCTTCTGCGGCCTCTGTGAGGAAATTAGACTGACGGTGGGTAGAGGACACATCTTCCTATTATCGATTCATTGGTATTTTACAGGCGCGTCGAGAGCGAAGTCTATTTATTCTCTGTAATTCAAGGAAAAACGGTAAAATTCAAGGGTAATTCAGGCAAAATCAGTAAAATTCAAAGGAAATTAGGAAAATTAGATAAAATTGAACCATAATCAGTAAAATTCAGGAAATTCCAAACGAAAAACAAATGAAATCGAAAAAATTCAAGCGAAATGGGGCAAAAAATTCACTTGAACAGTAGGTTGAGAAAGAAGTTTATGAAACAGGATAAAAGTTGAAAAAGAAAGTCAGAGGTGCTAGAAAAACACGGTAGTATATCTAAAAAAGATGGTTCGTAACAAAACAAAAACCTATTCCTCTTCACATTAGGAAGCCGTACCTGGCCATCAGCTGGGGACCTAACATCTTTCCTTTAATGTATTAGCAAATTTGCGTTTAAAATGAGTTGAAAATGAAGTTCAGTTTAATCTTCTGTTGGCAACGAGTTCAAAATAGGTACTTGTTTCGCGAGAAACTGAAACATAAAAGCAGATTCGATGGACTGGAGTATCCAAAACAATTTAACACTTTGACCGCGACTACTAAATATTAAGTTCAACACCAAACTCAAATTTAATGTTAATTGTAGTAAGCTATTTGGAAAATCCCAAACATGAACTTGATCGTTCCTTCATTTAGCTTTGATTAAATATTTATGAAAATTGAGTTTGCGACTACTAGCCGGTCAGCAGCATTATGAAAATTACCTCCGAGTACCACCGATGGCGCACGTCGCAATCAAATTTTTAAGACATTATTAGCATCTAACGGATTATACAAATCCCTCTTTACGCTAATTTCTTTTAAATGCTCGAACAAGCGCCACAGGCTTTAGCACGTAGTGTAGCCAAATATGCAGAGGAGCTCATGCTGACGCATGTACTCCTGCTACGACGACGTAGATAGTCATTTGAAAATCCTGCTTCTCGACGGTAAAAATGAGCAAACAAACACACGTCGACCCAACGGTGCCCCGCAGTAACCTCTCCAGGACTGCCTGGCCGGGCCACGGGCACAACTGAGTTCATGTTTGTGGTCAATGTTGGGTGAACAACCGGGTTCATGTTTGTGTTCAACGTTGGGTTGAATAACTGAGTTCACGTTTGTGTTCATGGTCAAAAATCTGTGAAACATTTGGTAAACATTTCTATGCTTGTCCAACTGGAGAAGAACTTTTCTACCTCCTCATGGCTAGGGAAATATGAAAGTATCGTAATATTTGTTTCAATGCAATAAATAATATCGTACGTCCTATGCATTTCAGCTCAGTTTTGGATTTCTCATTGGAGCAGAAGAACTGATATTTTACTATGGAGTGGGTTGAACATTTGAAACGGCATAACAAAACATGTCTATCTCGGGTTTCTCTGCCTAAGGCCCGAAATGGCAAAATCTAGCGGGATTATTTTCTGCAACGCAGTCAGATTGGGGTATAAGATGTACATTAAAATAATGCCAGAGAAACTCGGGGAATCAATCTTGGTTTGTACTAGACGGCCTCATTTACGATAAAAATCTTGTACATGTCACTAAAACAGAGTATAACATCCAACTCCGCTGAACCGGAATAAGTTTTAGACTCCCGAACAGGATGAAGACTTTCAGGTTAACGTCTCCCCAAAAGAAGATCAAACTTCAACACCTTAACCGCATCTCGGAAGTTGACAGTTATGCAGAGCCTACAGTTAGTTTCAACTCGAACTCTTGTATACGGCATTGGGTACAGGCGTAGTGTGCGAAAGCACGGGTTCCGAATGTGACGTAATTAGTGAAGTGTTTTGAAGAATAATGTCTTATATAATAATTGCTGTTCTCAATAATGTTCTCTCTGATTCATTCTGCCTCAGTTGGCTGCAAAACGTTCGCTTTTTAAATACAAAATTAACGTGTTAATCGCGATGTTAGCCGCCAGAGTACACAGGGAGAATTTCCATAACGTTGCTGACCGACCAATAATCAAATTCAATTTTTATAAATACTTAAAGCTAAGCGAAGGCACGGCCCAGTTCATGTTTGTTATTTTCAAAATTGCTTAGCACAATTGACTTTAAATTTGAGTTGAATGTAGAACTATGACTACACCCATCGTGGTCAACGTGTTAAATTAAAACGCTTTCCTTCACTGTGTATAATTTTTCGAAAACACGAGTTCGTGGAACATCCTTTGTTCCTCAGCAGTCTTTCATAAGTGGAACCGATAGCACATCTCGAACTAACTAATAAATCATTGCTAAATTTAGTTATAACAGTACGCAATGCTGATCGGGGCTTCTTGACCAAGACCTAGTATAGCCCCTAGACCTAGTACGCGAAAAAAATGCGCCCCAAACTAAAAGTAACCAGTCAATCGTTGTCAAATCTCCTAGTTAGCCTTGACATATGTCTTACGATGAGTTTGAATCGATTTAGAGGGGTTTAACATGGAAGAGTAAGGTTCAGGAGCACAGGTCTGGCAGGGTTGAAATTTTTTCTATGCAATCGGATGTTCGAAGTCTACAGAAAACCATCTCACTTCGTAAGCTCCCAATTGCAGTCCGACAAGAGGTCCGGGTGAGTCCATTTAGGTCACGTCTCTGGAGAAACCGAAGCACGTCAAACGATCTCTAAGAACACGATGTACTCTAAAAAACGTAATTGGAATTCCTCAGGCCGTCTAGAAGCAGTAACGGCAGGCCTAATGCAAACTTTCCTGGACTACACAGTTTCGGAACAGGAAACGAGATGAACTTATTTTTCAGGTTTACGACAAACGATCTGAAAGTCTGGAACTAGTCTGATGCATTTTAAGCCTAGAACTCTAATCCGGGTGGATCTGCGTAATTTAAGTCCTACGGACTTCTCAAGTCTTTCGTAAGGATTTAAAGTTATGTCTTGATTTCCGGTATTTTGAAGAATTTCCCAAGTTCGGCCCTAGAGCAGTATTATGCCATCGTTTAAGTAACTTTGAGCAAGGTTTAATGAGATCCAGCGAGTGATATTTTCTCATGAAATTTTGACTTCCTGCTCATAGAAAACACGATCCCTTGGTAATGTTTTTAATACCTTCCAAGCATAAAATAATAGTTACCAAAGGTTAGTGATGGCATAATACCGGCCTTGCGGGTTGTGTTCTAGCTTTAAAACAGAACAACCCTTGCATTGGGAGAAGTTAAACTTAGGCAAAGGCGAACGGGTGAACTAAAAGCTATGCTGTATCTGATACATCAAATTCTCTGATTGACGATCATATTCTTTTTCTATTTTATTTGGCACACACACATTTAAAAAAATTCTCTTATTGAGGCCAAACCACGAGAAACTCTCACGTGTATGAAAAGAAACAGAAGTGGCATTCGAACTAAGCTCTTGCTACGTCACTGACTCGTTCTTACTACCGTAAGTTTCTAATTTGTATACCTAATGAAGAAATTGCAATACATTTCTGTAGCAATAATGAAATAATAACACTGATAGGTAGGTTTTTTAGTACATGATGTATGTTCCTGCCTGTGTGTTGGCGTTTCTTCTGAGCTCGACCCACGGCTGGCCATTCTGACCGACGACTGGTTGCTGTTTTTTATAGGAACCACCGGTGGTCACTGAGGAAATTTTCATAATGCTGCTAACCGACCTGCAATCACTAACTCAATTTTTATAAGTACTTAATGATGGCTAAATGAACGAACGATCCAGTTAATGTTTGCTACTTTCAAATTGCTTACTGCAATTGATTCTACATTCGAATTGGAGGTTAATGTTAAGGAGATGCAACTAATCGATTTTCGAAATTTTGTTGCCTGTATCATGGTAATTACATCGAAATAAGCAACTTTTCATCCATGCACTTTGAGGGGCAAATGAGTATTTAACGAGTTATAGCGGTGAATAACCGACCACAACTCCAGTGTTTGAAGCGACGAGTAAATTCATCGAGCGCGTCGGATGGCAACACTACAATGGACTCTCCCTTCTGACGCACTCGAATGATCGAACGTATTCCCGCCATCTAAGACGGAAATGAACATGCCGCTATAATTCGTTATTTCTGGCTGATAATTTCTATTGTGTTATTAACAAAAAGATACTAGGGTTAATCTGAAGGATATGACAGTAATCGATTTCGTTAATGTCAATGCCTAAACATAGTTAATATAATGAAAATAAACAAGTTTTCTTCTATGCAATTTCCGTAGAAATGAGTATTTCATAAGTTATAGCGGTAAATTACTGACCGCAACTCTAGTGTTTGAAGCAGCAAGTAATTCAAGGAGCGCGTCGGACGGCAATACTGCAATGAAGTCTCGCTTCCAGCGCGCTCGTAATCAAAGACGAAACCGAACCTACCGCTATAACTCGTTAAATACTCATTTGCCTCAAAAAGTGCATAGAAGAAAAGTTGCTTATTTCGGTGTAATTACCATGATACAGGCAACAAAATTTCGAAAATCGACTAGTAGCATCTCCTTAACATTTATCGAATTGGATATTGGACATTACTACGATAAATATGATTTGAATTGAACATTAGTACGGTGGCTAAAGCCCATCGCAGGAAACCTGTTGAAAAAAACAAGCTCAGTTGTTCGGTTAATGACGCTAACGTTTCCCTTCACTAAGCTAAGTAGGAGTTCTACCGGCAATAAAAGTACCACTTTCTCTCAATATTCCAACAGAAACCAAAAATTAGCTTGTATAAAAAGACGCGGAGCGACGCATATGAAACACAGGTACAAGGACATTAATGTAATTCAAATTCATGCATTCAGCAGTCGAGTTCAGTTAATGGTATGCGTAAATGATGAACCATTACCCCAACTCCAGTCCACAGGTATAGTAAATTAACTTGGACCCTGAGTGCAGAGCAATTTTCAACAAACAATCCAGCAACCAAGGAAACAGTTGATGAATTTACCATTTTCAAACGTGGGACTTTACATGATCAATGTAGTCTTAAGGTTGTCTTATAAATGTGTTCTAACAACCAGCGCATATAAGCTGAAATATTTGAAAAATGTCTATAATTCCGAACTTCCGGCCCAGAAATACGAGAAGCATATACAATATCCACGATGAAAATCATTGACACGCTTAATTAATGATAATATATCTCGCTCAATTAATTTCCAAGAATTGGCATAATTTGCACACAAGAACGGAAGGACGTGGGAAAACCTACGATGTTTAACTCACCTGAAAAAACGAATAGGACAGCCCAAGTTCCTCAGGTGCCTTCAGTGAAGTCCTTTCCTTGACTTGACGGCAGGAAAAAAACACACACAACCAATAGTCCTATATACCACTCCAAAATAGTACAGAAGCACTGGTCACTTTTGAAAATGGTCACTCGATTATCACTTGAGCAAAGTTAACGATAGTATAGCGTTACCGTTAATCCTCGGAATGAAAAGAATTGTTGGTTTGTAGAAAAGTGAGAACAACTGTCACGTGTGCGTTTAGAGAAGGAGCGGCGCACACCCCCCTACTCGGACGGCGGATACACCTGCACTGGCTCAAGTTGCTGCGGGTACCAGGTATTTGCCCTGAACCTGGTCGGGAACCTCTTGTGATTTCAAAAGAGGAATAAACTCTGCACTAACATAAAAAATAATCTATTGTATACCAAGTATTATTTGTATTTTCTCAGGCAGTATATAATGTGGGAAAGAGTATGTAAAAGAATAGCGGGCAGATTATCCCATGACGGTTTTCCGTAACACTGACGTATTCCGTGGGAACCTCCAGAGCAAAAATTTTAACGCGAATAAGCGCTAGCCTTTTTTTTACAAAGATGATGCCACTCGTGCAAAACATGCAGTGTGTCTTTGCATGACGGCATGTGCAAGGCTCCAGCTTTCGTTTATTTGAATGAGATGTTGTTAAGTGTAGTCGAAGAAGCAAATTATCATTATTGTTTCCAAGAAATAATCAAGCACATTTGCACTAAGCCCACGTAGTCTGTAACTGATGTCTGTGAACCCACGACAGAAGTCAGCCTAAAATAAATTGGATGAGACCTTCCTTAAAAACTATATATTGCACTCGTATTTGTGAAAAATAAGGTGCTCTCTTTACAAAATAAACATAGTTTTGCATAGAATTGGGTGAGTTTTTTGTAAACGTCAAGGGAGCTGAAAATTAGCAGACATACACATTTACTCATCAGTTTGATAGAAGAATATTTACAGAGATGAATCTGCACTGAAGTGGGTATTACATCTGAGGAACGATGTCTGAAAACGGGAATTAAGTTTGACCCAGAATTAGGAATGAAATTTACACCTGAGGAATAGGAATTATGAAGAGGAATGACGCCTGGCAAGGGGGAAATTATTAATGCGACTTACGTTTAAGGAATGGGAATTAGGAATGCGTGCTGGAAATCTCTTGTAGAAAATATGAGCCGCGAACGTGTGTACCGTCCAAAGATGAGATTCACGCAACAAGAAGTTCTCGAACAATTAATACATCGAAATTATTTTCCGAAAAAACGTCCGATACACGCATTCGTTCAAAAATTTATTTACAAGCTAACCATTGAAATACATGGTGAAAGTCAAGGAAATTTTTCCTATTAAAAATTTAGGTGAGAAGAAATCTATTTTTATTTTCAACGAGTCGATTATTGAGGAATCTCACGCGTAAGATGAAAAGGAGAACCAATGTTAAAATGCACAATAATTATTGCAAACATTTATTGCAAATATAGGGATTCCATTTTTAGCGCTAAAACATGATAAAAGGAAGTCTAACTTAAAACACGGAGAAATGGTAATTAAAGAAATATTTACTTGATATCGAAAGCTTTTCAGCGCTAACCCTAGCTACCGAACACTGAATTAATGACACTTTTCGCAGGAGTCTGTTGCGGGATTAGATTTGTTGTTTGGCCTTATTTTTTATTCAATACTGCTCTTTTTTGAAGATATGGCCGGCGTACCGTGCCAGCTACTTCATGTACGAGTATCTTCGTCTTTCACGAATATTCTCATTTCACCTTTTGCATTATTGAAATGCTCACGCTTTCTTTAATTAAAAAGCGTAACGAGCTGTGCAAATTTAACACCCAGTGATACTACATGTACTTAAAATCTACACAAATACTCAGGGGTAATCGCGGTGCTGAGCAGAAAAGTAAGCGAAATTTACGGCAAAAATTTGATTTCAAGACATTTTGTCTGTATTTGCGCGTCTGGCAACATTAGTCTGCAGGACGCGCGTCGCGTTGAGCTAATCAGCGACCGTGGCTTCTTGGCGCGAAATAATCGCCATAATAATCATTAATTTGGAGCAGGACGGTAATCATGAGCGCTCTCGGTCATCTTGGTTGTCTGGGAACGTCCAAATTTGTGACACAGAATATCCTGCTTTTATTTTGCGATGCTGGGAGTGCGTTCATTCGAACACGAATGCTGACGTTTATTTAAATTTATTGATACACAATACATGCATATAACTTACACATCTCAGCAAAATGAGCCCGGTTATTGCTCATGTAAAAGGGATTTGGGTAGAACTGAACAATGAAATTAACGCACAGAACATGAACTTGAGGAGTTATCGATCCAATATTTTTCAAGTGACCATCCAATATTCCAATATTTTCTATAGCATGGTGAAATATTTACTTTCCTAGCAAGGCTGCACTGAGTTCGCATGAGTTGCTGAAGTTATACTGACTCCGTGTGATCGAAAAAAAAGCACCAAAAAATGTGCTCTGGAGTTTGGAACGTTTAACTTCAGAAACCAGGTCTACAACTCGCTAAATTCTCATATAATTTGAATCCTCGAATCGCCTATCTTGAGCCATTCCAGGTGCCTCGAGCACGGAAACGCTTTACGCACATTCGCATTCACCATCAATCTGCATCTACGATGAGATTGTACTGATGATTTTCAAATTTACAATATCGCAGTGGCACTGCTCAAAGCATTAGTACTGAAGCCGATATGGCTACGTAACGTTTTATTTTTTCTTAAGAAAATCCTCATGGTAGAGTTTTTCCAATTTCGTCTTTTTTACAGAGTATTTAGCTATCGGGTACGGACGTCAGATGCTCAGTGTCCGGATTTGGGCAAGAAAAACAGCACAGAGCGCAGCTAAGTCGACTTTGAACCTACGCTACCAAGTGCACCGTTACGACATCACAGCTTTTAAGAATTCGGCCCCAGAGCCACCAGGAGACTTGCAACAGGACTCAAAAGCTGAAAGAAGTTTTGATCAAAAGTGCGTTCCATAAGGACCGGAGGCGGAAGAAATGAAGGATTAATAACAAATAGATAATCAGTTTTAGAGTGCGAAACAAAAATGAATAGCTAACCAGTTTTAGAATGAGAAATGCGAATAAGTAGCTAATCAGTTATAAAATGAGACATAAGAATTAATAGCTAATCAGTTTCAGAATGAAAATTAAGAATAAATAGCAAATAAGTTTTAGATTGAGGACTAAGAATTAATAGTTAACCAGTTTTAGGGTGGGAAATATGGGTGAAAAGCTAATCAGTTTTATAAAATAAAATTCATCATAAGCCACCTAAATGTAGGGATGCACGAGCTAATTTCTCACGTTGAGAGACATTCAGGTGAAAGAATAGCCTTATCTGAACGTCCGCCCCCGTCTTGCTTTGCAGTCACTGACCGAGCACCAGCAAGTAGCAAACGTAGAGTTGAGTAATATATTTTACGTAGAGTTGAGTAATATATTTTCATAATATTTACGCTAGAGTGGCTAAATACTTGTCTTTCCACCAACGCTGCATTGAATTCGCCAGAGTTGCTGAAGTTACTATGATTCCGTGCGATAAAAAAGAATGACGTTTCGACACATCCTTGCTGCAAGGGAGATGAGCTACGAGCCAAGAAGGAGCAAGTAAGACGACTGCAAATGAGGTTTGTTGGAAACATTTTATTGTTATTACAAACATCCATCACCTAGAAATTGATTACCAGCAAGTTAGCAAAAGAAACAGTTCTTGAATAAGTTATTAAAGATCAAAGGTATGTAACCAAAAACGTATCTACATAGCTCTTGGTGAAACATCTATTCAATATTTAGTTTACGAGCAGAAAATTCGCACAGTGAACGGTTGGCTTCACTTGAAATCTCCTCGTAATATTTACAGTACAATTGACATCATTGCACCAAGTGAATTATGACCGATCAAGAGGCGATTTTTCTTATTTTAAAATCACACCACAGGAGCCAGCAACCAGCATCAACTTCTGTTCGCGTATTTTTATGAAGTTTACCTGTGCTTCTCGATTTTCTTGTATTATATTCAAGGTCCCGCATTCAAGCAATTGAATATATCCCGTTGTACAAACCACTTGCGACATTCTATCCGTGCTTCAAATAAACCATAAAAGTCGAATAAATTTAAAAATTCAAGAAGAGAGAGGTAGTTTCAGACACCGATTACAATCACGGGCCGTCCACGGCTCAACAAGCAGAAAAAAACACAAATACGCGCCTTCAAGAGTA
Organism: Morinoia aosen; assembly: GCA_030386875.1. NCBI lineage: Eukaryota > Metazoa > Arthropoda > Malacostraca > Amphipoda > Talitridae > Morinoia > Morinoia aosen. Next base: position 19,152,590 of record CM059563.1, read on the forward strand.
ACAACCACGTACTTAAAACATCGCGACTTTGAAAAAGGAAAAAGAAAACACTTTTCCGGCTACTAAAATAAAGCGCACTGAAACGAAGAGAACTCATGTTTACGGCAATAACAACTATAATTCCACGTAGTAAAAGAGTACATTATTATCCGTTAAGTACATTCCGTTGTTCAGGGTTCCATTACTCACGCGGCAACTCTACTGCAGGTAAACATAACGCAAAGTAATCTGTGTCGTCGTAAGTGAAGTATAACAACGCCTAGATCTCTCGAAGGTATTCATATTGATATTACTATACTGCAGAAATAGTGATATCGTTTGCTAACATTATGTATACGGTCATACACGTCATTATATATCGGGAACTTTTTCTTTATTGTAGGAGGTAACGAAGGAAAAGAGATGAGCGAAGAGAAGAGTGATAAGGAAAAGAAAGTAAGGAGAAGGGAGTAGAGGAGTGAGAAAAAAGAAAGAGAGAAGGAAGAAAGAAAGTTTCTGAAGATAATCCGCAGCTCTCGCTCACTCTTACCGCCGGCCCATGGTCAGTCACAAATCTGGGTGTCGTTCCTCAGTAGGGACCCGTATCTGACTATACTCACAATAATCCAATGGCTTTAACAATCCAACACTGATATTAATCCAAGTTGTAGTATTAGCATTGATTTGCTAGCGCTTCATTAGTTCGTGCTATATCGCGCCGTAGGTCTCACAGTTCAAAAATACAAACTTCACATCATTTCAGCCGAAGCATACTATGTATATAATTGTTGTCCAATGCTGGTCACAATTACCATTACGGAACATATTAATCCAATAGGTAGGTTTAGTCTCGCTGCAACGCGGGAGCGTCGCTTCACTCCCTCACTTACGCCCCACATAATCAACAGGCAAAGTGCACCACCAGGCCGAGATACACGAACACAAACTCCCTCACTTACGCCCCACATAATCAACAGGCAAAGTGCACCACCAGGCCGAGATACACGAACACAAACTCCCTCACTTACGCCCCACATAATCAACAGGCAAAGTGCACCACCAGGCCGAGATACACGAACACAAACTCCCTCACTTACGCCCCACATAATCAACAGGCAAAGTGCACCACCAGGCCGAGATACACGAACACAAACTCCCTCACTTACGCCCCACATAATCAACAGGCAAAGTGCACCACCAGGCCGAGATACACGAACACAAACTCCCTCACTTACGCCCCACATAATCAACAGGCAAAGTGCACCACCAGGCCGAGATACACGAACACAAACTCCCTCACTTACGCCCCACATAATCAACAGGCAAAGTGCACCACCAGGCCGAGATACACGAACACAAAAGTGACACTAAAAGCACTTGAGAAGTGTTGTAGTCTATCCTCGAGTTGTACATCGTCTCATGCGAACCTCAACTTAAACGAATGAAAATTAGTATGAGTTCGTAGAGTTGAGAAGTTCGAACGAACATTAATGGTAGTTTTAACGCAAACAAAGCATCGTAAATAACTGAGGCCAATTTTCGTCCTGATGAGTTGAGATTCGCGTATCTCAAAGATCGTCTATTTAAAAAAGACTCCTGCATTTATGGATGGACAATCTCGTCATGATGAGGCCTGCCAGTCTTACATCGGACAGTAGTGTCATAAATAGAACTCTTTTGTGCTCAATTCTAAAAATCCAGCAACGATAGATGCTAACGAGTAATTTATTAACACATTTCCTGCGAAGTGACCCACCGGTGGTCACTTGGGTGATTTTCATAGTACTGCTGACCCACCTGCAGTCACCAACTCATTTATTATAAATGCTTAATGAAAGCTAAATAAAGGCCCGATACAGTTAATGTTTGCTATTTTCAAAGTTGATTACCACAATTGACTATAAATTTGAATTGAATATTGAACTTCAGTTTAACCCATCGCAGTTAACGTGATAAAATCTCCGTAAAAATATAAGTAACAGTAAAAACGCACCTGCGATTGATTACGTATGCACACGTTTGTAAAATCTACGCTTTCGTTGGCGGAGAGGGGAGAGAAGATACTGAATGTAAGTTTTAAATGTTCCGTAACTGCTTCAACCTAGCAGCTAAATCAGGATTCGGTGCACCTATAAGGAGTTATTATTATTATTATATAAGAAAGTTTTAGCCTCCCTTAACTGCACGACAAAGATGCTCTAAGAGAGGAAGGAGGAAGGCACCATTTAGTATGGAGTTGAGGGAACGCGGAATCTATGCACAAGGTGCACAGAAACAGGAAGCCAAGAAAGAAGTTCATGAAACAAGAAAAAGTTGAAGAAGAAAGCAGTAGGTGCTGAAAAACAGGACAGCAGTGAACCGAAAAAAGATGGTCCGTAACAAAACAAAAACCTATTCTATTTTAACAAAAAGAAAGCCTGCCTAACCTTTAGCTCGGGCCCTCACATAGTCCCCCTGGGAACCTATAAGGAGTAATGATGCACTTAATCGAGCGCTAAACTTAAAATTTAACAAGAAAGAAATTTAGAAAACAGCCACAAATGTTTAAAATTCGAGATAATTTTCTCCCAAATACTCAGGAATACCTAAACCTGTCAAGTTAGAGATGCTCTGCAGCCCTTGTTAAATGAAGCTAATTTCAGAATACTGTGAAAATTACTCACCATAAAGTATATTAATAACTTTGAAATCCATCATTTCAAGTTCTTCAGTTCATTAATCTAAGGAGCACGAGTTAGACCTCAATGCCCCTGTACATACCACGACAGCAACAGCGATATTTCTCCCTCGTTTTTCACGGAGCTTGAAATTTTAGCGCAAATGCTACTTGGCGTCACACGCGTAGGAAAGAGCTTAACTGCAGATGTTGGATTGCGTGAATATTGCCGTTAATGAGTCTGTTAATCTGTTAATAGCCTCTCTTGGTTTAATTTGAGGTAGTGTGATTCAACGGGAAACGAATGCCATTTATTGCGAAGAGTAGAGGTCTCAGGATAGAACAAGCTCGTGAACTGAAAACAGAGCTCACGATTTTCAAATAGATCTCGAAGTAAGCGAACTGGCCTTGTATTCCATACACCCAGTTCAGTCTTCCACCCATATTTACCTTGCAAAATAAATTCCCAACCTGAAATACAAATTTAGGCACGAAGCATAAATTAGTTTACCACAAAACTACTAAAAACTAGGAATTTAAAATTGCAGTGCTGACTGAAAAGAGCAAGCGCATTTAGTAATAGAAATTTCAATGCGCGTGTTTTAAAGTGTATTCATAACACAAGTGTAAAGAGTCAACATCACAAGATTTCTTCGTAAGGACGGCAAGTTATAAATGAACAAAGGTAAGAAAAAAACGTGAATGATGAAGAAATGTTCAATTAAACGAATTAATTTAGGTGAATAAAATTATTACCATGAAACAACAACCAAAACTTAACATTACGTTAGCAAATAAGTGAATTTGTAAATAACATGGACAAGGACATTCCTCACAGTAACCCTACATTCAGAGTCTGAGAAATGATCCAGCCGCGTGAGGCAAAACTAGAGAAATTGTTTTCCATTGACGGAACACTTTGCACATTGAATGGAATAAGAGAGCTAGTGTACCAACTTCTCATATTATCGCGCATTGCTTATTAATAATTGGAATTGGGTATCTATGTTACCATAGGAGAGCTAGTACCCTCGGTGTCGAGAAGCTTCTCCAAGAGCAACCCGAACAAAAAAAAAATGAATCAATATTACCCAGCGGGAGTTGATATGGAAAGTATCGTCATGTATTTCCCTGGGTGTCGAGAAGCTTTTCCACGAGCACCTTGTTCATCACGAACAAAAAAAATGTATCCGTATTACCCTGCGGGATTTGGGTACCTTCAGCGTCGATGCATTTGTAAGAGCACTCCATTTATCCCTAATTAAAAAATGGATCCACGTTACATCGTGAGAGCTTTTGCGCTCAGTTTCGAGAAGTTATTTTCAAGAACGCTCCAATCATCACAAATTAAAATATTAAATGTTAGTTTATGCTTCCCTAACCACAACAAATGCGTTTCGAAGTGAGGAAGGCACCATTTAGTATGGGCTCAGGAGAATGCGGAATCTATGCAATAGAAACAGTAAGTTGAGGAAGAAGTTCATGAAACAAGATAGCAGTTGAAAAAGAAAGTAGTGAGTGCTGAAAACAGGACAGCAGTGAACCGAGAAATGCTGATCCATAACAAAATAAAAACTAAGCTATTTCAACAAAAAGGATCCTACCTAACTTTTATCTCGGAACCTCACAAATTCCCCTGGGGGCGCTAATTCCCATAGATACAATAGCTGTATCCCCCTGAGGGATCGCGCTTAAGTTCAACAAATTTTAATCATAAGTCTATGAACACGAATTCAATGTTTCAATTTGAACAGCAGAATGAGATGTTGAAAGTGCTTAACACTAACACTTGTCTTCCCTTAACACCAGCAGCTGGCACCTACACTCATTGCGTAGGCATTAACTAAAATTATTGGTGCAATACAACCGCAATTAGGGCAACAAATTAAATCTTTTCAACTGAATTCAACATCAATATGAATAAAACCTCCGAGACTTGGTAATTTCAACGCATTGAAACACAAAATCTTCCAAACAGTTTTAAAAATAACAAATGGGGAGAACAATACCAACCGTTATGAGGGCAACAAATTAAATCGCGTAACCACAATTTTAAATCAGTAAAAGTTGAAGCACAGAGACGAGATAATTTTAACGCACAAGAAAAACATATTTACAAAAGCAGAAAAATGTGCCGAACGAAAGAGACGAAGAAATGGGGAAGAGGAACGCTGATTCATTTCATCTCGTCTCTGTGCCTCCTGTCAGTTTATCGCCACTTCACGGGCGTTAACTGATTGAAAATTGTTTGTTCTTCATCATTTGAAATTAAATTGCACCTTGAAATTAACGTAAACTAATAAAAAAAAAATTCCAGTTAGTCTTGAAATAATCTACTAATTACACCAAATTAAACCAATTAAGATAAATTATGCAAATTACGATTAATTACACCAACCCTTTGCAGGTAAAACTATTAGATACAAGACAGGTGAATTGTGAACATAACGAAACAATTTTTGCTAAAAATAATCTTGCGCAGTCATCTGCCAGATGTGCACCAATGACGACTAACAGGAGCTAACTCCTGTAAATCTTATTGTTTTTATTGTTTCGAGCATTGTTTATAATTTTTTATTCATCGAGTGTCGAGCTCATAGGAAGCTGCCGTTATTGTACGATAGTTCGATGTGACAGCAATATCTTGGGTAATAATTACAAATAATTGAACACAATGAGGGCCCGATTGAAGAAAAGATGCAGCAGTACGAAGTATTCCTATAGCAGGTAGGCTGACACCCTAATACAACGCCTTGCTTTATTTGTTGAATGGTTTCTCTGAGTGACGGAGGCCACGCACTTGTTATCAGGTCTCTGAGACTTGATTTGAAGTCATCCGATGAAAATTTGGAAGCCAAGTTATCAGGTCATCCTATAAGTTCTGCCCGAATTTTGAATAAATAAAGCAAGCGGCCAAATGTTATATTTAAATGATGATTCAATCATCTATGTACTTTCATTAATTATCCATGACTTCCATCTATTAACAAGCTTATTAATCCAATTATCACAAAATTCTTTTGGTTCTGATTTGAAGAACTAACTAATGTCAGTTCCAACCTCTTCATGCTTTACAAAAGCCGTTTCTTCTAAATGATTTTGTAAGCTATGAAGCAAATGGTAGTCTGAAGGGGCTGCTGAGTTCCTTTTTTTAAACACATAAAATACAATGTCATCTAATGATTCTTGGGTACTTCCGAGTTAACAAGATTTTAATCGATCAAATTTTAATTTTATTGTTTTCTAAAAATAAAATTTGATCCGTTTAAATGCATCTGAACATAAAAACAATATTCAGGTTCATTAGGCATTAGGAAATACTCTTTATATTTCGTCCAATTTAAAAAAGGCAAAAATCGGACAGAACTTATGGGATGATCTGATACTTGCCGTAAGAACACGCTTCCATCTTTGGACGTTTGATGGAACAAAAATGGTTACGCGTGAACACGTTTACTACACCCTGCGCCTCGCCGCTGCTCGTTTTGATGTCTCCCTCTCTCTCTCTCTCTCTCTCTCTCTCTCCCCAAGTGGTTATCCATACCACTTCCCGCCGTGAAATTAGAAAAACCGCAGTTATCATACCACTTCCCGCCATGGAATAAGAAAAAAAAACAATAATCACACCATTTTCCGCGATGGAACAAGAAAAAAATGCGGCTATCATGCAACCTCCCTATGGAACAAGAAAGAAACTTTTGCACGATATTTTGAGAGAGACTAAAAGGCAAACTTAAATTTCTTCATGCACGGCGTGCCGGTCAACGTGGAAGGACTTTCTGTGGAAATTGTAGTTGCTTTTTTGCGTGAAGGCTTTGCCGCAGATGGGACAGGTATACGGCGTCTCGCCGGTGTGCACTCGCTCGTGGTTGCGCAGGTTATACTTGCGGAAGAAAGTCTTCGCGCAATACATGCATGTGTGCTCCTTCTGACCTGAGTGCATGGCAATGTGTGCGGTCAAATTGTTCTTGTGGATGAACGACTTGCCACACTCATTGCAAGTGAACGGCCGGATGTTTTTATGGCTGCGTACGTGAGCTGCTAAGTCTTTATCTCTGCTGAAGCTCCGCACGCAGAGGGTGCACTTGAAAGGCCGGTCGCGCTTGCCCGAATGCACGAACATATGAGCGTCCAAATTGCACTTTACCCTGAACTTCTTATTGCACATGTAACACTTGTAAGGCTTTACCCCCGAGTGAATTCTCATGTGTTGGCGGAGGGACGATTTGAGGAAGACCTTAAAGCAAATAGGACATGACTTGTTGCCGTTCTCTCCTTGCAAGTACTGCGCGTCGTGCTTCTGGCGAATATGCTTCACGAGGTTACTTTTGTGCACAAAACGTTCCTGGCAAAACTCGCACCGTTTGGGCCACCGCTGGTGCGTCTCCTGATGCCACAACAGCTTCTTCGTCGATGGGAACACGAGCCCGCAGTTCTCAAATGAGCAAATAAAGTCGCGCTGAATTTTTAACGTCTGACCCGGCACCGGGTGCGCGGTGACCTTATGCTTCATGAGGGACCGCATATTTTTGTAGGACTTGTCACAAGTCTCGCACTTGATTTGCTGCTCGTCAGAGTGGGTGAAAATGTGGCGACGCAAGTTGCTCTCATTCCCAAAAGTCTTGGAGCATTGCCCGCACCCAAACGGCTTCTCTCCCGTGTGGACGCGCTCGTGCTGCAAGAACTCGAACCTGCACCAGGAAATGATACGTGTAGAAGATTTTCGCAACATTTTAACATTAGTTTTAAGGTCTAAGAAGAATGACTCAACAAGCATTATGTTAAAAGTTTAAGAGGCATCTGTTTAAGATGCATGACTGATTCGGGATGAAATAAACGAGAAATAACAGGAACGAAGTGGACCATTGTTACAAATATTTGCCGACCCAAAAAAAATGAGATTAGAAAGATTTAGGAAGTGCCACGTTAGGTTTTCCATAAACTTGCTTGTGAGGCAAAAACTGAGACCTGTTTCTAGAGCAACCATAGTGCAGGGAATTTCAAGTGCAAACCAGCAATGGCTTGAACTTATGGAAATAAATAAAGCAAAGAACGTCAGATGAAATGAACACATCCCACTTCTCAGTAGAGTATTTTAGGAAGGTGTTGGATGCAGCCCAGCTACTTGAGGGAGTTTTTTGGTAAGTGTAACTACATCAATTAATAACTCTAAATACAAGCCGGTTTCACTCACTATAGAACTGCATTCACCCTTTAGGTGGTTGTAGTTAAGCACAAGGTAGGGAAATTACATAAAATACATTTGAGTGACATTTTACCAAAATCGGCGCAACGCATTTAAAATTCCCCCACGGTGATGGAGTGAGCAGAAAACGAAGCAACTGCCTTAAGTTCTATGCCTTTGCTCAAATGGTTTGAATGCATTACGTTACATTTCAAATGGAATCATTATTGTAGCTGATAATGAATCTATTTCCAACTATACTGCTCTTTGAGCAGAGCTCATGTGATCTTTACTTCACAAAGGCAAATAAATTTCTAAACATGAGAAAAGTAGAACCATTCCTCCTCCAACTTTATGCCTTTGTTTACCCAATACAAGCCATGATTATAAAAGAACTTTCAAATAACCATACTAAATTTTTTTTGAACAAATTCTGATTAGAAAAGAGAACATTTAAAAGAATCGCGCTGGAAGAACACAACTTGTTAGATAGAATCACTATGTCAGTATTAAAATAAGTACACAAACTCATAACAGATATAACGCTAACAGCTTCCACTCCAGCAGTGGTGTGGAACATCTACATCTACATCGAACATCTTCCACTCTATTGACTCCCAACTAACCTCCGAATGAAGCATTTGCCACAGCGGTTGCACTCGAAGGGCACGATGCCAAGGTGCACGAGCTGGTGCTTGCGCCAGTTGCACAAGGTTTTGTAGGACATGTAGCAGAGGGCGCAGTTGTACTGGCGCACGCTGTGCGTCGTCTTGATGTGGGTGCTCCTCGCGCTCCTGTTTTTGAACTCTAGGTGGCACAAGGGGCAGAAAGTTGATAAATTGAGAACCTTTTTGCGGTGGTTCAACAGGTCGTCAGCACACGGGAACTGCGCTAAACATTCGGGGCACTTGAAAACGTTATCCGTTCGGCACGCCTCCAGCGTCTTGAGCTTCTTCATATTGAGATCACTTTCTGCAAGCCGTTCTCTGAGCGCAGCACCAGCTTCTGGCTGCACTGAATTGCTTCTCAGCGCAGGCTCTGCTTTGACATCTTCTCTCTTGACTGAAGGGAACAGCTTCACGTCTTCCGCAGATTCTTCAGGCACGCACTTGACGTCTTTACTCTCTTGAGCAGGTACTTTGGCAGCTGAGCCTGGCGCAGCTCGGTGCCATGACGACACAGAGCTGTGCATGGGCCCCACACAGCCGGGGGAGTGTTTGCCGGCATGCAGCAACTTCTCCTTGAGGCTCTTGAAAGTTTTGTTGCACTGGTGACACTTCCACTGCTCCAGGGGCAGAGTGGACCTCCCATGCGCCTGCAGCTCGCAGTCGCTGTCAGCGTAACCATCAGAGTCATAATCAAACTCGTACTCCACTTCGTGAGCGGAGCAGCCAGCAGGGAAGGGGCGCTTGTTCAGTCCTGACGTGGAAGGCTGGGGAGAGCTCATTGCCACTCTTGGGGAGTGGTGAACTTTTCTGGGGCTCTGAAGAACGTAGAGGCAATTTGGTGTTTGTAACACTAGTTGGCTGATCTTAGCATGGCTTTCTCACTTGCAGTGAGTAAACAATTGTTTTAATTATAGTCCTGGTTTAAGCAAAAAAAAAATTATGCTAAAAAATAGGGTCAACAATTACTGTTGAAACTGAGTGCTACAGCAGCATGTGATCGTTTCTATGAAGAAATCGATTGTCATATCACTTAAACTTTAGTTCTCGAGCAATGCAGTTAGGCATAAACAGTCGTAAACTCCTTCAGACACACCACAAGAAATACGAACATTGCCGAGATGCAAAACTAGGACTGCTGAACGTTACTTCCAGAGGAGTAGTTTATTTTAGTAGTGCTTACACTGTATCTCCATTTTATCCCATGTACCAATGTCCGTATGATGTTGCAGAGAATACCAAAGAAGATATGAAACCCGAGATTTTTTTGTTGTTGTTGTTCCTCGACTGTAACTTGAGTTTTCTTAAAATTGTGGTCATCAAATTAAAAAATATTTCATTTTTACATTTTTCAAAATTTTTCCTAGTACTTATTTTTTTTTCAGGTTATTTTTTACGATTACACTGAGCTTGTCTGTCATTTTAGATGTACCACGAGCAAGATTGTTTTTTGTGTTTGTTAGTATTTTTCTCATTTTCATTTCCAATACGTATATATATGAATGTGAGTGTGTAGGTGTGTGCGTGCGTGTGCGCGCACGCATACATGTATGTCTGTGTGCGCGCTCATATACAAGTTTAAATATGTACACACATATGTATATATATGTTTTTCTATTTCTATTTTTTGAGTAAAAACGAAACTTCAATGACACACTACATTTTACCTGAAGCTCTGCGACCAGCAAACACTGAACCATTTTTCAGAAATAAATTTATTTATTGAACTTGCTTAATGGTTCAAAAATAGATCTATCACCGCCCCAGAGGGCGCATCTGTGAATAGAAAAAATGAAGAATATGAGCAGACAAATGAAATAACATAGCTCGTGAAAAAAAAATATCAGCTCTCTGTACGTATGCTGAACAAGCCATGAATTTCTTTTTACGTGTAAGTTTGTCTACGCGTTTCTTTTCTAGATGTGCGTGTTGTGTTGCATGATTTTCTTTATAAATTACTTTGTGACTAACTTTTTCGCAATACTTGATAGTCATTTACAAAGGTGTTTTGAGCGGCTTCGGTATAGCGTTTTTTGTCTTTCTTACTTTTGGTTCAACAAATAATTTAGGAATTCCGAAGAATTCTCTAGTAGTATTTAAAATTATTTATAAACTGTCAGCCACCTCTTGGGATATTAAGTGTCCAAGAAATGATATTTTTGCATTAACAAGCCCATGACAGGGTTAATCTATTTTGCACGCCACGTATGGCTTATCTATTAGTACGCCTCGTAAGGTTTACCTATTTGTACGCCTAGGATAGTTTGTCTATTAGTAGGCCTCGTAATAGGTGTACCCATTTGTACACCTCGGATAGTTTGTCTATTAGTACGCCTCGTATGGTTTACCTATTTGTACACCTCGGATAGTTTGTCTATTAGTACACCTCGGATAGATTATCTATTAGTACACCTCGTATGGTTTGTCTATTGGTAGACCAAGTATAGTCTGTCTATAAGTACTCCTCATATGGTATGTTTGTCTAATGATGCCTTATCTCAAGAAATTTTTAGAAGTCAATATATTTGTCATGTATCTCACGTGCCAACCTTTTTGGAAATAAACGACTTTTCTTATTCTTTATACAAACTTCAGTAAAACATAAAATAATTCCTCATTTCCGTCATGATTCCAATTCAAATTTTAAGTCATCAAACTAAACTCAACTTAATCGCCAATCAACAGAACTACAAGCTGATCGAGCAACAAACTCAGATTAAATGCAACTCAGCACAAAATAACGAGCATAGACTGACCTCATTTTTGGACGGGGATCTCGAGGGTGAGGCAACCACGAGACCCACATCGTCGTACGGCAACGCAAACTCCGCCCCCAAGTTGAGCGACGTATCCAGGCTACTGAGCGCACCATTGTCTTCCTCGAACTGCGACGCGGCGCCGGTGCCTGAATCGCGCGGAGACAAGTACGAGGAAATGTTCCTCAGGATGTCCGAGTTTGAGAAACACAAACTTGTGCTTGCTTCACCATTGTTGGCACTCACTTCAGGCTCGTGGCTGAGTAAAGAAGGTCGTTGGTTCAGTGTAGAGGATGTTGGAGTGGGGAACCACTGGGAGAAGTTAGTTTGAGGCAACACGGTGCATGAGTCTAAATTGAGCACTACCCCTGCATTGGTGGCGTCTCGTCCGGTAGATTGGCTTTTGCAGTGAAGATGACGAGGTTGGTCAGGGTCAGTGCTTGCAGCTGCAACCTCTGATGAAGCTGCATCCTCTTGAAAATGAGGTTCCCGTTTACTGACGGGGTCGAGAGGGACATAAGACGAAGCAGAAGTTGTCAAGTAGTCTGACTGTTTGGAAGAAATTGAAGATTCAGCGGCGTGATTACTAGAAGGATACCCAAAACTTGTGAACGCAGGCCCAAAGATAGAGTCACCAGTGTAGGGGTGGTGGGTAAAAACATCAGCCACTGCATGAGACGAAGTCGCGGCTACAGTTGGAGCAAAGTCTGTGATTCCTTTCCTCTGGAACGCAGCATTCCGGAGATCCATGGGTGAGTTGCACGACGAGAGGGAGTCAGTAGAAGCTGACGACACGGACGACAGAGATGAGTGAGACCGACGGGACGACCGGCGGTACTGCTTAGGAGATGCCTGGTGTAGCAGAGCAGTGCTGAGTTCGTGCGGGTGTGGGGGCAGTGACCCACTCTCTTCGCTGCTGAGGTTGGCCAGGAGCACTTCAGAAGTGGCGAGGCTCTCGGTCGCGTCCATGGTGAGGTGCAACACGCTTCCCGGGTCCGTGAGGCACGGGTTCTCGTGCTGGTAGAACGGGCCACCAATGCCTGAGGTGGGTGTCTCGCGGTCCTCATCCGCGCCAGACAAACACTGTAGCATTAAGAAGTATTAAAGGACTAATACAGAGAAGAGAAATTTAAGCCTTGTAACCTAACATCAACAATTTTGTGACTGTAACCTAACATGAACAAGTAGTCTGCAGTTATATTACATTCAAGGTACAATGCAATACAAAGGAGACAAATTTGCGCCATGAAGCTACAGCTATCTTGTGACGGTAATCTAAGATGAACAAGTAATATAGATGTTTGCAGTTTAATTACACGTAAGGTCCAATGCAATCTGAAGGAGATCAATTTATGCTGTGTAACCTAACATCAAACATTTTAGAACAGTAACATAAAATGAACTAGAAGTATTGGTGTTGGCCATTTTTTTTTACATTCACAAACTAATCCATTACTCAGAAAAATTCATGCTGTGTAACCTAACATCAACAATCTCGGAACAGTAACATAAGATGAACTCGTGTTGGGTGTTTCATTACATTCACGAACAAATACAATACAATACGAAGAGAAATTTATGCCTCGTCACTAACAACAACTTGTGACTATAACCTAAGATAAACAAGCACCATAATTATATTGGTGATGACAGCTTCATTTCTCACTTTCACATGATTCAACGATTCCTGTGTATATAAATCGGCGTACATATGAATCTATTACAACTTTCTTATCTGTATGGCTTTGTTATTTTCTTCTGGAAGCCATTGCACTTTCGAGTCATAGTTTTTTTTAATGGCTTTATTCGTTTTTTTTTTCTTTCTGGAAGAATTGCTGAAAGAAAGAGCTTTATACAATTTCTGTGCAAGCCTTCTATGTAACAGATGTTAAGTCTTTTTTAAGACTCTTTTAAATAATTTTATGACCTAGTTGATTTTTAAAGTAAAAATCAGACAAAGAAAATTAAGAATGCAACCAAGCAGCTAAGCCAACTGTACAATCAAAAGTGAAAAAAAAAGAGTTCGCAGATGCAAAAGAAACTAATATGCCAATTGGTACCTTCATGCTTTTTTCCCCAACAAAATTCAACTCCCATCTGGAATAATAAATGCAAACCATTCAAGAAATACCCAACAAACTCACTTTGATGTAAATTTTGGCAATCTCATTCTACACTGCTTACATGAGTTTTGGCAATCTCATTCTATACTACCCATAAAACTACACTCTGCAGGTAAGCACAACTCAAGTTCACCCAACACCTACACTACAATGCTCTCAGTTCAACACGACGTTAGCTTCATTGCAAAGTAGACTCACAGACGCACGAGACGCAGAAGGCTCGCTGTCGCTGTCAGCGAGCGTCTCAGCAGTCCTGAGGGACAGGTCCTCTTCATGGGGTGCACCCTCAGTGCTATTGCTACTGCTGCTCAGCATGGAAGACGGGGAGAACAGCACGCGCTCTTCTTCCATGAATGCCTCATCTTGCTTCACCTGCCATCAGTGTTGAACTTCAGGATTGGTGGACCATAGGTAGTAGTGCATATGTGCGCCACTAAGGATATGTATTGCTTGTTTACACACCGGTATAAATGAGAAATATTCAACAATATTTTTTATAATTTTACTATATTTGTAATATATTTTAAGGTACAACACCACCAGATTCACCGCATAATTAAATTTTTTATATTTTTTAGAAAGGATAGAAATGTTTTTCAGCAGTAAAGTTGGTTTTAAAATTTTGCTACTTAGCACCTGACAACCGAAGCCAATGCGTAAACGTAGCACACATGTTAATGAATCTTCGATGAAGAACCTATGCTACCAGCTTTACCAACACTTGACACTCTTCACATGTTTCTTTTTTACCATTAAATGCTATCTCCATAAAATTATTATTATTCTATTAGTTAGATTAAAATTTCACAGCTGAAACAACGGCAATCTCACGAGAGCAAAGAGAGGGGACCATTTTACAAAGAAAGTAAAAAAGCAAGGAATCTATGCACAAGGTATGTTTGCACACAGGATACCTGGAGCATAGAAACAACAAATTAAGAATCAAGAAAAAGATAAGATAAAGAAAACAAAATAAGGTATGAAAACTGAAAGAATGAAAGTTTGCACGATAGACAAAACTCTCAAAGACCGATCTATAGCTGAGGTAATCTAACAGCATCTCCCTTGGGGTTACTATCTTTTTTAAATGCTCAGCAGCTTCACAAAGTAAGAATCCTCAACTTTTGAGCGAGTGAAAACACGATTCAAATCAACAAAGAATAGCTAATGCAAATGAAACCTAAAACTGACCTTAACATCCAAACTGAAGCCTAGGCACCCATCCAGAACTAACCTTAACTTCCAGTTGAGACATGTGACTGTCATCTCTATTCTGCACATCTCCAAGACTCATGACCCTGAAGGATGAACTACCGCTGGTGAAGGGCGAGTCAAAGGGTTGAGGCTGCTCCTTGCCCTCAGCTTCTCCGAAACCGTCAGAGTTGTCTTGTTTCAGGAAATTGTTGAAGCTGGTCACAGAAGTCTCCTTGCAGTTGGAGTTAAAATCAGTGTGAGGCAAGACTTGATGGTTGTTGGCATCACTGCACGGAACTGCGGCACCTTTTTCAGAAGCATTGGGGCATTCAATGTTGAGTAAAGAGAGAGGATCACTGGAAGCCAGGGATGTATCATCAGAGTGACTCTCTTCAGTGCAATCATCTTCGTTAATACCTGTGTCTTTCAGGAATATTTTCTCCTGTGGCTTAACATTAGACAAGTCAGTGGAACAGCCACTAGCTTCTTTCCATTGACTCGTTTGAATCGAAGTTTTTGTTGTCTCAACACATGTGTTATGTGTAGCTGACTCTGTAGTTTGTTGAGTGGGGTTACTGGGTAAATCATTCATTGTGGAGGTAGAATTTGTCATTGATTTCTCATGATCAACAGCCTGTTCATTGCAGTCATTATCAAGGGAAGATTTATCATTCCAGAAGTCTTGAAAAAATTCAACTTTCATTTGATTGTCCTTTTTATTTGTAGTCATTCTACTTGGTCCAGGTTCATCACAATGGCTTCCAGAAGGTTTAGATGAAGCAGAATCACAAGACTTGACATCACTACACATAGAGGACTCCACAGTTACATCCTTTGAGTCATTCAGCAATATACCACGCACCAGTTCTTCATTGATAATTTGTTGCAATCTTTCTTTTTTGTCAGCCATATCTTTTGGTACAAAAATTGTGATATTGTTCCCGACATGAACAGTGGTTACCGCCTTTCCTTGGGGTGCTGTTGAGTCAGAGGCTCCAGAAGTGCTGGAGTGCTTACTTACAGAGGCAGTTTGTACAGTTGTTACCTTAGCATCAGGAGGTGCATCACTTAAGTTGGAATCAGCACGAGTAGCACAAGCTGAATTGCAATTTGGGTTGCTTGTATGAAGTTCACTAAAATTACTGGAAGGATGCAATAAAGCTATGGTACTAAGCTGTGGTTCTTTTTGGGAAACATAACTTGTACCTTGGGTACACTGTTGGGACATATTTGATGTGACTTGGTTCAAGAGGTTTGCAGCATTGCTTTGGGATTGCACAACCCCAGAAACTTGGTTTATTTGAGGCAGTTGAACGTTGGTTGTGCTACCAGAAGGGACTTGAACAGAAGCAAAACTGGCATTATTGTCAACAATGTAACTGTTATTCAAGTGCACATTGGAGGCCAGAGGTGACAGAAATTTACTGCCATTATTATTGAGAACTAGATACTTCACAGGAACTGAGGGGCGAGCAATGACGGGGATGCTGCTACCCCTGGTGACCGAGGCACGCAATTGAGGCGATTGCTGCACCAACTGGTACTGAGGCCTCACTGCGAGAGTTCCCACCTGCACTGATTCCTGACGTGGAATTGGAATGTTAATTTCAGCACAACTGAGTGGCATTCCTTGAACCTGACCAGTAACATTATTTGGCATCATTATCAAAGGCGAGTGAGAGGCAACTGATATAATACCTGACATGTTACCTTGATCACTCCCCTGAGGTGCAGAGACGGGAATGCTGTTGTGAACAGACACTTGAGAGGCATATTGTATTGCTTGCACAGAGCTGTAACACTGATTAGTACTGTACAAAGCAGGATTGTTCCCTTGAATGTCCTGATTTTGAGGAGTGGCTACCAAATAAGAGTTGCCATAATTAGGAAAGGACTCTTGAGGGTTACTTGAAACAGAATGCGACATAAAACGAGTGTGGTGGTGTTGATGATAGTCCGGAGGAGGCTGGATGTGCTGAGTACTAGCATTGCCTTGACTGGAAGCTGAAGAGGTTGTAGAACTTGCTATGTTGACACAAGGAGAGAACTGGCTCTTAGCTTCCTGAATATTCAAAGGAACCCTAGATGCCCCATCACTTAAATTACCTCCCAAATGAAGTAATGCTGCAGCAGCTACTGCAGCATTATCAGATGTCTGTTGGCACCCAACATCTCTGTTACTAAATGATAAGCTTGATGAAGAATTTTGAGTGGCAAGTGGAAAAGAAGTAGAATAGCTTTTGCTAGTTGCTGGAAGCTGATTGTTCAGAGCAGGAGGCTGATTAAAAGCAGTCTGGAATGGAGAGACTCTTGACTTGCTCATAAGAGCCATGATCATATCCTCTTTGCTATGGCCAGACATGTGGGTTACCAAATTATTCTGCATGGAGCCACACACAATGCAGACTCCAGTGTCTTGTGCTGTACCATCTTCAGAACTGGTTGTAATCACAGAAGAGCTGGCAGCATCAGAAAATGCTGGGGCAGGCATCAGTATATTGCTTACAGGCTCTTGGTGATCCAGAAGTGTTTGGGTGTCAGCACTGAGATATGGCAGTCTGCTTTCTTGCCTTGGGCTAGCAGTTGACAGTGTGAGCTGCTGGTCCACAGCTGGTGGTGGGTTCACCACACTGTAGCCAAGGCTTGGCTGGGCATTTGTCAACATGATGAGCAGAGCTACAAGAGGTTTTCAATGCCAATAGGTGATTGTCCTGGGATCACCTGGAAGACAAACAAAATATTTAATTATTTGTTTAATGAAAGTTGGGTTTAGGTGTAACTCTACACTAGAGATAAATTTCACATGTAACTATTCTAGTAAAAAGGAATAAACTGAATTTTAATGCTTGCAGACAAGGAGAAGCTTCAGCTCAATGATGCACATGAATCAACAAAAAATCATTCACATCAAATCAATGTTTAAATATTTGCTTCTTGGATATAAATAGCTACTCATGAGAAAAATTAAAACAATCAGCATTTCACAGTGAAGTATTTTTTTAATATTGAAAAATGAACCACTAATTTTGAAATGGGGCTACTAAGACTAAATACTATTTTATCCAGATCAAGAAATCATAGCTGTTCTTGGCTTTCACTAACTGCCAACTATTTCAGAGGGAATAGTAGTAGAAAAAAGAGTAAATGCAAACACACATCAAACAAAACAGACAATATTCTTTTTAACTTGAAAACAGGATGTAATATCTCACTACTGACTAATATGGGGTCTCCCAACTATATCTTGATGATACGTCTTCTTCAAAACAAACACTGGTTAGTATGAATTAACAAGGTTAGCAGGAGTAGTCACTGCAACATTTTCACATAGTTCAGTATACAAGCTTGAGGAAAGAGTAGCTTGCGTGGATGCAGAAGATTGGTATGAAATAAGATTAAAAAAGTTAACCCTCAATGCCTAGGCATGAGAAATTTTTCACACAAAAACTGCAACTTTCTAATATATTTAATTGCATAAAGATCTTCTAGAAAATGCTACCTTCAAGCAGAGTTTATTGTTGCATCAGTTTTGCATGCCATACTTAAGATATTGAACAAACATTGTGTGAGTGAATTGTATAGTTTGCAGCATTTGTACTGGTCATACAAAGAATTCAAGATCTAAAGGGTTACTTTAATACAAAAGATGCCAAAATGACAACACAAGAGTTGTCTGGTACATATGTTGTCCCACAAGCTCAAGTGTTACATTTGCATATATACAATGTGAGGATGCATGTATAATAGTTTTCAAGATATGTTAGCATGCATTTGAAATATTTCAAGATGCAGGTAAATATACAATTTTATACTTTCTGATGCGTTCATTATAATCCTACTATTGCAGACAGCAAAAAATACGATTGTGACTCATGCAGTGGAAATTGACTAATAAAAAATCTTGGTCGATATTGAGTGTAAAGCGCTCATGGAAATTAAAAATTTGGTTCCAAAGAATAACTAGAGGAGCACATTTAAAAATGTTTTACATGAATGACATTTTGCTTGCTGATAAGTAATTTTTGAGTTATTCAACTTTGAAGTTATAGGAACGTCATATATAAAAGAGAAGGAATGGACACGTAAATATGCTGTAATACAGTTTTGACATATATGTTCGAAGCAGCTGTTTCGGTGTTTTCGAATTTTCAATAAAAAAGAGAGAACCAGGAAAATGGTATAAAACATTTTTCATTAAAATGTATTCTTGAGACTGAAAAGACTCGTAAAAAATAGTACTAGTAATGGTAATAGTAATAGTAATAGTAAATAGTAATAGTAATATTTTTTACGAGTCTTTTCAGTCTCAAGAATACATTTTAATGAAAAATGTTTTATACCATTTTCCTGGTTCTCTCTTTTTTATTGAGTATTGACATAACGATGGGCGAGGTTAGGTTAGATAATGTTAGGTTAGGTAAATAAATAAACCTAAAATAGCTTAATCTAGTCAATCCAATGCTGTTTCCGCCAAAAAGTGGGCGTGTTTCGACAATGTGGTGACTGCACAATCGACGGTAGGTTATATTCCTACCTGAACGTAATTAATGTTATACCTAAAAAAGTACGCATTAGCAAGCAAAATGTCATCCATGAGAAATATCTTTAAATGTGTTCTTCTACTGATTCTTGGGAACTAAATTTCTAAATCCTTTGAACGCATTTAACTAAATATTGACCAAATTTTTTCACAGAATCTTAAATACAGATTTGCTTGAGCAAATATACAGGCTTGAGGATAGAGCAGCAATTAAGGATATGCAAAATATTTGTAAGGAATTAGGTTAACTTGATGTACAAGGTACCAAAAATTACAACAAAAGTCTGGTGCTCTTGCTGGACAACAAGCTCAAATATTACACTCGCAAATGTATATTAAGAGGATGTATCCACAGTTTTCAAAAAATCCTGTCAAACCTTAATATTAATATACATTTTAAAAATTACAACATATTTTTAAAATTTTTTAATTTTAGATTATTTTAATTAAAATCCTACTATTGCACGTGAAAAAAACTGTCAAGATTCTGATATATACAGCGGAAATTAAGTAATATAAAATTTTACACTAAATTCTGGACAAAAATTTTGCTAGAACAATCGTTGTTTCTTAATAGAAATCAATAATCCTAAAGTCTTAAGTTCATTTTGAATGATTATTAATGATTACAAGAAAAGCCAGTACAAAAATGAACCTAAACCACATACTTTAACAAGGATTTTAGAAATGTATCCCCATAAATGTATTTGGTAAATGTTGAGGAGTTGACCATAATTGATTTTCCACTTTTGGATGCCTAAATATTGTTAATGAGATCAAAATAAACAAGTTTTTTTTCATGCACTTTCCACCGCAAATGAGTATTTTAGCGGTAAATGAGTTACCGGAACTCCAGTGTTTGAGGCAAGAAAAAATAAATAAGGGAAGCAAACCCCCTATGACAAACGTAAAGAGGTTGGGTCTTGAGGGAGAGCCACAGTTCTGCTGGTGAAAATTATAAATAAAGTGAAATTCTAGTATGCATAAACATAGTTAATGAGATGACGAGTTATATTGTCGATCCCCTATCACCACGTCGTTGAATCCATTTTGGGGTCTTCCCTCATGTCGTTGAGTCCATTTTGGGGTCTTCCCCCTTTTTTTGGCGCGCTTACACACACTCGATCATTCGACGTAATGGGTCGGTTACAACCATTATTTATATTTATCACTATAAGAATTGTGGCTACCCCTCACGACCCAACCTCTTTACGTTTGTAGTAGGGTGTTAGCTTCCGTTATTCATTTAATTTGGCGCGATCGCTGCAATAGGCATCTTCAAAGTTGGATACTTAATTACTTCCCGCTCCAAACACTACAGTTGCAGTAAGTAATTCAATCCTATAACTCGTTCAATAATTATTTCCGACGGAAAAAGCATAGAAGAAAAGTTGGTCAATATTGAGTTTAATGTTGTCAACAAATTTCATAATTTCGTAGGTATAGATAGGTAATATAGTCAATTTTAAGATGTTTTACAAGAATGACATTCTGCCCGGTGATGCGTTATTTTTGAAATATTGGTAAATCTGAAGGATATGTCAGTTATCGATTTTGTAAATTTCGATGCCTTAGCATAGTTATTACATCAAAATAAACAAGTTTTCTTCTATTAACTTTCCGTCTCAAATGAGTATTTTATTAGTTATAGCGGTAAATGACTTACCGTAACTCCAGTGTTTGAAGCGGCAAGTTATTCAAGGAGCACGTCGGACAGCAACACTGCAATGCACACTCGCTTCCAGCGCGATCGTCATCAAAGACGAAACCAAACATACCGCTATACCTCGTTAAATACTCATTTGATGAAAAAAGTGTATAGAAGAAAAGTTGTTTATTTCGATGTTATTACCATGATTCAATCAACAAAAATTCAAAAATCGATGAGTAGCTGTTTATTCGAGCGCATTCGTCTTCAAAGACGAAACCAAACTTACCGCTATAAATCGTAAAATACTCATTTGAGACGGAAAGTGCATAGAAGAAAACTTGTTTATTTTGATTCAATTAATTAAGTTCAGGCGCCAAAAAGTGGAAAATTTATCACTGACATATCCTTCAGATTTATCGAATTATTCAACTTTGAAGCTGGCTTGTGCGTGCCATGGAAGCGTGAGTGGCTAGCGTATTTTAATCAATAACGGAAGCTAACCTCCTATTACAAACAAGAAGAGGTTGAATCGTAAGGGGTAGACACAGTTCTTTAAGTGAAAAGTATAAATAAAGCTTCTAGCCCACCCGTTAGGGTGACGATCGCAATCTTGTTTACATCGGCACCAAAATGGCGGCACCCATGGCGGCAGCCATCTTCTAGTCAATTTAAACAAATGTCACTAGAAACCTTTATTTATAATTTTCACTAAAAGAACTGTGGCTACCTCTCACGACCCAACCTTTTTACGTTTGTAATAGAGGTTAGCTTCCGTTTCATTGTAAAAACAATGACTGTTTTTGCGCAAATAAGGCCATTCAGGAGCGCCGTTTGTATAACTTCAAACTTAAATAACTCAAAAACTAAGCATTTCCAGGCACATTGTCATTCTTGTAGAACGTCTTAAAATTGACTATATTACCTGTCTATACCTACGAAATTATGAAATTTGTTGACAACATTAAACTCAATATTGACAGAAAAGTTGTTCATTTACATATAATTAACTATGTTTAGTTAGGCACCCAAAAGTGGAAAATCAATTATGGTCAACTCCTCAATATTTACCATATATTAGGAACTTGAAAACAAAGAACACAGCACGTAGTGAAATCATTTTAATTTTACTTCTTTCTTTACACACCTAATCTATAAAAGTGAAGAAACTAAAAACTAGTAGTCCTATTTTCTTAAACGTTTCGGAGTCCAGTTTCTTCACTTTTCACTTTAGTTTCTTCACTTTTATAGATTAGGTGTGTAAAGAAAGAAGTAAAATTAAAATGATTTCACTACGTGCTGTGTTCTTCGTTTTCAAGTTCCTGATGAACATCCGTCTGAAGAATTACGATTTTCCTGATTACCATATATTCTATCATTTTACCGGTCAATATTGAATATAATGTTGTCAACAAAATTTCCTAATTTCGTGGGTACAGATGGGTAATATAGTCAATTTTAAGACGTTTTACACGAATGACAATGTGCCCGGAAATGCTTAGTTTTTGAGTTATTTAAGTTTGAAGTTATACAAACGGCGCTCCTGAATGGCCCTTTCAACGCAAAAACAGTCATTGTTTTAGCAATGAAAATGGAAGCTAACCCCTATTACAAACGTAAAGAGGTTGGGCCATGAAGGGTAGCAACAGTTCTTTTAGTGGAAATTAGAAATAAAGCTTTCTAGTGACGTTTGTTTACATCGACTCGAAGATGGCTGTCGCCATCTTCAGCCGGTTGGCGCCATGGCGGCAGCCACCTTGGCGTCGACGTAAACAAACGTCACTCGAAACCTTTATTTATAATTTTCATTAACTAAAAGAACTGTGCCTACCCCTCATGACCCAACCTCTTTACGTTTGTAATAGGGGGTTAGCTTCCGTTATTAATTAAATTACGCTAGCCCCAAGTGCTTCCATGGCGTGCACAAGCCAGCTTCAAAGTTGAATAATTCGAAAATAACGCATCGCCGGGCAGAATGTCATTCCTGTAAAACGTCTTATAATCGACTATATTACTCATCTATACCCACGAAATTATGAAATTTGTTAACATTATATTCAATATTGACCATTTTACCCATTAGTAATGGCACAAATATTAAATATACAAAATATGCCTCTAGGATAAATCTTAGCTAATACATACTCAAAATGGGTGCTTTATTTGGTGATGCACATTACATGACCTACAAACTGCAGACTGGATTCAAATAATTATAGGTAAATGTAAAATTAGTACTTCATTAGTACTTTAGTTGAGAAAGCTTCCTAATACATCAATGAAGATTGTTAATGGAAACTTTGTTAACTGCTTTCAAAGTGTATTTGAATTATGGGAAAAAGAAAATGAAACAAAAAATTTCTAAACAAATTGAAACTGCAGTGTTGGGAATAATTCAAGTTCACACAAGTACTTACTGCATCTTAACAGATGTGCCAATTAACTGGCTCAATTTTCCCTACGCCGTAGCGCCCAAACATTATCACCTATCCATAAAATTTAAGAATCCAATACACAGGATTGAGGATTACAGGATGTAACCTTTGGTCTCTCACATTCCTCAGTTAACTGCGATCCCGTCAGAGCAAGCAAAATATTAAAATTTGAAATAAACAAATATGACCACAAAACTGAGTCGTTAGATTCAAATGAAAGAGAATGAGCATCTATGTTTCATGAAGAATGGTGATGCGAAATTTGAAAGTAATTTATTTCATGAAGAATGGCGATGCAAAATTTGAAAGTAATTTTTTTCATTCAGAGCAAAAAATGCTTCAACTAATATGTGTCAGAAATTCACTGTTTTAATGAGACACTCAATTTGTTCAGTATTTGCATAGCTAGGGTAATCATTAATTTATTAAAGACATTTTGCATTGCTGTAACTTGGAGATCATATTGAGTTGTGCAGTATCTCATTGAAAGAGAAGAGCACGAGTTGTAGTTTAACTTTTGGGAAAATCAATTGGGTCACTGAAAAATGTATCACTTATAAATACTTTAATAGATGCATGAGAAGATTCACCTAAAAAGAGCAAAAACTGTTACATATTCATATTTCTAGACACTTCTTCGCTTTCCTCCCTTCAAGAAATTCATAAATTTAATAAATTACTATAACAGAACATAGCCACTATCAAAGATAGTAAAGTAGGTAGTTGAACATGGACAGATTTCTTATAGGTCATTCTCAATTCATACCTACTGTCGACTAGAAACCCTGGTTTTATTTGATTTTCATAATCCACAATCTTCAGCTTACCAATTTCAAAACTTTGCCTGCACAATTGTGCTATTTTTAATTCCAGCAATATACGACAAAATTATTTCCTTTTTTATTTCTTAACGCAATAGCGTGATAAGCTCAATCTTCTCAACTAGCCAAGATCGCCGTTTGATGGCGAACCAGTGTTGGAATTTCTCTCACAGAAAGCTTGAGTTCAGTAAAAGCTACGAGTTCACTGGAATTAGTCATCGAACAAAAAAACACTCAGCAGGTCTATTATGAACATTATGTATTATTAGATATTGCGAAAAAATATTTCAATATCCTAGACGGAACTAATTTTATGGTTTTAGTCGCAAAAAATTAGTGAAATTAGTGTCGAAAAAATAGTGAAAATGTCAAAAACTCCACATGAGGGCCGCACATAGTAGCACCGAAAGTAGTAGTAGTAGTAGTAGTAACATGGGTTTGCTAGCGCTTCAGTTACTCAAACTATATCGCACCGAAGGTCACATAATTTAATTCGTAGTAGCACCGAAAACGTTACAACAAGGTTGAAAGTTTGACTAACAAAATTACATTCAACAAATGCAACATTGGCTAAAATTCAGTAAGTTAAGCATTTAACTTTAACTTTGAATGCACCGCACACATCTCGTCTGGTTTCGATAACATGTATCTTCTTCCTGTCATTCTATCGCGACATGTCGATGAAAAGGACAAAATAACTCAAGTTTGACCTTTTATTTGAGTGTGACCTCCATAAAAGGCCTCTACGAACAGCAAGTAACAGTTAACAAGTCTAAGACTACGTCATATAAAAATATAAACCTTAGAACATAAACGGAACAGGACACCGTAAACGACTCAGATTTGTAACATAATTTGAGATTTGAAAAATGCACAATAAAAGTGGAAGCGACGATTGACTTCCATATGAATTCAGTACCTTCAACAATTATTTATTGCCAAGCAAAATAAATTGAAAATAGAAAAATAGCAGCCTCAAAAATCAAGTCATAGACGAAAAATTGCACATATCTGTTCATTGCGATGGAGTGTCTGCCGTATACCTTCACACCTGCACCCTGCTAATACTAGATGAAACAGCACAGCACTCATCTGGCACTTCCCAGGTAATTTAAGCATTAAAATAAATAGAAGAACTAACGTTGTCACCAACACCACTACTTGCAACCATTTGGGAATTCAAAGACTTCAACATTATTCCCATTGAAATTTCGAAAAGTTGCCTAGTAAGTACGTTGGTTTTCCTTTTCATCTTAAAACTCGGTGACACCGCAGTAGCTTTTTTTCACATTTACCTCATATATCCCCATGGATCAGGGGGGAGTTCTCAACCATTTTTTCACCCTGCAACCTTGAAGAAATTTTGTTCAAACCTAGCACTCATAAAAAATAAAATGTTAACATACAGCCAATATCCTATTATTTACCTGGACTTTCTCGCACCCCAGGTTGGGAGCCCCTGCCATAGACAATAGCACAAGATTTGCAAAGTGTCTTACAGGATGCAGCAAGACGTGGAATACGACAGACAATGTGGTTCACATAAGTGAGAGGCATGCGAGTGTTATATCTAAACTCAGGTCTGCCCTGAGAAAACATTATTAAAACGGCTCAAGACATCAAAAAACATGAAGAAAGAACGTAACTTAACTTAAAATCAGTCATTTGAGAACTAAGTTCAATCTGAGATTCAGAGTTACAGAGGCCTTTGAACAGGCAATTAATACCCATCATGAGGCGATAACCAAGAAATGCATCCTAATATCTTTGTCACAGCAAACAAAGCAAAGACACAGGAGAAACTTAACGTAATGGAAAATTAACAGAGTGAATATACTTCAGAGCTACCCACCTTAATAAAGCCAATCTAAACGTCATTAAGCACTACTGAAGACATGATTGCATCGCTCAGCGAAAGAGACTTCTGCAGGGACACAAGGCTCTAAATTTTGGTAAGAACTGTAGCTTAAAACTTACTTTGTTGACGCTGCCATATCGTGAAAAGAACTCTACAGGAAGATAAACCCCTTTCCCCATGAACTATTAAAATGTGCTACGAGAAATACGGTGATTTATCAATGTAAGTACAGTAACTACTCAAAAGCAACACTAAAAAAGGACAGCACCGCCACTAATGAAAATAAGCTTACTGTTAAACAACCAAAACCTGGGAGTATCTTGTTACGTTTAAACGTGAAAAGCTGCCCATAAATAAAATCTCCTCAATAATAACATTAAATTTCAATCGCCAAAAGTGCAATAACTTTTCATTGAAACCAGCAGTCTTCGGTGAGCACCACATGGTTGGTCTTTTTCCATACACCAAAGGCTGTAGATACTTTCTTCGTCCAAGAGATACACCACACTGCCTCACCACTACCGGAGTACCTAGAGCTCTTCCTTTTCCTCCTTGGTGGCTGATGACGCTCTCGGCACAGGTTCATGCTTGAGAGGTTCCTTGCCGGACTCTTTGGCGGCGCGCTTGGCAGCATCGACGGCAGTTTCTATCTCTGAGAAAATTTCTTCCATCTCTGTACGTGTGCCCCACGCGTTGATGACAGTGCCCTCGTGGTCCACTAAATACTTGTAGAAGTTCCATTCAGGCTCCAAAGACGACTGGTCTGAAACGGAAACATAAATACAAATATTGGATGCTGCTATAGCGTGAGGTCTACCACACTTACGCATGAGATCTATCTTTAGGTAGTACTATAGCGTAAGGTTAGGTTACTACTATCAGTTATCACTTACTTCCATACATTTGATTTAACGATAAACAATTCATTGGTACACCTCACGCTGTAGTAGTACCAAATACTGTTCTGGATGTGCTTTGCTATTGAATTCAACGAGAAATTTGATTGTACATAAAATGGAGTGCAATACTAGACAATTGTTCTTAATTATCTCCAAGTACTCAAGATTTTCTTTCCATAAGCACTCAGGATGTGAACACAAAATGGCCAAGAATCACTATCCAATCTTGAACTTTGCCATCAGACACATGGGAGAAATTTTTTTCCTAACTCCAAATAGGCAGCTGGTTGCCGTTATGATATGACAATATGATAGTAGATGTCTCATTAATTAGAAGAACAAATCATTGCTCATGGCACATCAGTGATACGCAGAAATGCGACTAATGCATACAAATATTAAAGCCACACTTGACAACTTGAATAAATTTCCAACGTGAAGGCCGCAACAGTGGACGCACCAACTTTTGTTTCTGATTATACCTGTGTACTAACAAAATATATCCACTTAAGCCAATGAATAAATACAATATGCTGAAACTAATGAGCGGGTTGGAGTACAACTTACATTGTCATGAATTTCTACATCTTGTAGTTTTAGTTTATGAATTTCAGAAGCTTTTATCACAACACCCATTCTGTGATGTACTTGAAAATTCTCAACCTTTCAGTAGTGTGGCAAAAACGCATTAAGAAGCCATAAAATTCTTCCAATGTACAATGCAACTGAACATTAACACTCTTTGGTTCTCACCAACAAGATTTCTGAAGGCCGAGTTGGCATTTTCTCCAAACACATCAATTTTGTCCAAGATTGGGAACTCAACCCCATATTCAGCGGACATGGTTTCTGCTACAGTGCTGGCATCCTCAGGCTCCTGGTCGCCGAACTGGTTGCAGGGGAATGCCACCACCGTGAAGTACCCTTCATAACCTGGAATGAGAATGCAGCTGTCAGGCACGCTCAGAGCAGCAAGGTAATCAAGCTTTTAATGCTCTGAAAACAAAGGTTATTCTTTCAGCTCTTGGCAAAGAGGAGTAAATTTGAATTTTATGTAGGCTTACTGAATGGGTCAAAGAAGTTAAGAAGAGTAATTTGGAATTTTAAGTAGGCTTGGTTAATAAGTGGAAATGATTTTGTAAAAGTCAAATAAACAACTGTGACCAAGCACATAACAATGTAGAGCTCTAGGGGTGAATTTTACTGGAAGTGTTTGAAGAAGAAACATTACCCAGTACTTTATTATAGGTAAGGACTATAACTGAAGTATGCACTGATGTACTTAGCATGAAATAGAGGCATACAGGATATATTAAATGCGACTTTTATGGCTGTCTACAAGTGTTGAATAAACGTTAAAATCTTGCGCTTGTTGATACAATGAAATGCCCAGAAAAAATGCCTAGAAAAGTTCCACATTGCAATAATCACATAGGTTAAACACATTACACAAGAATTTAGAGACAAAATTTATGGAATAAATATGGATGGTCAAATTTTTTACACTACTATAGATACAAGGCACTCAAACTTGCGCTTAACACTGAAAATCCCAACAAAAATAAACTATCTAGTATGTACTACTTTTATTCTGCCAACTATCTTCATATGTATTTTCAATAAACTGTTCTTTGTTTTTTACCCTAATGTAACCATATTATAAATGATTTTTTCACATTTTCTAAATAGCAAAAAAAGAGTAAAAAGTCTAGCATGGAATTTACTGCCTTGGAAAACCCAACTCAGTTACATTTGGCATGATTGCAAACAGCCATAAGATGTTACTGTTGGTTAAAAAATTAGTCAGAACAGTCATAGCCATCTTTGAATGAAATAATTTCGATAAAAGTGTCAAAGTACGTACTAAGAACTAAAAATATTTTTGGTAAATGTTGAGGATTTGTCATTCATCAATTTTTCACTTTTCAGTGGCTAAGCATAGTTAATTACACTGAAATAAACAAGTTTTCTTCTATGCACTTTCCGTCGTAAATGAGTATTTAATGAGTTATGGCAGTAAGATTAGTTCCGTCTATGATGACGAATGCGCTCAAATCAACAGCTACTCATCGATTTTTGTTTCTAGAATCATGGTAATAAAATCGAAATAAACTACTTTTCTTCTTTACACTTTTTTTGTCAAAAAAGTATTTTACGAGTTAGCATGGTAGGTTTTATTTATTGCACGATTGAGCTGTTGGAGTACGTTTCAATACTTCCTAATTTATTATTAGCTCACCCCACGGAGCTTGCAGAGCCTGAACTCCCTTTTAGAATCTTTTAGCTAAAAACACAATAGAAATTATCACCCTAAAATAACAAATTATGGTATATTAACTTTTGTCTTAGATGGCATGAATGGGCTTGATCATTTGAGCACGTTGGAAGCAAGCGTCCATTGCAGTGTTGCCATATGACACGCTTGGTGAATTACTTCTCGTTTCAAACACTTGAGTTGCGGTAACTATTTTACTGCTATAACTTGTAAAATACTCATTTACGACGGAAAGTGCATAGAATAAAACTTGTTTATTTCAATCTAATTAACCATGTTAAGGCACCAAAAAGTGGAAAATTGATGACAGACAAATCCTCAACATTTACCATATTTTTACTAAAATCTTCACCAAACGGTAAATCTGAAGGAGATGACAGTTGTCAATTTTCCACTTTTTGGTGCCTGAACCTAATTAATTGAATCAAAATAAACAAGTTTTCTTCTATGCACTTTTCGTCTCAAATGAGTATATATTTTACGATTTATAGCGGTAAGTTTAGTTTCGTCATTGATGACGAATGCGCTTGAATAAACAGCTATATACTCATCTATTTTTGAATTTTTCTTGCTTGCAACATGGTAATAACATCGAAAGAAACAACTTTCCTTCTATACACTTTTTTCGTCAAATGAGTATTTAACGAGGTATAGCGGTAGGTTTGGTTTCGTCTTTCAAGACAGAGCGCTGGAAGCGAGACGCCATTGCAGTATTGCCATACAACTCGATCAAAGAATTTCTTTCCGCTTCAAAGACTGGAGTTGCGGTAAGTCATTTACCGCTATAACTAATAAAATACTCATTTGAGACAAAAAGTGCATAGAAGAAAACTTGTTTATTTCGATCTAATTAACTATGCTAAGGCATCGAAATTTACAAAATCGACAACTGTCATCTCCTTCAGATTTACCCACCAAACTTCACAGACATGAATAAATTTTCCAAAAAAAATAGGTTTAACAATAGCTTAGAAAGAGCAAGTTCTAACTCACTGAGTATGTCGTGCAGCTTGGTGAGGGCTTTGTAGGAAGTGTCAGTAAAGCCACACAGGCTGGCCACATTCACCACCAAAGAGACCTGCAAGAAGCATAAAGAAATAAAATTTGCAAACAGCAGTATTTAAGCTTAGATAGAAAGCTGGATAATTATTTTCAGCTTCCATGGGCAAACATTTTTCAGCAAAATTTTGCTAATGAAGTTTCTTAGAAGGGTTGTCATATGCTTGTTCAATATTAGGTACCAAGATTTTAATAAAAAACTAAAATTCAGAAATTTATGGCTGCCCTGCACAAAATTTAGGACACCTAACATCAAGAATATAATCAGGAATATGTACAAGACTTCTTCATCCTCTCAATGTAACCATTACTTTGAACTACATTCAAGCACAGCTTATACTCAAATGAACTATAGCCTATCTAAATATCGGATTTGAACTTTTTATGACCAATTGATTTCCCAGTTACATGACTATCTTAATTTATTCTGCCAAATGAATTTTGAAACTAGGGTCATTATTGAGTTTAATGTTGTCAACGATTTTAATAATTTTGTTGCCAAGAATCAATAAAGGAACATTTAAAAATGTTTTACATGAATGACATTCTGCTCGCCGATGCATTATTTTGGAGTTATTCAACTTAGAAGTTAGAGGAACATCTTTCATGAACTGTCTTTAGCGCGCCAAAGGACAAGAGGTTCCTATAACGCAGCGAGTGCACCAAGTAGAATTTAAATAATAACAAAAGCTAACCCCTTATTACAAATGTAAGCAGGTTAGGTTGTGAGGGGGAGCCACAGTTCTTCTAGAGAAAATTGTAAATCAAGGTTCAAAGCCACCCATTAGGGTGACAACAATTGTGTTGACATCAGCTTCAAGATGGCGGTTACCAGGTACGGTTGCAGCCATCTTGGAGCTGATGTAAACACAATTGCGGACGTAACCCTAATGGGTAGGTTTGAACCTTTATTTTTAATTTTCACTAGGATGAACTATGGCTCCCCTTCACAACCCAACCTTTTAACGTTTGTAATAGGGGATAGCTTCCGTTAATTAAATTTTGCTTGACATGCTCGCTTCCTTTGACGCGTAAAAGCCAACTTCAAAGTTTAATAATTTGAAAATAACGCATCAGCGAGCAGAATGTCATTCTTGTGAAACATCTTAAAATCTTCTAAATTACCTGGGCCTAACTATCTATGACCACAAAATTATTAAAATTAACTCAATATTGAACATTATTAAACTCAATAACTCAATATTGACCAAAACTAGGCTATATCCTGGCTCTAGAAAAGAAAATGAAACAGCTTTATATAGCCTGCACTCAATTAAAATTTTTAACTAGCCTACAGATAAAAGCATATTAAAAATACATAATAAGAAAGGGTTTTAGACACTGGTCAATTTCCCTTACCCTCACACAAACTTTTCTATAATTAATGAAAGAAATGATAAATTTGCATTCAGTACTCAAATCTTCTGCCAATAAAAAAATCAATTGCGTTTTGAAAACATTCATGGCGACTCATATATAAATTTTATCTTTCTTTTTGTTAGATGATAATACAATAAAAATAATGATAAATGCTTAAATTTATTAATACGTGCATTCATGGATACAAATAAATCAAGTACCTACTTACCTTTCCCCTCAGTCTTTCGAGAGGGTAGTCATCGCCCTTACTATCCTTGACTGTGTAACTGTAGAAATCAGAGGCATTTACATACGTAAGAAACAGTGCAGTAATAACGATTTTGGTAATAATATCCATATTTTTAAACGTAAGCAACAATAATTACTCTATATCTAGTACAATTCTGCAACCCGCTTTCAGAGTAGAGTACATTAACCCACAGAACACGTCACAGGCTCACAGCACGCTGCGGTGCTTTCTTCTTTGGTGTCTCGTCAGAAGCCGGGAGCAGGTTCTCAAGGATTTGATCGTTTCGGAATGGATTGTGCCAGTATAGTAGCACACAAATATTTAATCCCCTAGCTAAAAGAAAACATGCCGTACAAAGTTTTTGTAATGTCTAAGTAAATATCTTCATGAAAATAACGTAAAAATAGCATTCGTAGCTGCAGTATGAATCAATTCTTTGTTAAAAGAGATGAATACGTAAATTTAAGCTTCGAAAAAGGTTAGGTTAACATCGGCATCTTTGGGATGCTTAATTTCCAATCAAGCCTGATACATATGATCTTAGCATTGGTTTTTCAAATGTCTTATAACTAACACTATATATAGGACATCATGACGGTTCCCCCGTAAAGCCGGTACCCATTTCCGACACCTGGGTTGAGTGGGGTACTGTGCTTGAGCTTTCCCTTATACCCAACGGGGAAAATCTCCGCTCCAGCGCCGGGATACGAAACCGCGACTCCAACATACGAGCCCGATCCCTTAACCACTATACCACGGAGAGCACTGATAGAAGTATATGCACGTGCAGAACACGCGCTACCCTTGTTATTCATGTTGAGGTGTTCAGTCTTTCACTTTTGATTACGCTTATTGAACTGGTTGAATTTTTCAAAGTTAACCCCAGTGATCCCAGATCGCACGTTGTTTGATTGCAATCATTAAATAGTTAACATTCGGCTAAAATTCCTTAAAAACTTCATTTTGATCCACCAAATTGATACTTATTTATGTATTTGAAAGATAACCTCAATATAAAAAAGGAAAGTTGAGCGTGTTTTTTTAGCTTGGTAAAAAATTGTGGATAGAAACACTGCTAATTTAAATTAAAGTTATGAAACACCCTCTCGGGCTTGCTTCGTCTTCGTTTTTATCTCGATACATACTTAAGGATTCTCATTTCATAACGCAAAATTCCTGGTGTTCCTACATAAAATTCTCAGTAGTCAGTATATGGGTTTATACCTGCTGCTGTGGTGGTGGTGCGTCTGTAAGCAAGAGTTTAGTTTGAGTTTACAACGAAATGTTTGCTGCACATTATTCTATATATGTCAGAGATGTGAGAAAGCGTGACACGTTTGCCTTGAATTCTTTTAGAATTTGAGAGTTTTTATATGTTGGGAAGCTTATTCTACTATAGAGCTCCAGAAACTAAGAGAACTCTTTGTTCCAGGTCATATGAACCATAAAATTTGAGAGTTTTTATTTGCTGGGAAGCTTATTCCACTATAGAGCTCTAGAAACTAAGACAACTCTTTGTTCCAGGTCATATGAGCCATAAAATTTAAGAGTTTTTATATACTGGGAAGCTTATTCTACTATAGAGCTCCAGGAACTCAGAGAACTCTCTGTTCCAGGTCATATGAAGACATCATTCCTCTGATATTTTTTTTGTTCGAAACATTGAGTGGAAGAAATTTTAGAACTTCTGCACTACTCCTAGGGAGGTAGTAAGACGAGAAAACTTGCGCAATGGCAGTGAGGAGAATTAAGAATAAACTTGTATAGTAAAAAATAAGCCTTAACATATCTGATAACATGATGAATTTTACTGTTTTACATAAACTACAGAACTGAGGGATTAACAAAATTTTGAAACGTTCCAAAACACGGCAAGTTAGCACCGTCTTCTCTACTTTTCTGGTCTCTGACACTCGGGTAAATGATTCGCTCGTGTGGATGTTGGGTCGTTTGTTTGTGCGTTCAAATGCATGCAGGACATGAGTTTCAGAAGGGTTAACCCAGGCAATCTCCGGTGAAGTATGCAATAAGATTGTTGAGGAGGACGAATCACGGTTGAATGTGCTTCAACTCTCGCTCACACGTTTTATACGGGAATATAGGACTGGATGTAGGGCATAACCGAATGTAGGCATAACCAAATATAAGGCATAACCAAATATAAGGCATAATCAACAAATTGATCTTGCGAGCTTTAATACGGTTGTCGTTTTCCTTATTTCATTGCTATGACAGTGGGGATAAATGATTAGTGCTCGTGTGTTTACCAATAGTTTGTTTGTTGGTTCATTTGGGGTCAGGGTATCGGTTTCAAATGAGCAACAAGAAAATTGGTCAAAAATTGATTCAGTGTGTAGAACTTCACGGTATAAGCCATGGTGTTTCACAAGGAACAGTTTTGGGATCTTTTCTGTTTTCATATTCATCAACGATATTATTAAGGGCTGATCATTCTCCTAATTTACACATTTTGCTAATGATAGGGTTTGTCTTCAGCCAGTCTTGAAGAAAACTATAGTACTATAGGGAGCAGGATAAATGGTGAGCAAGAAAAAGACTCGATGTAACTCAATGCGAATAAAATGTTCATCGATCTATAATAAGAGCCGCGTCCGTCCGTCGGTCGGTCCGTCCGAAGCCAGCCTGCAGTGTGTGATGAGCGTATCTGTGATACAAGCTCCAGTCCTATATATTTTGACGGGCCGTGTTCACGCGGCCTCATCAACTCTCGAGAGATTGTATTTTTTTATTTCTTACTGCCTTTCTCTCATTTCGCCCCCTTTTTTATTTCAAATAAAGGGGGGTGAACTATGTAGTATCTATGAAACTAAACACACCCTATTATAAAATTAACGGAATACTGCACATTTCTTTCGTTCATCAGAATTGATGTGAAAAAAATTGGGAAAATTCCTTCATCTAATTTCTGGAAATTACAATTGATAAGAATCTGATTTTCAAGGAACTTATCCACAACATTAGCACTAATATATCCAAATCAATTGGAACCCCTTGTAGAGCAAAGAATGTATGACCTGGAAAAGCTCTAAAAATATTGCGTAGAACATTAGTCCATCAATTTCCCTAACAGA
The DNA here is from genome assembly GCA_030386875.1 of Morinoia aosen. Classification (NCBI taxonomy): domain Eukaryota; kingdom Metazoa; phylum Arthropoda; class Malacostraca; order Amphipoda; family Talitridae; genus Morinoia; species Morinoia aosen. The sequence continues at coordinate 19,187,384 of CM059563.1, forward strand.
GAATAAAAGCATGACATGGGATGGATAAAAATTAAAGCAACGTACTTCTTACTTTAGAAAAGAGAGCTACTAAAGTGATAAGAAACTCAGAATACAACCGCCATTCAAGTACTAATCAGGGAGTATGTATAATTTTAATGATACAGTGAGTTTTTATTGGGGACACATGAGAGATCTTATGAAATTATATTATCATGGTAGAGTGAGTTTTCATGAGGGACACATAGAAAATTCTGCCATCTATGAATTCCAAAATGGCTGCTAGTGAAGTTGTTTGTGATAGAAAATAAGCGGAAAAGTGCATCCTCATGTTTGTATTAGTCAACGAGTTCAGGTAAATGGAATTATGAATTCCATGAATTCCGAAATGGTTCCTGGTTGAGATATTTACGATAGGAAAGAAGCGATAGCGTAGATACCTGTTCTATCCAACGAGTTGACGTAAAAGGAAACGTATGTAATGGTTGCTTAATTATTACAATCGCGTTGTACAAATGTTTTTTCAGCTTTTGAATTCAGAGGTAGGGAGTAAAGTGAAAGCTAAATGAGCGAAAGAGGTCCCCTATAGCCTTTTCTACCAGCCTTCTCAGTTTTCTAAAATCATCAAAAGAGCTGCTTCTACTCCGAAGAAAATATTGCGACCACGAGACTGGAATTCAACAAGGCTTTTCAAATTTACTTGAATTAAGAGCATCTAACGTTGAATGTGGTGGTATTCAATAACATCCGCTCTACAAATGCACCAAGTTACTGAAATGTGAACTAACATTCGTTGTGGGCACGAATTCTGTTCTCTTGAATACACAAGCCTTCGAATCTAAATCTGACTCAAAAGTAACACTAAGAAATATTAGGGTATATTTACCTGCAATAGTAATTTAAAAATGAAAAGGAGAACCAAGGCGTATATAAACATTTTTACTTGTAAACGTTTCGGAAAATCTGGTTTCCGAAACGTTTACAAGTAAAAATGTTTATATACGCCTTGGTTCTCCTTTTCATTTTAAAAATAAGATTTCCGAAAAATCGACCAATCAGCTCAATAGTAATTTATACCTGATATTTGAAGCTGTTGTGACAAATCGTCTCCTTCATGTGGCGTATTTCAACAGTCGTGTAAACAACTCTGGCTCCGTGGATTTTTGTAAGTAGTGTAAGTGTTTTTTAGCCGTCTTCTGTAAAAGAGCACTTATACTTTTCGGACTAAAAGTGCATTTTAAGTTTTTTCTTTGAAACTTCTTCCATTGATTTAAGAGACGTTCGATAAGTTCGAATAATTCTTTACTCAAGAAACCGTTTGTTATTTTAAACCTTGGGAAATAAACAAGCTTAAGATGTCCGGACTCCTTTGAGAGGGTCAAGTGCCCTGCAGTATTCGGTGTTTTGCTCTCGTCTTTCATGCCCTCAATAACAAATTCCACTGAAGAACTTCTCAACGATGTCCGAAAGTTCCCTGGCGCAATTTCTCTTGATGAAGTATTTGTTTTCACAGCTGTATCTGTACGAGAAGGATATGAGGAAGTTTTTACAATAAGGGATCTATTAAAGGGACATAAAAAAGGATGTAAATGAGTATTAAATTTAGCAACAGTTGAAAAAATGTCGGAATCGTGGAAGGAGATCTACTTTGCATGAAATCGTCATTGATAACTTATAAGATTTCGCTAGATACGAGAATCTGCGCCAAGATGAAAATTGTCTGAAACTTGACGTTGATTCATTTGTACGCTAGAGAATGTATATATTCAAATTTAGTGACTCAGAGAGCAGAATACATTATCACTAAGCCAAATTTTCAAGCAATTTACGTTGTCGTGAGTGCTTAGGTGAAGCATGAGTTATTCGAAGCCAACTTGGCTCTGACCCGTGCTTACCCACAAAAATTACCGAGCACCTGGCAATCCAGCAGGGCTGTCAGATGCCAGGTTCTATTTTTTGCACCTCCCTCTGGGAGGGAGGGGGGGGGGGGGGGAAGGGGGGGGGGTTGTAGAAGTTGTAAAATTTCTCCCGCCTGCTGCAAAAAACAGAAAACTAACTCAAAGGAAGGAGGTCTTAGTAAAATACCGTGCATATTATTACTGGGCAAAAATATCAAACAGCCTCAGGTGTTTAACTAAAAAAAAATAATGAAGGCATCTACGGATGCTTTATTTCCAATTTCAAGCCTGATAAATATCACCTTGTACATTGGATTTTCAAATGCCTTATAACTAACGCCAGGACGCCATGACGCTTTCCCCCGGTCAAGACCGGTACCCATTTCAGACACCTGGGTAGAGTGGGGTAGTGTGCTTGGAATTTTTCCCCTATACCCAACAGAGAAAATCGCCACCAGCGCCGGAACTCGAACCCGGGTTTGCCTGCACGGAGGCGGGTTCGATAGTCGCACGGCTACGACGAGCAAACTGAGAAACAAGTCACTCAACGCGTCGTATAATTTCCAGAGACTGAATGATATTGGAATAAATGATTAGTTTTGAGCTTCAGGGAAAAAATATATTCTGAAAAACTGGGAAATACCATCTAAATAGATCATCTTATCATTACACGTAGCTTGATTGTCGACTAAATGATTGCATGCTCGTGTAAGAACAACTCTGTTTCTTCAACGTTTAAATTTAAATTTTATATATAATAGGAAGTTTGTGTCCCAGATACCAATTTTATGAAATGGAATGTAGTTTTCAGGTATTCACAGAATAAGTGACAATTTTCACGACTTTAATTTTTTGATGGATAAATGAAAACCAAATATTAGATTTCCTTTTAAACGAATTGTCAGGGTATATGTAGTAAGCAATGTTAGAATACGATATTTCAAGACTGATTTATCTGGTGTTGCTCTTTATTTTAGTTAAATTGTCTCAAAAGTTCCTTCCAAAATAACTCACTCTAGGGTTTACGACCTGTATTTTATTTAGTTATATATATAACCAGATGTTTTGCAATTTATAGTGCCCTAAGTTTTGGGCCATTTCGATTGTACACTGTATGATGTTTTTACGGGTGGTTTTAATAATAGTCTTTAGCTTGTTCGAAAATTGTTTCCGCTGTTACTATGCAAGTTACAAACGCAAGTCATGTTATAGAGATGTGTTCTCCGGTTAATTGGTTTATACATCTATGAAAAGTTGTACTGTGTGTGTTATGAAAAATTAGTGTAAACGTGTTTAGGATTTAATCTTCTGTTCTACAAACATGATCCTTTTTATAGATTCCTTATTTTATTGTAATTATAATCAGTGTTAACGGTGCAATCGTCGAACTAATGCGAGCGTTACTGAAAGTTTTGTTCTTAATGGTGTTTCTCAAATTCATATATTTTCATTCCCAATGTTTTCCAGTTGTTCCAAATCTAAACAAAATACTGTGAATTTTTTTTCCTGTTCTTGTAGTCGTTCAAGCAATGGTATATTTATTTTACAATATGCTTGTTTTCTTGCACGCTTAAAAATGGTGTGTGTTTTTTTTGCATGCAAGAGCGATAATTCATCCCTAAAAACTATTCACAGTTCAAAAAACGCGTTTTTGTCTCTTTCCATTCTTCGATTCCTCTAGTTTTGAACCAGATCGATTTTGGATTACATTTAAACCAATATTAATACATTTGAATTGAAGAACAGAAATTTGAACTGATTATGTAGTGTCTAGGTATCTAGTTTACAGGTGACCGAGAAAGAAGACGTGAACCAATCAACAAAATATTAATTCATTTGTGAGTAATATATTATATCCACAAAGCAAAGGAAAATATGAAAGATATTTTCAAAGCTAAATTGTTGCATCACATATTTTGTTCCTGCTTCAGCGAAAAAATTCAGATTTTTCTTTCATTTTTTTCAAAAGTTTACCCACTTCTGTAATCATTCAGAAGTCTGACGGCTCAGGCTGGCCCCAGCGGGCATAATTCATTCCAGGATTTAGAATTCCAAGACATATTCCAGAAAAGCTGGTCTCAGCCGCCCGGGCCTGGAACGGACTGGACACAATGATCCCACGTTGGGACCTGCAGCTGGGACCGCCGGTCTCTTTTCTGGGGGGCTGGACCCGAATCTTGGGAAATTATGTCACATTGTTCGAAATCTTGAAAAATAATTTCAGAAAATTTTGGGGAAAATTATTTCCTGAAATCTTAAAAAATTATACAACAATGTTCAAAATTTTAAGAACTGATTTTAAAAAATTGTGAAAAAGCATTTCGCATTGTTCAAAATCTAGGAAAATTATTTCGCATTGTTCAAAATTTCAAGGAATTATTCGGCGTTGCTCAACGCAGCTCCTATTTGCTCTGCAGTTATTGTGATGTGAAAGAAGGGAAAATTTAGACTTAATTTCGTGTGTTTATTTGATTTGGATTATGGGATTTAAATATATTTCTCAATAAGATATCAATCTGATAATTTGATGGCTTAGGTTTAGGGTTGAAACAGATTATTTCTAATTTGACTTGAATTCCGAGAAATTAATCAATTTATATGTATGTTAAAATGGGAATACATTGCTGGACTTTTCACTGCTGCGTTTGAGACCGAATTGACAATATAACAGCTCAGTTTTTGAGATTCAAACCAAGATATTTAAATTAAAACGGATTTCATGTAATTCCGAGTTTTAAATTTTTATTGTTGTTTTAGAAATACAGAAAAAATATATAAAAAATAATCGATGTTTAAATAAATTTGCGAATTCTCCTGCTACATATCAAGACATGAGATCCAGCTGAATAAAATAACGCAGAAAATCTGCTAAAAGTGTATTGATGATAATTACTGATACATGGCTCTCCTAGTAACTCATGCTAGTTTCAGATCTACAGTAAGCTTATTTAATAATAAGAATTGTGATTATTTAATTAATGCAATTACTGAATTATTCCTAATTATAACTATCATAATAAATTATGAACTCGTATATTGACGAGGATAAATTATGAACTCAAGATTCTCGTCTATTGATTAAATGGACGAGAATCTTGGAATATTTTCATTTCATTTTACCTCGGGGTCAAGGAGTAAATAGCTTTGTGAAATACTATCGTTCCCTAAACTGTAAAGATATACGGAGTATTTTGAATCCAATTCAACATGGGACCATACAGGAGATAAGATTATGACGTAACATCGATCCAGGTAAGATTATGACATTGCGTCGATCCACAAAATGTCGGGAAATGTAGAGTGTTTTTAATGTATTTTAACATGGGACCATATAGCAGGTAAGATTATAACGTATCATCGATCCACAAAGTGTCGGAAATATGTAATGTTTTCGCCCTATTTTAACGTGGGCCCATACAGCAGATAACATGTAATTTTATCGTTTCATGTAGCGGCGGGACCAAGTATGACATGACAAATACTGTTGATCATTCCACATAATACGGAGACCGTGAATGAAATAAAGGTAAAGGTTCGAGCAAAAGGTACATTTTTCCTATGTAAAAGGTAAAAAAGATCCCAGTAAAAGGTGAATTTTTTCTTGTGTCAATTACGAGGATTCATAAAAAGTGTCGAGGTAGTCTTCATGTAGTGCATAATCTTACGTCAACTCCAAAATGCGATAAAAATTAGTCCAAGTCCCCTAACTAAGACGACAATTGATTCACGCCACGAGTAATTTACAATAACTGGGCCTAATTTATATTCGTTTACGTTAAAGTTCACGTAAGATGAAGCTGCATATCTCGAGGATAAAGTATAAATATGAATAATTCAGTAAACAAAAAATTCAAATGAATAAATAATTTACTTCAAAGAATTCAATAATTCAATGCAACTCTTCAATGAATAAAAATTGAATAATAATTACGCCTGCATGAAACCATCTCAGAAGTGTTTGGTGATGCTTGTAGGTTGAATATTACAAGCGCACTGAACAGAAGCTGGTATTACCATCGTATGCAGAAGATAGGTAGGTCTATTCCAGTCTTTCTCTCGAACTCCGCAGGGCAAGTGGCATTACTTCAGAAACGAAGCTATAGCTCGACCGCACTTGAAACGGTGTGAGAGCTTTCTTTGGTTGGCGCGAGTCTGCGGCTCCATTAGTGTTATGTTAAGAGCCTCGCAGTCATTCGCCTGTTTAAATGGTTTATTGTCTGTTTGCCTTGAGAATTTCTGTGATATTCATGTTTAAAAATGCATGGTTTGTAATCTGTTTGCTTTGAGAATTACTGCCATTTCCCTACAGTATAATACACAGTTAATCTTCTGCTTGGTTGGTTACTATACCAAGCTCTCTCGGTTGGTTGGTTTGACCGTCATCATTCCTAGCTGAAAATAAAATACAATGCATAATGACTACATAATGACTGATAAATTGTGTTTTACTTCATTTAATTACAATTCACTGATTTTCATTGAATTTCATTAAATAGTTATCAAATGACAAAAACAGAAGAATCGGAAGAATCCATTCAACAGTTCATTTGCAGGTTGTTTTACGAATGGATTACAACTCGAGCTTATATATAACACCGTAACTTTTGACGGCATCGGCATATCACATAGTAGTTTCATTCAGTAGTTTCCTTTCGTTTGAGCTAATTGGAGCTATGTACTGCGTTTTAAGAAAGGTGAGAAAAACACTGATATTTTACAAATTTAAAGCCACTGAGGTCTGTAATTTTTCGACTACATTTTTATTTTTATGGAATCATCTTCATTTGTGAATAATGTCACGAAATTGAAGGCTGGAATTTTTTCTATGGGGTGAAAAATGACAGATATTTTTTTAATAAGCCAGATACTTCATCCACGAGCTCTTAAAGCCCTGAGGAAGTTCTTTTGAAAAGAATGACGACGAAAAAATCAACATGGCTGCTATATCGTTCAGCGTAAAATCCAGCGATAGTACTCTATAGACCCTATAAAATTTAACTACATAGACCACTCTGCATCTAAGAACCTTCTCCACAACTGGCAAATGCTGCGAAGTCCTCACGGTCAAACTTTAAAAAGCACAAAATTGAGGACTTCGACAGGAGAAAAGGGCCCAGTTAGCATTTATGTCTTTCAACAGCCGCACATCACGCAGCCAAGCTTACGTTTTTCCATCATCCTGATATTTAACAGCAAAGAGAAAAAGCACACTCATCATCCATGTCTCAATACAGTTATGACCCAAGCCACTGAGCTTCCTTTTTTTCTGTTACCTGATATTTTATAGCAAAGGGAAAAAACGAGCACACTCGTCAACCAGTCTCACAACAGCCACACCTCACGCAGCCTAGCTTACGTTTTTTCTGTTATCTGATATTTGATAGGCAAGGGAAAAAAAAGAGTACACTCGTCATCAATGTATCACAGCAACAACGACTCAAGCCACCAAGCTTACGTTTTCCTGTCATCCTGACGTATCGCAGCAAACAGGTCACGCTGCTGTGCTGAATGTGAACGAGTCCGCCTGAGAGAAGTGCACAACCCGCAACAAAATACAGCAGGCTTTTGCTCGTAAACCTTTCCACATCGAGATTTACAGAGGCTTATTTATGGATTTGCTCTGCCGAATTTCGCGTTTATGGTCCAGTATTTCAAGTTTTCTTGACCCCGATCATCCGGGCATTATTTTGAGGAGCTGTGACAGTCGGTGTGTGGAGTAAAGGAGCTACAAAAAATGTTCTGTGCAAAAGTTTGCAGTTGTCGAAAAACAGAGTGTAAGTTAAAACTTAAGGGTAATGGGTGGATTGGCGTTACAGATGGCGAAATGAGGCACTGGAGCACATTGGGAAGGAAATTTATTGAGCTTTTGACTCAGAATGAGGAGGTTCCACATCCATGAAAAAACACTACTATCACGTCGTTTTGAAGGTGGGATCATTTTTCTCGGTGTACACGTTCAATGTTGGAACGCTATCACAGTACGTGTGCAGCAAGGCAAATAACTATATCGAGTTAATCGGAAAGTAAAAATAAGGTGACATTGTATTAACCTCTCGATTCCAACTAAAACCATGTTAAGTACGTCGTAAAATGAACATATTTTTATTTCAAAGCCAAATTTATATTGCGTTTATTTGAGCTTGAGTTATTCTGAACCAATTTCAGAACAAGCGATGCTGTAGGAGGGCTTTATAGAAGCTGCTGTAATTTCATCTGATTTTTTTTATGAGTTCAGAAATTTCTTTTCAATTTAGAAAACTGTATAAATATACATGCCATTTAAAAGAATATATTCCTTGCTAGATATTTGGTTTATTCCTTATTCTACTACCAACATTCGAAGTAAGTCTTCACTAACATGTTTATGTTAATGAAAACATCGAGGAAAAAAGGAAGGGAACTTTAGGCCAGTCAGGTGAAACGATGTAAAAATACAGGAAATAAGAGGATTTCTGTGATAAGGAACTCTACCGCGCATGCGTGCATGTATTTTAACATGGTCATCCCATTATTCTTTTGAATATTGGAACATTGTTGCTCCATTTTCCTTTCGAATATTGGAACATGGTGGCTCCATTATCTTTTTGAATATTGGAACATGGTCACCCCTTATCCCTTTCGAATATTGGAACATGGTCACCCCTTATCCCTTTTGAATATTGGAACATGGTCACCCCTTATCCCTTTTGAATATTGGAACATGGTCACCCCTTATCCCTTTTGAATATTGGAACATGGTCACCCCTTATCCCTTTTGAATATTGGAACATGGTCACCCCATATCCCTTTCGAATATTGGAACATGGTAGCTCCATTATCTTTTTGAATATTGGAACATGGTCACCCCTTATCCCTTTTGAATATTGGAACATGGTAGCTCCATTATCCTTTTGAATATTGGAACATGGTCACCCCTTATCCCTTTTGAATATTGGAACATGGTAGCTCCATTATCCTTTTGAATATTGGAACATGGTCACCCCTTATCCCTTTTGAATATTGGAACATGGTCACCCCTTATCCCTTTTGAATATTGGAACATGGTAGCTCCATTATCCTTTTGAATATTGGAACATGGTCACCCCTTATCCCTTTTGAATATTGGAACATGGTAGCTCCATTATCCTTTTGAATATTGGAACATGGTCACCCCTTATCCCTTTTGAATATTGGAACATGGTAGCTCCATTATCCTTTTGAATATTGGAACATGGTCACCCCTTATCCCTTTTGAATATTGGAACATGGTAGCTCCATTATCCTTTTGAATATTGGAACATGGTCACCCCTTATCCCTTTTGAATATTGGAACATGGTCACCCCTTATCCCTTTCGAATATTGGAACATGGTGGCTCCATTATCTTTTTGAATATTGGAACATGGTCACCCCTTATCCCTTTCGAATATTGGAACATGGTAGCTCCATTATCCTTTTGAATATTGGAACATGGTCACCCCTTATCCCTTTCGAATATTGGAACATGGTAGCTCCATTATCCTTTTGAATATTGGAACATGGTCACCTCATATCCCTTTCGAATATTGGAACATGATAGCTCCATTTCCATTTTGAATGTTGGAACACGGTTGCTCCATTTTCCTTTTGAATATTGGAACATAGTCATCCCGTTTTCTATTTGGATATTGTAACATGGTTGCCCTATTTACCTTCGAGTAAGGGATATTTTGAATGCAGGTGTCCCAATTTCTAATTTTTTATCCAAATCCTTAAACTTGAGCTTTTTATGAGAGAAAATCCGACAAATTGGAAACTTCGGACAGGAAATGGTTAATCGTGTAAAATTATTTTATTTAATCGTTGACTGTGCTTTATTCAGCTATTTTTGTTCAGCTATATTCAGTTATTTTTATTCGCTCTGTTTGTAATTGATGTGGCAGATTACACATTTATAAGATGATTCCTTATTGAAATAACGAGTGACAAAAACATTTAAGCTGAATTTTTCACTTAAACATGCAAATGACGAAAGTGCCTAATCGTAATATGAATTTAACGCATTAATGCAATTTTGATAAAATTCAATTCAATATGAGTTAATTCAATAAGAAGTGGATTAATCTACTATTCAAAATTTCCCAATTTGAATATTGCATTTGAGCTAGGTACATCACAGCTGAATATATCACAGCTTATGCGACCACATCAGAGCTGAATAACTCATTGCGCGATTCCAATGTATTTATTTTAACAAATAGAAACGTGTTCCATCCGTCCTTCGAAATTCAATATGGATCGTGATCCCCGCATTAATATTTTCTGGCTCCGCTGATTTGAATGTTAGAATAATATTGTTTAGGTTTCCGCCTGCGTCTTTTATTGTTTGTGCCAGTAGAAATCTTGTATGTGTTGTGTGTGTGTACAACTGTACATCATGTGCCTATCGCAGCCTTGTGTGAGTTGTATGTGTGACCTAAATGTGCCAATCGCAGCCTGGTGTGAGTTGTATGTGTGACCTAAATGTACCAATCGCAGTTTTGTGTGAGTTGTATGTGTGACCTACATGTGCCAATCGCAGCCTTTGTGTGAATTTTTTGTGTGACCTTTATGTGCCAGCCGCAGCCTTGTGTGAGTTGTATATGTGACCCACATCTGCCAATTGTAGCCTTGTGTGAGTTGTTAGTGTGAACAACATGGGCCTTTCGCATATTCAGTGATTTATTTGCTAGGTTGACATGTGCCAATCATTGTGTAGAAGTTTGTTAATCAAGTTCCGGCTTCGCAAATAGGCATTGGAACCTTGCAACCATGCATTGGTGAAGCTCCAGAAGCAGTGCCATGTCAGTCTGGCATGTGCCTGAAATGGTCATGACGGAGCCGAAATCTCACCGAACAGGCAGAAAGTTTCTCAAACGCTTACATACGTCTGCAATTAAATTGCTGTTCCAGCGACTAAATGTCTGTGAGTAAACTGGATACAGATCCTAGCAATTCCTCTTAAGGCCAGATAATCAGATGATTATGGTCAGAGGAGCGCGCGAATAGTTGTTCCATGTTGGCATTCTCGGACTGTCCGTAACACCGATGATGTTGGAAACTTTATAACCTTATTAATACTGGCAACACCATACTAAAAATCATACAGCTCCGTGATGAAAATCAAACAGCCAACAATCAGAGCATAAATGACGTTATCAGGGCCGGTGCTACGCAGCAGCAGCGCAACAATGCCCACTTCGCCGAATTAGTTGCCTGTAGCGTAAATGTTTGTTAGTTTTCAATAGCTGTATGGTGCGCAAATGCAACTCAGTTTTGCTCAACTATACGAAGACTTTCTTGGGCATTTAAGATTCTGCAGCGTTCTGCCTACGTTACTAGGCTACGCTAAGCTGCTCAAATCTTACAGCGCTAATATTACTACGCGATGGCCGAAACAATTTTCAGGCAGGCAGCCCTCCCGTGCCTGGAAGTTGTATAATGAACTTAGTGCCTCTTGATTGCTTAATTTTGCGTAGATCTAACTTTGCTCCTGAGTTACCAGCGTTTTCAGTTGAGGATATTTTTGCCTCGTGTCATGAAGGTATTAGAGAATCATCAGGCAAAGAATAAATGCAATATTGAGTTAGAAATTAGGCCCTTATTCCCCAGACTTCTCCGGTGCATGTTTCTACGCTTGAAAAGAAGTTAATTGCGCCCATGCTGAATAATTACCTTATTGTATTGATGCAGTTTTTTGTCATTAATTAAGAAATTTTATGGTGCAACCTATCCCGGGCTTGTGCAGTTCTGGAAATAAACAGAGTAATAGAAACTGTGATATAACTGCGTTCCTAATTAGCCCAAACTTAAAACAACTTCCACGAAAGTTGAATACGACTGATGCTCCAAACTGCAATGTACTGACAATTGATTCGATAATGTCGTAGTGCTGATGTTCGGCCGCTCAAAAGAATTTAAAATAAATGTGTTCTTTCTAGTTCAAAAAAATTTGCAACAAATGAATTTCTTCTAGTTTAATTGGCATTCGAAGAAACGAATTTAAAAAAATGCTCTTATAAATTTTGTGAAGTGTAATGCAATGATTAACAAACCTTGAAATAAATCCTGCCGTTTTACGGAGGCTCACAAAAATTTGACGGTGGTTCAAAGAAGAAGTTCAACGCTACCTGCCTAGGACGCCGGACCTGTTTACTCGAGGCGATGGATGATCAAAGAACGCGGCCCTTATAAAAATTCTCCCATTTAGGGAAAAAAGATTGGCGGAAGATTTGTTAAACAAAGACATGACGCTCGTGAAAGCAAAGATTTATGGGGAAAATACGTGACATCAGCCAACAAATTCGCTAAAATGTTCATGACGCATGCGTCTTGGAGAAGCTCAGAAGACGAGACACGACGGATGAGAACATTGTGTTGTGTTTTGTGGAGATGTGTTGGGAGGGTGGATGTTGTGTGTGTGTGGTACATGAACACATGTGTCGTTTTGGTTGAGAAGTTGTGTTTTGGTAGAGGATTGTGAATGGCGTGATGGAATGTAGAAGTGAAATGAAATGGATGCGGAAATGGTGATCAAGGGTGACTGTGGAGAAGTGACTATAGGGTAACTGTTAGAGAAAATGAAATGGAGGTGAAAATGGTAATCAAGGGTGAGTGTGAAGGGGTGACTGTAGGGTGACTGTTAGAGAAAATGAAATGGAGGGGAAAATGGAGATCAAGGTTGAGTGTGAAGAGGTGACTGTAAGGTGACTGTAGTCAGGGATAATGAAATGGAGGCGAAAATGGTGATCCAGGATAACTGTGAAGGGTGACTGTGAAGAGTAGCTCTGATGAGTGACTGTAGGGTAAGACCTTTATAGTGACTTATTATTTGAGTATGGTGGGAGCTGAGTAGTAGATGAGGATGAATGCCATTTTGTGCATGTTGCTCATTACCGTGAGTGGGGATGGTGAACATAAGCAAAAAACATTTGTCGCCTCGATATGAGAACTGTTGAGCGTTGCAGCTAAACAATGTATACAGATTGTAGTGACCAATGTCTATAGATTGTTCTAGCAAAGACAAAACCAACAAACTATTGTAGCCAATACAAGATTTGCAGACTGTTGTGAAAACAATATCTGCAGACTGTTGCAGGGACGACATAACTTCAGATTGGTGTGACAGCCAACTTCAGACTGGTGTGACTGGTGTGATTGCTGCTGCAGCCAAGAAAATAACTGCCCTCTGCTGTTGTAGACAAGAAAACAGCAACACACTGCTGTGGCAACCAAGAAAATAACTGCTGCTGTGGACAAGAAAATAGCTATAAACTTCAGCATCAGCTAAGAAAACAACACACTGCTCTTCTAGCCAAGAAAATAACTGCTGTTTTAGCCAAGAAAACAATAACACACTACTGCTGTAGCCAAGAAAATAATTGCCCACTGCTGCTGTAGGTAAGAAAATAACTGCCCTGTGCTGTTGGAGGAAAGAAATAACTAAAAACTTCTGCAACATCTAAGAAAACAACACGCTGCTGTTGTAGACAAGAAAATTCGGCCATTCCTCCGGCGCAGTTTGGCAGGCCTGCTTCCAGCCCTGCAGCCCCGCCGGTTGCTGCTGTTAGCTCGAGCAAGGAACACAATGGGGAAAAAATCCAGTTACCTTTTACCCTGACGTTCACTTGGGCCGGGCAGGCTTCAATAAAACCTGCTAATGGAAGCTGCCTGCGTCCTTTTCAGGAGAGCTGCCAGGAATTTCGGGCGTGTGGTGTGTCTGTTTGAAGGGTCAAAACGCGCATATTTTTCCCTATTTCGCGATCTTGTTTCCGACTTTTTTCCTTATTACAAAAGTCGCAAGAGACAGAAACTCAGAATGATTTTTGGAGGAGACCGAGGAGAATTTCGTTGGCCTTGAGCAGGGAGGTTCGTTATGTCAAGCTCGCTTTCTTTTGTTTTTGATTGTTTATTCAAACGTCCGTAATATGGCAATGGGTTAAACAATCGCTTCGTTTTATGCTCGAAAAATTTATTTAAACATTAAAAATGAAGCTTTTCAATTTAAACAGCTCAAAAATGCATTTAAAAAATCTATAACTTTAAAATTTGAGAAATTTAATTAATGCTTGGTGAAACAGCTCTTTTGGTAAAAATATATTCATGACGCTGTCAGAAAATGATTTTTTTTTCAGCTTAAGAAATAAAGGCAATGCATTGAAGCCCATGGGAGGAGGCTATTTTTTGAAAACAGTTTAATTATGTTTTCAGGAAATTTATTGGATTTACGAAGTCAAAAAATTCAGTTACGAAGAAAAAGACATTTGGTGAAAAAAACTAATTTTGTTGTGAGAATATACACTGAACCTACGATATTGCGAAACCATTATTTACGCGTAGGAAGGCCGGCTTTATTGCTCAAAATAAAATAATTTTGCACAGAGCAAAATCGCTTTTTCTCGCTCAACTTGGCAGCACGAGAGTCCGGCGTCATACGTGTACGGAGGCATGCATTTTGTTCAAAATAACATCATTTCGTATAAGCAAACGTATACAAAGGCAAGCTTTTTAGTTCAAAATAACATCATTTTGCACAAAGAAAACGTATACAAAGCATGCTTTTTTGTTCAAAATGACATCATTTTGCACAGAGCAAACGTATACAAAGCATGCTTTTTAGTTCAAAATAACATCATTTTGCACAAAACAAATGAATCCAAATGCATTTTTTTTGCTCAAAATCACATTTCGCACAAAGCAAAATCGTTTTTTCTCGCCGAACACAGCAGCACGCGCGGCCGGCGTCGTCAGGGCGCACGAGCCGCGGCGTGCGGGCGCACGTGACGCAACACACAAAGCAGAATTCTGCCTGTCGCGGCAACGGCTCGACTTCTAACAAAAGCACATAGGCCCTCTGTGATTTTAGGCTCGAGTTCTTTTATTTGTTCGAAAGTTTAAATGGGAAGTTGTTCTCTGAAAAGGATTCTCCCTGGAAAAAGTTTTGATCTCAAATTTGAAAGGAAATTGTTTTTAAAAAATGTTTCTTCTCGGAGAAAATTGTTTCACGCATAATTAAATTTTGTGAAAAATTCATCTTACAACGCATATTCCTGCACATGCTTATAACTTGATTTTTCAGTCCATCAATATAGGCAAGAACTCAGCAATTGACCACAATCACTTATTAACATGGACTTTCTCCAACATACTTCAAATTTCAATAACTCTTGGATGCAGCGAGAAAGTATTTAAGCAGAATTTTCTGCATTCAAACTTATCTTTCAGGGCCCGAATATTTAAACAATTGATTATGTTGCAGCGGTACAGTCAGCAGTGTAAATTCTCTTGTTGACTTGGCAACACAACCTGTTGGTTCTCTGGTTTAAAGCTTTAATTATGTGCATTTTTAAAATGAGATGTTAGCTCTGGGCATCTACGCATTTTATCAGCTCTTGTCTACTGGGCTCATGACCGTGGTATCAAAAGTACGTATAAATTCAAGGTATAAAACTGCGTGAGTTTCATCTGTTGATCATGTAGGCAATATGTGTTGAAGGATTCACTGTGAATTTTGATGAGAAAATTTGTTCATATTCAGCAAAGACCAGGCTGTGGGCCACTAGTTCCATGAAGACCAGGCAGTGTCACTCGACCACTATAGACCAGGCAGTGTTACTCGTCCACTAAAGACCAAGCAGTGTTATTCGTCCACTAAAGACCAGGCAGTGTTACTCGTCCACTAAAGACCAGGCAGTATCTCTTGTATCGTGAACGCTACTCAGTGCCATTCGTTCTATGATGACAAGGTATTATTACTTATATTACAAAGACCAGGCAGTGCCCCTCGTTCCATAAAGACGAGGCAATGTCCTTCATCCCGTAAAGACGAGGCAGAGCCCCTCGTCTCGGACAACTTAAGGGCTCTCGTTGACGTGTAGACACTTCATCAAGTCTCCTAATTGCCGGATTTTAGGAAGCGTTTCCGTTAGACTTTATATTCCGCAAATGAAATAATTACTGTCATTTTGGCGTCCCTAATTCGGAAGATGTAATTATGACTTCGGGAGAGTTTCAGCTCATCTTCTTTGGCTTACTGTTTCTGTAAAGTTGCGGATGCGAACTTTACAGAAAGTCATTTGGGTGCCTAGGACAAGGTTTAGTTTGGTGGTTAATGTCAGAGTCTGCTGATGCATCCCTTAGTTGTCATTTCTTTTATGGTCACTTATTGATTGGCTCACTAAACGCATCACTTGTTTTTAATCCTTTTTCACCGTCACCTATTGATTAGCACACTCTTGTTTGAGGGTTGTGGTTCTTGAAACTTTCTGTTACGACCGTTTGTGGTACTGTATAGTGTGTCCATCAGTAACATCGGTGTGTCCATTTGCGGGATTGATGTGTCCATCAGTAACATCGGTGTGTCCATTTGCGGGATTGATGTGTCCATCAGTAACATCGGTGTGTCCATTTGCGGGATTGAAGTGTCCATCAGTAACATCGGTGTGTCCATTTGCTGGATTGTTGTATCCATACATGACATCGGTGTGTCCATCAGTGACATCGGTATGTCTATTAAAGGTTTTAATGAGTCCATAAGTGTCATTGTTGTGTCGAAAGTCAGAGCATCAAATGCTCTAAAGTGATGACGTCATGCAGAAGCTAGAGTTATCCTGGAGCCTTACTCACTCCAGTCGTTAGGAGCGGACTTTCGACAAGATTCTGCGCCCGCTCACATGGCAAACGTTGTTTTGCAGCGGTGCCACACGCAGTTACCAGACTTCATTTCTCCTAGGAAATGGCCGCTGTACTCGTCTAAATTGAACCCGCTAGGCCTTTCAGAGAGGTCAGTGCTTGAAAACAAGGCATGTAATAGGCTTTTGAACAATTTGGAGAGTCTGGAGCTCTTTCTCTAGATTGCCCGACTTGTGATGTTAGGTATCTGACAGGTTGTGTTGGTAGGTTACTGACATGTAGTGATGGTAGGTTACTGACATGTTGTGATGGTAGGTTACTGACAAGTTGTGATAGTAGGTTACTGACATGTTGTGATGGTAGGTTACTGACATGTTGTGATGGTAGGTTACTGACATGTGATGGTAGGTTACTGACATGTTGTGATGGTAGGTTACTGACATGTTGTGATGGTAGGTTACTGACATGTTGTGATGGTAGGTTACTGATGCGTTGTCATGGTAGGGTACTGTTTTGTTGGTTCCTGAAATGTTGTGGTGACAGACATTGATGCATAAATACTATTTAGGTATTTCGTAACATAGGTTACCTGGAGACAAGGTTACACAATTTCTTATCATCGATGCCTCAGGTTTGGATATCAGTCAAGAAGTCTGTGACCCATGTAATGTTGAGAAACTCAACGCACAGGTATTAAATTAGTTAAGAATTGCGCGAAGCAGATGAATATAGATAACACACATGAAATAACTATTATGCTCTTATAATGGAACAGTTATTCTGTTGCCATAACGACCAATTTTTACCTCTCACTAGGCGTAACAATACGTTGCAGCTCGACTGTTTTTGAAGTCCTCCCTATAGCAAAACCCGGGTATAGCTTTTGTTTCGAATGCAGAGCATGGTTCGCCAGAACACAGTTCTTAAATATTTTCTTTTAACTGAGCAGGTGTAGAATTAGAACAATATGGTCGGTGCACTGCACTCACAAGGGAAACGTTTTACAGATCTTTGAAACCATCGTTACTGCCGTCTCATGTTTGTTCACGGTAGAGGAAACAAGGTAAAGTCATTTCTATGGGTGAAAATACACCTCTTGTTCGGCTTGCCAATGGAACGGCTTCATTTCAAATAAACTTTATGAAGTCATCATTGCAACATGTCGTTAGGCCAATAGTGGGGGTAGCAGTGTTGTCAGATGCAATATGAACGCTGTTATTGATTTGCTGCCATGACGTCAGTATTGCCACACGGTCGACAAGGAAAAAACTAGTCTGACCCTACCTTGTTTCTTCTACCATGTGTTTGTTACAGGACATCGTTAAAGGATTGCTTATTGAACTGAGATTGTGGAATATCCTCAACGAGCGCGAGTCATCGTTAAAAACATGTTTCTGCCGCATTTTTGTTGCCGGCGATACGAAGAGAGCAGTAATAACTGCAACAAAGGGAAGAGACCTTCGGTCCACGATGGAAATTTATTTTTGCCCAATTAAACTTCGTTGCTCTGATCAACGAGACACCGAGAACGTCAAAATGACGTTACCGCGCAATTCGTGTGACAGAAAAGATTAGTTTGCTGTAGTTGTTGTTTTTGTTAGTTTGTGGTTGGTGGTTGTTTTAGAGTCAAAAATAGGTTAAGCAATTTAAAACGTTAAACAATTTAAATTTAAACAATTTATCAATTTAAACAATTTCTTTACCACAAGCGATACAGAGGTAGATTGTTTCTTAAGTTTAGTACAGTGGTCAAATTTGAGTGGGTGTTCACAAGTTTGAGTCAATTAGGTCGCGCTATAATAAGAACATTTGTAAATTTCTATGGTTACGTGAATAAGAAAATTGCTAAAATTTATTCGCAATGTTTGAAGCCTTCGTACTCTCCAGCACGTGAAATGGGCAGCACGGAAATATTTCGGTGACTCTTTTGTAATTTTCTAACTATTTGCGATTCATTCTTTGTTTGCAAAGCACTTCGTCTAAGCGTCGTGTTATTAATTAGAAAATTCAGAAAGAAAAGTTAGCGAATTAAAAATATATTTGACCCACGGTGGTTCTCAAGGCACTGCTGGCAACTTTGTGCTTGACAATATTATTCTATTCTAAATTCCGTACTTGCTTGTTTGATACTCTTGTGAACACATTTTGTGACTTATTACATAATTATTCTTGACATGTCAACCTTTTACGTCTCATAATAACCTGTTTTTACACGATCGGTTCAATTCTAACTGCTTTTCAAAACAGCGTACAAAAAAGAGACTTCTAAAAAAGTTTTATAAATAAATAAAATAAATTCATCATTGATAACTTCTCATGTACAGTTCAGATGGTGAATTCTCGGTAACTCCATCCATCATTAAGAAAAAGAATAAGCAAATAAGTCGTTCCTTCTACGCAAAATTCATTACAATTGTGACGCGACTCCATTCACGCACAAAATTTATTTAGTTCCATCGTGAAATCTTTTATCACATATTCATTTTGTCACAAAGTTATATTCTTGCCTTTGACATATTTTCTGCAGCACCTTTGCAAAAACACCACCAGAGCAAAATCTTAAACATTTCCGGCAGCAGCAGAAGTTGACTGTGTAACCTTAAGGAGAAATTTCAGCGCAGTCACTCTTCTCAGCAAATCTGCGCAAATCGGCGCAAATCTGCGCAAATCGGCGTAAATCTGCGCAAATCGGCGCAAATCGCAGTCCTCTTCTCAAAGCAGCAAGTCCAAAGTGAGGAGCCTGGCCTTCTGGACGTCGGCCGTACTTACGGCTACTGTGTAACACGCAATTTAACACGAACCACAGCTAAGAAGTCTCTCTGCTTTTCGCCGCGAAATCTTTTCTCCCGAGACCGTTTGCATAATGTGGTGCTAGTTCAAGTCTCGTGTTTTTTCGGCTTGAATTTGAGTTCTTCGCGTACTTTTGGAGTGTATTTAGCACGCGTATAGTTTATTTTGCGTCACAGTGAACGTATTACAGAGAGGAATAGAGTTTAGAAAACCGCTAGTTAATCTCTAGAGTATCACCTAATTTCGACTAATATTGATACTCGTGATTTCACGTGCGCAAGCCTTAAATCAATGACATTTCTCTTATTATAGCTGAATTGGTGCCTTAGTACGAAATTATTGTTGGTGATATTTGCGAGGGAAGGATATGCTTAATTTTTAAAATCAAGAAAAGTTTGTTTACAAACTGTGAGAGATTTCTTACAAAAATAGTCTATTTCTAGCAAGTTACATTCACTTTCTTTATATAAAAAAGTTCATTCTCCAAAGCAAAGTAACGTTTAATCTCGATAATTCTTATTTAAATACAAAGGTAGTATAATTATAGGAACGGCAGATTACACAGTAATTCGGCCAGCGAAAACCCCTCACGTCTTCTTGGTGAGGCCAATAATACCAGGAGCGTAGTTTGAGAATTATTGTTACCTTTGTACTAGAAACAAAGTTCCCTCGTGATAAGTTTGTACATCTCGATTTAATACCTCGTGATGCGAAAGTTTAGGTGCGTGCGTGTGTATGTGTGAACAGATCGTGTTGTGCAATTTTAGATGCGTGCGTGTATGTGTGAACAAACTGTTTTGTAAATTCAAGTGCGTGCGTGTGTATATGTAAACAAATCGTGCTATGCAATATTAGATGCGTGCGTGTATGTGTGAACAAATCGTGTTATGAAAATTTAGGTGCGTGCGTGCGTGTGTGAACAAATTTTGAATGCATTTCAGATAAATACGACATTATATCTGTCTACGTTGAGGAAAAAAAGGTAAAAAACTACTTATTTGCTCTGAAGTACAGCTTGTATATCCTTGAAAGCAACACTTCAGCATGTAAATGAAAACGAACATAGAGTTTTTTACGCAGGAATTGAAAACAACAATGAAATTGAATTAATTAACGCGTCGATAAAGAAAAATGAACAAAGTTCTTCGGTAGCAGAAAACAAACAAATATGAAGGCATTAATCGGAAAACTGTGGTAAAATCTTCTCGAAAAATAAAGTAATTATAAGGATTTCATTCTCCGGACAGTATATTCGTTATATATAATTATTTTTATCGTAAAGAAAATGAATGAAAATTTGGAATTGATGTGCGGGTAAAAGAAAACATTCGCGGAATTTAAGGACTGAGAAAACAATTATAAAAATCAAACCGACTGTCGGAAACTTGCAGAGAAACATACAATTTTCTCCGTATGAGAACGTACTCCATATCATTGACACGCAAGGCAATTCGAAGTCACATGTTTTTAAATGCATTTGATAACGTCATCGTATTCATGCGCTCGCGTGTGTATCGCTGTTCTGTGTATGTGTTAGTATGAGACATCAAGGAAAAACAGTATTAACACTGTTAATACTTTTTTCTAGATCGAAACGAAAAAAACGGTAGTCGTCATTAATTTTTTTAGTGCTGAAACGACCCGATATACTTTAATTTGGAGAGCTTCTCACTTCCCATTTCACTCGATCTCTTCCTGCCTGCAATTCAAACTTGGGACATGCTTCCAAGTTCAAGCGCCGCTGCCGCTCTGCCCCGCCGCCGAAAACAGAAAAAGATTCTGTCTTAGCTTGTGCAAGTTCTTATGAAGATTCTCTTCTGAAATAATAAATATGTTGTTCGGGCTGGACGTGGGTTTTATTGCGTGTTGTGACATCCATTGGGGATGGGGAATGAAAAAACGTTTTTTGCTTCTACAAATTCTGTTAACTTAAATTATGTTAAATACTTTGAGAACCGTATAATGAAAGTGATAATACGTAGATATTAGATTAAATTTGCCTAAATTTTTAATGAAAAATATTCATCACACTCTTAATGTTCCTCAACATAATGTTCAATGTTTTACAATAGAAAGTAACAATTTTTCAATCGTTTTTACGTATTTAGTGAATATTTAAGGAACTGAGATCACTTCTTTGTTCTAAGGAACGGTATCCCTACATGTTGTTTAAGGTTGTGCAATAATGTAATGGAACAAGCAAATGAAATGACACTCAATTATTTGGACAAAGTGAACAACGTAACTATATCAAGTATCGCATATTTGAAATGCTTAACTTTTACTCGAAGAAGTAGATTTAAAATCATTTACGATAAACGGCTAATCTAACCAAAATTGAGTAAATCATTTTGAGACCCTAATTATGTATTCTAGAAGAGATCTCTTAAAAAAACACACACATGCAGTCGGAAATCAATAGTGATCACGTGGCTGCAAAGGCCATTGTAAGAAATTATTCCCTTAAAAATACAAGTTTTGAGCAGCAGACTCCTCGAAAGCCTTTGTAGAACTTTTCTGAGACAAAGACTTGGACTGATCGGACGACACGATATCGACGACTTCTTAGCATTCCTTTGTGAAGAATTTTTTTGGTTTTGTTTCGTCCATCGGGAGATGATAAAAGAACCATCGATGGACTTGGCTTCACTTTGTCGTCGAATGAACGATCACTTATGTTCAATACATCGGGCAAACATTTGACGAAATTGCTTGGAGATAAGTCGACGAGGAGTCTCATTTCGACAGAGTGCTCTTCAGACCAAGCAGCCTGTGTTGATTGGGTCCACTCTTGACTGAGAGGTGGACAGACCAGGTTGATTTCAAACTCTTACGCATGACTGGGTAGGTGTCCGGCGCAGTAAAAGGGGTGGACGTCATGCTTTCATTTTTTAAATGAGGCCTTCATAGTTCACATTACATCAATTTTACCATTATTGGATATCATTTTTACATTTTTAAAATGAAGCATTAACAGCTCACATTGCGTTCAGTTACCATCGTTTTGGCAAATGATAATAGGGTGAAATTTTAAAATTGCAAATGTCTTTCATGAAGCCGCTAGTTATACATTCAATTATTGGAACCACCTCATCTAAAGGTGTGAGGATAAAGGTTTCAAACAGCTTTTTATATTATGTGTTAGATTTATAATACATCTTCCATAAATTTAAATCAAGGTCTAAAAGGTAGCCAAGCAAAAGCTGTGATATGTCCTTTAGTTTCCTCTAGAATTAATTAGTAATATCTAATGAGGAATTAATTTCAAATTTCATATGAGGCATCTTTTATCATGTGCTAGTCCACCCTCCCTTCATTTGAAATAAGAAAGAAGGCAAAATGAAAGAAAGGCCATAAGAAATAAAATTTATTCTCTCGAGAGTTGATGAGACCGCGTGCACACTTTACTAACTTACAAACTTATGACAGGATTTATTCTGTCAGAACTGAATAAATTTATGAGTTAATATATGCACTTAGAAGACGCAGTTCTAGCCAAGGTAGAGGAAGCAAGGTAGGGTAATTTTTATGGGAGAAAATACACCTTCTCATATTCAGCTAGCCAATAGGAAGGCTTCATTTCAAACAAACTTCATGACGTCAGCAAAACGCCATGTCGTTTGGCCAATAGTGGAGCCAGATTTTGGGGTAGCTGTGCTACCAGACGAAATATGAGCGCTGCTATTGGTTCGTGGCCATGACGTCAGCAAACCACAACGTCAATGAAAAAACGACTGGTTTGAGCCTACCTTGTTTCCTCTACCGTGATTCTAGCTAACCTGATCTGACAACGTCGAGTTAAGCTGCACAGAAGGTCACCATGTAAAGTAGTGAAATAAATTCTGCGGGCTGCAATAAATTTGAATATAAATTCTGTCCTTTAATGATATTATAGTAATCATAATAATAGTATTTATGGAAATATTAATTCTATCCTTTTGCAGACATTTTCTCTACCAATCTTTGGGATAAATAAAAAATTCTCGCTTCAAAGTCATGATCGTTGATGTTAAAATAATTTTGAGAATGATGAAGACAATTCGAATCATAATGATTGAGGTTGTGGTATTGAGGAAAGGAAGGAATAGCAACTGTCGAAGAGAGTAAGTTAAATATTCGGTGTAAAAACCGTGGAGTTAAACGTAAATTTTTGACTGTCATCCGCTAGAAGTAAAAAATAAAACTAATTTTAAGCTGAGTTTCTTGCATGGTACGTATAAAACATTCTGATTAACTGCAAAGAGAAATTTTTATTTAAAAGGACAATGACACTAGAAAATCAAATTCACAGACGATATTACGTTCCAAGCTGTTTAGTTGTAAATACGATGACTTCAAGATATTCCTCAGTTCAAAATTTCTCTTCCCATTTGCCGGTTCGAAAAATCCGAGTTTAAGCTTTATGTTGCTCCAGCTATAAAAATATTTCTTATAATCTTAAAAAGACGATATATCAGTATACATCCTTCTTTTCATGTCTCACTACAGCATCAATCTCAGAGCATTTTTAAGCAAGGCCGACGCAGTTTTTGCAGTTGGTATGACTCTCAGCAGTCATTGTTTTTCTCAATGGGCTAAGTTTTCCCTCGGGGTCGTTGCAAAGAACAGAAATGATTCTATGTTCCTCTCCTGAGCGGGGTTTTATAGAGCATTGACTTTTTAGGAGAACTTCGTCGCAGCGAAGATTTGTCTCTTTGAAAGAACCTTGGCTGCTCATCGTCTCATTTCCAGCTAGGCCCAACATTTGACAGAACATCTTTATCGCTTGTGATTGTAGTCTGCCAAATTTTATGCAGCAACATTATCAGTTGAGAATATAGTCTGTCACTCCTTGAGCAACATCTTTATAAATTGTGATTGTAGTCTGCCAAATTTCATACAGCAACATTATCAATTGAGATTGTAGTCTGTCACTCCTTGAGCAACATCTTTATAAATTGTGATTGTAGTCTGCCAAATCTTAAGCAGCAACGTCATCAGTTGAGATTATAGTCTGTTAAATCTTAAGCAGCAACGTCATCAGTTGAGGTTATAGTCTGTAAATCTTAAGCAGCAACGTTATCAGTTGAGATTATAGTCTGTAAAATCTTAAGCAGCAACGTCATCAGTTGAGGTTATAGTCTGTAAATCTTAAGCAGCAACGTTATCAGTTGAGATTATAGTCTGTAAAATCTTAAGCAGCAATGTCATCAGTTGAGATTGTAGTCTGTCATATCTAGAACAACAAGTGTTGAATATAATCTCTCAAATCATGAAGAACGAGAATTATCAATAGGAGTTATAGTCTGTTACATCTTGAACAACGACACTATCAGTTGTGATTAAAGCTAATGAAATCGGGAGTCTGTGAAATCAGTGAAAGTCATCAGCTGTGATTATAGTCAGTCAAATCTTGAACAACAAAACCATCAGTCGCATTTTAAGCCAGTAAAATATCGATGCTCATTGAGAAAAACATGTATAAAGAAAAGAAGAAAGAAAGAAAAGAAAAACATTTTATTTCCAATAAAGTACAAACATGAAATGTCGATACATTGGTTTTTAAAACACCTTAACATTAACATCCTTAAATGATTATAACACATTGGTATCGTAATACCCGTGTAGAATGTTGAAACAAAATGATTGATAGAAAAGTACAACAAAATTGAGTTCCTTTCCTTGCCTAATCTGATTTTGAACTAAGAGAGCACAATCCTCGCGACGCTCATTTGAAAAACACTTTCATTAGTACGCACAAGTATTGAAAAATGGAAGCGAAAAATGCATTCAAATACCTTAGCATAGAAACCCTTAATTGCTATTTATACATGGTTATCGTAATACCCATGTTAAGTGTTGGAACATATGATTTAGATCCTTAATTGCTATTCATACATGGTTATCGCAATACACATGATAGTTGTCGACACAGGATTTAGGGAGAAGCACAAGTTAATAAAAAATAAACAATAATATGTATAAGAGGATCGTTTGCATTTGGAGGGCAGCACTAAGTTTCAGTTTCTGTGTTTGAATTTCTAAATTTCAATATCTGAAATTTTGCTAGGAAGTGAAAAAATTATCTTGTTTTACGTTCGCTAAGTCATTCTAATATTGGTCCGACTTATTCCTGTCGAATAAAATGAGCACCACAACTGTTGGTTCCATGCAGTGGAATGAGGTTGCTTTCCACAATTACTAGTACTCCATCTGTGGTGCCCGGAAATGGAAATGGGGCTTATTATTTTTTCTAATAAATTATCAACTCCAAAATCCTAAAATTCCTTCCGCCCATCCGACAACACTTCGCTCCCTCCTCCGGTGATGCCCCGCACCCGGTCATGCATCTGCACTTGGTTACGCTTCACACTTGTTTATATCTTACATCTGGTGAAAGCCCACATCCGATCTTTCATCCCTATGCAAGGTGTCCCAACGATAATATTTGCTATAACAAAACACAAAATGGTTATGATATTTCTTACTTGCGGTAATAGTATTGGCGCAAAGAGTACATCGGGGTCAAAGATATGAAAAGTATTGTTTTACATCGCTAGCTGTAATATTTTCAACATAGGTGGAACCGTACAAAAGTTAACTATCTAGAATTAGTGTTGTCGTAGTGTATTCACGAGAATAAAAAGGTAAAAAGAGTTTATCACACAAAGCTTACGACAGCAATTTGAGACCAGAATAAGAAGATTAAAATGATGATCTTTAAAGTTATGACATTCGTCAGATCCGAGGCCTTTTTTTAAAAGTTTCAATGAGACCGAAGTAGAGAGAGTATGTACAAAAAATACCCTCACATTTAACATCCTCTCTCTCTTTGGGATAATTAATTTGGGTTTGGAAATGTAAGATGAAAGTGAGTCACTAAGAACACAAAATCCCTGTGACACATAGCTGAAAATACTCCTGTTAGGGTGCGCGTTATTGGATCACGAGTCCGTAATATTTGCTACATAGCTGGAACACCAATGTACACACGAGCGCAGGAAAGTAAAAAACTGCTAATGAACTACGTCGCATGTTCAAAAAGCTTCAATATGAGCGAAAAGTACTTACGAGTATCTTAAAGTTAAGACCATGACTTGAGATCGAGTACATGAGGATCGTAATATTTATATTGGTTGATTTTGAAACAAATGGTTGAGAGAAAAGTCCAAAGAAAATGCATTCCTTCCATTGTGTTGATATCAAATACATGAGGATCGTAATATTTCTATCGGTTAAGTTTTAGAACAAATAATTAGGAGAAAAGTACGTAGATAAATGCATTCTTTCCGTTGTGTTGGTCTGATTTTAACACTGGGTTTTATTTCAAGGGGTCAAGAAAACATTGCACATGTGATGCGTTGTTAAGAATACTCCAGTTGGTGCACTTCCATATTGAAATTTGAGCTTACGAACGTTGGAACTAGTGAAATGAGGGATTAAAGGTTGAAAGTACAACGGGTCGATCCAAAATTAATTTGCATCTTTGACTGCTAGGTTGATGATAGAGGCAGTTTTACATTGTTCTGTATTAACTAGTAAGCTAAAATACCGGTATGGATGAAATGAAAGATTTTACAATAACGGAAAAATTTAAATTTCGTATACTACAAGCTTTGGCACAGAAAAAATTCGCCGGATTCAAAATAGATGAGACGGACCGATGTACAATGCTAACCGTAACATTATCAAGATTGCTGGGGCAAAACGAGATAGTCAAAACAACCTGAAATGGTGTGGCCGAAGCATACTGGAAGAGTGTAAAGGACGACACTGCGTCACAATAGGATCAACATGAGCATTTTAAAGGGGAATGCGTTCTAAACATACAGACACGCGTCACGTACGTACACCTATATCCATACGCATATGCGCACACACGTACTGCATATACGCACTCCTCCAGCACGTACTGCAGTTCACACTTATTGTGCTGACGCAAGATAGAGAGCCATTTTAGTTTTGAATTCTCTCAGTGTTTGAGGGGTTTTGAAGCTCTGGGGGAGTTTGTTCCACAGTAAGGCGCCTGATACTGACAGAGCTTTCTGCCCGATGCTAGATGAACGGTATTTGATTGAGACATCACGTCTCCTGTTTGGCTTTTGGTTCGTGACGGTAGGGGAGTGGAATTCCACTATTTCAGCACTGCTATGAGGAAGATATAAAGAGGAGAAAACGTATTGGGCTTTGTGCGCCAGAAACCTTTCCCGAATCGGAGCCCAGCCAAGTTTATCCAGGAGTGGTGTTACGTGGTCATGCTTTTTGAATTTACCGCTGCATACAACCTTTGCTGCAAAATTTATGCATTTTTGTAGGTCTTTCTGAAGATCTTTCGATATATCTCCCCAGACCAGGCTACAGTAGTCAATACGTGATAAGACCAAAGAATGAACGGCCAACAATCTAGATTCTTCGTCAAGCATATTTTTTATACGATTGAAAAACAATAAGGTCCCGTGAATTGCCTTGCAGGTTTTGTCAACGTGGGATTTGAAGGACATGTTTCTATCGAACCAAATACCTAAATTTTTTACTTTTTCTGATGGGTGAATTTTGTCATTTCCAACTGTAAGAGTTAGATCTAGATTTTGAATGTTGTTTATTGAATGCTTTGACCCAAAAATAATGAATTGTGTTTTGTTCGCGTTTAGCTTGAGACCATTTTGGTCATACCATGACTTGAGGCTGATCAATAGAGCTTCAGCTTCTTTTTTCGTCTGTGGTATTTGTGCTACAGAGCTTGTCATTGCAATTTGGACGTCATCTGCATACATGGAGATTCGTGTGTTAGAAGGCATTGGAGGGAAATCGTTAATGAAAATTGAGAACAGTAGCGGGCCTAGAATTGATCCTTGAGGGACACCAAAGCTATTATGAAGGAATGGGGACAACTTGTTATCTAAGAGGACTGCATGAGACCGGTTTGAAAGGTAACTTTTAAACCACTATGTATCCACTCCTAAGTTCAGTATTTTTTGTAGGAGTTGATCATGTTCGACGCTGTCGAATGCTTTAGAGAGATCAAGTAGCAGCAACATTGTAACATTTTTTTGATCGATGTCGTTGTATATTTTTTCAGTGATGTTAAGCAGGGCGTCTTGAGTGCTAGTGTTCTTCCTATAGGCATATTGATTTCGATGAAGTAAATTTGACTCGTCCAGGTGAGATGACAGTTGATTCGTTACTACTTTTTCTAATATTTTGGACAGGACAGGTAAAAGGCTAATGGGCCTGTAATTTGACGCTGTATTTATGTCTCCAGTTTTATGCAACGGTCTA